>CM076720.1:8317568-8945068 GCA_038501795.1 Pseudopleuronectes americanus
TAAAAACTCGTATTTGTTCACTTTCCTGCGACGCATACGTGAACACACACAAACACACCCATCAACACACTCTGTAAACACCCCTGACCTCCAGGTCGAGACAGCCGGGACCCCTTTGGCCCCCGGGGGTCACACTCTACTGCCCAGAGCAGGGGTCAGCGAGGTCGAGGGAGGAGAGGGAGGAGGTTCCAAACACACAGGCAGCACGATGTGTGATGATTACAGACAACAGCCAATAACGAGCGTCCACCTCTGACCTCATTGCCGTGGAAACGTGAGGGAATGCCTGTCACCGAGGGAGCAGTATAACTCAATCTATCACCAGACACTGACGGAGGGAGGGTGGGGGGGCGAGGGAGGGATGGGAAGAGAAAAGAGGAATGATGTGAAGAAGAGGAGGGAGACAGTTTTGAGATGTGGTCAATATAATGACAGCCTTACACCCGTCCCACTGCGCCTCCCTTTTGCTTGTTGGAGCTCTTGATCTGTTCTCCGGCAGACAAGACACGAGAAGAAGAAGCAGAAGAAGAAGAAGAAGGAGAAGAAGGAGAAGAAGAAGAAGAAGCCCCCCGCCCCCCCTCCCCGGCTCCCTCTCTCTATCATTTGCCTGTCAGAAGCATGCTGTGGCAGAATAAGAGCTGACACCCGGGTCCCAGCAGCAACCAGGGGCTGCCATCAGCACTTAAATATGTTTCTCTCTCTGCTACTTCCCTCCTCTCTCCCCCTGCGTCAGTGCAGCCCTCCAACATGCTGACACCGAACACAGGGATGTGAAGAAAAAAGGGGGGAGAGATGGAGGAGAAAAGTGAGAGAAATCCCTCTTCCATCTTGTTGTTATTCCCACTTTTTCCTTCCCCTCTTGTTTTCTCGTCTCCCTTAGCCTCCCTGCCTCCCTCCCCGTCTCAGGGGTCACTGACCCCTAGTGAGTGAGCCTCATTACCCAGTCACTCTGTATCTACTCACATAGCACGGGTGTCTGCGTGTGTGTGATTGTGTGAGTGTGTGTGTGTGTGTGTGTGTGTGTTTGTGTGTAACAGTAAATAGATTTGTCATTCCTGAAGACACTCAGGAAAGACGCTCAAAGAGACCACAGAGGACGGGCGTCATCGCAGAGAGGGAGAGAAAAAAAGGCGGCGAATCAAGGATGGGGAGACCAGAGGATAAAGTGGTGGGGGGGAGATAGATAAAGGGATGGATGGTAGGGGGGGGGGATGGGAGGGGGGAGGGGTCTGCACGGCGTGGATCAAAGTTAATTGTCACATATTGTACGTGAAAAAACCTGAGGACGCTTCTTACAACCGATCCTCCTCATCATTCCTCCGCTCCTCGCTCTTCATCAGCTCCTGGGTGTCTTCCACACCCTCTGGGATTTAATTGGACACTGATGGGTTCACTGTGACCTCAAGAAAAATAAGTTTAAATTGCCGGGACGTGAAACCCGAAGAAGCTGCCTCACCACCGGCATTAGTCCGTTATAGAAACACTCAGAAATGATGCAGGAGGCAGCACAACCACAGGACTGTCTCCTCTCCTCCAGACTTATGACACGGCCTCAGACTTTCACTAATAACACCCTCAAGTGGAAGCGCATTGAGGTTTTGGGAGATTTGGCCTGCGTGGTTTGGTCTGTGTGTCTTTGTCTGTGTGGTGTGTGCTGGCATATACACGAGTCTCCATGTGTGTGCACGCAAATGAGGATGAGGATGAAATTGAGGAGAATGAACACAAACACACACAGAGACACACAGAGATACACACACACACACAAACACAACCACACGTCACCACCACCACCAAAAAAAAACTAATTTCAGCCCCCAAGCTAAACTCTGGACTCAGGCTGTCTGGTGCCTGTCTCGCCACGGAGCTATCCCAAACACGCCATTCATGCATGCTCTCATAGACATGTATTATGACAGTGTGGCCTCCTGAAGCCCTGAATCAGCACACACACACTCACACACACACACACAGACACACACACTAGGCTGACGCTGTCCCACCACAGCATGTAGAGCAGCATAAATCACGACTGTTAATGGGCCTGAGCCACAGGGCTTCACTGTACTTCTCCACCTTCAAACACGCTCTCTCTCTCTCTCTCTCTCTCTCTCTCTCTCTCTCTCTCTCTCTCTCTCTCTCTCTCTCTCTCTCTCCTCTCTCTCTCTCTCTCTCTCTCTCTCTCTCCCTCTCCATCTGTGTTTGCAAGTTTGCGAGCACGGCGACACACATACTGAGTGGGAAATTAGCCTGCTGTGACACTCAGTCTTCTATCTATCCATCTATCTATGTCCCCAGGAAAGTTGTGAACTTCTCTCAGCACATTTCCCTGAGCACTGAGTTGACCTCTGACCTCTGACCTCTGGCTCTGTGAACTCCAAACCTGCGTCTGATGCTGTCGGACTTAACAGGATCATAAATCACTCCCTCGGACACAGACAGTCAGTCTGTGTGTGATGATTTTTATTTTAAGCCTTTTCTCTAAATTACACCATTAATACGACTTTGACTCACAACTGATTCTTCTCTGCGAGAATAGAGACACAGGGAGAGAAAGAATACTGACGTCTGATTAAAAATCTGCAACATGCTCCTATTGCTAAACAGACGGTATTGACAGTGTCAAATACAGTATCACTGTTTTGTGTACGACTCTTTGCAAACATATTTGTCATGTGAAGGAAAAATTATGAATCATAACTAATATAAATAAATAGAGGGAAAGGTGGTGCATTATTATTGAAGACAAAAGTTCCATGAAGAAGTAATTGTTATTTTACCTCTTCAAGTTTCATGAAGAGGTAAAATAATACCTTACTGCCATTTTGGTTGCAATGATTAATATCATATTTTATAACAGATTAAACAGATTAAAATGATTATATAAACTGGAATATGGAAAATCTGATTCCACAACAGCAGCATTATTCTCAATATATGTGTTAATTTATTGTTTGAATAGAAACTAAAAGGCAAAGCTCCAATTTTCATTTTTACATATATTTATGGGTGTCCTCTGACCACATAAATAAAAAATGAAAATGGTAAAATAATATAAAAAAGGCAGAACGAGAGGTGGGACGTACAGTGGTTTTAGATACTGATCAGGCATTGCAGTCAAACTGGTGACATTGGTAGTATGAGTGGTGGACGCAGGTGGAGTAGGATTGGTTCTGATACTATAATTGTAAATTCTCTCCACAGATAATGAATGACCTGATGAAAGAGGCGCATTTTCATTTTCAATTTGACACCAAAAGAAAGTAATGACATGTAAATTCAATAGACTGCAGGCAATTTTTTAATCATAGGCATTTTGATATTTTTGGAGTATATAGCAGGTTAAGTCTTTGAAAATGAAATGTCAAATCCTATTTTTATTTTCAAATATGTTGGAAAATTGCATTTGGATTTGAATTGTGACCGGACGATTGCTCGAGCAAATAACAAATCAAGTCAGATTGGTTGTAGGGCATTCTAATTTTCTAATGAAATAACATTTGAATATTTCGGACTTCACAGTGACTTGTATGCATGGGAATTTTATATAAAAAACGTTTTTTCAATTTTTATTTTAGTACGGTCATAGAATTCCCTCAATACTTTGTGAAAATGAAAATTGGATTATTACATTTGTCATTTATAATTCTACTCATAACACACGTATATGTGGACAATTATAACGCTATTGATTGATTACACTTTCATTTTCAAGTTTACGCTATGCCCATCCTCAATGCGGCTACAGATGTTACAGCCACTTCATAAAAATGTGACAGATGTGATGGAGTGATGCGTGTGGGTAGTTACCTGCAAATCACATGCTCTGCCCTCCGGGGTATCTGGGATACTGGTGTGTGTGTGTGTGTGTGCAGCTGGTGTCGTCACTTGTCAGTCGACTGTCACTTAACATCTCACGCTGCCGAATTAAAACAGAGGAAAGAACAGAGGGGAGATTTTTCTGTCGAGGCAAAGCTGTTTTTATCAACATCTTATTAAGATAACAGATATTCAAATGTTTCCTCGTGCATGACTCTGGAGGGAGAACCAGGCAGTTTGGAGCTAACTAACCAGATCAAGGATTATTGAAGCTGCCAACACACAGACACACACACACATTGTCCGCACACACACACAGGCACATTACCTGGGGGGTCTGATCTCCCCCTCTACAGGCCTTCACCCCACATGCTCATCTCAATTAATCACCCAACAAAACAGATGTCAGGAACAAAGAAACCATCTCCTGGCCTGTGGGGGTGCGGGGTGTGGGGGGTAAGGCGGGGGAGGCTGGTGTGGCGGCGGTGGTGGTGGGTAAGGTGAACAGCAGTGGGGAGAAAGGACGGCAGGAGAAAATGGGAAGCAGCAGAAGGAAGTCCCAGTGTGTTTAGAGCTGAGGTGGTTTTATGAGGCCGGTGATTGGAGGTTTTCAGGGGCATTTAGAGTGGAATGTGTGAGCTGTTTATGTGCCTCTACTGTTACTGTACAACACCAGAGGAAACTGTAAAAACAGAAAAGAGCAGGGAGGAAAAAAGAAAAAGAGAAAAAAGAAAGAAGTCACGACGTAAGAGGGGGAGAGAGCGCGGGAGACGGCAAGAGAGTGAGAGAACAACAAAGCCCTGGAGATGAAAGACGAGCTGCAAAACAATGGATACAAAATAATGCGGCGCGGTGTGTGCAGAAATAGAGCAAAGATTGAAAACCTGCCAAGATAAAGACAAACCCCCAGCTTTTGAACTGTCACTTCACTGCGATATTGTCAGAAAGCAAATAGCAATCTTGACAGGTTCCCGCTGCTTTGAAAGAGACAGAATCATATTTTATTCACAAATGCATATTTTATGGCTTTTATAGCAAAGACCGTAAACCTGTTGTTAAGCGCCGCGTTCTTGAATCCTGCGCTAAATTATTGACATCTACATAATGTACAGATGGAAGGAGCCGGGAGGGGGAGCAGCTGGAGGGTGGAGGAAACAGTATGGAGAACTAGAATCTCTATATTATTATAACATGGACACTGTCTTCACCCCTGTCCATTTGTTTGTTGGATTGTTTTTTTGTTAGCACCGCTACACAAAATCTACTCTGCAGGTTTGCACTAAACTTGTTGGAAAGAAGGGACACAGGTCAATTAAGAGACCATTAAATTTAGTTGTGGATCCGGATCAGGGGGCTGAACCAGGAAGCTTTATGGCTTTTGGCAACATTGCGTGATAGGATTCTTTTTTAAAGCGTAGTCATTTTTTTCTGAGGGAATAATTTATGGATCTTGATGAGAAGAACCGGGCATGTTTAGGGGACTGGTATTTATGAGGGTGTGTAATTTGATGCAGATCCAAAAGAAAAATCCAGATCTAGGGAATTTAAATGTGGTTTTCATCGCGGGGACAGTTTGGGCACTTCTAGTTTAACAGGACTCCATGAAAAACGTGCACGGTCTGAAGTCTGAAACAACACAGAGAAAGCCATCAATCTGCTGGTGTTATCTCTCCGCTGTTTCCTCTCTTCCTTCCCAGAGCAGCAGCCCTCTGTCTCTCCCTCTCCGTCCGCCTGTGGAGTGCGGAGGTGAGAGTTACGGCTCGCATCAATAACGGGCAGATATTAGCCCGGTCTTCATTCTTCAAGCACGGCCCTAAATCACATCAGCCCCAGAGGGAGGCAAATGAAGAGAGGAGGGGAGGAGGAGAGGAGGTGAGGAAGGGGAGGCAGAACACCACAGCAACAACAGCAGCAGCAACAGTGCAGTGTTGGTAAAATACACACAAGTGTAGCAGAAATGCATGGGGGGGGTTAAAAAGAATACGATAACACATCAATTTATGCAGCATAAAAACAAGGCTCTGTGTTGTAACTGCGAGTTCACAAGCTACGCAACGCGCCGAGGGAGGAGAGGAGAGGAGGCTTGATGACTGAGTGTGAGTGTGTGTGTGTGTGTGTGTGTGTGTGTGTGTGTGTGTGTGTGTGTGTGTGTGTGTGTGTGTGCATATGTGCCACTGCATGTCTTTAAGACCATTTTTCTGCATGTTTGTATTTCACTGAGCTGCGTTAATGAAGCGCACAGGTTCACTGAAGCAGAGCACGCGGAGAAACACGATCCCAGGTCAAAGGTCAAGAAAAAGACAGGATACTGAGTTGTGTCCTGAGTTGATTTCAGAATCCATCGCTTTCTTTTCCCTTTTTACAGTTTTTCTCTATCACACTGGCTGAGACTATATAAACAGGACAGGGGCCCTTCAGGGGCCAATCAGATCCCAGTACCTCCTTGGCCCCACCCCTGGATCCACCCCTGCATACATATTAATGGTATATATATGCATGTCTGACAACAAACTAAATGATCAGAGGTTTTAAAACGTTGTTTTGATTAATAATTAATCCTCATTCAAGAATTTGAGCCAATGCGAATGAGAAAAACTGTATCTCACTCTTCTCTGTGTGGTATCACAGTAAACCTTAACTCGAGGAAATTATTTTTCTCCTCACCTCTGGAGAATCTTATTATTCTCTTCTCTTTATACCATTGGTGTCACATGTAACTCTGTTGTTCTCTGTCATTTCCTGTCCAAATGTCTCCGCTACATTGCCCTTCCTCAGATAGGACCAGGCTTGTTGTTATTGGAGTCAGCATCATCAGCATCTCTTCTTCCTTTCACCTGATCTTTTCTCTACAGGGCCTATCTGCTCTTTTCTTTCCTCTGCTGGTCTGAGTCGATTCAGCATCACTGTGCCTCTGGATCGCGGCCGTTACTTTGTTAAGCACAATGTTATCGATGCCATCATATGCAGCAGAAAGGCCAAATCTATAAAAATGAGACATAGGCTGTAAAGAAAAAGAACTGAATCATCTTACAGCTCTGGATGTGGATGATCGCAGTCTCCCTTCTTTCACTCCTCTGCACATCACCTCAACTCATCCCTCCATCTTCATCCTCCCTCTCTCCTTTCAGTGCAGTCACTCACACACTCGCATGTCAACGCCTCTACACCTCAGCCCACATCTCGCTCATCATTCCTCATTTGTCACGATTGTCTCTTCCCAGCTATCTCCTTCGATCTCTCCTTCTCTCTCTCTGCAGCTCCCTCTCACTCCCTCTCTCTCTTGACATAATGGTTCGGTGACACTTTGTCTCTTCAATTCAGTGTCATGCCGAAAGGAGGACTGCACACACACACACACACACACACACACACACACACACACACAAGGAGAGAGTTGGAGGGATTGCACACAGTGATGGGAGTCTAATTTAATCCATACTCTACAGCAAACAGTGTGTGTGTCGTTCTATGAGGTCAGGGGTCAGGCGGCGTTAAGACTCCCCCTCTGTCCTCTGTGCTGCCCGGAGTCACACATCCTTCACAGACAGCTGCTGTCCATACTGGCCCCATGCTCTGAAGTATGGATCAGAAGAGCTAAAGAGCTTTAAAGGGATTACTCCCACTCTGCTCACACACACACACAAACACAGGTTTACCTCACAAACCTGACACACACACGTTGTGTACGTGCACACCTCACAGACCAAAGGCACTTGGACTCGTACTGCCATGATGCTGCAGTACGAGTGTTAAGTTTCCCTCTGTGTTCGATAATGTCATTGTGTCGGACAACGTAGTAGCTGACCTCCTGACCTTTGGCCCTGCGTGCAGCACCTGTCGACCCCATTTTTACAGATGAGGTTAGAGGTCGCTGCACAAGCACACCACCAGATGGAGCTCTGTTAGCAGCAGGGACGACACCTGTTAAACACACACACACACACACACACACACTGTGAGTGAGCAGTGTCCTGTAAGAGACATATTCTCCTCAGTGTGATACATTTTAAGAAATGCATTTGTGTCCTGTGGGTGACGATCACACTGACACACAGCTCCGTGGAGACACAACACACACCACGCTCTGTTTGACATGTCATGTGAGTTCAGTCACTCACACACTGTGCACTGTATGAATGACGACTGGTTATAACTCACTAACTCTGAACACAGTGACAGGAGGTCACAGTCACACAGTAGTAACCGTGCAAGTGTGTGTGTGTGTGTGCGTGTGTTTGTGTGTGTGTGTGTGTGTGTGTGTGTCTGAAAAAGCATGAGAAACAGTGCATATGTTAAACTCATGACTCAACAGTTTTTACTATTCTGCAGTTTTTTCTAATATATATCTGCATTCAATGACTCCGTTAAAAAATTATATTTACATTTTAAATTATTTAATATTTTATAAAATGTATATAAAAGACAGTTTGAACAAATGTTTTTTATAAATAAAATGTCAGTTAGAATTTTACTCTGATCACAATTAAGTTGGGATGTTTCCTATTTTCAAAAAGAGATGAAACAGTTCTTCTACACATTATTTTTCTGCAAAATCTAAGATAAACAAACATAAACAGCTGGAGTGTTTCCAAATTATTTCTTGTATAGTCCTGTGTTTGTGCGTGTGTGTGTGTTTGTGTGTGTGTGTTGGGCTGTCAGAGAAGATCTGGTGAGAGTGGGCTAATTGGAGTTAATTCACCATCTGTCTGTGTGAGCCAGCAGACAGGGTCATTAGCAGAGACAAGTCCAGCCACAGGGGAGGCCGAGAGGGGAATCACCATCCCTCACTTTCCCTCCCTCTGTCTTTAGTTTTCCTCTCCTCCTCCTCCTCCTCTTCCTCCACCTTCACCACCAAACCTCCCCTTATGTCCGTCTTATGACCCTTCATCAAACCTCTCAGATAATGCCAATTGAGCCTCTTCTCTTTGCAGAGCACAAATTTACAAATATATATTTTTAAATTTTTTGTTTGAAATTTTGTGTTGTATACACAGGAGTGTTGGAAATGGAAATTGTGTGTGTGGAGCTCCTTTTGATTGTATGCATTGTTTTGTCAGATCAGCACTGCCCTCTGCTGGCCAGACGTGGGCCTGAGATCTAAGAGCTGAACAGAGATTATAGAAATGGACACGACCAGTTATTTAATTGTCGACCACAGAGAAAAGAGCGGAGCCCATAATCTGTTTAATCTTCTTTGCCCGAGCCATGATACTGACACACAGACACACAAAATGTCAGCTTGTTAATTGTTTCATCTTCACTTTACAGCTTCTCTACAAAATGAAAGTATCTCAAATATAAAATAAAAAAATGGGAAAATGCAAAAGAAAAGGCTCAGATAAAAGAAGAATGAATTATAAAAAGTATCACAAAGTAAAAATGTGGAAAATGTACACTAAATGCAAAATAGCAGGCTTCCTGTTGCGTTTTTTCCTATTGCACCTAATGTGACGTTTGTCTGGTCGTGATACACCTGTGTATCGATTTTTGTGAAGATCGGTCAATGTGAACACGTTCTGGGGGTCTCGGGGGGCACCGTGGAGCCATTTTGCGATGCCCATAGAAAATTCCTCCAGAATATGTAAATGTTCACCCATTTCTAATTTACTGCCAATTTTTGTACGAATCTGAGCATGTTAAAGCCCTCAAAAAGCCTTGAGACTCATGGTCATGCCGTCAGTTGGAGATTTAAAAAAAAACACAATAGAATGTACTGCTGTGGTATTTCACAGTCATTATCTCATAGACCACCTCTCCTCTGCTCTGCTGTGGGACACTGTGACAGAAGATGTAAATGTTCGGAGAAGGGCTCATTTACTTCAGCAAATGAAGCCTGACACAAAGTCATTTTAGAGACTATATGGGATTATTATTCATTTGACTTAATGACTGCATGGAATTTTGGATCCTAAATCCGATTTGACAGTTAATAATTCGAAGTTTATCATTTCATATGTTTGAATATATGTTTAAACATAGTACTTAAAGTCTGGAATTTTAAATAACTGCAACTTAAACCTGATTAACATTTCTGCAGATGGGTCTAAACCTTGATTTAGTTTAAACAGCATTAGTAAATATATACATAGTGAAAAATCGCAAAGGTCAATCATACTTCATTCATTTGTCCTGATTTGAACATGGAAGAATGTTCAGCATGTTTATTCAATTTGTGATTCTATCAAAATCCTGGATGGCTATGCAGTTTCCACTGTGTGCAACAGCGCTGAAATAAAAAGATCCAGAGACCCACACAGTATACCAGAAGTAAAATATCTGGTGAAGTGTGGGTGAACTCTGTGGTGGAGAACGATTCAGGGAACCAGAGCTTCACAGGATCCCTGAGAAATGTCAGAAGTTGTAGAGATTTGAAATTCCAGGGTCCTGAGTGAGCTGTTGTCCGGGCTCCAGCATTTCTAGCAGTGTCCAGGAAGTTAAATACAATAAGCTCTTGCTGGTCCTGCTGGACGGACTCATGGCAGACACCCTGTAAACAAAACAGAAACATACGCGTCACAAATGTAACATTAATCCGAGGTGACATTTTGATATATCATTAGAGTCAAATGTGTGTTATTAACGACATTAACGCTGGTATGTACGGTAGCATGCACAAAAAGACCCTGAAACGGAAGCAGCTAAATGTTTACATGTGTGTTTTCCTGTTCATACACAGAAAGTGTCTCAGGCATTTTATTGTGCACAGTTGTGTAGCCCTTACTGTGTGTAGGTTTCTGACGGCTGGTAATGTGTAACCAGCCCGTTGCTTTGTGTGAGCATCCATGACCCGGAGCCACTGTGCCTCTCCTGTCACTGTAAAGAACTCAGTGTGAGTCTTCAGAGCGGCCGGAGGTGACCGGGTCAGTGAACGCCTCGCTGCAGTCACTCTGGGCCTCCTGCCAGGTCAAAGACATTTACACCAAGTAGTACACATGAGTGAGAGAGTTTTCACTGTGCTTCTTTGAATGGAGGCCTCTCTCTCTCTCTATCTCTCTGGGCTGATGATGCATGTGTGAGTGGATTTAGTATTTTCATTCAGAGACTGTTTCCATCTGATCAGGAGGAGGAGGAGGAGGAGGAGGAGGAGGAGGAGGAGGAGGAGGAGGAGGCAGCTCTCTGCTTGTCTGTAGTCTGTGAAAAAATAATTACATTACTCCTGCTCTCAATCTTCTCCACAGGGAAAAAACACAGCCAAGGCTGTTTTCTCTGGAGAGGTTACTACACTAAAATATTTATGCTGCTAATCTTTTGCATCACGCAGCGTCATTCTACAGGAGATGGCATTTGAAGCAGAACTACGCGTCTGGAGAGTTATTGTTGACCCGCTGGAGGTCGGCTGCAGGGACTTTATTGCAACATCCACCATCGGATGGCTCAGAATCCACTGACAAGGCCTGCGCCCGACCATAAAGAAAGTGGGCCCTGAGATGTTTGAGACATACACCCAGTTTCTGATCAGCCTGTGGTTTGCCTTTTGATGAAAAGGAAAAAACTCCTGTTGACGCTGAGGTACACAACTGAACATGTGTCTGTAACAACCGCTGGTGGCTGCCAACAGCCGTTAACTGGTGGTCGGCATGTTTACCGGTGTTGACTTTCAAATGTACAAGAACATTATCCTTCTTGTCTCATGTAAGATAAGATAAGATGAAAGAAGATAAGATAAGATGAGATGAGATGAGATGAGATGAGATGAGATGAAATTAGATAATTATTTATTGGTTCCAGAATGGGGAAATTAGTATTATTACAGCATAAAAAAAAGCGGCATTAGTGAGGAATAATAGGTAACATTCAATATTCAAGTGTAAGTATAATACGACTGAAGTGTAAGGAATTTAGAAAATATAGAAGAACATGAATGGAATATAAACTAATATATACAGTGCAAGGGTACTTAACTAAAGTATATCAATGGAAGTTATGTATCAGTTTTTGTGGTCATCGCTTATTTTAATCAAGACATATTCTGTATGAATATTGTCAACACAGAAAATTACATAACTGCTGTGGGTGGAGGTGCTTTGGGAGCATCCATCTGTTCCACTAACCTCCAGCAGGAGCCGCTGGTCCGCGGGTGAACCGGCTTTGAGCGCCCACAGTCGGCTTCTCATTAGTGGGAGACCGGGATGCTCCGCCGCTGCTGGAAATGCTTCAGGACCTGAAGGAGCCTGGGAGCCGCCTTTGTACCAGACACCAGCTCCGTCTCTGGAAGTTTATACAAGCAGGAACGTTCCTGGATCCGCTGTGCGAGGAGCCGGAGTGAAGAGCAAGTTGTTTATAGCCGCTTCGGAGCCGGAGGTTGTTCGTCTTTGACGCTCACAAGTTTAGACAGCTAATGCTAACGCTAAGCTAATAATATTAGCCTCGCTCGCTAGGTAAATACGCTGCCCCTTTTCGGACTTTCCTGCCTCGGCGAACCTCGCCGTCCACCTCGGACCCGGGCCGGCAGGAGACAGTTTGCCCTACATCTGATTCAGGTTCGACGGGGAGGCTCACTCCTCGGAGATGGGTGGATTTTGGTGGCGCTGTATATAAAGCTAAGTGGCTGTTAGCATACTAGCTAGCTGGCGGTTGCTAACGCCGCCGAGCCGGCCAGCCAGCAACTTCCACCGCGGAGTTTCGGCGAGCTAACCACGGCTGTATTGTCTCCCACGGGCCACCTCTGTTGCTGGAAGCACTCAGCCTGCACCCATGTTTGAAATGGAGACACATATCTCGTGCCTTTTCCCAGAGATCCTGGCCATTATTTTCAGTTATCTGGACGTAAAAGACAAAGGGAGAGTAGCCCAAGTGTGCGCGGCCTGGAGGGACGCGTCCTACCACAAGTCGGTGTGGAGGGGGGTGGAAGCCAAGCTCCATCTGCGGCGGGCGAACCCGTCTCTGTTCCCGAGCCTGCAGACCAGGGGGATCAAGAAGGTCCAGATCCTCAGCCTGAGGAGAAGCCTGAGCTACGTGATCCAGGGGATGCCGCACATCGAAAGCCTTAACCTATGTGGCTGCTTCAACCTCACAGACAACGGACTCGGACATGCCTTTGTGCAGGACATCCCGTCACTGCGGGTGTTGAACCTCAGCCTCTGCAAACAGATCACAGACTCCAGCCTGGGCAGGATTGCCCAGTACCTCAAAAACCTGGAGGTGCTTGAACTCGGCGGCTGCAGCAACATCACAAACACCGGCCTGTTGCTCATCGCCTGGGGTTTGCACCGGCTCAAGAGTCTGAACCTGCGCAGCTGCAGGCATGTGTCTGACGTGGGCATCGGGCACCTGTCCGGCATGACCCGCAGTGCTGCAGAGGGCTGCCTGTCTCTGGAGAAGTTAACCCTGCAGGACTGCCAAAAGCTGACTGATCTGTCCCTCAAACACGTCTCAAAGGGCCTGAACAAACTCAAAGTGCTCAACCTCAGCTTCTGTGGAGGAATATCAGACGCTGGGATGATCCACCTGTCACACATGACCCACCTGTGCAGCCTGAACCTGCGCTCCTGCGATAACATCAGCGACACGGGGATCATGCATCTGGCCATGGGCTCCCTCCGGCTGTCTGGACTCGATGTTTCTTTCTGTGATAAGATCGGGGACCAGAGCCTGGCATACATCGCCCAGGGCTTGTACCAGCTCAAGTCCCTCTCTCTTTGCTCCTGCCACATCAGTGATGATGGCATCAACAGGATGGTGCGGCAGATGCACGAACTCAAAACTCTCAACATTGGACAGTGTGTGAGAATCACAGACAAAGGGTTGGAGTTGATAGCCGACCACCTGACCCAGCTGACAGGGATTGATCTGTACGGTTGTACTAAGATCACCAAGAGGGGTCTGGAGAGGATAACGCAGCTCCCGTGCCTTAAAGTGTTAAACCTGGGACTGTGGCAGATGACCGAGAGTGAGAGAGTGAGGTGAAGAGTAACCTAAGTTAGTATTCATGTGTTTTCATTGTGCATAGCGCTCAGTTTCTTAATTTTGATTTCTAAACTGTGACTAAAAACAAGGAGAGGGACTCATTGATCACTGGAATATTGTTCACCTCTGCTGCAATATCCACCTTTACTCTGACTTTCTCAGTTTTGCGCGCGCTCTCTCTCTCTCTCTCTCTCTGGAGGGGCATCGTTTAATCTCAGCCGGTGTTCAGTTCTTACTATCTAGCTACCTCACCCATCTAACACAGGAGTGCCTACGATTGCTGAACACCAGAGTACATTGCTTATTTTTGTGACTCACCCACCAGTGGAGATTTTGATATTTCAGAAAAGTGTCATTGCAGAATATTAGGTAGGCGTTTAAACTCTTAACAGAAAGGCTGGAGAACCTTGGATTGAAGTTTTGATAGATTTTTTTCTTTTGTCTGACGTATTTTTTTACTTGTAACCAGTATTTTTTTTGTAATGAACGACTGTTGTTGACAAAATTGTACTTCAAATTGAAGTGGGTGGATCACTCCTGTTTGTCATTGTTTACGTATGTATAGTTGGCTATGTTTCGTATTCCTGAGGAAACAAGTATGTATCAGATGTTCCGCTATGCTTCTCTGTCTAAGGTTCATCAACACGACTCCAATAACGCATAGTAATTAACATGCTGCCAAGGCTTTATGCAATACCTTAAACTGATCACCAGTGGGTTTTCTCCTGAGGAGCTTCCAACGATAGTGTCAGAGTATTTGTTTAAAAAAAGCAGTAATTTAAGATTGTTTTATATTCATACAGTAGTGATATTTATGAATAAAGATGGCAAATACGTTTCAATCCTGTCGGTTATTTGAAATTGTTTCTCCCCCCCCCACACACACACACTATTTCATTAATGATGATAATGTTATGTCTGCAAGGTTTTTGCATTTCAGAAATGTCAGAACAGGGTCTTCTGATTTCTTGTGTTTAGTAGCTCAGAGAAAGGGACCACTAAAAATGACCTCGAGTGAATCATGTAAATGAGAGGAAGGTTATTAATTATTTCACAGGAGATACAAATTATTAATACCTGGTATTTGACGAGCCTCTACAGCTGAGGGGAGGCCACACCTCCTACTCATTTAACAAACCGACATTGTATCTTTGGTTAATGTTTGAATCGGTATTTTATAACAAGTTGTAACACCACCGAGTATTGGTGAAACTTCATGTAATACTAAATTTGTTTCAGCAACAGTTCAAAGCCCCATTTGGCAAAATGTGTATCCTTCATAGCTTTACCAGACCTCAGCACTCACATTACAATGCATGTTCTCAGTAAGTCTGAGGACTCGTCTATAATACTGATGAATGCTTTATGGTCTGTCATAGACACTAAGGCCCCGGTACACTCACCTTTCTGATGTCAAGAATCCTGCATTATTTCCTTAAAGAAACAACCCACAGTTCATTTCAGTGACATGTTCATGAAAATAGGTGGCATAAAGAAGTTGGCATAAAAACAAGCAGAGTTTTTCATCCCGATGTTGAGAGTTCACATTTTGAGAGGTGAGGACACATTTTGACCATAGGGTTAATTTAGTAGCAGTTAATACATTTGTACCAGATTGATTTTATATTAATGTAGCATTATGATCTACACTGAACACAAATAAAAGTTAGTATCTGATAACTCGTTTGAGTCACAACGGATGCTTGTTAGTGGGTAAACAAAACTATTAGACGTTTCTTAAGGAGTTTAATAGATTAATATTGCAGAAGTGCAAGTCTGTGGAGGAATGCCTTGTATGTGGCTCCCTGAGGTTTCTACCTTCGTTTTTTCCATGTCAAACTGTATTTTGTGTAGTTTTTTCCTTACTCTTGTTGAGGGTTAAGAACAGAAGATTTCGCACATTGTTAAAGCTCTATGATACAAATTGTGGTTTGTGAATTTGGGCTATACAAATATAATTTGAGTCAATCATTTTAGAGATAAATTTCCCCAATTATTTATGGAAGAACATGAATATTTATACTGGGTAAACAGGAGTTTTAAGACTTTGACACCAATACTATTTAAGATGCATTTTATTGCCTTTGAATCAAATCTATAATAGCAATTGAGAATGAGAATTTGCCTTTAAGGACTTTAAATAGGAAGATGAAACAATCTCAGTGGGTGAAGTTTATAGTATAAGTAGCAGCTTTATTTCTAGTTTGGTCACAAAAACAAACAGACAAGAGAACAAGGCTTATAATTTATTTATTTACATACATACAAAACCCAAGTAACTCACAAACATGTCTGTTTTGCTTTCTTTTTAACAGTTTGATTCTTAACACAAACAGAAGGCAGTACATTTCTTATCCAAACGCCAATGAAAACAGATACCATGAGTTTGACTAAAGCCCCTTAATCGGCTCTGTGTTCCTCAATAAGGAGTAAAAAGAAGTGACGAGACATTAAGGCAAGGGCAGCGACACACAGGCCATAGTGAGGAAAAGGAAAACGGTTGAAACAAACGCCGCCATTCTTCCTCTGAACCCAGCGGTGGTCGGTACGAGGGTTGGTTAGGAGCGGAAAGAAATAAACCCTCACTCGAAGAAGTTTTACAGACGAGAAGTACAAAAACAATCATCCAACCAACGTCCCCAAAACAAGACGTGCTTTGTTTTCAGTGGTAGTTGAAAATCCAAACACCCAAATTATCAGTTTATCACCCACATAAAAGGGAGTTCGTTAGAAAACCTTTTTTTTTGTTAGACGTATACTTACGGTGTGTTCTGTAACATTGTTCCGATTACTTAACACCAGAAGATGGTTGGAGACTCTTATTTTTAATCCATCAGGCTCCATCTGCCTTTGACATCAATCATGATGGAACAGGTCAGAAGAAGACAAAAGACAACACTGTAAATCTCAGGATAATACATTTACATCTCATGTGGTGGGAATCTATATATATATATTTAAAAAAAAAGATAACTAGAAATAAATGCAAGAAACGTACTCTCCCATCACACAGTCACGGTTTGAAAAACGTTTGTAGTTCACACATTGTTTTGACACAATTTCTTTTGGACACTTCTTCCCTCAAGTTTCCGCTGAGGACACAAACTCGACTGTCGTTCTGTTCAGAGCAGCTCGCTCCTCAAGATTCTGTGCAAACATTCAATGCATATCCAGACAGTAAACATTTTTTATATATATGTATTATTTTTTATATATATATATATATATATATATATATATATATATATATATATATCTCTATAGAACATTACTTTCCGCAAGTTATGACAGTACTGTCACACACGCACACACACATTTTGTCCTGGTGACAAAATTAGACACAAAAGACAAACTGCACTGCTTGTAACTTCTGATTATTATTATTTTTTTTAAGAATGCACAACACCTTCCACTTAATTACCTTTATTCAGTCACTGTACGTGTTAAATCTCACGTTATTTACAAACTGATCTAAAAAGTCAAAATCTGCTGAAAAGTGACTTTCATTTCTTGTAAATGTAGATGCACTTAGTAATTAAAAACCTCAGCCCTGAAGAATTCAAAACACGGATAATAAAAAGGAGGCGTCACTTGCATTTTGAAGTGATCAGACAAACACAAGAACAAAAGGGGCATCACTCGTTTCCTTTTGGGGAAACTAAAGATCAGGTGAGCTTTAAGTAAAAACTATGGGAACTTTGGATGAAACTGAGTGATCAGTGGATCAGAGGAAAACAAAGAAAATCCATACATCATGCCTTAGCACCAATATTACAGAGGAACAAATCTCCCTGCGTTAGGTCCAGTACTGATCTCTGTGCATGCTCCAAGGCCACTAAAACGTTCTCAAAAGAAACATTGCATACCGCATAAACAACTGGACGCTGTGTGCAAAACCCATCAAAACAAAATTATACATCACCGACATTAAAAGCTTTATTATTCTCTCTCTCTCTCTCTCTCTCTCATCCATTGAAAACTGAAGTGTAAGTAGGTTCTGATCTGTGATGTGTCAGAGGTCAGGCTACCGTCGACACAGTCAAATGTACCTGCGACCTCGTCCTGACTGCAGGGACAGATCCACAGCTCTGAGCTGAAGCAACCTTTGGACAACAGCTGCGTTTATTTGGTTAAAAAAGTGATGATCAGCCTCCAGCAGCTGTTTCTTAAACTAGTGAATGGGTTTCAACCTGATACTCGGGGAACACAGACCAGAATACAAAACAAGCATCTACACACCGAGCTCGGCTCCCCTCTAGATGTAGCAGCTCCCCAGATCTCCCAGGACACAATGTGCTTCCCTGCCCCATGTGAGGAATAAATTCCATCCCCTTTTAAACTTTAAAGGTTTGTGACAGGAATCCAAGGGGTAAAAGACTGAGACAGAAGTGGGTGAGGTAACTGTGCTTGATCTGGCGGTTCCTGCAGTGAATGGAGCTGTCGGGGGAGAGGAAGGTTGGCAGTGTGCTCCAAGACTTTGTGCGGAGAGTTTGCTCCTTTCATCTGAAATCCTTTCCCTCCCAACGCACCTGTCCCAGACTCACAGGTGTGCAATGATATTTTTGCAAGTATCCTACTGGCAAAAATCAAACATGGTGTGTTCACAAGTGGAAAACGGGATGTGCTTAACTTCTGGAATGACGCTGTTGCCCGCCTGACATATGTTCAGCTGTCTAGGTTAGTTGTCCCACTGTGAGCCCACCATCTGCCATGGTCATCATTAATTGACCAGACCTCAGATTGCAATGGGTAATACGAGTGTGTGACATGATATTTGCTCAAAGTGGAAAATGTATCCACCATTTGATAAGACTGTGAACGTCCCTAATTTGATTTTTGCAGGCCTGACAGTACAGACACATGAGACAGGGAAGCACTCAGGGGTCATGGGAGTTTGTTCCAGGGCGGACGAAGGGAACAAAGAGTTAGAGCTCAGTGGGTTTGTGATAATGCCCCTCATCTCTTCCTTTTTTTCTACCAGGAGCCTCATTGTGTGGAGGTAGGGGCACCTGGGCTCGGCTACAGGCTTTACAAAGACCACGAGTCAGCCGGGATGGGTCCGAGGTCAGAGTTGTCAGCACGACTCCTCCAGAGCATTGACAACCTGCTCCAGGATGTCAGGGCAGTAGTCTGCGATCTGCTGGAGGACAGAGTTGGCGTACTCCTGCAGCTCCCCGCTCTCCTTCTCACACACCTCCAGCTCGTGCTCCAACTGGACAAAAGAGAGAAAGAGTTAGCCCAATGGGAATTTGTGCAATTCAAAACAACCAATCAGCAAAGTTCTGCATCCATCCAAATAATAATTCCACAAATCTGTCCGTCTGAATGTGAATGCGCATCTTGAGATCTATTCCTCTTTTTGGCTTCACATATGCTTATCCTGTGTATTGTTGGGGGTCAAAGGAAGTGCAGTGCTGAATTTGGTGCGATTTGGAAACAAGATATATTCAATATTAATAAACAGGCGATCAGCGCTGTGTAGCAGCAGCTGGGCCAGGACATTCTCCAGTTCAGCTTCACTGAATTATGAATAAACAGGTTGAACGTTTCAAGGACTGATTTCTGCAGCGGGTCGTTACCTACAGCAGCAAAAAGAGAAATAGCCAATAGAGGGAGAGCGAGAGTTTCTCCACTACCTGTTGGACACTCATCTTCTGGAGCTCCTCCTCCCAGTCTTCGGGGTCGCTGTGGTGGTAGTGAGAGGGCGGCGTGAGCTGGCTGAGGATGCTGGGGTCCCGGTCGTGGCAGAGGTCTGTCAGGTGGGCGATGTAGAGCTTGAGCTTACTGCGGTTCATGGACAGGGCTAGAAGAGGGGGAATCATCTGCAGGGGGTGGGGAAGGAGGTGAAGAGGAGCGATAGGTAAAGATCAGTAGAGTTTTTCTTCAGACAAACAAAAGAAGACGTTTTGCTCTGATTTCAATGGTTGAACACACAATGACAGAACCAAGCACAAGACACAAGTTGGTAAAAGAAAGGATTTTTCATGGGACCAAAACAGAACATAGTCATCCACATGCATGCTCATGAACTCATCACCAACGACAACAATCAACCTCCCCGGGTACATTAACAAATGTGTGCTTGTTATTTATATATGTACAGCTCAAGATGGGCTCTTACAAAAAAGGGATTTACTCCCCCACTGATTATGTCGAGATTAAACCCATTATCCAACACAACACCTGTTTGTGTGAGTCAAAATTCATCACTATTCATTAGGGTCAGAGCAGTTACATGCATAGCTAAGATGCTTTCGTTTGAGACAAGTGAGCCAGGATCAAACCCATCTCATCCTCTTAGCCCGTGCATGCAAAAAACACACACCACTGATCCCACGGGCAACAAACGGACAGTGTGAAGTCACGGGGTGAGTGGTGAGAAACAACAGAGTAATGACGACAACAATCACCAACATGAAGAAGGAAGGACAAATGAATGGAAGACATGTAGACATGCCGCAACAGCAACAACGATGGAGGGTGTGACAGGTCGGGCTTTTCACACAAGCTCACCCTTTCTGATAAAAAATGCTGAGAGAGAGAGAGATAGAGGGGGAGGGCAAAAGGTCGGCTAGGCCCAAATACCCTCCTCATCATCCTGTTAGCCAGAGCGTAAGCCAAGTGCAGCGTTAGAAAAGAACATTTGGTTAGTGTGTTTAAAAACCACAAATGTTAAAAAAAGGACAGAAGAAACATTTTATTTCAAAACAGTAGTTCTCTTCAGAAGGCAGATTTCAGTTGAACCGGCTTTACAACCAACAGGTTAATCAACAGTCAGCAGCAGGAATGTAACAAAAATAGCATTTGTTGATGAATAATGGACATGATCCGTCTAACTGGTGGTTCGATAAGCTACCTGATCTGGAGAGGGCTTGTGATTCGTGTGGTCAGGGACCGTCTTCAGATGGTCATCTTCATAGTTGTCTGCCATCAGCTTCATCCGGTTCTGAGTCTGTTAATTCAAAAACAGTGAGGATTAAACAAAAATTGAATAGACTTCTTCTGACATGAAGACGAGGGGGAAGAAAGAGGATGGGGTGGGGGCATTTAAATCCTGGTTATTTTACCATGGGGGGTTACAAAAGACTTCATGTAATCTACATAACTTGTGAATATAAAATAATAACTTTCGACAGGTATTAGGGCAAAAATGGGGGGGGGGTGGGGGGGGTCAGCAGGGAAAAGGTAATAACAAAAACTGGGAAAAGATCTAGGAATTTCTGTAGAAAAGTTCCCATTGGTACAGATAATCCTTGGGGATGTATTCCAAAGACATATTTAACTGGTATTTGGCATGCGATTTTGCAGGGGGCCAGGTGGTTACAAAAACTATTGTTAGTAAAGTCACACTGGGAGCGAGAGACTGTTCTCTCTTATACTTCCTCTAGCAGGACACTAAATCCCTGCACCCTGTCCTGAACTCATAAACATATAGCACATGTGAGACATGTAAGAAAGGGCATAAATGTGTTCCATCATATCAGGCTTGAACTGCCTTCATGTCTTAGTCATGTATCCCCTCCTCCATATTGACCTGCTGTTTGAGCTGCTGCACCAGTCTGTCCTTCTCCCGCTTCAGCAGGGCCACCTCGTCCTGAGTCTTCTTCTTCTTAGATGAGGACAACTCCAGGAGAGCGATGTTAGCGTCCTTTTCGCTGATAGCAGCCAACAGTGCCTCCTGCCTGTTAGGTGGAGGAGGAAACAATGTGGCATTTAACCACACAAGTAAATAGCCCAATTATCATTTATAATTCAGTGCACAAAATCATCGTGCCAGCTGGAGACGGGCAGACTCGGATGACATTATACAAGATGACTGTAGCAATCAATAATATTCCAGAGTCTACTCCTGTGTGTGTGTGTGTGTGTGTGTGTGTGTGTGTGCGTGTCTTACTTCATCTCGAGCACCTCCTCCAGGTGTTTCCGGCGCTCGGCTCGCAGGGTAGTGAGATGTGACTCTTTCTCACACAGAGACTGCTGGGTGGAGGACAGTTTGGCTCTCATGGACTCCAGCTCCTGTTTCACCTTCTCCATGGCCCCCAGCAGCTCCTCCATCTAGGTACACACACACAGAACAATTCAATCATGAAAAGAGTAAGAGCAGATGATCTAAATCCTTCAGTGAAAGCACAGGGCTTTTTACCTGAAGACTTTTTAACTGATTTTCCAGATAAACTGCTCTAATAAGATGCAGGGTGGAATTTGAGGGCTTAACGAGAAAGTCTAGAGATCAACTATAACACAGGTACTACAGCACTTCATTTATTTACCTGCTATTTACTTAAGAAGTGTACACACTTTAATCTGCAGAGTGAATACTTCAATCATTCCAAATCGTCTAATTTACTGGATATTAAATGTTTGAACAAATTTAGCATGTTTTTTATAAGCAAACAACGGGTAAACAAAATGGCTACATGAGCTGGAAACATCAGCAACACTTTGTAAAGACATGCAGTCCAACAACACTCAAAAAAACAACCAAACTTCACAAACATGTTCATGGCAGGGCTGTCGTATGGGACTGCATGAATTGTAGTGGTGTTACTGCTGCTGTATCCACCTCATGTAAAGCAGGGTTGCTCACTGATGGAGGTCATACATACTGGGCTCATACCTTAGACCACTTAATGTGGGCGAGGTTCGACTCATGCATTGGTTTGAGTGAGTGCTTCTGAGGGGCGGTGTGTAGCAGAGAGAAAACAAGAGAAAACGACAAGCAAAGATAAAAGAACTGAGAAAGAAGGGGAGGCCAGAGGAGAGGAGGGAGGTGAAGAAAGGGATGAGAAACACCACCATGACAGCAAAAAGTATGGAGGAAAGAATCTCAATATCTGAAGGCGTTTGTTTTATCTCTATATAGATGTGTTTAGATATGCATGTACTGGAAGATGTGTTCCTGTGGCTTGTATAATATTGCTCTGTCCTGATCCTGTGTGTTTTTTTTGGGGGGGGGGATTCATGTACCTGTCTCTCCTGCAGCGACCTGGCAGACTCCTCCTGAGCAAGCACCATCTCTCGCTCAGCAGTGATCTGGACGCTCTCTCTCAGGGCCTCCTCCAGCTCCTCTATACGATCCGACTTCTGACGTAGAGTGTCCTTCGGTGCGGGAGAGCGAAAAGGAGGTCACATTAAGGTTCGTCAGTGTGAGAGAAAATGCAAACCTTGCTGCAGGGTACGTTCAGTCCCAACGAGCCACGCATTAAGCTTTACCTTCACATGCTGGGAGTTCTCAGACAGGTTGTCCTCCCTTTTTCTAGCCTCCTCCATGAGTCGAGCGTTCCTGCTTTTCTCCACCTGCTCCTTGTGCTTCAGAGAGGCCACCTTCTTCGTCTGGTCCTGCTTCTGCCTGTAGGTGCACGATAGGATAAACAGGAGGAGTTATGTACATGTCAGTATATGGCTCCCCATGACAAATATATGTGAAGTTTATAACGTGGAAGGGGGGGGGAAGGTGCAAATGAATCATGTTTTAAAAGAGAGGTGACTCTATGAAAAGCTATGGCAGTCCCAATCATAGCCGTACAGACTTGCTTCGGCCAAATCTTTGACAGCCTTCAGAGAGTCAATCCCAGGTTTGACTCAGGGTGAAAGACAGAGCAATCAAAAAGCGAGAAAGGAAAAGTGAGCCTGAGCAGGGATACGCAAAAAGACAGAGTTCAATATGTCAGAACAAGGCAGCACCGCAGACTGAGGAGAAGCGAGAGGTGAGGGGGAGCAAATGGAGAGAAATGTGAGAAGAAGACAGTCAAAAGAAGTCAGGGGGGAGAATGAGAAGAACAAATACTAACCTGGAGGCCAAACTGGTGGGGGGAGAGATTTCCGGTGTAAAGACAGGAAAGCAGTTAAGAGAAAAACAAACTCAGTCTCAGAGTAAATACGGTGGGAAAAGGAGAGGGGAGATCAGTAAAAGGATCATTTAGGGTCTTTGACTCTGATGTAACAAGGTCACACAAAGACAACACTACATGAAAGAGGGCTCGTCTATGTCGATTTCTGGAGCTGTAACTACCACTGTTAAAATATGGCAGTAGCCACTTCAGCTACAAAAATACCAAATGGCAATAAAATCCACCATTAGCAGTGCCAGGGGCAACGGTCTCCAGGACGACATAAAGTCACTGAAGGGTAATTTGCTGCAATTAAGAGGGAGAGTGGTCACAAGTACTCGCTAACAGGGATGAGAACTCATGTCAGGGACCTCAGGGGCTGAACAAAACTAAAACTACACATAAAAGAATCAATCATTAAAGACTTCTATCACACAGACACAACAAGCTACAGACAATATTATTTCTGTGCTAACAAATGTGACCCTTGACACTGTCTACTTCAAATCCATGTTTCCACCCACCTCTCCAGCTCATTGATCTTTTTATCTTTGTCATTCTTCTCATTCTCCATTTCCCGGAGGATCTCCAACAAGCGGTCCACCTCAGCCTGTGCCTTCCCAGAATCCTCTTTGTGGCGAGCCACTTCCTGCTCCAGGTTCTTAATGCGCTCAGCGACCTCTGTGTTAGCCTGAGCCTCCAGGGCTGCATTTTTTGCCTGACAAGAAGACAAGATGCTAGATATCAGCTGTTGTCTCTTTCGGGGTTAGTGGACAGAGGTGATTGATCTATGTATCTTACTCTCTTGAGATGGTTCTCCAGTTTGAGGCACTCCTCCCTCTTCTGCTCCATTGTGATCTCCAGGCTCTTGAGTTTTGAGTCCTTCTTCAGCCCGGAGGAGGCCAGGGATGAAGCGTGCTCCTTCAGGTCCAACAGTGAAGTCTTCATACACACAAACACAATAACAGCATAAGTATAAAGTATCACAGATTTTCATCTATGGGACTAAGGAGGCTGAAAACACATCGTATCTGACATCCATGACTCATCATACAAGTGTGTTCTTGTTTTAGTGAGAGTTAGTTTTTTTGAATCCATTTCTCACCTCTCTGTCTGACAGGTCTCCCTGCAGTAAACTCAGTCGCTCCTTCAACTCTTTCAGTTCCTTCTTGTTAGAGTCAATCTCCTCTGTCTTCTCCCCGTTGTCTCTGTCTCGCTGCTCCTTTAGACGCTCAATGATGCGTTCCTGGGTAACAAACACATGTTGTGTTCACAATTGCAATGCTACACATGAACGCATAGAAGTCTAATCTGCTAAGGCACCAGTCGGGGGGGGGGTGCAGACATCAATTCACCTTTTCTGCGAGGGACTCCTCCAGCGTGGTGAGAGCTGTGTCAGTGTTGGAAGTGTCTGCTTGCAAAGACTTCACTCTCTCCTTCAGGCTGCTCATCTGCTTCTCCTTATCCCTCAGCTGCTCCTGCAGGTTCTCAATCTGCAGAAGAAACCATCAGTCAAAATAAACATCCCGACAGGAAACATACTGCGACATGATGGATGCATCTTTGTAGCAATTTCCCACACGAGACTCAACAAAGATCTTTTAAATGGCTCCCAGTCCAAATCACCTTCTTCTGCAGCACATTCACTTTGCGCTCCTTAACGTCCAACATGTCTTTGAGGTCGTGGATTTCTCCGTTGAGTGTGCCCTTCTCTTCAGACATTTCTTGTATCTGCTTGCTCTTCTTATTCAGAGTTGTCTCTTTTTCTTCCAGGCGCAGACGCAAGGCATCCACCTGAACAGGAAACGGCAGACATACTGTAACTGTGTCCAGATCTCAAGTTCAAAATAGAGGTGGGCATAAACACATTGTTACTTCTGTGCTTTTCTTTGTAGTATTATCAGTCAGAAGTGGCACAAACTCGTCCCTGACTGTACAAAGTATTACCTTTAAAGAGCACTTGCTATGTACCTGTTCTTCTGGGCGCACAAAGCATTAAGACGTGTATATTTGCCATACCTCTGTCTGTAAAATGGCGGCCCGCTGCTCCTTGGCAGTGAGAGACTCCTTGAGGACTTCAATGTGCTGCTTGCTATCTGAGAACTGGTTGGTGAGAGTCTCAAGCTTGGTCTGCAAACCAAGCAGCTCAGAGTCCTTCCTGGAGAGGTCCTGCTTCACCTGCTCCATCTGAAAGACAAAGAGAAGACATGTTTAGATGTAAATGTGAGGCGAGATAGAATACCAGCAGTCAGTTCAAACTAAATATCCTGTTGTCTCTGACCTTGTTTTTCATGAACTTGGTGTGGCTGCGGTAAACTTCCATCTGCTTCATCTCCTCCTGACGCTCCTCACAGCTCAGAAGTCCATTGGATTTCAGCATCAGCATCTCCTCCTCCATGTCCCGCAGGTTCCGCTCCATTGCGTTGATTTTTGCATCCTGAGGTGGAAGGAAGAGGAGTCAACACACATGGCATGCACTTCTGTGACACACCACCACACATCATTACACATAGCCCTCTGGTCAATATCCCCCACCTTCATGTCGATGACAGTCTGCAGAGCCTTCGTTTTGGTGGACTCGGGAGTTCCCTCATACCGACGGTGCAGCTCCTGTTGGGTCAAATGAGGTTGTATGTTGCTTGTATGTTTAAACTACAGTATAGATGTGAGCTTTCAGATGCATGTACCCGTTACATCTCCCGTGTTTGCACTAGACATTACCTCTCTTAGCACCGTGACCTCTCTCTCCCTCTGGTCCAGTAAACTCTCGAGGTGATGCCTGTGCATCTCAGCGTCGGCCAGTCTCCTGGTCCGCTCCTGGTCCTCCTCTGAGGCCTTGGCAGACTGACCTGACAAAGAAAACACGACAAACCTGGTAAACATGATGAAGTCACTAAAAAAGGCATTTAGGTAGTTGAAAATTAAGTAATTTTAAGATGAGCATCATAAGTCACGTGATTAACTTACAGACTGATATTTCATATTTTGCAGGATATTATAGATATTTTCTGGATTTCTTTTTTATAGTGTACAGCTTGTTTCACTTTGTCAACTGTGACATTTTGACTATTTTGTGCCCCTGAGACCATAACATGCAATTGCTCTGAGAGACAGCCCTCGAATGTTCCAACCCTTAGAACCACGGTTGGTTTTGTGAAGCACGCGTTGTGGTCAATTTGAAGAGAAGAGAAAAGAAACCCATATTTGGCCATTGGGGGAAATGGTTTGGATTTAGATGAGGGAGAAGGAAGCAGCGACAACACTTTGAAGCAGCAGCCTGAATCTTTTGAGACCCAAAAATATTTGTGGAAGAAAAACCAACAAACTCTTATTTTTATGCTTTTTTGAAGAATCGGAATCTATTTGCCTACAGAGGAAAACTTGTAAACCTGCTGCTGTGCTTCTCTCTCTACCTTTGCTCTGCAGCATCTCCAGAAGCTTCTTGATGGATTCGTCTCGGGCTCCCAGGGTTTGCTTCTGTGTGTCAATCCTCAGCTCCATCTCCTCCAGGGTCTTTCTCAGGAGGAAGAGCTCTTTGGCCTGCCGCTCGTGCTCGGCCTGCAGCCGCCGGTAGTTCTCCTCTGTGGGTTCAGATGTCAGGGCCAGGTCCCGGCCGTGGCTGGAGGGGTCTTGTTGAAACAGCTGGTTCAGGTCCCTCTGGATCCTCAGCTCATCCTGGAGAGCCTGGACAGTCATCTGGAGATGCTAAACACAAATAAGAGACACGTGCCTATGTAATCATTTATCTGTTTAACTCTTTGTTTGCCAGCCTTTATTACAAAATGATTTACGCAGATTTGTTTTAGATGAAGAATTATGTTGATGATTTAAATGTTTCTGGGAATGCACATGCCACTTATGGAATGGATCCTGGTATAATATTGTGTTACATCCAGGTTAGAATCAGCCTCTAATCATGACTGAAAATTTAGCAGTGTCCTGACAGATGCACCCCCAACAGTCAGCGACAGTGTTACATTTCATGACCAGACAAATACAAGTGGTGAAACACTATCAGCCCAGTATAGTATTGCATTGTTTGTGGCATCTGACGCCACGGACTCTTGGCAGTGCGAGACAGTAACACAAGGCCGTGTTACACTCTGGTCTGAACCAGCTGTGACCGTTTTCAGATGACAGAACAAAGAGAGAAGTCAGTGTCTTCGTTTCTCTCCTCCGGTCTCCCCTTTCCTTTGTCATTCGCTCCTTCTACCAGCACACACTATTCATCCACCTTGCCTGCTCTCACCCCGTCTCTTCCCTCCAATACTCTCACCTCCCTCTAACCCTCCCTTTCCGTCAACCTCTCCATCCCCTGACTAAGGCTGACTCACTGCTGTGACTGCGCCGAGCCACCATCAGAAACACACACACACACACACACAGTAAGAGGCATGCACAGACAAGCACGACAACACACACTCACAGACACCTTTTCCCTTCCCCTCCCATATTCTCGCTCTCTCCGCCTGAGGAGAGATAACAGTCGGGCGTTTGAAAGAGCACAAAGCATACGATATGTGATGCACTAACGAAACAGTTAGTCACAGCTCACGGTGACACAGTGCACACAAAACCAAACCCCTGCTATAAAAACCATTCACACCACAGGAAGGTTCCAATTAAGATGCTCAGTGGGTGACACATGCTTCCTTAGTCTTTATTCTCTTCATTGTACCATTATAATCTTTTATCTGACATCACCAATACAGGCTGGTGGTCAATAAATATAATTTGCATTTCACAACATCCTATGATAAATGTGATTATTATTTATTAGCAAGAAAACTGGTCACAATTAAGTGAGCATTTTATCTTTTTATTTTAACGGAAAAAGGAAGGTGATAGAACTATCAAACACTATTACCCCATCACAGGAAATGGCATTGTTGTGTAGTAGAGATTTGGAAAAACTGTGCAAAAAGCATAGAAATGCTCTAAAACTACACATAAACATAATCCTGCAGCTGTAGGCCGAGCCAGCTGGGCCGATGTTCAATGAGGCCATGCAGTTTAACTGAGGCTATAATTAATCAGATGCCTTTCAGTGTGCATGTGTGTGCGCGCGTGCATGTTTTCCGCTGTATGTGTGCAAGCATGGGAGGTGGAGACTTGATAGACGAAAACAGAAATCTTTAAATTACAGCACCCACTAATTTGCCCTGCGTAGTCGGACATTACTGGGAATTAGTCCTCTGTGTGATTCTGTGACTCAGCAGGAGTGTCAACAGCACATTACACAGGTCGGCCCCCCCATTAAGAATCACAAAGACTATTTCTCTTCATTACTGAAACCTAATTTGGACGGTTCCCACAACAGACTATAGGCTTTAAAAATAGACCCAGTGATTATTTTTATTCTGCGCATACAGGGTCTAAATGTGTATGTAAGGCGACACAGGCTGATGGTGCTAGAATGTGTCTCAACACTTTTAGATCCAGAGCCAAGGATGAGAAGAATGAGAGAAAGTTGACACAGATGACATGACAGAAAATACAAAGTGTTCAAAATGCCTGTGTTTTTGCATTTGAAATCGGTAATTAAAAGGCCAGTTAGATGAATGGCAACAAGTCTTCAACTCTACAGGTCCAGAAGACTACTACTTCATTTTGACAGGTAATGAAAGGATGGGATTTTTCACACATCTTAAAAAAAAGAAAACGTGGAATGAAAGAGTAGCTTTAGAAAAGGCTTTAATCTCATGAAAGCAATAAAAGCAGTCAACAACAACTCAGGCTCACAGAGGGAGAGTTTTTCTTCCATCTCAAGCCAGTTTGCCTTCAGCACCTAGTGCTTGTTGCGAGGTTTTGGTATCGATTTCCAATGAAAGACAAATATGCAACATGTATTCACCTCGTTGATTGTCATTTCTTTTTTAATGTAACATTTTTTTTCCAAAATGTATATGATAAACCACAAGAGAAGATTAAATTGAATGTTCTTTGCAAGGCACAAATCTAAACTATAACTTTGAAAGTGCTATTTGCAAGTGCTCTGCTATAACTGACAACATTCTTAAGTAGATATTTTACTTCTTTTTTAAAGTCATTAATCTACTACATATTTACCTTCTTTAAAATTATGTTTTAAATCTCCACATTTTTTTATCCTGTTCACCAAATCCAGCAATTTCTGAAACCTATAGAGATGATAATGCAGCCATTAGACTTATGGCCTCTTTCATCTATTAAGCGTGAGCATATAGCTGCGTATAAGAGGATTAGCTAGAGGTTCAGAAAATGCCTATAACCTATGCAGTTAGAGGAGAAAGAGGGAGAGCAACACACTTGCACTAAAGCTGACACTATGTGAAATAGATTTGACACAAGCAGATTGATGACTCTGTTCCAAGTTGAGGCAATCTGTTAAACAAACAAAAGGCGAAGACTCACCTGTGCTTCATCTTGAATCACGCGGTACTGTTCCTTCCAGACGCTGATCTTAGAAACCTCGTCTTTCCTGAGCGCTCGCTCCTTCTTCAGCTCTGGGCTCCAGAAGGTCTTGATAGAATTCATAGAGGAGCTGAGCTTGCTCTCCTTGACCTCAACGTCCCGCCGCAGCATCTCGTTCTCATGCAGAACCTGAGAGAGCGGGACAAAGGGTTAGCACGTGTAAATACTGAGACTACAAGTGTGTGTCGGCTCAAACATCCTTAATGGAGACATTTAGTGAATTACCTCTTTCAGTTGTGCCTGCAGGTCAAGTATGGTGTTGTCTCGGGCCTGCCTCAGAGAGTGGGGCACGGTCGAGGCCATGTGGTGGTCCCCAAAAGCTAGAGCATCCCCTGCCATCATGCTTACTGGCAACATAGAGTTGCCAGTCACTGAGGTGGAGATGTTGGGGGTGCTGGCAGCCACTACTCCACAGCTGTTGCCCCTGGACCCATACGTGACCCTCTGTCGCCCCATGGTCGTCATTGTCCCACCGCTTTTTGGAATGTGCTCCCCCCCCATGCCGACCTCATTGTCACTCAGGTACATCGGCCCCGAGTTGGCGTAGGCGGCGTTGAGGGACTGGATGTTCTCCATGGAGAGCGTCTTGCCTCCTGCTCCTCCAGGTCCCCCTCCGCTGCCTCCGGTGCTGTTGGTGCGGCGGTGTCCCATGCGAGGGGAGCGGGGGAGGCGAGGGGAACGGCTCGACCCCTGATTACCGGTACCACCTGCATCTCTTCCTCCACTATGGTTGGCCTCCCCTCTGCCGACAGAGCGGGCGCTGCTGTACATCTTCAGCTGAACAGGAGAACGGGGCTAAGCGCTGAACTGTGACCACAAGCGTTTGTTTACGATCTCGCTGGTTCTGTGGTCGAGACTGGAAACGAATGTGGGAGGAGGTGGAGGTGACCCTGCTTCAACTGGAGATGGTCTCGACGAGGTTCATGATAAAACTGACTTCCCTCTTCCAATAGCAGCTGACCAGGACAACAGGATAAGACACCGATCTGCAAAGAAAACAACACAGTTGTCCCCATTACATTTCACAGCAGGAACACAGCAGTCAATGTCAAATCTGAAAGCCTTTCTCAAACGTATTAGTGTCATCCTGCAGTCTGGAGTTCACTGTGGGTCAAGTGAGGCGTTTTCTCTCTCCACCACCAGCATATCAGCAATATTACATTTCAGTCTTTGCTCCCATTTTCTAATATCTAGCCTTAAACAACACAAATAGGAATCTGTGCTTTTCTTTCAACGTCTTGACCAGATTCCTTCCTGCAGTACAGACGGTTATGCAACCGTATATAAGTCATGTCTAAGAACAATAATTCCTCTCAGATGGGATCCGTTAGCACACACTGGACCAGATGTTCTTTGAGACACAGATGTGGAGTCTGAGGTTTTTTCCCCCCAATGGATCTAGTTGAATGCGTCGAGGCTGTTACTCTACGTGTTCACTTCAGGTAGCTTTTTGTGTTACGGACGTGTATGCGTCCAACAACATTTCCCACTATAGCCATTTAACTGGGCAGCCCTGCTAGCGGCTAACACACCGGCTAACGGTAGAATGCAGACATCCCCACCTTTAAACCCTCGTTGTCCTCAAACCTCTGTCGTCTAAGCCTCACGCGGATGTAAACACACATTTATCTCTGGAGAACTAAATCCTCCATCTGAATCATTTTTCTTCCTGCTGACGCGGTGGATTAAACAACTAGCCAGGGAGGCACAGGGGATCGTCCTCGGTGGACATCGTAAGAGGGAGAGATGAAAAAAACCGTTAAAACCACAGCTTGTGGAAAGGAACGCAGACACACTCACAGCTACACAACCGGTGCATTAAACACAGAGTGAAGCTGTGGCACACTGAAGCCGAACTGAAGCGCGTTGCTCAATCCTGTCGACAGCCTCGGCTCTGGAGACACCCAGAATCCAACCAGGTCCATTTTCCTCCTCCTCTGCTCGGCGGCGATTCGTGCTCAGCTCCCGGGTTTTCAACACCGTGAGTCGGCTTCGGGTCGGAGCCACAACGTAACGGTTAGCTTGGGCGTTAGCGACATAAGGAGGCTAGCCCGTCCAGTTTGATGTGTGTGTGTTTGTGTGTGTGTGTGTGTGTGTGTATCCCCCCCCCCTCCTCGCTAACACAACAGCCACTGGAGAATAAAAAAAAAGCCACTCCACGCACAACTACCTCTCCCGGTGTCGGGTGGAGCTCAGGCCGGGGCCGGCGGTGGATCCTCGGTGAAGCGGGTGGAGCTCGGCTGCAGCAGCGGTCATGTTACGTTAATCGCGCCGTGGACGTGGATCAGATTTTACCATCTTCTCTCTCCAGCGGCTCAGCGCAGAGCCAGGACGCCTCGGTGACGTCAAGCCTGCTGCGCGCGCTCACGACGGCCCTCCTCGCCACGCGTGAATTTCAAACGCGCGGTCACGAGGCTGTGTGGTTTGGAGGGACAGCACGGGGGAGCGCGCCTGCGAACATTTACCACATTTACTCACAAATACACATTTATATATTTTATGTTTTTTTTTGGTATTTTTATTCGTGTATTAATTTCCTCTCCTGAAAATGACAGTAAATTATTTTTAAATACTAAATACATTTGTCCTCAGCAGTGAAATACCACAAACTACCACCAGGGGGCAGAACTTGCCAGTAGGAAAATTACAACCCACGAAATGGTTGTCGCAAATAACACATAGTGAGAAAAATATTTATTTATTTTTTGGTGTAATATTTTTTCTTCTTTGAGTTCCCCAAACAGGATAAAATAGCCCATATGTGTATATATCAATATGTTGAAGTATTTGTTAAGGATTTCATTATGATAGGCCTGTTTATTTTTAGTGTGCTAGGATATAACTAGATTCACAAAAATTCTGCTTTTGATCTATATCTTCTATAATTTATATAAAAGCTTATAAAAGTGTATCTTCTTGACGGTTACTGAGAGTTAGTTCTTTTAACAGCTTATTTGTTTTGAATACACAAGTATCTACCATCGCAACAACTGTGTACCCATCATCCATATTGTGTTTTGCATGACTTTGAAGGAAGTTTTCTCATGTTAGTACAAAACTTTTGTGTCGCTTGTACTGTATGCAGTGGAATTAATTAAAATGTTCACCCTGACACAGTATGCTTGTTGCACACAGAGTACCAAAGGAGATGTGTTGGTAGTAACATTTAAACCAGGATGCTGTGCTCTCAACGCATACTGCATATGACTATGCAGTATTCTTTCATTAGCAAAGCTCATTCAGGACAACAGCTGGAGTGCAGAGGAACCCAGCAGCCAGCAGGGGGCAGCCTCAGGACATCACATGGAAACAAGCAGCAGCAGTCTGTGATTCTTGAAAGGCGTCAGAAGACAAGGCTGGCAATTACTTGGTTATCTCTAACAATAGGTTTTTAAAGCATGTTATATCATCCAGTATCTAAAATCCAAAAATATATATAAGTAACTTTTAAGTAAGGCTGTCAAATATATGTAGAAGAGTAGAAAATATTTCCTCTAAAGCTTTGTAGCATAGAATGACACGCACACACACACACACACACACACACACACACACACACACACACACACACACACACACACACACACACACACACACACACACACACACACACACACCAAATTCCTCAAGGGAATCAGCAGCTGTGTGGCCTAGTCGGTAGAGAGGTCGTTCTGAAATATCAAGGTCCCGGGTTCAATCTCCCATCTCCATTCCGGCAATATATTGACCTCTGAATATTGACATTGATTCCATTTCTTATTAATTGCAAAATATCTTACACTATGTAAATTTAAATTAAGTAAAAACAAATTAAATTCAAATTAAATTAATAATTAAAAAAAAACTGCGCGCGCAATTCCTGCGCAATGGGCTTCTGCGCATAATGTGCGCAATGGGCTTCTGGAGCTTTGTATTTTCATTTTTTTTATATTTATTTCTGGTGAAGGATATCTCATGAATCCTGCAGAGCATTAGAGTGAAGTGTAATTTCCCTATTTTAAAGTGGAAAGAGTTTGAATTGTAGTAAACTAACATGTGAGAGTGTATATCCCAAAAAACAAAGCTGATGATCTGAGGTTAAAGACTTGTCACCTGAATACAGTCGAGATGGCGATCTCTCTTTTGAAATGTTAGGGACACAACTTGTGCAACAGTTGTTTCGCCCTAATAAAAATCCCCCCCATCCTCACCCATGAGTTCGGACCCAGCTCCTGTGTCCACTGGTGTCCTGGTTCAACCCATGGCAGCGTAGTGGCGTGGGACTGGCTCATCCCTGAGGCCCAGGGAGGCCCCCCCCATAGAAGATCATGTGCTCGTGTGTGTGTGTGTGTGGCCGCGGCGCTTCCCGGTGCTGCCGGTGCGTCCCGGGGTTAGAGGATGATGGTGTGACGTTACTGTATTGTTTTACATTGCATGTGTCACGTCATGATAAATCAGTCTCTTTTGCCGCCCTCTCGGCAATTTGCGCCTTAGGCAACCGCCTGTGTCGCCTGTACCAGGAGCCGCCCCTGATTACAAGAGTGATAAGTGAAGAGCTAAAATCATATTTCCATTTTATTTTCAACATAACAGTAAATAATGATAAAATATGTTCTATGACGGTCTATGCTATTTCCTTTAGTTCTCGTATTGCACACTGTGTCTTCTCTTATTGTGCAGCACTTTGGATAACCAGGGTTGTTTTTAAATGTGTTATATAAATAAACTTGACTTGACAAACCAAACATTTGCAGGGAATTAAAAAGGAGCAATAAATGAGAAATGTGACTGATTCAGCTTCACCTCAGGTTGATTTCCAAAAAAAGACACTCACCGGAAAGTGTCTAAATTAACAGACTCAAGAATAATTGGGGCAAACTGATTTTAATAAACGTCTTATTATACTCACTTTACTTCATAACATCTCTATACAAACCACTACAGTGAACTGTGTATATCATGTACATACTCAGCATTTTTTATTTTATTCTATTGCCTTTTTTTAATATATATATATATATATATATATTGTATTATCTTGTCTACCTCATTCTGACCTGCCTGCTGCTGTAACAACTACCTTTCCTCCCGTGTGTGGATTAATTAAGTGTTATCTGCTCTTATCTTATAGCGGAAATTCTACATTAAATGTTTGTTGTTGAATTAATTTTAAGACTAAACTTTAAACCACTGCAATAGAGACATAAAACAAGCACTGATATCATGACTGTCTGTGTGCGTTGGTGATGTCATCCCTCCGCGGCGCATGCGCTCTGAGGTAGAACCAGTTTCTTGGGTCAATATGTAGCAACAGCCCCGCTTGTTTGAGAGCGAGCTCCCAAATCTCAACTCTGACATCCGCCGGCGAACGTGTCCTCTCCCTGCGGGAGGATTATACACATGTGTGTCTCCTCTTCATCGACACCGAGACGGATTCACGCTGTGCGGAGGATTTCATCGCCGCCGTCGGTCAGCTGTGTTGTGGATACGTTACGGAGGTAGGTCGCTGTCTGTCTGCCGACAGGTGTCGTGCCGAGGAGGGATCGTCTGCCAGAAAGTGATTACCGTCCGCGGGAGCCTGTTCAACTTGTGTCTCCCTGTTCACCTGTGTCTACATGTGAATCTGGATCATTACAAATACACAGAGGTTTTATTTATTTACGTGGCAGGTGTAGCAGCCGGATATGCCCAGCTGTTATAAAATATCATTTCACACTGCGTTATAACAGACAAATCAAGCGTTAGAGTTGTGATCCTTCAGTCAAATTGAATTGGGGGGGGTAGTTGGGAGGTGGGCCTGGCTCGGTAGGCCATCGGTTAGACCCGCCTAGCTAACGTTAGCTCGCCGTGTAGCTCTGGCGCTATCTCTCGCTGCCTGGTTGCTTTCCAACCGGCGTCACACTGGGCCAACGCATCCGGTTGTTACAGCTCGGCGTGTACTGCTGGGCCACCCAGACACGGCAGGCTCAGAATGTGGCAGCGGCCGCTCGGTGAGGCACTTCCGGTTAAACTGCCACTGACTCGTTAAGGCAGTTACCGCAATTTGAGGCAGTTGTCACTGCTGACTCCCTGTTTGGGGCAACTACCGCTGAAACTTAACTCCTTTGTCTGAAATGATGATGGCGAGAATCCGTTATTAATGTAGCATCAACCAATTCATGTTCATGCCTTGTAAACTTCAAAGTTTTTTTTCAAATATTAAAGTCTCTGCAGCTCTGTAGCCCCTTTTAAGGTTCCATTATTTACATTTACCATCACTGACACAATATGTCATTACTATAGACAATGCTATAACTTAATGCTTTAATTTAGTTATTATGATCTGCGTTTTCGAGAATTACTCAAACATTAAAAAGGCGATTATTTACACATTTTGAATGTTTATCTGCCATCAAAAGTAAAAAAGGTTATATATATATTTTAAGTTGTACTTGGTAACCTCGGTGGGGGATCAACTTGAAATAACTGGTTAGCCAGGAAAGTAAAAATAACAGTTTGCTTCAATATCTGTACCATTCACTTTATTTTAACAGGATAAACCAGCTTGAATCAATATTGCTGTCCATGGAGTTACTGTCAGTTAACTGAATTCATATAAATACTGAAGACATTCAAGTTGGTTAAACACAGTAGGTCATTAGCTGTTGGTTGTTAACAGCTTTTTCGGAGAATGCCAACGAGATCCGATCATAAGGTAAACATTTGGGCCATTTTAAGTCAACTTAAGATAATAAATAAAACTGTAAATGATTTAAATGCAATTGGAAAGTACTGAATAAATACATTTATTCAGCCTAGAGAGAATAACAATAAATGGAGAGGGTGCCTGGTCCGACCGTTACTAAAAACTCTGTTCCTTTGAGGTATTTCCATCTACTGTGGTGCAGTTGTAGTCAATAAATTGCCACATGAGCTCTGGCATTTTTATGTACTCAGGCACAGTATCAGGCACACTGTAACTGACACGGGGGAATACAGTGTTTGAGTTCTTGCATATCCAAAGACACCAAGATCATGCATATGGATCTGAAAGATGTGGCGCTTTTCTTGAATCATTTTGAGTGTGACCCTCCGAGAGCAAAGACACTATATAATAAACTATCATAAGCCACTGTATAAGTTTTAGTTGCTCTCAGACAACAAAGTCAACTGCCTCCAAACAGCAGCTGCCTTCACATATTCGTGGCAGTTTTTGTTGACACAGGAAGTTCCTCCACGAGCTGCCGCTGCCACGGTTTGATCTTGCCCCCAGTGACTCAATCAGGGGCGGAAGCTTGGACGTGACACGGTACACACGTCAGTACACCACAAACGCTCAATTTAACTTTTTAAAAACGTGTTACACGTGATAACACTCCGTGAAATAAACGCACCTCGGATTTCTAAACACAGCCAGGGGATGTGGTTTTTGAAAAACGTGACGTGGGAGTCATTCATGGCCGGTTAAGGATTAGCTAACGACAGCTAACTCGCAGTGTGTGCTAGCTGTGGCCGTTAGCATGCTAACAAAGAGCCAGCGCTCCTCCTCGCTTTGTATGCTCGATGTTGCCGGTTTAGATGGTCCCGGTGTCCCCGTAGGAGACGGTGAGGAATTGGGGTGTGTTGGGGGAGAGGTGTGTGTGTGTGTGCTCGAATTAAAATATGAAGCTAGCGAATACGCGCTGTGTGTCAGTTTTTGTGTATCGACAGGTTCTGGCCGCTAACGTCGCCTCGGGTTGGCTTTGACATTGTGGCTGCCTGCGCTGGAAATGACTGCATCCATGTCAGGGTATCGATGTGTAATAAGTTATAAGGTTGTCATTGCAGAGCTGTTAACGATTCCGGTTACACGTGTCTTCTGCTACTTCAGCTGAACTGCTGCGGTGGGCTTGTGCTGCTTTAGCTCGGAATGTACAGAGGCCGTTCAGATAATGGGACTTAATCTCAGTTAATCGTGTTCATTAACTTAATAAGTGCCTCTGTGTGTGTGGTGTCGTCCTTGTGCCACAGACTGAGAACAGATCGGCTGTCATCTGTGCTTGGTTAGTCATTTCTGCGCTTGAACAAACGTGGGGCTGAGAGGGGTTACTGTGTCACTGCAAAGGGCTGCTAGGTGCATATGGAATTGGTCCTACATTAGTTCCTTCGGTGCTTACTTTAACACTTGATAGAGATACAAACATGTCATGCTTGCTAATCAGTTTCATGTTTTCTTTTCAATCGATTTGGGCTCAGCAGGGAAATATGGTCCAGTGTTTAATGTGATTAAAGTTGAGGACCTGCAGTGGAGTCACGGTGACGGGAAACATGTGCCCTCACTGTGCATGACATGTCCTTCGGCAAGACACCAAATCTTATCAGAGAGGGAGTGTGTCACTAGATGATGTTGCCTCAGTGCAGCACACGATTAATGCTCATGTAGACAAGCAGTAAAGTATTGTCTGAGGCACTGGTTATATTGTTTGTGTCAGCTGTGCTTACGTGTAAAGCAGTGTTATTGAATTTTATGTATACTGTAAACTCTGCTCGCGAACACTTATGCTGGTCTCTTACTCTTATCTTGTTGACATTTGACATAACGCTGGTTACTTCACGAAAACACGTCACTGAACTTTTTGTTTTCTCTATTCTCTTGCAGTGAAACTCGACTGCAATATATCTGGAGGGTCCGGACATTCTGCCTTTGCCTGCAGTAGGACGTGTGGTCCCTGTCGTAGGTTGTGCATTCGTTCCTCACCAGTGATCCCCTATGCTTGAGAGAACCTGGAGCCTGAGTCTGACAGGATGGATGGTGTGGACCTAAAGAGACTCGCAAATCAACATCAGCCCTCTGTCTCTTCCTACGGTGTTCAATCCTTTTGTATCTACGAGAGAACACCTCCCATTCTGCACCTCCAGTCTCTGTACTATATGTATAAAGACTGATCAATAAAAAGACAGAAAGAGATAGAAGTTGGAAGACTTTCTATCTTGTTCCTGTTTAAAGCAGAGATACATATTGAATATACAAGGGTATATCACGGACATGGAAATATCCTTGTTTTAATTTGACAGTAGTTGTACCCCCTTACTCTTGGTGTGGGTGGTGGGATGTCGAAAAAGCCAGATGACAAAATGGTGAAGTTCCTGGCCCCCCCCCCAGAAGAGTGGAGAAGGCCCCAGTTCTGATTCAATGTTGAATGATAGCCGCCAACCGGCAGAAGTGAGACGGCGGCATCACACCATGGAGCGTGATCGATGTAACCCTGAACACCGTTTCTTGCGTCGGAGTGTCATCAGTGATTCCAATGCTACAGCATTGGCCCTCCCTTTACCCTCCAAGATCCCCATCCCTGCTCCCCAACGGGTTCATCTACGGGAATCCGTCCCTCAGCGGCAGCAGGCTGCAGCTGCTTATTTGCCCCGGACTGAAACAACCTTAGCTCAAAATGACAAGTCTGCTGAAAGTGGCAGAGGAGTGGTGGAAGGAAAAGATATAGAAATAGAAATAGCTAAGGTGGAAGTAGTGCCTTTAGATAAGGAGCCTGCCAATGTACAAGATATCTCTGACGTAGAGGTGGTGGTAGTGTCCAACTCCGTACCATGCTTGGGAAGAGATTTGCCAATTCAAACAGAAACTGAAAGCACCACTGAAGTGAAGTTGCATCCTGGAGAAGAGGAGGGAGAAGAAGATAAGGACTCTGCTAAGGCACGGGCAGAGGCAGAGCAGAGAGAAGCTGAGAAAAAAGTGCAGGATGACATCGAAGAGGCAGAGTCAGTGGCAGTGGGAACATCCCCAGATGGGCGCTTCCTAAAGTTTGACATTGAGCTTGGTCGTGGCTCCTTCAAGACCGTCTACAAGGGCTTGGACACTGAGACCACGGTGGAGGTGGCTTGGTGTGAGCTTCAGGTATGAAATTGGGATAACTATAGTTCTTACTACTGACCTTCACTTATCTCCATCACTCTCATTTCAGGGGTTTTTTTTCACTCTAATTCTTAGCTTGCGTCTACACATTAACAGCTATGAGGACATCGGTTACTCATGTTCTTTGATTGAGCCACCTTTGGTGTTGCAGTCTCCTGCAGGTGTCCATGTTCAGGCCTGCTCTTACAAGGCCGGAACAGGGTGGAGTGGAGCTAATGCAATGTTCTTCCACAATGTTACCTGAGATATAGCCTCTGTCATTTCCCTTCTGAGTCAGCAAAACATTGCAAATTTCAGTTTTTGGGCAAAACTCAGTCAACAGTGGTCGTAAGGACTGCCCATGAAGTATAACATTTTAATTTTTGCCATAAATATGCACTATCAAGGCTTGTATAATAAATGTTTATAACTATGACCAATGAATAACCAACCCTTGAGATACAGGACAATACCCTGGAATAGATATCAAGGTAGACTTTTTTAATTGCACTGGTAGTTTGCAGAATTGAGTAATAATGATAATGATTTCCTGTATTCAGTAGCAAATTACTTTAAAGGCCCCTTTGAAATTAATTATTATAACTTTCCTCCACACATGCAGAATAATCTTAGCAAAGCATGATGCTGTAACTGTAAATTCTTTTCTGCAGAAAGGAGGAGATTCATTATTTAGGTTAGGATTGGAATCAATCCAAAATGCTGTAAGAAGTCAGTAAAACTAAAAAATGTCATAGTTTGCAACCATTTCCAGGACCTGTTTTAGAAAGTGTATTTGGTTATGTTTTATTCATCTTTGTAAATCCGTCTCTATTGAACCACATATATTTATATCTTAGTTTTTTTTCCTCAAAATGCTTGTTTAAAATGTTTGCAGATGCGCTGTCTGTTCTGCCAAAGCAGCTCCAGCTACATGGCCCATAGCAAAGTTTGACCTCATTCGCCAGATGAATGTTTGCTTTTACTGTCACGCTTTCCCCCTGTCATGAGAGGCACAGGCCTCACACAGCAGCACATACAGCCACAGCTCATGCACACTGGTTTCAGAACAATGTGAAGATTGAAGGCACGTGCCCCTCCCCCCTCACACAGAGCGAATCACGCGCATGCGCAGTTTGTTTCTGCTCCGACCGCTTGTCTGAATGTAAAATGGGTCACATTCCTGATAGAGGAATCTCCTGTATGAAGCACAGCAGGCTGGTCTGCCTGCCAAGGCCTGTTTCTTGGGTCAACCCCCCAGCCTTCTATTTTTTCTTTTAATCTTTTTGTTTCAAATTCCTACTACCACAATTAGTTAAAATTACAATGTAAGTCGTTTGTCATTGGTTTTTCTTGTCTAAACATAACAGTCTTTTTTTCTCTCTTTGATCTAAAAACAACTTATCGGCCAACTGCTGTAGCACACATGTGAAATTTGATATTCCGCTCCTTAACCGCAGTGAGTGCTCCAATTTATCTTCTTTGTTAGTACTTTGATTTCTTCTATGGCAAAGTGATATTTAGATATTTAGAACCTGAGGTTCAGGTTAGTGTTACTTAGGGCTACAGCTAAGGATAAGTAGACATCACAAGGCAAAAGACTTGAGTGATTCATAAGTTATGTTTCTTGAGTCAATGATTTATTAATTTACTTGAGTTTGGAGCTTGAATCAGTATAAGAGCAGACAGAAAACAATCTTTGTGATATCCTGTGACATTGTCTGGACCAGTTTGAAAAGGCAAGCGGAAATTAAATTGTCCGCATCCCTCTGTTTGTTCACTCGGTTTGTAGAAAATGATCCCCCTCACTGCAGAATTCAGCTGGATCTTTGTCAGGTTCTACTTGTATTTAGGTTCCGATCCAGTGGAAAGGGGAGATCTACTGCAATTCTTAGAATGGAATGAGAACCAGCTTTGTTTAAGGCTTGTGGTCTTTTCTGAAATATGAACTTGTAACCTGACACTCTCGTCCCCCCTTCGTTCCTCTGTCAACTCAAGAGTTTCAGCACTACAAATGGTTCAACTACACACACACTGGCTGAAATCCCCTAACATGTGGTCCTTAAAGCTGTCCCATGATCTCTCAACTGTTATTACATTCCACATACATCCTGAGGGCACATTTCTAGAACATAATGTTAAGTTACATACAGTGTGTATTTGTGTATTCTCCCTCAACTCTCAATTGTTCAGTGCCTCTTTAAACAAGCATGCAATTAGAACCATTTCTTCTTGGCTGCTTTTTGAAGATTGCACCAATTCAGAAAGGAGCGTGGGCTCATTCTGTAATAAAATGATTGCTTTGCTTCCCTTTGATGCTAGTTTCAGTGAGAAATCGGCCGTGCAACTCGTTTGTTTTTTGGGAATTTGGTGTCAGCAAAACCAGGACTCTATGCTTGAATGCAAATAAAACCTGTCCAGCAAGTTTTCCCTTCTTAAATCTTTAAATCTTCCTCAAACATCGCAAAAAATGTCCAGGCCAACACTGGCAGTCCTGTAGGTGATCAAGCAAATGGTTTTTTTTGATTGATCACATTTGTTTTTGGGACAAGGGGACATGTACGAAAGGATTTTGCATAAACGCGTATATCTTCTATACCTTATGTCACACCAAGGTCTTAAGTAGTTAGAATTAATTCACTCTGAAACCGGAGAATTCCACTGATGGACGGTTCAGTCCACTTTCCCCTCAAGCTAGGTTGCAACCACGGCTAAAAACTTTAGTGTGTTAAGTTTAAAGGAAATGAACCCTGGTTTAGTGTGAGGGACCATCTGTCCACAGTCTTCGAAGAATTTCTGGGCGTCCACCCTTTTTCACCCACCCATGAACCCAACCATTTGTTTCGGATCTTGCATTGCAAGCATGTCTGCTCAATAAGTAGGTCACCACGGAGAGGAAGTTGAGGAATACATTAATGCGCCTCCCTTTTCTTATTCTCTCCATCTTCAACAATCTTCCACTTATCTACATCTCCCTCCCAGGTATCCTTTGGAAGTTCTAGGAGCTGCCTGTCCGTCTGGCTGATGGTATCTGCTGAGATTGACTAGCTATATTTAAACAGTGGAAAACTGAATCATATGTAATTATTCTTCATCATTGCTAGTCTTTAGGTTTACTGTACGATTTTGAATTTTTGTTGTTTATTTCTGAGTTGGACATAAACTAAATTAGAAACAAATATCCTATTTAGTAAGGTGATTGCATATACATGTGTTATCTGTGGAGTTATCCACACGTGCAGGCTGTTTTCAGTTGGAGGAGCCTTGCCTATGATGATTCACACAAATCAACAAAGTCACACTCAGCAAAACGTGATTTAGTGTCTGTCATCAACAATGAGAATACTTTGACGATTCATGGTCTGTGGCTCGACTTAATTAAGATCTGATGATGAGTCATACGGGCAGACGTGAAATAGCCTGGATCCATTCTCTTGTCTTTTGCTGACAGTCACAATGATCTCCGACCTCATTGCCATGTGTCAGACTTTCCCTGTAAAACCAAACATTTATTTCCAAAGACCTCAGATCTCAAACAGTGTCTCCCAAAGGGCTGCATCGAGCCCTCAGTGTCAGCCTCAGAGCAGAGACCTGACAGAGCCAGCCGTTGGCATGATCACATGCTTTTTTCACTCACTCTATTTTTAGTATTGTTTGGTTATTTATGATGGCCATTGCCTAGAAACAGTATTTTCTGCTCCACTTTGGTCAAACTGTAGTTAACTGGCGTTAGGTGTGTTTCACATTGGCTGGGAACCCCATTAGGTCATAATATGTACAGAAACATTGTTGCTCAATGATTATTATTAAAATAATATAATGATAGGTATAGCAGTATGTTTCTGATGGCAGGGTAGAATCATGAAATATTGAATTGATTTTCAGTGTAATTAAGTTGTGTTCCACTGTTGTGCTTCATTGTAGAGGAAATTAACACAGGTAGAATAAAAAGTTTGAGTTATAATTGAAATGAACCAATTTGGATGATATTGTCACTGTCACAGTCAGACTGTGTAAAAACAACATTATTTGGTCTAAGCAAACAGAAATGAAGCAAGTATGTGTTTGCATATAGAGCAGGGAAGTATGATCAGATCACACGTCATCACTTGAGACACATGTGTAGACATATCCTACTGTCAGGTGTAAAGTGATGAACTTTGAGCTCTCCACTTGTGATCGGATCCCTTGTGACACATGGTGATTAATACCACATCTGACTAGAGCCTCATTAACTGTTTAATCTTCCTCCCAGTGCAGCAAGTGATTTCACACTAAGGTTTGCTTACTGGTAGCTGATGGGCGAGGTCACTCTTGTTTAAACCTGAGAGCAAGGTGTTGCAAAAGTCTTTGTGTCATCATTTAAAATGGATAAAATGTTTTGTAGCCTACATAATTTGTTTACATTTGTATTTCTTAGTAAAAAAAAAGCCTGCGTGGTGGTGGTGGTGATTTATGCCCTCTGTAACAGAACGAGTCTGGGTGACGCATACCCAGATGATGACATTTTTTGACAAACACTCAGCAGTTAACCAATCAGAAAAGAGCATTTTGGGCAAAACACATCATTCCACACTGAGGCTGAAAAGAGGCACATCAGAATCCTACTCTCTCAACCGTACACTGGGTTTATATCATATCTTCTGTGCGAATTGGGTTTGTGCTTTGACCTTGGTTGCTATGGGAACTGCCATTGGGGAATGGGCCAGCTGGATCCTTCCAGTGTCTTAACAGATATCCTTGATACAGAGAGGGAACTATTCATTTTAGGGCCAAGTTGGAAGTGATCTATGGAAACACTGTGTAACACTACCCCAACAACTAAAAAAGGAAGAATTACTTCAGTCATATAAAGCTGCTCTGGTTTAACTGCAGCTGCTGTGGCCTCTCCCTCAAAGGGGCGTGCAGAGTATGACCACACTACTGTCTGTAGAAAAATATAGACACGGTCTGATTTTCGGTTTTGCTAATGGTGATCATCATGGTGAGGTTTTAAGCGTCACAATCTGTAATCCGTCAATTATGTGAGATTCTAAGAGGAAGAGGGTTAACCTGATGGGTTGACTCACCTGTCGGTCAAGAAAATCTGCAAAAAACATCACTTTGCTATTTCACTTAAGTAAATAGCCTGAAGTGACGACACAGTTATTTGTCAAAACGCATCGTAAGCAGGGACGTTACCTATCCTATGAATGTCATAGGTCTGGATAGGTAACCCTTGGCCTCGCTGCTTAGGGCTCGTGGATGAGATAGGAACTGTGACCAGTGACAGTAAGCAGGTCACATGGTTCAGAGCTTTCAAGTCTTTCAAGTTACAGTTGATAGGGGGTGTGATGCCTATCTCATGATTTGAAGATTGTAAATTCCTGGAGAGATTTCACTGGTCCGGGGCCTCTTAAAAAAATGCTCCACATGCCCTACATTCTTTTAAGGAGTGATGGCCCCATACTAATTAACGCATACATATCTACAAGTGACATATTTCCCTGTTTTCTTATTTATTGTGTTGGTCACTTCAGCAAAAATAAATACTATTATCTTACAGGATGTCATCATCCATAAGCCATAAAAAGAAATGTCCAGCAGTCTAGTTATCCTGTGATCTTTGACAAGTACAATCTGCTTCTTGTCTCTGTACAGAAAAACTTTGAAGCTGCCTGTTAAGTAGAGATCCTGAAATGTGCTTTAAGTCACAGCAGTGTGTGAGCATGTGACTTCACAAATCACTACAAATTCCTCTTTTTTTTTGCAGAGGTTAAGGGAGATGTGCGTTAAGCAAGTGAATTATAATATATCTTACAGGGAATTCAGTTCTTACTGGATTGCACATGTAAATGGAATTATTGGCAGTGATTGTATGTGGAAATGCTTTAATTCATACAGCAGTTCAGTGTGTGTGGGGGTTGTGGTGCTACACACCCAAGGCCTGGAACTCTGTGACTGCTGCTGTGCATATTCTGCATGACTTTTTCACATGGTGCACAGAGAGACAAATGGGAGCCACTGTCCCACTAGATAAATACTCTAGAAAATAGTCAGTCGATCCAAGTCCATGGAGCCTCCACTACTTGTCTATCTTCTCTAAACCTCTGGTTTCTTGACATTTCTTCTGATTTAGTGTCATCTCCTCTGCCCTTAATTGTTTAAAGGTTTGCCATCAACTTTTCATTTTGTGTTTCCTGCCCTGTCTCAGACAAGACAGATATTCACCCTGAAACCTCCAGAGCGCCTCCAGCAACGGCCACAGCACTCTCAAATATATTTTTCATTGCGTGCTGTCACTCACTGGAAAGTTCTCAGTCTGGTGCTGACACACCCACAGAGTCAAACATGCATTCGCAACAGGGTTCCAATGGGCTGAATTTCCTGGACAGCCTGGACTATTGCCAGTTGTCTGGGGTTTTCAAGGAAACTCTTTAGCCGTGGGGTTTCACACCCTAACTGTAACTCACGCACGTTGTGTATACAGGCCATACCAGGAATTGCTCAGGAAACACGAGACCGGCATCAGGGCATATTGCTATCAGGTTTATTTACATTTCCCCATGAGTAATTGACAACCCCCTAAGCTGCCACACATTTGTCGACTCGTATCATCCTTATCTTTATTCAGAATATAAGACCAGTTGAGCAAAACAATTGCTTCATACCAGTTACATATGTTATAATCATTAACATCTTTCAATGTGGCTAAGGAAAACAATGCTAAACAGTCTAAATTTATCAGGATGAACCAAGCAAGAACGCTCCTAATAAATGATAAATTTACATGCGTTACAGCAGGTGTTTTTCCAGATGTTTACACATGACGTAATATAATGTCTATTTATAATATCCTCTGGTTATGGTGATTTAAGATTTATTTTCCTCATATCGCCTAAACCTACTTTAGAGTAGAGTGTATGTCTGTCTTTTTGTTTGTTTATTTTTGACATAGTCTGCACTGAACCGTAATACTCTGGCTCTTAACTTGTTTTGGTTTTCCTCCAATCTGGTACAAAGCTAGACACACTCCCTTTGTTACATAGTCATCTGCCAACAGGGACACATCCCTGTGTCTCGACTGTATGTGCTTGAGTCATATGAGCAAGTGCTGAAAGAAAACTGTGTGTTCTAATACCTTTTTTATTAACCTTTCAAATACATTTGAACCCTTTAACCTGGAATGTCTAGATGACTGACTTATGATACATGATTGCATTCAGATGCTGCCTAGGAAAATACTTTCTTTCATGTCCATTAATACTGATCATCTTTATCATTTTAGATATTTGTACCTCATCTTTTCATAACTCTTAATAAACCCATACACATCTGTAAAAAGCATAGCCCTCTGAGTTGTGGGACATTTTCAATCGTCTCCTATTCTCCTTTTTGCCCCCTGCAGGATCGTAAGCTGTCGAAGACAGAGCGGCAGCGCTTTAAGGAGGAAGCGGGGATGTTAAAGGGACTGCAGCATCCCAACATTGTCCGTTTTTACGACTCGTGGGAGGGACCCTCCAAAGGCAGGAAGTGTATTGTTCTGGTCACGGAACTCATGACATCTGGCACACTCAAAACGTGAGTCTCCAACTGGGCTGAAATAAACCACACATCAGGACTCGTATCATTTTGATAAAGCAGCATCCAGATTATTGATTATGATTTTTTTTCTTATCTCAGGTTTTAGATTTAACAAAGTAGTAATGTAATGAAACTAAAATATAGTAATAATTGAATGATTATCTAAAACAATGCTTTTATTTTGAAGTCTCCAAGAAAGACTAGCCCAATTTGTTCTGTGTTACATTTGATACTTTGGGGAAAGGCAGATGAGAATGTTAGAAAATTATGATCCATTTTCTTGCAGATATCTGAAGCGTTTCAAAGTGATGAAAATTAAAGTGCTGCGGAGCTGGTGTAGACAAATCCTGAAGGGTCTTCACTTCCTCCATACTCGGACTCCCCCGATCATCCACAGGGACCTTAAGTGTGACAACATTTTCATCACAGGCCCAACAGGGTCTGTCAAGATTGGAGACCTGGGACTGGCCACACTCAAGCGTTCATCCTTTGCCAAGAGTGTTATAGGTACGACCCCAAAGTCATTTTTATCTCCTTGCCTTTATCCTACTTTGGGACAGCACCTGTTCTGAGGTCATGATGTTCTGTTTGTATTGACAATGATGGTGTTAGAAGAATATGTTTTCCATTGTCGTGTTTTCTGACGATGTGGTTCAAAAACAGACCACAGCGTTTCAGCTGTCTCTCAAACCACAGCTCAAATGGAGGCCAAATAATGTGGTAATCTTAGGCAGATAACCACAAGGCTTTCGCTCTTTGCACTCCAACAAGTTTGGTCACTGTACAGAATATTTCTGTTCCATGTTTCTCCAAAAAAAAGAGAGTTTCTTTTCCAGGCAACTACTGAATGTAAGTAGAGCCAAACATTTCTCATCCTGTTAAATATTAATACCAGTATTATAATGGTTGTCATGCCTTCTTGCAGGCTAACCTGGCCATGGCTGAAGGTATGGCCATTGCGTCTGTTGTAGACTGGTCTTTGTTCTGTGGTTTGGAAATATGTGGTCTGTTTGCCGGTTACACTGCTAATGTTTAACATCTCTTTCTATGGATTTGCCTCAACAGGTTTTTTGCCTCTAGTGTTTGTCTCTTACTGTCTTTTAAAATATTGCAGGACTGCAGAATGTTTTTGCTCCTTCTTTGTGTCCAGGGAGATCTCCACATTTTCTCTCTGTCAGCCTCTTGCCTTTTTTTCCTTTATATCTTTATTTAATTTTTTTTACCTTCACATTCTTGGGTATGTTTTTTAAAATGTAGGCTCTAGCCTCAGCTGTGCCCCATTCTGCTGTTTGGAATGAATAGGGTACTGCTGGTCATTGAGTAAGTATGAGCTTAAATGGGCCTGGTAAGTCTGACAGTGTGCTGTAACATACATCAATATCAAGAAACAATTACATTCAAATGATCAATCAGTTTTTCTGTGTAAGACCTGAGATTAAATGTAAGATAATTAATTAATAGAACAAGACTGATACGCATGAACACACTGCTCAACACAGTTACTAGCTATGGAACCTGCTTCTCTCAGCCTTGGCCCTAACGTTTGCTCCTGTAGGTCAGGAAGAGACGGTAAGTCAGACTACCAAAGGTAAGTGTAATATAAGAGGCAATGTTGATGTGGTTGTAAGGTAAGGTCTTGACAAAAGTTGTTTCCATAGCTGGTCATATTTTCATACCAAGATCATTGGCATCCTTTTGAAAATGCCACTATATATTGGCCTGGATATAAAATGCCAAATTTTTAAAGCTAATATTTGAATGTAAAGAACATTCATTTTGGCTAGCAAGTGTGTTCTGCATATCGGTAACCTCAGTCACATTATGTCGCACCGTGTTAAGGTCTTACACAGACAAACACGTGCCTTCTTCTCTACAGTCTAACTGAGCCCAGCTTCTCCCTCCTTTTTTGTTTTCTGTCTCTTTTTTTGCTTTCCTTCCCCTTTTTCTTTTTTTCTCTCTCTCTCTCTCTCTCTCTTCCAACTTTCACCTCACAGGTTCTACCCCCGAGATGTCAGCAGGCTGGTCACTCTTCTCAACCTCCTCTTCCTCAACCCCTCACGGGTTAGAGGAGCAGAGGGTCAATGGGTTGTGAGAACCCCAGTCAATCAGTAAGGGAGTCCGCGAGTTCTGAATAGTTGTTCTGATTTAAGGTACCCCTGAGTTCATGGCGCCTGAGATGTATGAGGAGAAGTACGACGAGTCAGTGGATGTGTATGCCTTTGGAATGTGCATGCTGGAGATGGCCACCTCAGAGTACCCTTACTCAGAGTGCCAGAATGCTGCACAGATCTACCGCAGAGTTACCAGCGTAAGTCCTCTTCTCAACCATCCACATCACCCCTATGCCCCTGCCTTCACCTCTTCCTATGTGCCAAGAGGGCTAGTGTTCCATTCTGGAATTATTTTATATTCCGGCTCTCACTTCTTTACGCAGCTCATATTACATTTCTGTCCTCTAGTCTTGTTTTTCAACTCTTAACTTAATGTAACACTGTATCTCCCATTATATATAATTTCCCCTTGCCCTTATTGAGTGACTTTCAAATTTAGAAAACCTTCAATATAAAACATTTTATTAACACAACAAGCCTCTCAGATTCACCTCATATTGTTTTAGTTTTTCTCTTCTTCTGCGGTGTGTTGTGTGTCGGGTTAATCATGTAGATATGAGGTGTGGATGATTGAACAAGTACAGCCCTGCTGTTTCTCTAAGGGCTAATGGTTCAGTCTTGTCATCATTGCAGAAGGGGCAGTAACTCGCATAGGAAAAACATATTTTCAGTGTTGTTCATACAGGTTACCTTTGAAATGCATGGGTCACTGATATGATTCATGCATATGATTCATACAGTTATGAGTCTCCATAGATAAAAAAATGTTCAACCTGTTCCCAGGCTGTTATCTAGAAAGTATGTCAGTTTATCATTAACTGCTTAAGCACAAATACTGAAGTCCTTGCCACGTGATTCAAAAGCGCATTTTCATTCCCCCCAGAGCAGAGTAGTTATTTTGTTCTTTAATAAGCCGCTAGTAGCCCAAACTGTAGCGCAGCTGACACACCTGCTTCAGTTTAGAAGCTTTTGTTTTGTAGAGCCTACACATAGTTAGGGAAACATCCTCTGTTTTTACAGTAGTACTCCTAGGGGATATAAGTTGTTCTTCCTATTTTCTTATTTCAGCGCAGCTGTGCAGCTCTCATCCATTCATCGTTGTCCTTCTTCCTGTAGAAACAGGCAGTTTCCTGTTGCTTATTGCATAAATTCATCACCTCTCATCAGCTGTCCTCCACCGACTCATGCTCTCCTTTTCCCATCGCTTGACATTTCACAATCTCTAAATGCCGGCAGACAGAATGCATAACATCCCTTTAACATTATTTGAATGGAGATTGTTTCTTGGGAGCAACCCTCTCCAGCAAAATAAATTCCAAAACAAATTTAAAGGATAAAATTAGTTTAAGGTGATCATTATTCCAGATATTAACTATTTTTGTAATGCTAATGTTGAGTCTGAACTAAAACAGCACCGAGATATGGGATGATATCCAACATTAAAAAAGTTCAAGTGAGAATGAAAACTATTCTCATTCTGGATTCTGTGTTTCCCATAGGGGGTGAAGCCGGCCAGCTTCGACAAGGTGGCCATTCCCGAAGTGAAAGAAATCATCGAGGGATGTATTCGCCAGAACAAGGATGAGAGGTCTTTATCTCAACAAGACAACATTTTACAAGTTGACCACCGTCAAGGTTTCCTGAAAATCATCTTAACTCACTGCCTGTCTCCTCTGTATAGGTATTCAATCAAGGACCTTCTGAACCATGCGTTCTTCCAGGAGGACACAGGGCTGCGCGTGGAGTTGGCAGAAGAGGATGATGGAGAGATTGAGGCTATGAAGTTGTGGCTGAGAATTGAGGATGTAAAGAAACTCAAGGGAAAGTACAAAGAAAACGAAGCTATTGAGTTTTCTTTTGACCTCGTCAAAGATGTCCCAGAAGATGTGGCCCAGGAAATGGTGAATTAAACTTTAAAGTCTTAAAAAAGACACGTATAAACACTGCACAATTATACGTGTTTATAAACACTGCACAACAAGAGAATAGGTCAAGATTAAGTCAAGATTAGTTTTTGTTGTCATCAGTATCTTCTACTTTGTCTTTACACTGTAGGTTGAGTCTGGGTATGTGGCTGAAGGGGACCACAAGACCATTGCGAAGGCCATAAAGGACAGGGTGTCTCTAATCAATCGGAAGAGAGCACAGAGGCAGCAGGTGTGTCCATACTAACCACAGACATGTTATCATATCTGTCATAGATTGTGTGTAATTGTACCATGATGTACACATGTGACTTGCCTTGTTTGGCCTCTTTAGAGATTTTAATACTTTTGGGGCCGACTGTGTTAAAGGTCAGAGAAAATCAAGAGAAGAGACGTCTGGAAGAGGAGCAGCAGAATCAGGTGCTGCCTTCACAGCAACCAGTCCAAGTAACCAGCACGGAGGTGCCTCCGCCCCAGCAGGTGCCTCAGACTGTGACTTTTATCCCTCAACAACCAAACCAACACAATCCACAAATGTGTGCTCAACCTGCATCTCAGAACCTTCCTATTTCGAACTACAACACTACTCAAGCAAACCAAATGACTGGCATGGGTCAAGTGATTCCTTTTGTACCCCAGTCAACTGGGCAAGTCCAAGTTCATGGTCAGAGTATGGCCACCATCCAGCCGGAGTCGGAGGAACCTGAAGCCGACCATCACAAACAGCTGCAGCACAGTGGAGGAGGTTTGTATCCAAAAAGATTTATGGTCAAATACACCTACAGCCAGATCAGTGCTTTTAGAGTTTAATAACTTAACCTTCATGTGCCCCTCAGTTGGTCACATTGGAGACAGACTACCTAGTTCCACCATCCTGCCTGAGGCCCAGCCTCAGCCTGGAATATGCTACAGCTCCCCTCCCAGTCAGCACCCACAGCCCCCAGTGTTGGGCCTGCAGACACAAAATGAACAAATGCAACAGCAGCAGTTGTCACTGGTGAGTCATTATGAAAGTAGGACATGAGGATTAGGTGTGTGTGTGTGTTTAGGAGAATAAGATGCATTTCCAGTCGTTCCTTGTAGTAAAGTTTATATTTATAACAAGCATAAAGACGAGATTTCTGTGTATTGGATTTAGCTTGTTTGGCCCCCTGTTCTTTGTTTTCCAATGCCCAGTTATACAGTCAGCAGTCCTTGTCAGCAGTATCAGTTGCGTGTGATGTGACCAAAATGAACATATTCCTCTCATCCCCGAAAACATGGCCCAACGGAACTTAACCTGTACATTGAGATGTGCCCGTGTTTACTTTCTGCTCTGTCTCATTTTCATCACGTGCTCCGTGTTTACTTTCTGGTGTTCAAGGTTCAACCCCAGGTTCAAGGTGTCCATTCTGAAGTTGTTCCTCTCGCACCTACAAACCAGTCTGTTCCCGGGGGACCTCAACAGGTACATGTTGTCCTTTTGTGTCTTATCAACCTTTAAAGAGCCACTTAACACCAACTGGCTTTTTCACTGCCCTCAAGTTAAAGTTCAAATCTTGTGCCCTAAACAACACATCTAGCAGTAATGTCAGCGTTACCTGAACACACGCCTAGAGCACACTCCTATATCACTGCAGCGAATGTGAACTTCAACCAGTCTGTGTCAGCAAAAATATGATTGTCAGGGGGTGTTAAGTTACACTTTAAAGCCTATATCTTCAGGCAGCTGCATTAAAAGTAGCTGAGTGTTCCAAGTCCCAACTTTTCCCTTATTATTTTTCTTTGGATTCTCAAGTTTCCTACTCTTACCCTGTGTTATGTTTTGTTTCTTATAGTACGGAGTGTACTACCAACCATCGCTCCCCCCTCAGGTAGATAAAATGTCCCATTTTCCTGTTGCCACACCCACAGACTTACGGACATCATGTCCTGGTTGGGGGGAATAAACTCCATGTCTCTATTGTTCTGTCAGGCAGTCTCTGTCTTTGTGGTTAGTAATAACTCAGGTATCCTACATGCAGAGTTGAACAAAATTGTCAAATGGTATCTATGTTTTCCAAGAGGTAAGTGCATGAGGCTCTGGACCAGAGCCACAATCAGAACGATTTAGATTAGAAAGAAACCCGATTCGCAGGCTTTACCCTCATTGCCACTGTTATAATGTGTCTGTTTTATTCTCGTTTCTACCACTCAATCTTTTTCACTTCTATTCTTTTAGATTCCCAACCAGCAAGGGATGATCCCCCCATCATCTCAGTCATCTACTCCACAACAGCAGCAGCAGCAGCAACAACAGCAACTGCAGCAACAACAACAACAACAACTGCAGCAACAACAACAACAACTGCAGCAGCAGCAACACACAGAGAGCAGCTCTTCTCTTCAGAGCTCAACTCTACCACAGGCTCAGACTGGAGCCCAACAGCTACAGGTGCCGCTCACTCCTCTGCTGTTGAAACTTATTATACATATATCTTTGAACTTGTCTCTCCTTAATTCATCATTTGCTACCATATGAATTTCCTACTGTCCTTTTTTATTTTTTCTAAATCTTGTTTCTCCTCCTTTTCTCACACATTATTTCTGCGGCCGTCCACTTTCTTCTTCCGCTCTTGCGTCTGCATGCTACTCAATCCTGCATGACTTTTAGTCTGTGGCCAATGATCCAAGTACGCCCATCATGTCTCCTCCAATCAACGCTGAGCATCTATATTTCCTCTATCAGGCCTCGTGCCTCTCTGTTTTGCAGGTACTCTATAGAGCACAAAAGGCACTTGTGTTTGTGTGGGTGTGTTTGGGTCAGGTGTGAAGCATATGTCTCGCACTTCCTGATACGGTTTCTCCTCCCTGTAGCATTTTCCTGGTTTCTCATTTGGCATATTTTTTATACACTTGCATAAAATTCAATAAATACAGTCATGTAAATTATATTATAGCACATTATAGACCCTTAATAAGTTAAGGTTAAAGATTCCTTTTCCATCCTCTTCATGAACACAACCACAGAACAAAACGTCTACTAAATTATCAGAGCATTGCACAGTTTGTTTTCATGATTCGGATTTGAGCAGTGCTCCAGTTCATACAAGCTAGGTGCATGTAATAAATAAAATACATTTTATCCGTTACAATACAATGATAGTATTATAAAGAACAATAAGGCAGGAACTGGAAAAGTGACAGCGGAGCTATAACCTGTGTCACATATATTCAAATAACACAGCAGAGGAGATGAAATTAATTATTTACGAGCTACAGTTGCAGCCGTGTTCCAGGGCAAGAATATGTTGAGTCAAGCCAACTAGTATGAACAATATCAGAATGTGATGTACACAGTATGTTGTGTCTGTTTATCGAGGGATAGCTCCTGTGGGAATTCAGCAACATAAACAACTTTTTTTTGTGCCTAAACCTTTTTAGTTTGTAAGTGAAAAGATGACAATATAAAAAGTAAAATGGAGAATTACAAGTCAAACAAATTAAAGAAATGAATAGGGGTTCAAACTGCAGTCTGGGGTGAAAGTCATCCACCTCAACTTCATCTCTATGTACTTGGTAGCTCTTTACACTCTCCTCTGACCTCATCCTAAAGTCTGTATGGCATAAAACAGTCAGTACTTTGACACAAATACTGCACCAATATATTGTTATCATGTTCTCTGCCTCATATTTACACTCTGAGGGCTGACTAATGGAGTCTGGAGCCCGATACAATTCATTTCACCAGGTGTAACGGCTCCATCTGGTGGATGATCTCGTTTTAATCATTACGTTTGCTTTCAATAGTAGGTCAGCATAAATTATTAAAATGAAATTGAATGAATGAGTAACACACCCATAAACAATCATTCTTTTACTGTTTTTAATCCCCTTAATTGTTTTTAAAATATATTAATGCAATAAAAAGAGATTTTAAATCTTGGGCTTGATTTTAAGTGTGTCTTTTTTGTTTCAGGCCTCTGTGAGTGTTCCTCGCTCAACATCAGGCGAGCTGCTAGCTGGATCTTCAGTTCTGATTCTACCATCTGTAGAAAGGTGAGAACGTCTTGTCTGTTTTTAATGGAGGTTTCATGAGCCCCACACAACCTGCCCGATCTCCCTCTCATGGATTCACGTCTTTCACAGCTGCCTGTCGGATACAGCTTCTGGTCTTAGTGACGGCAACGACGGAAGTTCTACATCAGGAGGTCGGCATGAGGGCCGCTCACTGAAGCGTCACCAGAGACGATCCGTGCGCAGCCGCTCCCGCCATGAGAAGAGTGCAAAGGCCAAGCTGAACGTGCTCAGTGTAAGGACCTGAACTGATCATGTCCTTTCATTTTTATAATCAGGCTCTTGCTCACTTATCATTTAAATTGATTTCAAATGATTGTTTTGCAGATCTCTAATGTGGGAGACAGAGTTGCAGAGTGTCAGCTGGAAACCCACAACAGGAAGATGGTCACCTTCAAATTTGACCTTGATGGTGATAATCCAGAGGAGATCGCACAGATCATGGTAGTACTGGTTTGATTGACTTACAATCCTAATATAGTATATTTATATAGTTCTGAAATGCTATTATTCACAAAATCCTATTGAAATGACGACAATTCCCTGTGAAATGCACATTCAACTATTGTTCTTCCTCTTTAATATCAGCTGTCTCAACCATTGACCATAACAAACACGCAGCCATTCTGAGGATCACACTCACGCTACATGTAATGGTAGTTGCTCATTTTTGTTTTCTGTTCCAGGTGGAGAGTGAGTTCATCTTGGAGTGTGAGCGGGAGTCTTTCATCGAGCAGGTCCGTGAGGTCATAGAAATGGCTGACGAGAAGGAAGCTTTTCCCCAGGTAATTCTTTACTACACATCATCTTCTTCACCCTCCATGACAGTTTGGATCTGCGCTGTCTGAACCTGTAGGACTTTGCCAACTACATGTTGTCTCTTTGCAGATGAGTGACCTCCAACAACAGCCTGCGCTGTCTGTTCCCATGCTGCCAGGTAAACAACCTTTATCCAAATATAGAGTGTTTAATGACCAGGTATTGATTTTCCTCCTGCCTCATATCATATCTGACTTTTCTTTTGTTGGCCTTCCCATCAGGTATTTCCCCCAGTACGATAGCGCAGGTGGTTCACTCAGCAGGACGGAGGTTCATCGTCAGCCCGGTGCCAGAGTCTCGTCTTAAAGAGCAGTTCTTTGGAGTTTCTTCTGCTAACACATCATTTGGAGATGAACCTAACTCTGGTGAGATTAAAGTTTGTTTTTATTCAGTTTGGAAATCAGATGTAGAAGATGTCTGTGACTATTATCATATTTAAAATTAGTGAGTGGCCAAGGATTAACATTGTAGCACATATACATCTTTATTGTTAGCTATAAAAAAAAATTTTGCTCCTAAAATATAACATTATAGAAAATAAAATCACATAGAAAATGTTTATCATCTGGTTTTCATTATTTCACAACTGTTTGCACAAGCAGCCCCTGCTTATTTCTCTACATTTGTAAATTTGCCTTTATTTAGTTTTCATATATAGTATTTTTTCCCCTTTTTTCATATAGCTCCCCTTTTGGCACTGGGCCTATCTCTCTCTGCTCCATCCGGGGTCCTCCAGCAGGCCTTCAGTAACATTAGGCAGTCTCGTTTAGAGAGAGGCAACACGGTTGACCCCCCTTCTTCTGAGCAAGAGCCAGCCACCATTCCGTCCACTGAGGCTGGTCTCGGCCCGAGTTCTACCAACATCCTGGCTCCTCCGGAAGCTGTAGCTTCCTCCACCAGCACTACTTTCCCTCCTGTGTCTCCCCCATCTACTGTGACACCCTCATTGCCTCCCTCCACTGGGAGGGTTTCCCCTCAACCTATAACCACGAATACCCAATCTCCCGTTCCTGACGCCAGTGATCCCAGTCCACCCCCTCAGTCTTCTAGTGAAACACCCTCCTCACAAGTTCCAACACCAGTTCCCAACGTCCCTCCCTCATCTTCTACCATTTCTCCTCCATCAGGGCAGACCTCCGTCCCCTCCGTTCCTGGCCCTCAGACAAGTAGTAGTTATGTTTCTGTCTCTTCTGTTGCTGGAGTTCCATCTACTGGTACCAGTACTCCCCCTGCTTCAGAGCAGCAGCCTTTTAATGGTGCTGTTACAACCTCCCAGCCCGTTCTTGCCTCAGCTCAGCCACCAGCTCCCTCCTCATTCCCTGCTCAGAATCAGGTCCAAGCACAGCCACTGGAGGCAGAGGGGGCTGAGCTCCAGTCAAAGGCCGCTGGTGGAGATGACATCCAAGCTCTAGATAAGAAGCTCCGGTCCCTCTTCAAAGACCAGAGCGCCGCCGCAGCGTCATTGGATCCAAGTCAGAACACGGGGACCTCCTCTCCTCCCACTGGGACTACTTCCCCTCCACCTGGAGCCGTCATGGTGCCTCCATCAAACCTTCCTCTCACTTCTGGGTTACAAGGGGTTCTTGGATCCATCACCACCCCAGGACAGAGTATGACCCCGGGAGGACATATCCATACCCCCCCAACAAAGGCCAGGTCGCAGGTTAGTGAAAACTGCTGCATCCAATAATGAATCCAACATGCAGTCTATTGCAATAATGAATGATTTAACTCTGCTCCTTGTTTGTGTTTTTAGACTCTACCCACTGGTTTTGACCCAGCTGCTACACCCCCCTCTGACATCATACCCCCGTTTCCTGGACCAAATCAGGTGAGATCTACATTATCCCTGCAACATTCTCTGCCCCAGGGTTTTTAGAGCACACATTTCCAAGTATATCACGTGCACTACTTATTGATCCTGATTTCCTATTTGTGTGACTCCACAGTCGCATCCACCTCTGGGTAACTTGGATGCGCAGTTGAGGAGAGCTCTGAGCCCGGAGACAGTTCAGGGGGGTAACAGCGCACCACCTCCAGCAGCAGGTTTCACTCTGGGGCGTTTCCAAGTAAGTTTTACACAGATTCAGATTATTTTTTGTTGAATTCTGACTTAAAGGTTTGGGATAATTTTAATAATAATTACCTTCCTCCTCTTTCTCAGGTATCCATTCCAGATCCCCATAGCGCTGTTTCCTCTTCCTCCCTCACACCGTCATCTACCACATCCTCCTCCTCCTCCACTTCTTCCTCTTCCTCCCCCTCGAGTCCAGAAAATACCCTCCACCGGTCATCCAGCCTGTGTAAAGTAGTTGCTGAAACTGATGGTGTTAGTGGAGCCTCATCCCTCTCTGCCGGTCAGGCCGGTCAGCCCACCACCATCGGACGCTTCCAAGTGTCCCCGAGCAGCAATGCCACGTCCGGACCCAGCAACGGCTCTCAAGTGGGACGATTCTCAGTCACAGGTGTGCACCAGGTTCACAGCACATCCATTAAATCTTATTAGTGTATTCGCAGGTGACCTCATGTGTTTTTTTTCCCCTCAGTGACTGCAGCGACAGGCTCCAGCCCATCACACGGCTCCAGCCGGCAGAACGGACCCTCGTCTTCCACCTCTGACCCACATAACACACATTACAGTAGTGACAATGACGACTCTGAGACTGAGGACGATGCTTTGCAGAAAGAAATTGGCAGTCTTAGAGAGAAGTATGTCACATATTCATCCTATTTTTAATTACTCTCATTATATGTAACTCCACAGCTCTGAAGTATTCATTTTTTCTTTCTTCTCCCGCTCACAGACATATGAGCGAGATTCAGGCCTTACAGTCGCGTCAGAAAGAGGAGATTGAGGCTCTGTTTACGCGAATGGGGAAAAATGCTCCTTCCTCTGTCTGCTCCCCGGCTGCGGCCATGGCGGGAGGTCGTCGTAGGCTGAAAAGCAAAACCTACAAATCCGGTCGCAGCAGTGGACAGCCAAGTCCCATGCACTCAGGTGAGTTCACTGAACAGGCTGAACAGACTCTCAAGACAAATTTAATATCAACTTTGGGGTCAATACTTGAGTTTGTGTTCTGTTTATCTTTTAACAAAGATCCAAGTTGTTCATGTGTATATCTGAACCTCAGTCTGTGCTTTGGTTCCTCAGGATCCCCTCCAAAGCAAAGACCTCCCTCTGCAGAGGTCTCACAAATGACCACAGAGGCCTCCCAAGCAGGAGGCAGCTCGTCCATACAGCAGCTCCGATCCTCTCCGTCCATGCCCAGCCTCAGTAGCTACGCCGCAGGTTTGTGCAAAGAGTTAATCTCATCTCAGTGACTTGTTGAAATGATTTCCTAAATTAATTTTCTCATTCACATCTCACCTCTCTTCTCATTTGCCAGGATTGAGTGGGACAAGCTCCTTAAACGGTTCAGGCCACTGTCAGAACCATTCAGCCTCGCTGACCCAGGGGACTGGACCCGCTCCTTCTTCCTCTCAGGCCCAGAAGGGTCAAGTCACCTTCACTCAAGACCTGCACCTACTGGTGGATAACTGGGCCAGAGACGCCATCAGCCTCTGCAAGAAAGGTCCTAAAACTGGAGCACCGGCTGCACCGGGACATGATGTAAGCCTTCACTTCATTCTTTGATTCAAAATGATCCATAGCATTTTAAGATCACGTCTGATATTTATGTTTACCATTTACTTTATATAATAATGCAGCGTTATCAGTAAGATTTTGTTTTCCCTCTATAACAGGTAATTCCCCCAGCCAACATGGGCCGTAAATTCTCCGCTCCAGGTTACCTCTGCCCATCGCTGCCCGCACCTTCTAACGCCACATCCACCACCACCACTACCCAGCTCCCCACCCCCGCCAATCACTCTGTCGCTATGGGGCCCCGCAAAGGCTCCCTGGGCCCAGCTGTTCCGGGGTTTGGATATCCCTCTCCCCAGTACAGTGCTCCCCAGTGGACAGGACCCACAGGCACGTGTCAGGTCGGCATGCTTAATCCTGCGCAGCCACTACCTACGACAGCCTCAGTGACCCCAATGCAACAAGGCTACCACATGGGAACCACACCAGCACCCCAGAATCCAGTCAGCCATGGGGGGTCCAACCTTAGGCCGACGTAGCCCAGTCCGAGCCCCGGTCCAGGAGGAGACTCCAGGACCTCACGGGGCCGAGAGCCAGACAGTCGCTGATTGAGAACCACTAGCTCTCTTTGCTGGTCAGTTGGCTGTGCTTTTTTTATTTTTATTTCTTTTATCATTTTGTGTTATGAGTCGACCTGTGTCCTCTCAGGCAGAACAAAGATCTGTTATTGGAGGGAGCGTGCAATACACACCCACAGCACATGAGTCTCACACTTAGCCTGCCATTAGCTGTGGAAATGAGCCGTGAGCCGTGAGGTGGTTGTGTCTGGTGATGTAACGACCCAGAGGCACAGCCGACAGCAGCCAAAGATGTCTTTCTGCGAGCAGACGCTGTAACGTCGTGATTTCTTTTTGAAGAGGAGGGACTCTGGTGGACATCCTTACTGGTCCTGTCTTCACTGAGGACAGTTTGCACCACAACACAACACACACACCTGACTGAACATTGACCTGGTTGAGGGGCTCGGGGTGGTAGGTTATGTGGTCTCAGAGAGTGAGGAGCGAATGTGAGTGTACAGCAAGTGGAAGATACGAATGGGACAGTTGGTTTGTTCCAGTCGAAGCAGTAAGAAGAAGCGAGGAGGAGAAGAAAGACATAGTACGTCAGGCTGGAGTGTAACGGAGAGGGTCGGAGTATGAACACCTCCCAGATTAAGTAAACGCAATAATGGCAAAGACTAGATGAACTGTCCCTTGTAACTGTGGCCTTAAACCCCAAACATTAAAACTTTGTACATAGATATTTCTTCACTGGGTTATGATTCCATGTTTAGCATATTTATGTCCCTGTGAGAGTCTTTGTGATTCGAGTTGTCTCTTATCAGATACATTTATTATCAAACTGATTAATTCTTCACGTCTGTCCGGTAGGCCAGTGGGTCTGCCACATGGAGAAGCGTTGTCCTGGTGTTGACCGCCACTCGAAGCTGAGAGCTGAAGAGGTGATGCTGCTGTAGATCACAGACTGGGTAGTGGGTGTTTGCAGGGTGATACGTTATTTTTATTTACACAGGAATGAAACCTTAAGTTGACACATGGAACCGCTTCATTTAGTGTTTAGCTCTGCGATACATCATGTACAACGATACAGTTTTGGTTTATTGATAGTAATATTTGTAATTTTCTGGGTGGGGGGGGGGAGACTTAACCTCCCCACTCCACCCAGGTGTTTACAAAGATCATGCACGTCTCTAGATTAACAGGTCGTCACATTTAATATATTTAGCCGCCACCTCTCAAATCACAAGTGTCTGGGGGTTCTCTTCCTGTGGTCTGTTTTTGTATGCGTTATTTAATAAAACAAACAAATGTTCTTTATGGACCTGTATTCAGCCATCAGATTTTGATGTTTCACTGTAATTATTATTAAAGGTTGTTAAACAACACGTAGTTAAAGGAATATAAAAAAGTGCAATTGCAGGGTTGTTGTTATTGGTATTCTACTCGCCACGCAGGAGTAAATCCTGGGGTTTATTAAGCTCATCATCTATAACTGCCCTGCCTACCCTTTTCTATTTTATTGTATATACGTTCATGTGAGGAAATTGCTTTCACGTGACGCTCGATCCACTCTACATGCACACGCACTCTAACCTGTAAACATGAGGGACACTTTAGTGCCTTGCATCCTCACTATTGACAAGTTCCAGATTCATTCAGCCGTCTTGTATCTGTGACTGTGCTGCAGATAAACGTAACCTGTAAACACAACCCGACACACAACTCAAGAGGATGTAACACTCTGAAACGATGGACCAGACACACACGCAGAACAAAGAGCACACTGACTAATGTGGAAACCAATTTTTTTTTCTCTCTACAGTTACATTTTGTGTTGGTTGTGTAATCAGCTGTGAATTTATATTAGGCTCATGCGTACATGGTTTTGGCCGTCATTTATTTCTGTGGATTTATCATAAAAACTGTTTTGTGGAAGCACTTGTTCAGGCAGCGAGCAACGCGCTGTATAAAGGTTCAGAAGTCTTCATGCTCTATTCGTCTCCTCACCTCACGGTTGCCATGCTGTCATTGTGACTCCTTTGCCTGCTTGTAGATTGGATGAATAGTAAAACTTCTCTAGAGAAAAAATAAGTTACTGCAATGCAGAATATGCAATGTTTAAAGTTTTATAAGGGCCGAGGGCGTAATGGAAACATTTGCATGCTGATGAGGGTTGTTACTGACTTCAGTGTTTTTGATATTGGAATATTAGTGATCTTTTTATTATTATTTGCCTTCCTGAGAGTCATCTCAAATTGTTGACACCTTAAATTGCCATTCGCCAATATCACAGACACATTATCAGACGATCCGCATATGAGTTCTGCATGCTGGCTTCACTGGTGTGTTCTCTTACAACTGGCCACTGTACAGCACAAGCTCACAACAAAGCTTTAGGTCCATATGCTACTATGTAACAGTCACAGAGCTCCATCAGTAACTGTGTGACGCTGCTGACACACAGTGGTGTGTGTCAAATTCTTATCTCTGATCCCTCCCTACAGACGTCCTGTGATTCAGTGTCTGTATTGTGTATGTTTTTCCACATTGTACAAAATGTAAAAACAAATAAAAATATCAATGAAAGCACTTGTCATGTATACTGCTGTCATTAAAATGTTCCAAACCAGAATGTTATGTAGTAATTTGTCACTGACTGAACATTTATCCAGGGTAGATTGGGGTTTCTTACTATCACCCTATAGTTTAAAATACTAAAATGATATCCAAAGAACCTAGAACATTTCTTTCACTTCAAATATTTGACTCAATCAGCAGCAGCTTATTAAAGATTAGTATCTTTTGATCAGATATTCTCTAGCATTCCTCCAAATATTACAACTGACTGACCTCTGTGGTATTTATTTATTTCTTAACAAACCCAGGAAACAGCAGCAAAATTGGCATCATTTAAACATTAAAATGAATATAAACACAAAATTAAATACGGTTTCATTCTATACAGTGCAGACGACGTTGACTCTCAGGTGTCCAGTCTGCGTTTCTTCATGTGCTCTCCTTGTCTGTACGGACTGAAGCCTTCACCTGTAAAGTGAAAACATAAGAAGTAAATGATGCTGCATTGAATTCATTTAACAGCTCATTTACCAAAAGCGAGTCTGCTCCTGAAGCTTCACCTGGTCTCCCCGGATACTGGTTCTGGTACTGAGGTGTGATCTGAGCCCTGTCCTGTCCTCTGCCGTGCGATGGGCCCTCGGCTGATGGTCGGCCCAGGGATCTCTGCGGGGTCCTACTGCGGGTCTGCATCTGGTGATTCCCGGGCGTGTTGGGCCTGAGCCCGTTGGAAGGTGGCGCACCAGTGGGGACATCCAGCTCCTCGATCCCGTCCAGATTGAAGCCCCAGACATCAGGGTCATCTGCAGGGGGGGACGGTAACAGCTGAACAAAGGCCTCACCTCATAAACTGTCTTAAGTAAGTTGAGCCCTCTGCTGGTGAGTTTCAAGAGTTGGACCAGTATATTTTGTGGCATTAAATGTCTCGTTTTTCTTTATGGTCTGAAAAGTAAAGAGTCACAGATTCCAGAAATAAAAGTTCAAAATGTTTTAAAGAAGAAATGTGTTGTTTGAGAGAAAAAGACAGAACGATCTGGCCAATACCAGGTTATCTGAGTTTGAGGCCTCAGCTTTCAACGATGAATTATTTAACACGTAAAACCCTTACCTCCACTGGTTTCTCGACCAATGGGAACCTCCGCCTCCTCAGACTTGGCCTGGTCCTGGTTTTGATGCTGCATCTTTGCCTCCATTTCTTTCCTGAACTTCTGCTGCAGCTGCTGCTGTCGAAGCTTCCTCAGCTGTTTGGGGTCTGTGTGCCTCTCGGAGCCGTCAGCGTCCACCGTGTCCGTGGCAGGTCTGAGAGGAGGACAGGGAGAAGTTATATCAAATGTGACAGCTACAGAGGAGATGAGGAGGTGTAAAGTGGCATTAAAGGTCAGTGTGGACATGGACCAAACTAAAAAGCCAGAATACACGTCAAAGAAATTGTCCTCAAAGATGGTTTCTGTCCCTTTATGTCGTTCTTATCAACCTGATGTATGCTCAAGTGTTATTTTGGTTTTAATTAATTATTTGATGCTATTAAAACAGGTGAAACATAAGGATTGAAGGCTGAGTTGGCGGGAATTCCACAGCTTATTACCGTGATCACTACAAAACAGTCTCTGGCTCCACAAGCGCAGGATATTATCATCAAAATGTGTTAATTGTTTGTTCCTAATACAACATATGAACCCTTAAAACCACAGCTGTTTACCTGGTGCTGAGGTTCTCACTCTTCATGTCAGGAGCGGGGCCCGCTTTAGGAGTTTGAACGTCTGAACAGTTCTGGTTCTGGTTGAGGACTCTGGGCTCCAGCGGCCCCCTGGCAGGACCGGGCGCAGATACATGCTTTTCCTCTCGGACTAGACTGGAGACCCTGGCTTTCTCTGCTAAAGGCTCCCCCGGGGTGCGTTTGGTCTGGGCTGGGTCGAGAGGAGGAGGAGGCTGCGTGTGGAGGAGAAGTGAGAAGTGTTATACGCCAAAGATTTTCTGAATGAAAATAAAAACCCTAAAAGCTCAAAGTTGAATTGACTGGGTCTGACCTTTTTGGGGATCTTGTTTATGGCGAGGAGATATTCTTTATCCAGGATGCAGTTTCCGAGGGAATTACCAAAGCATCTCAACAGAAAAGCACATGTATTGTTGCTTTAAAAAAATCTAGATACATTTTTTCTTTGTATATTAAGTATGAAAATGAAAATGTCAGTACCTCAGTGCTCTCTTCATGCCGTCAGTCACAGCTTCCTTTCTGGCTTTTTCCAGTGCCAGAGCTTTTGACTTCAGTCCCTCGCTGACTCCGTAGCCTACATCCTCGTGAAATGCCCCGTCCTGCAGGAGAGGTGCATGTTACACACAGAGGATGGGGGGGGGGAGGAGGAGGATGGAGAACATTTCTACTGAGTTCAGTTTTGATGAGACAATCTGTCATGCAACTATTTTAGCCAGAAGCAAAATGAAGGAAAAATGTGTGATCTCTCACTTTCAGCTGCACTTTGATAAACGCACTGACTCCGACATAAAACTTCCCGTTGATGAGGTCGATGAAGTCTGTAAAACACAAGCAGATCCTGTTACTCTGACCGTGCGGCTGGTCTGATGTGAAACAGCATCCTCCGGAGAAGAGCAGCTCAGAGTCGTACCGACGTTCTGCTGAGAGATGGAGTGGGACCATCCGTTGTATCCAAACATTTCGTTGGCCAGGCCGATGACACGATGTCCCTCAACATAGCAGACCTGTTCAAACCAGAGTGAAACAGAGCTGAAGCCAAGTGATCAAATGCAACTGTTGGTTGTAACGTTTTTATTCCTGCCTGATTTTTTGCTCAACCCATCTGTTGTGTTGATACTTCGACACATTTCTACAGTTCACATAAACTGTGTGAATTTGTTTCACCGCTGGAGCGAAACATTCAAGACACTGACAGAAAGAAAAACAAAGACTTGCCTTCTGTCCTCCTCCAGCCACCCTGGTACTGATGTACTCTGGACCCAGCCTCTGCCGCAGAGCGTTTTGCACCGCCTGGTACTCAGCGGCTGTGTAGGTGCACTGTCAACACAGTACAGATAAGCGAGAAAACACACAAACGCCCACACACACACACAAACACTACAGACTAAAATCTGAAAACTTTGTATTTCCTCTGCTAAGGAGGTGATGTTTTGTTCCTGTCCGTTGGTTTATCAGCAGGAATATTTGCAAAATAACTAATAAATGGGACGATGGGACGTGGGCCAGGAAAGAACTCATTAACTTTAGGTGTGGATCCACAAGTTCTTTATTTGTCTTGGCCAAGTCTTCACCTAAGTTTGGGGCCAAAAGGCAAGTCCCAATAATGTGACTGTGTAAATACACACATGCAAAGAGTGTAAGATTGGGTGTGAACGTGCACCATTCGTAATATGTCTCCATGTTTGTGTTGAACAACTGAATGGAATGGGATCCAGACTTAAACAGCAGACCACTCTGTGCTCATCCTGCTGTTAAACTGGGAAACGCCACTGACTGGTTTCATCATAGCTGAGCTTTGCCTTTTGTAATTCAATTGATTCTTCGCACCTGAGAGGATGCATGAGTTCTAAATGAACCTGCAGAGGAGTTAACTGAGTGGTGTGATGTGTCCCCGCCCCCTGTGAGTCACCTACCTGTCCAAAACTCCTGGCTGCAGAGGGGCTCTTCTTCTCCTCCTCCATGCTGCTGGCTGCTGCATGGACAACAGCACTGGTTAATACAGATAACTAACTAATAACTAACTAGATAACTAACTAAATAACTAATTAACCAACCAGCTATACTTTCGCGTTCATGCTGCTTCTGCAGCATGTTCACTGGAAGCTAACCGGAAGTGAAGCTCCCTTTAGGGTTTGCACATCAGACTAGCTTACCTTCACTCGCTAATAACAAATCACACGTGACTCAACACCGCATAAATGAGCTTATATACAAATAGAAACGCAAACTCACGTGATAATTTTCCTTTAGACGAAGGTTCAGCGATGAATGAATCCTCCGCAGTGTTTTTCTATTTGTTACATTTCAGCTAATATGAGTTAAACTGATTTAAACCACGGTCCATGAAGTAAACGCTTTTATGAACTTCCCGCTCGGCTACGGGGGGCGGAGCCTATGCTGCCGTCATGTCCGTCGGAAATAATAAAATGGTTTTTTTGTGCTGTTTTTTTGCAAAGATTATAATCTTGACTTGTAATACTGGTAACAGACGTTGTGAGTCTTTAATTAAGTGTTAGTGTCTGTTTCTGTTTAGTTGATGTGGCTTTTTTCCCCCATCACTTCTCAAGAGCGGTCTGCAGCCTCATCATTCTGCAGTTACCATAGAAACCATATTCGGTTACTGAGGGATTATTATTTTTCAGTACTGAGTAGTAAATGTTCACAGTGTGTATTTAACTAGAGATGCTAGAGAAACCGTTCACGTTCATTTATAATCATTTAATTCATATTATAAGAAAGAAATCTAAAATTAGACACTGTGGAGTTTTGTCATTTGTTTTTATCCAAACCAAGAAATTGTGCTGGTAATTAAATTAATAATAATAATAATAACACATTGTATTCTTCAGGATCAAACTGGATAATTACAATTAACAAAAACAAGACATCAAAGACACAGAGCAAAATGTTACACTGCACAATGTGACAGTGAATGAAATAAATAAACTATCTTCTTTATAGGGTGTGTTAGTGGGAGTCATATAAGTGTCATCATGTGTTTATTTACTAATGGTTCTATTTGTGTAGCAACAACAACAACCAAAATCAAATTCTTATATTTGGGGATTAAGTGACAGTTTCTTCATGTATGATTTATCTCATATACATGCACACCCACAATGTATCTTCTAGTAATTTGCACACGGGACTCAGTTATTTACATGAGGACCCGTGCAAATGGAGGATTATCTTCAAAATGCCTATGCCTTCACTGGCAGATGGCAAAGACACAACTGCATAGATTAGGGTCAATGAGTGCTATACTGACTCCTATCCTATTTACTGTATATAGTTGCTTTGGCCACAGCAACAAGGCACATCCATACGCCTGATTGTACTGTAATGAACTGTAACTACCGCAGCTACCGCCTGGTTTGCTCTCAACGAGCCTGTGTTTTTCATGTTGTTGGGTTAACAATCTATGTGTGTGTGTGTGTGTATCTATAGTTATGAGGGCCACTTTCCAGTTCAATACCATAGTTGTGAGGACATTTTGACATTGTGAGAACATTTAGGCTGGTCCTCACTAATCCAAAGGTCTTTTTGAAGGTTAGAATTAAGTTTAGGTTAGGGTTTGGCAATAACAATAGTTGTCTCTCAATAGTTGTCCTCACAACTATAGGGTGTGTTTGTGTGTGTGTGTGTGTGTGTGTGTGTGTGTGTGCGTGCGTGCGTGCGTGCGTGCGTGTGTGTGTGTGTGTGTGTGTGTGTGTGTGTGTGTGTGTGTGTGTCGGACTGAAAATTGTCCAGACACGTCCGCAGCTCGATAAACTCAATGCAATTATGTTCTCTTAGATCCCCCCCTCTTTTCCGTTTGGCAAACTGGTTGAACCAGCCTGCGCGTCCACGTGCGGCCCGCGTGCACGCATCCAGGTTCGGTTTTTGCATCTCGTCAAAACAAAGCGGGGGCGCGCCGGCACAGAGAGCGAGCAGAGCCGAGGTGCACGCTTCATGAATGAGCCCCTCTCCTCCAGCACCGCAGCCCGGACCCTCCATCCAGCCGCCTGCGCCCTGACGCCTATTGCCCCGCGTGTGTGCGCAGTCCGGCGGGGAGCAGCGCAGCCGATGAGCCCGGACAGTGGTCGTCTCCGGGCAGGACTACATGAGAACACACACACCCCACCACCACCACCACCACCAGGAACAAGCCGACGGGAGAAGCAACGGTGAGTGCGGGCTGCGGTGGGCGGGCAGAGGCGCATGACACACGGGAACTTTTGGGGCCGTCAACGAGCCCGGTTCTATCCAGAGGTGCGTCCAGCGATCCGCGTGCGTGTTGACAGGACGTCCACGTTGTTTACCCTCACGCTCGTGTTATCCACGCAGGTGAAAAACGAGAGGAAAAGCTCCACGTACACACGACTGCCTGCACATTCCTCCCTAGCGTGGACTGTTGACTGCGTGTCTGGCCCATCGGTTACCTGGGTTGTGTCGAATAAACATGTGGATCCGCTGCAGGGGGGGGGAGGGACAAATGGTGATATATGGAAATGAAAAGAGGAATCGATGTGAGTGTGGTCGCCCTAAAAGACAAGGAGGAGGAGGGGTGAACAAAAGCAGAAATGCACAGACTGGCGTGGCATGTATACAGTGTGTGTGGGCGGTCTGTAGTGTGTGTATGTGTGTCTGTTTATGTCTGAGATGTGGTGTTAGTCTAAGGAGACAGATCAGACACACCAGTCAGTCACTGATCACTGGATCACACACAGAGAGGCAGGTTTGTGTTGTGTCTTTGTCTGATGACTGACAACAGCCCAGACTGTTGTTCTCCCCTCTGACCAGGGGGTGGTGCTCCACCGTGTACAGTAGGTTTCCATGGGGAGACACCCAAATACACGGTAATACACAGAGAGAGAGAGAGAGACAGAGAGAGAGAGAGACAGAGAGAGAGAGAGAGAGAGAGAGAGCGAAGGAGAGAGAGTAGCGTGGTTACGTGGCTTTTACAAGAATAACAATCTGCGCCCACTCACACTCTACATGCACACACATGCAGGTCCCTGTTTTTCCCTGATGTAATATCTGTGTGTGTGTACTTGTGCTTATATCTTTGTGAGGACCATTTCGAGCGTAGACTTTACAGAGTGAGGACATTTTGGCAGGTCCTCACTTTTTCAAAGGGCTCTTTGAGGATTAATACTCGCTTTGGGGGTTGATATGAGAATTAGGTTCAGGATCAGGGATTTAGTTGTGATAGTTAGATCAGGGTAAGGGGGGGGGCGAGGGAATGCATTACACTAATGTTCTCACTAAGATAGGACTTCAAGAAATAACGTGTGCTTGTTTTTGTTGCCTCTAAAGGACTTTTTCAAGTATAAACCTAGACTTTGTCAGGACCAGTAGACCTAACTGGGACCAAAGCCTGGTCCTAATGAGGCATAATGTCAATTCTCAGGGTTAATTCTTAGGTTAGGGGTAAGACGGGAATTGTGTTGAGGTTAAGTTTAGGGTTAGGCATGAATCTGTCAGGGTTAGGGTCAATGTTTTGGTTAAGCTGTCCACAATGAGTAGAAGTCAATCCAGTGTCCTAACAAGTGTAGCCTTGCAAACTTGTGTGTGTGTGTGAGATTGTAGTAATTTCAGAGCGTAGGTTGAGCTCCGATTGCAAAACACTGCTCCATAGTGTTGTAATAACGGTCAGAGACAGAGGAAACCAAAAGCAGCCGACTCATTTCACACCACAACTCCCTGTTTTGCTGCTGTGTCCCTGTGACTGTGAGATTTACTGTAAACTTGTATCTTGTAGTGCTTTTTTGTTCCTTATTCATTCATTGACTCAGCTTTAAGGGCGGCAGCTGGATCTCAACTGTGTCAGAGCCTCAGACATTCGTCTCTGATGCCTCACACATCCATGAGAATAGCTGTTTGCCTCACGTTGCTGCTTCAACAAAAACCCAAATAACCAATCCCCCATCATTTCCTCCCTGGTGCTCAGATGCTCGATGGACTCCGGCGGAGGCATGGCTCCAGGCCCTCCCCCCGACCCCTGTCCCTCAACTTCAGCACCTTCTCCGCCGCTCCCCCGAGCCCGGACATGGACAGCAGCAGCGAGCATCCAATCAGGAGGTAAGGCTCAGTTCCTGGGATTAACATTTCACAACATACAGCGGCATCCTGGAAAATGCATGAACTATTCATTAGCAATAAAAAAAGATCCCCTCGTCTCCGGTCCCAGAAGGTTTCATTAACTATCAGCGTTTGGCCTGCAGCATGTTGACCTAATGATAATGATCTGCTGGTGGGATGTTGGATTGACTCATTTCCTTAGGTGTGTACTTCTCATCAGCCTGTACACCTGCTTTCTGTGAGTTTGGCACTTGTGGGTCTGTAATGTTTTTTTTTCTTCTTTTAAAATGATTGAGTGCACTTAAAATTCTGGTCACACCTCTGCTCTAGAAGTGAATCACGATTTAGGAGAATTGCTTGACTCAGACGAGTGGACGTGTCGCACACAGAGTTGATCCAGGATGGAAAGCGAAGGGCCCAATAAACAATGGCCAGCTTCAGATGCATCATGTCACCAAATACAGCTCTAGAAAAAAAGAAAGAATTTGCGAGAAATGTAATCTGTAGTTTAAAGAATAGGAAAAAAATGTCATCTTATTTTAACACATCTATAAACATTTATTTGTATTTCATTTTATTGTCACATTTGTACAAATTCAAATGTGTATATAACAATAATATTGTGTGGTTTTATAGAGATCATGAGGCAGAATATTTTAGATTTCATGGATTAAACAAACAAGTAATAACATATGAATATGTCCGTTTTTTGATAGATGGATTTTGTGAACATTGGACAAAGCAATGCTAACAGTTTCCCCGGGTTTCCTGTGTTTATGCTAAGCTAAGCTAACCAGCTCATATCTCCAGCTTCATATTTGTCACACAGATACGAGAGTTGTATCACTCTGCTCGTCCACGTCTAAGTGAAATGTTGAAATAACCTTTTAACACCTTCGTGAGTAGGTCACACAACACTGATACTGAATGTGACCCAGGGGGTAGAGAAAGGTTTTAACAAGCCTTTCCAAGGAATAAAAAAGAGGAAGGAGTGGATATGGTCATCAAATATAGATATTATCAGCTTTCAGACTACAGTATCAGCCAGTCGCATGTATTGTTCCACTTCTTGACTTCTTGTTCTGCAGCAACTGTGTTGAAAACCCCTCTCCACTGTGTTGTATTGTGTCGCTGCTTCCTTTCCCTGTTTTTGTTGTTGCCAATGAACCGGATGACTTCCTCCTCCACATCCCCTCCACTGCTTCACCCTGCTTACCCTGCAGAACGTTTGGCATCTGTGGTTCTGCATAAATATTTGTTTGCATCAATGGCTGTATTGTACCGACAGGGAAGCAGTGAGGGAGGAAGAGAAGGCCTCCAACGGTGCATGTGCTATTGTTGTTCCTTCTCTTCTGAGATCTCAGGCGGTGCAGCGACAGCGTGGCCCACCTCTGGGCTCGGCTCCACCCATCCTGCTCTTAACGTGCTGTCCCTCTCCCGCGACGCATTATCCTGTCCTACTTCTCTCCTCCTCTGTCGTCGGCCACTCTTTGTCTTGTCATTGTGCTTTTTCTGTCTGTGTGCTCTCTCTCTCATTCTCTCTCTCTCTCTCTCTCTTTCTCCAAGACACACGCTGCTTGTGCTCTTCTCTCCCCCTCAGGCTAACTCCTCCTCCTCCTTCTCCTCGTTCTTCTACTCCTTCATCTCCGTATCAGTGCTTGTCAACCCAGCGCCTGACCTTCTTTCTCTCCCGTCCAGCACCTTGCGTATACATCCTCTCATCTCTTCCTTTATATCTCCCTCATGAGGACTCTGCACCGGCTGAAGTTGATGAGCTCCCCCAGCCTGAGCGAGCTGGGCAAGAGTGAGAAAGGTTCACCGGAGGACAGAGGGGAGAAACAGAAGAGGGCAGGAGCCAACGCCACCTGGAACAGGTACGACGAATAAGATGGCAGAATGGCTGGTGTTTAGATACTCCGTGATTTAGACGGATTTAACGCGTCTGATGTTACAGCATCCACAACGCCGTTATCGCAGTCTTCCAGAAGAAAGGTCTGGCGGATAACGAACTCTACGTCCTCAACGAAGGTGTCCGGTGAGTTTAATCCCAGAAATAGACGCATACAAACACAGCACAGGGAAAACCTACCTTATTTTAGACTGTCGATGTCATTCTGTGCTATAATTAGTTTAATTACTGTCTCTCCTGTGTATGCTGACTGAATGATTTCTTGTGAATGAGGTTGTTTTGTGTGTGTGTTGTTTTGTGTGTGTTGTGTGTGTGTGTGTGTGTGTGTGGGCCTGGGGAGTCATGTGGTCCAGCCAGATATCTCATTATCTTACCAGACCAGATCCCTCCCTCCTATCACATCAGCCTCCGTTGTAGCTCAGTAACACATTTCCATTTACAGAAAAGCCACAAATGGATTTACACACACACATTTCTTAAACTACACAACAGACTCTGGATTATAACGCAGGGAAACATGGGCTTTGGTAGATTGCTATTCGTTCTGTGGTTCAGTCACCTCGAGTAGTTATGAACACGTGCACACACACTGTTACTGACAGCGATTGAACACTTTCCATTAAAAAATGTTCATGTAATAATTGTTGGTTTTCTCAGGCATCTGCTGAAGACTGAGCTGGGGTCCTTCTTTACTGAATACCTGCAGGTAACGCACCTCTGATTTTAAATGAGAACGTTATTCAGATGCAATGAAACTCCCTGGTAAATTGAACAGAAGTATTAATTATAGAGAGAACACTCGACAGTGACAGCACCTCAGATAATTACTGTTTTCCTTTCACAGAACCAGCTGCTGACAAAAGGCATGGTCATCCTCCGGGACAAGATAAGGTTCTACGAAGGTACGAGTGCTTTAAAACGTCCTCTGAATATATATATTGTAGTGAACCAAGCCTAAATGAACGGTCTTCTTTTGGCTCCTCGTTCAATCGATGCAGGTCAGAAGTTACTCGACTCTCTGGCAGAGACTTGGGACTTCTTCTTCTGTGACGTCCTCTCCATGCTGCAGGCCATCTTTCATCCGGTGCAGGTACACACACGTCTTCTGTCTCTGTTTGTTTTGGTTGTGTGTTTACTGCCCAAAGGGTAAGTTTCAAACCGCTCTGGGGTTTTTCCGTGTGCAGGGTAAGGAGCCCTCGGTCCGACAGCTGGCTCTGGTGCACTTCAGGAACACCATCGTCTTAAGTGTAAAGTTGGAGGACGCCCTGTCTCGACCCCGGGCCCGTGTTCCCCCCCTCTGTTACACAGATGCTGCTTATTCTACAGGTACGGGCCTGCAGGCACCAACTACACTGCTTTTCTCCTCTCTCACTGTTTGGAAGTTTCTGTTTTTAATAAGGCACATCAGCATTCAATAATAACGGTAATAATATGAGTAATACTAATATATTTTATCAATATATCACATTTTACCAAGACATTTCACATGGTCTAAAAAACAGAGACACCAAGGACAAGCCAATTACTGAAAATGGAAATGTGTGAAGTGTGTGAATCACTAACAAAGACCATAATCATCTACTGTTTCACCCCTGTGGTTAAAGGTTAAATATATAATCAGTGTCATCTTTAGTTGACGCTCAGCTCACTGTATTTGTTTACAGGGGGTCCACGAATCCCGTGGTGTGAATGAGGAATACCTGAGGCTGGAGTCTCTGGTCCAGAAGGTGGTCTCACCGTACCTGGGCACCCACGGCCTTTGCTCAGGAGATGGAGAAGAGGCCGACTGCTGTGTCCTTGGTGAGATGGTGTGGATATAAACCCTAAAAGCAAAGTATTGATGCTGAGAAACGTTTATTTAATCAACACTGTTCCTTCTTTTTCCTCTGGTCTTTCAGAGAAGCGTTTATCGTGGGGCTGGCCCAAGCCCGCAGATCAACCGTCTAAAAACCCTGTGGTACGATCCAAGAGCTACAACATCCCTCTGCTGCTGACCCCGGTGGCCGAGTATGACCCAGATGCCAGCTCCGTTGGCAGTGGAGGAATTCGACGCCACTCGGCCTGTGAGATCATATCATGCTCGGAGGAACAAGGACTGGCCTACGCTGACATGGCCCCGGGATCCGAACTGTCTGCCGCCTCCTCCAACAGGCTGTGTGTGGGCTCTCATTTCAATGGTACGACAAAAGATTGATACCTCGGTGTCCATCATCATGTGGTGTTGTTTGTTATTTAAAAACAATAATCTTATGTGATCTACAATAATCCAGCTCCCTGTTCTTCACAGGTATTGTACAGGGAGGAGCCAGTGGCATGGCCTTGCCTCTCCCGTCCCCCTCCATTCATCCCCTCTACTCCTCGGGAGCCCTCCACGGCACCGAGGCCACTACAACAATGACTGATCTTAGTAAGGGCGCATCCTCCTCGCCGCCTAGTGAATCATCCAGCCCCGAAACCATAATTGGACAAGTGCTGGACTCTGCAGACTCAGACTCGGATGGGATCTTTATTGATTTCCCTTCTCACTCATCAGAAGCTATGGGGTACACTCGCGAAGGCAGGCAGAGCACCGTGTAGGTGTGGTCGCCTTTAGGAGCGCACGTGGTACACACATCAATAACCTGGGATAAAAGATAAAACGCACACTTCATTACATGGGTACCATTTTCCTTCTTGTACGGTGGGGAGAACCTTGTAACTCTACAATTACTCTTTTTACAACTATGAAAAACACAACACGAGCTACATTAAAACTGCAGTGTCTGGCCCTATTGGTAACTAATTTAGCCTTTTTATTTATTGAAATTGTTTTGGGTATTTTGGCTTTATTGACAGGACAATCCCGGTATGAAATGGGGAGAGAGAGCAGGGAAGTCCCACAGCAAAGAGCCAAGTCAGAACCGAACCTGCAGCCACTGCAGGACGACTCAAGCCGTCCTTTTAAAAATAAATACTGAACCACTGTATTATTTTGACCTGTTAAGTAAATATAATATATAAAGATGTCAATATTTATTACATCTTCCATAGAAACAAATTGACTTTGACAAAGACCTTGTCGTTTATGATCTTTTCATTGGATTTGCTGACGAAAGCATAAAACTAAACTATAGATAATCATCATCATCATCACCTGTAAATCTATAGAGGGGCACCTTATCCTTCAAATGGTCAAATTACAGTATTTCTATTGTGCTTTTCTATGGTTACTCGTCTCTCAAAGCTTTACACCACGAGTCACATTTACCCATGCACACACACATTCGTAAAGTGTTTACATGTGCCTTGCTTTACCACACACACAAACTCCCTTAGGGTTCAATGTTTTGCCCAAGGACACTTCAACACCTGGACTGGAGGAGGATCGAACCACCCACCCTCTGATCGGTGGACTACCCAGTACCCACTCTACATTCTGAGGATAAAACCAGTAAAACCAAATCAAAGTGGGAGTTACAAGGTTTTCACTCACCTTTTCTGCGGACGTCATTTCTACAGCTGCCATTTAAATGGAAAATGTCTGGAACTTTTTTTCATCATGAGCTTGTTTTGGCGGTTACACAGTGATCACGTCCCACTTTTGTACGACACCTTCTGAAAATGTTGAATTGTTTTTTTTATTGTCAGCCGCACTCAAAGAGGTCCAATGCAAAATTCTCTTCTTAGAACATCAGTGTGACAGCATTTGCTTTTCTCTATTAGCTCTGTGCAGCAGGAGTTCGAGGAATATGCCGATGTTTATTGTTTACAATCGACAAAGACATGAATATTTTGACTGAATGTTGTCTCACACACTGTATTTTGCACCATCACTACCCTGTAAATAAAAGTGCATCGTTGGTTTTTAGGACAGCTAATTAGTGTAAAGTGAGCTTTTACCTTGAATTCCGATTTTAATAAGGCAATTTTTAACTGAATCTTTTTCAAATGATGTTTTACCTCAAGCGTTTTGTACTTTACTTTTTTGACAATCTATGATGTCTACGGAGTTGTACTTTGTATTAATTTGTTATACTAGCCCAGGTAAAAAAATAAATACATTTTAGTAATGTTTAAAAACATGAGTCATCACCCCTTATTGTAAAGAACTGATTTACTGGAAACAGCATTTGTTCCGAGTCATGGGTGTGTGAAAAGAGTATGATGCTGCACTGGTTGGTCTTCATGAAAAGAGGAGGCACTTAAGTTTTTTTTTCACTTAGTGATGCTCCGTTAAACCACCTCAAGTCGAAGACACAACCAGGCTTTTAAAAATATTGAGGTCATGAGTCTAACGTCCTCCAATGGAAAGCCCCACCCCCTCCTCAGCTCTGTAAAGTTTGACCTGACGCCACCGAGCTTTGGGATTTATCATATTTGCCTCCACCAAGGAGGTCATGTTTTCATCTGTGCTTGTTTGTCTGTTAGTTTGTCGCGTTACACAAAGACAACTGGACTGATTACAACTAAACTTACCGTAAGGACACAGAATGGGTCCTGGAAGATCCCATTCAATTTTGTTGTGGCAAGACTTCCTGAAGAAAGAAATCAGGCACTGAGGATATTTATGAGTGTGTGGCATTTTGGTGCAGATCTGAGTCTATAAGGGGACTTATACAACTGCGATGCCAGTTTTAAAGGTTAAATGAACCGTATTTATTTGTATAGTCTTTCACAGTGCAAATCACACATATGCACATTTCATGCAGTACTTCTATATACAGAACTTTTAATATCACGTAACTTTGGGAAGCAGACTGGATGGCTATCACCCGAGCCACAGTCATAAAAACATCAACAATAATCACTACTTGCTTTTCTAGTTATAATAATAATAAAAATAATGTAACAATTGTTATCATTATGATTATTGTTAACATCCTCATTATTATTGTTGTTGTTATTATTATCATTATTATTCATATTATCGTTATAGTTATAAATATTATCATGATCTCCACAGATTTTGTAAACGAGCTCACAGCTTTTGTTTTGCCATAACCTTTCAAAAATTTAATTAAAGATTTATAAGCGTGCTTTTATTTTGAAGACACCAAACGGAAATGTGTCGGTAGCTGTAGCTAAAGCTAACTGCTCTGTCCTCGTATCGTTTGTTTGTTTCCGGTGCTGACGCTGCTCTCTCTTTCGTAGAAGTAGTTTTTTAAACTTCGTCTGTAAGAGAACACGTTGACCGCCCTGGTGATCGAGGTGAGGCTCGTTAAATTGTGTCTTTATCCGGTTTTCGTAGTTAGTTGAAGCTTGCTAGCTGCTAACAGATAGTAGCCTCAGCCCTGGACTAATGCTAATGGAGAACATAAACACTAGAGGTGGTCTTGTTGACGTACGACCAGATGTGAGTCTTATCTTCTGTTCCTTATGTGATCCTCACGTCTATCAGTGTCATGTGTGTGTCTGTGTGTGTTTGTGTGTTTTCAGGTGTGTCACCTTGGCTGTGGTCCTCCTTCCTCTCCTCAGTCTCTCTCGGCGGTGGGTGACACTGGCTCCCTGCCAGTCCTCTGCCGATGAAGATGTCCCTGGCCCAGCGGGTGCTCCTCTCCTGGATCTTCGCCCTCATGTTCCTCATCATGCTGGTCCTCAAGCTGGACTCCAAGATCCACTGGAACTGGTTCCTGATCTTCCTCCCCATCTGGACCTTTGACACCATCCTCATCCTCATGCTGATCGTGAAGATGGCAGGACGCTGCAAGCCGGACTTTGACCCCAGAGACGGGGAGCAGAGCCTGAAGAAGAGGCTGTGGTACCTGACGGCCCTGCTGCTGAAGCTGGCCTTCTGCCTGACACTGTGCTCCCACCTGGAGAGGCTGGCTGACATGTGGGTCAGCGTGGTCTGTGTCCCGCTGTGGGTGCTGCTGGGTGGGGCACTGGTGGAGCTGGGACACAGTGTTTTCCACTACAGGAGGGACTGAATCAGAGGAGCCTACAAAACTTGATTTTGAACATGACAAACTTTTTACTCTCAGGCTTCTCGAGCTATGGATGCACCAATCTGATCCGCTGGACTGGGATCAGAGCTGGCGCAGACCTTATGAAGCGCATTGTGTTTCAGGCTGACATGACCGATCCACTTTAGATGCTGTCCATTTGTCAATGTCATTATAAAATGTGATGTTTCTGCCTCGAGCTCAGCAAGTTACAGCAGGTTCCAAACTCAAGAGGCTCCAAAGAGTACTTCACACTGGTTCACAGGTTCTAAATCCGATAAGCGCAGTCTGGGAAGTTGGTTTGACATTCACATGTGCGCACCAGTTCTTTGTGACACTAAATGTTGCTCTACAATTCACCTCTTCACTTTTTGGGGGGGAGGGCGCACACATACTGTATGGACACACAACTACAGCCTTGTCTGCTGTGTCCATGTTATACTAGTGCCACGTTGACGGTATGAAATTACTCTCTGCACTAGCATGCACTGTGTACCACTGAACCATATCATATGTTGCTGTCTATGGAGTCACTGTTGCATCTCTGTGTAATTCTGTAAAGCAGTTAGAAATCTCACAACTTCCACATGTGATGAATTTGTCAGTACATCCCAGAATGTCCCTCTGCCACTGAAACAACTCAGTTTGAATGTAATCTGGAACACTCTCTGGATATATGAATAAGTCCTTTGCACTGTGCGGATAAAGAATTGTAGTTTACATCCTTGTGAATGCAAAATATAATTCTGTAATACATCTAATACAATTTCAAGCTTGAGTTTCAATACATCCTTTGTCAGTTATATTGCGTTAATCTGTTAGACACTTGTCGAAGGCGAGTTACAACAGGTTCATCCGGTTCCATCTCTGTGCTGTTGAGCTGTGGTCGGCCTTTTATTGGTGATACCTGAGCTTTTCTAATGAGAACAGGTTCTATTCCAACATGCCATGCTGACTCAAGCCATTTTAATATCCTCATTTAGAAGATTAGCACCTACTCTTGCATTTAACTCAAAGTTCTTATGAGGCTGATGGGAATTTCTACAGATATCCTAACATGTGATGAAGAAAAGGAGTGACAGCCATGTTTCCAAAGCAGTGGTTGAAACCTGGAGGATGTGAAAGGCAGGAGAGACATTAACATCGACTACGTCCGTATTTTGAACCATTTATTGAGAGGTTCTGATCAGAGTATAAATCACACTACCAAGTCTTATCTTAGGAAATAAAATGTATTTACAACAAAATTTTCACATACATTGGTTTTCAAATAAAAACAGACAGTAAATAATATAAATAAGTTCTATGGAAAATAAAACTTGTTTTACAAAAAATATATGCAATTTCTGTATACATTTTCTCACATAGGTGCTAATAACATCTATACTGTACAGTTTTGGTACATACAGTATCATTTACAGCCCTGTGTGAGTCAGAGTCCAGTCTGAAAACAACTACCTCCTCCGCTTTTGGAGTTTTGGAAACAACAAACTCCGTCGTCTAAAGCAACAGGGCAGAGAGGATTTCAGCAGGAGATCTGTGACTCGCTGGCATTCTGTCTCAACCGGTGAACACACACGATTCCTACAGCAGGGAGTGAGACTGGTTGTTTTCAGATTGGCTAGTCCAGTACCTAAAATAGGTGCTTTAAGAGCGAAGCTAAGTAGTGCACAGGCACCGACGCACAGGTCACATTACAATTTGTATAGAGCCTACATACATTCGCTAACAAACGTGAAGTGAGCTACTTAGCTTACATTCTTAGGCACTGTTAAAATACTTGATGTGCATTCACGTTTTCGCCACCGGAGAAATTTGGCCGTGTCAGCAAAGAAATGGAATGCACCTGCTCGTCTAATTACAAATTAGAAAGACCGGTCCGTGTCTGAAGGAGGGATACAGTTGCAGATATTTTAACAAAGCCGCAGCATACGTTGCACAGTAAAAATAGAAGACTAGACACCGAGACATTCATAGTAAGAAGTCTTTCTCTGTTTGGGGCGTGTGTGTTTTCAGGGGATGTTTTAACAAGTGCTGCTGGGGTCGCGTGTCCTGTAGGGGCGTGGCAGGTTTCCCCTGCACTGAGTCCTTTACTCTTGCTCCTTTAGAGGGCACAAGTGTCCGACTGTCAGATCCAGGCTTAGAGGAGGAGCCTCGAGAGTCACTGTGGTGGTGCGCCTTAGGCCGACTGTCTGTGAAGGAAAGGGCGAAAGTTTGGTGAGCATCCATCGGCTTAAAGAGGTCAAAGGTAATGAGTGTCCGTGGTTTGTGTTCCGGCGGTGTCGGACCCGAGGGTTTCTTCCTCTCGTCTTTACTGCCCACGTCTTTATCCTTCTTTACTTCTTTCTTAACCTGAATGTGAGCAGGTTTGGGAGGGCCCGTCTTTCCGTCTTCTCTCCCCGACTTCGCCTGCGTACTCGACGTGTTGCTCTCCTTGCCCTCCCTGTGCCCGCTCTTCTCCTTCTTCCCGTGTGAAGACTTGTGTTTATGCGAGCAGGCGTCTCGAGCCTCCTCCCTGTCTGGCCTCGTGTGAGATGCCGCGTGTGCACCTCCCCGGTCTTTCTCGTGCTCCTTCTCTCTCCTGACATGGGTTTGCGTCTTTGAGTCCCACTCCTTGGCCCACTTCTCGTCTTTCTGAGCATGCTGGGAAGTTAGAGAGGCTTTGCTGCCCTCTCTTGTCCGCTCCTCGTCCTCCTTTTTCCTCATCTGTGGCCCAAGCTGTGTCGATGTGTTTCCCTCTCTTCCCGCCTCGGCCTTCACTTTGTCATGCTCTCTCATCCTGTCCCTCTCTCTATCCTTGTCTTTCGGCCTGTCCTTTTTATCCCTCTCCTTCTCTTTACTTCTATCCTTATCTTTCTTCTCTTTAGCCCTTTCCTTCTCATCTCTCTCTCGTTTTACTTTTTCCTTTTTGATCGGTGTGTTATTAGTGGTCGTTATAATATCTTTAGTTTTTTCTTTTAGACTTTGACCTGGCAGAGTCGTCTTTTGCTGCCTCTCTTCCTCCACATTGTTCTCCTTCCTAATTTGCTGTAGTGATTTTAAGGGTGTACTGTCCCCTCCACCCTCATGGCCTTTCTGCGATGTCTTGCATGTGTCTGCACTACTATCTTCCCCTCCTTTCCCCCCCTCTTTCTCATCTTCCTCAGCTTTAGGCTCCATTAGTGTATGAGTGAGAACAGCTTCTTCTCTCTCCTTCTTTACAAAGTGAACAGACTGTGTCGTTGCCGGCTCCTTCATCTCGGCGGTGTTCTCCTTCTCTTCCTCCTTGAAAATTTGTCGTGGTATATGTGAGGGCGGCCTCTCCCCTCCTTCGATGACCTCTTGCTCCAGCTTGATCACCGCCTTTACAGCAGGGTCACACTCTTTCTCTTCTTCCTCGTCCTCCTCATCCTCGTCTTCCTCCTCCTCCTCCTCCTCGATATGAAGCGTGATTTCCCTATGTGCACGCTTCTCTTCCTTCTTCACCTCTTCCTCCTTCTCTTCGTGTTGGTGATACTGCTTGAGTCGGATATGCCAGGCCAAGCTGCAGACCGCAGACACCGTCTTGAACTGGTGGACGACTCCTCTGGGGATGAAGTAGATGTCATCGTGGTAGAGTTGGATGCGGGCGTATCGGATCCCCTCCCTCCGGAGCTGGTTCAGCTTGGCGTCATCAATCCACTGTACACACTGTAGAGACAGGAAAGACACGTCATTCAGCGATTCCACCATACAAGATCAACTGATGCACTCGACAAGCTAACAGAATAACACTGGGGACTTCCTCTGATATAAATTGATTATCAAGAGACAATGGGGCATGACAGAAGTCAATGAAAAGCTCTGGGTTTTCTATTTTGCACTAAAAGACGCAGCACTGTGATTTGACTCTTTCCGAAAAAAAAAGTTTACATAACACATGTAGTGAAGCTTTAAAGAAGGTTTGACAATCATCTGCACATCCACCGACATGATTTATAAACCTGACCCACCTGAGACAGCGGGGGTTCATGGAGATCCAGCTGCAGCCTCATGACCACTTCTGGGAAATCTCCGGCGTGGAAACACACAACATCTTTGGTGATCCGGGAAGGGATGTCACTCCTGTGAGGTGAAAGTTAGAGTTAAATCTAAGCACAATAAATAACCAGCGGCACCAACTTTTCTCAGAATTGTTGTTACATTACACCGTTATTAGTTTATAAACCATCACTAAATGAAAAATATTTCTGCACTGTGTACTCACTCCTCTCCGCAGCGCACAGCCTTCAGCACTCCTACAGCAGCAGTCGTCTGTCTCTCAAAGCCCTGACCGATGTGGTCCGCGTGCGCTCGTGTACGATCCTCGAACAGCATCTCCCGGGGCTCGCTGGCTCTGGGTAGATACTGCAGGTTCTTTATCTCATTGGTGGACCTGAAAAACATTCAGTAACAACTGTCAGGACATGTTTATGACACGTCTACGTGCCTGTACATTGCATGTGCAGGTACGAGACGGGCAAAATAGTTAATGATAAATGTGGCTTTGCTATTCCAACTCTACTTGAACCTCATTTTTCCATTTTCACAAATGAGGACGCTAGTGAGAAGAGGCCACCTGTGAACGGGTAAACATTTACAGACTCAGTATCTCCACACACCTTTTCCTTTTGAAGGGCGACTTCGGCATGTCTGCCAAAGGGATCATCTGTTCCCCAGGTCGGACCCACATGATGGGGCCGTCGTCGCTCTCAGTGGGGCTCTGCAGCCGCAGACTGGAGAATGTTCCCCAGGGCAGAGTCCGCTGCAAACACACAGGGTGAGAAACTTCCACTTTCATAATGACTCGCAGCCAACACAAGGAAAAAGAAAGACAGATGTTCACACGTCCTCTATCTGCGTGTACATACACAAACATCACACAAACACTGACCTCCAGGAAGGGCGATTCTTCTAACATGTTGATGAACTCTGGGAAGTAGTCTCCGACCTCCTCATCCACAGCTCCGACCAGACTGACCTGCCGCATGGCCCCTGCACGGTATGTTCCCTGGGAGTATGTCCGCTTCACCTGCAGCAGGGGAACACAGAGGAAACAGATCAGACTCTCACCCCCAGGCATCAATAAATCTTACTATAAATCTAACACTAAGAACACATGTAGTCTACTGCCAGCTGGAAAAAAATGGAAACCATATTTGCCTTTATGGTCAACCACTCAGGCAACCGTGGTCAATAATGAGATCAGCCCCACTGAGAGTGTATAAATGTATTGTTATTATTCTTCTTATTGACTCCTTTCAATAAGCCCTTCGCCTCAGAGATCCAAAGCTGCACAGTACTTTATATGTTCTATGTTAATATGAACAAAACTTTATAAGAAAAAATTTATGATAACGAGCAAAATTAACAAATAGGAGAGATTGTGTGATCTGTGTTAATGGCTTCACCACAGTGCATATAGGTGAGATGGGAAACCACAGAGGAAACAGGAGTTTTATGTTTTTGACAATTACAGATAACGACAGCTGATGTGGTCCTGGACGTGTTTACTTCACTAAAACCGAGATGTGGAAAAAAAACAGTTGTTCATACGAATGAGAGTCTTACTCATGCAGAGTCATTCTCAAAACGCGTTTTCTAAGAATCTTCAGTCTGAAGTCTGGCAGGAAGATACATTTTTACAGGCGAATTAAAGTTTGCTCTTTAATATCAATTCATATTCATCTAATCTCAAATCTGTTTGTTCCAATGAATTGACCAGACCAACACTTTATCTTACCCTCTGCAGACACCATCCCTTTTGACTTAAAAGGTCATATATATATGTACACAAGATTCACTGCCTGCACAAGAACCAGCATCTCAGACTAAAACAAATTTAGCTAGTTAGCCAAGAAAGCAATGTTTGCATAATTGTGCTGTGCAAAGTGTAACTCAAAAGTCTTAAAAATTAGGGCGTAGCCGGCGTCACAGGAGACAGGTGTGTTTACAGTGTGTGTGTGTGCTCGCAAAGACGTCAGAGCGCAGGAGGCCGGTGAAAGTTGCTGTGTCCACCCGGGTGTCACGTTAATCACTGAACATCCGAGCTGTAAGTCACCTCGTCTGTTACTGAGAGGAGGGTTGCAAAACAGTTAACAGCCATTGTGTGTGCCCCAGGCTGGAGGAAAACACTCAGGCCCCCTACAAATATGTTTTAGTTTTGAAATGCTTTTCTTTTTCTCCGTTTAGTTCTGGTGTCCACATTGCTCCAGAGTTTCTCAGAACCCTAAAAGAGGATTTAGGAAACAATGCTGACCCTATTTCAACTTGAACATTTTAGTCTGGATAAGTAGAAATGGTGACATGGACATCCACATTCATTTTCTGATTGGGTCTCAATCAACCACGATTCAACAACGAGCAACATGGATAACAACTCACTTTCCGTCCTGGGGAAAATAAAATGTTGAAAATGTCATAATATCTGTTCCTCCTCCTCTGTAGTTTTTCTGCATCTAACTGCAGAGTAATCTGCTTCCTGTTTGCACGGACACACGCATGCCCAGTGTACGTATATGGTCATGTGATGTGCACTTTCACATGTGTTAGTATGGAGGGAAAAGGTTCCTGATCCAGAGCGAAGAACATCTGGACAGAGACGAAGCCCCAGATAAAACTATACTGTGTGTTTGTATATGTGTTCCACTGTATCCATCTCTCCTGCATGTGAACTAAGTGCAAGTTTGAAGTCTGTGATTCAGACACACCACATTTAAACACAGCCATGAATCAATCAGTCACTTAAGTCCACCGTCCTTATAATCAACTGACGTTTAATACAAACCGGCTAAAATCAAGAAAATAAACTGACAGCTGTATCGGGTTGGTCTCTGTACAGTAAGAGGATCCAATGCATCATCTGCCTCATGTTGGTAGTGGAGGAAAATCCTGGAGCCAGACGAGCTGAAGCAGATCTGATTACAGAGCTCATGGAGTATCAGTGTGATCAAGAGAGAGACCTTGGACAAGTTTTCCCTCACAGTGACGGGTCCTTGGAATGAACAATTATAGGTATGCCCGAGCTAAATTGATTCTCTCAATTTCTAAAAACATGTTAAAGTGATGTACAGGCTGAGATTCAGGTGTAGGACTGACAAATGTTTTAAACACACATTTTAAAATTTCAATATTGACTTTAACAAAGAGCTGTCTACGGTGAATCAAGTTTCTTACTCACATCTAACAGGATGCAGCCACTTGTAACAGATATTAAACGATGTGTGCTCTTTCTGAACAAACCTCCTGGTTATTCTTTAGCTATTCATGCCTCATTATTAGAGTTGATGTTAATGTATTTCTAACACACGTGCAAATGGTTAACACTTTACGACTAATATGGAAACAAACTGTGAATCAAATATTAACTAGAATGGCACCCAGTGGAGCACATACCTCTCAGCATCCTTATTAAAACCAGATTTTAATTCACCAGATCGAGATTGTTATTTGGATCGAAACCGAATTGCTTTAACGTTGTTGACAAGATCCATTAACTATTCTCTGAGAAATCAAGGAACATGTTGAAAAATGTCCTGTCTCACTATGTTAAAGAAAGTAGGGGAAAACTCCCGGATCTGGATCAGCACCAGTATTTTATGAGATCTTCTTTGACCCATAACACATTCTTCCACTAAGTTTCATGGAAATCTGTCCAGTAGTTTTTGTAATCATGCTAACTGACAAACAAATAAACAAATGCAGAGGAAAACAACTTCCTCTGTGAAGGGAACTGGGGGGGATTTCTGATAACAATGACGAATTGGTCTTACAGACGTGAAAATGTGGGATGTATTTAGCGCTTAGTGACCGTTTTTTCAAGTTGTACAGTAGCTCAAGAAAACAGACAACAAAGTGAGGTTTGTGTGCTCGATGGGGAGTGTCAGAGCTGCAGGTGAGCAACTGAGGGGCGTGTGGAGTCAGAGACGGCAGCATTTTGCATATAATTTTCTGCAAATATGAGATACAGCAAAAAGTGTAGAGTAGGGATTTTTTTTCTTTACAGAAAAACTTCTAAATATGTAAATTTGAGAAACAGGAAACGTCAAACCAAGACTACAACAGAACAGTCCCAAACGTAGTCCCAGCTGTTGTCCTCTTTACAAAGCGTACATTAACAGCTCTACTTTCTGAGGCTGATGTGAAAGCACAACTCTAATGATCAATGTAAGGAACTAAAAAGAAGTTTTTTCAAGAGACCAATTACAAGTGACAACAGAAGATTCCACACACACCCTTACAGCTCCAAACACAACATGGCCCCTGAAACACTTTGAACACAGAGGTAGATGATGGATTTAAAATCAGAGTGACAACATCTCCCCGACAACAAGACCGTCGCACAGAGGACCTGCAAGTGTTGAAGTGTTGTTTCAGTGTGTAACAGGTGAATCTGAGCTGCTCATACCTCCTGACTACAATCCAACACTTCACAGACACAAAGCGCACACGTCAGCTTCTTCTCACACACACACTGAGCCCCCCCCCGTTCAACACAAAACAACCGTCTCACCTGAGAATGGAAGTTGAGCATGGTTGTCGTCTCTATGTCCTTCTTCCCGAGCACCTCCATCTTCACCGGAGCGTTGGGGAACTTGTAGGAGAAGTAGTCCAGGAAGTCCGGGAGGTAGGACGCCGCTCCGTGAATGATGCCCATCACGAACGAGGCCGCCTGGCCCTCGTCCTCGCTGAACGACAGGGTCACAAACTCCTGAGCGAAGCGCTGCATCTCGGCCGGGGACAGAGCGGCGAGCTGCTCGCTGTAGGCGTGCGCCACAGACGCCCCCCCGTTGGCCTGCTGCTCGACCTGGATCAGGTGACCGAACTCCAGCCCGGACAGGCCCGGCGCCGGGGCGCAGTGGAGCGGCGAGTTGTAGCCCAGCCGGTCCCTGACCATGGTGGAGATGGAGGCGGAGGTAGCGGCCGGGTCCTGGTAGTGTTGTTGTGGAGCAGCGGTGGCGTGGAGGAGGCTGCTGCTGCCCTCACTGCTGCTGTTGTTGTTCCCGTTGATTCGACTGAGGAACTCGGGCAGACCCAGAGACACTCCTGAACAAACCGTCTGGCATGAGCGATGGTACATTTTGGGTCGGCTGTAGCGCTCCTTCCCCCGCTCCCCGTCTTTGTGCTTCTTTTTCTTCTTCTTCTTGAGTTTCTTCAGCAGGAGGTCCTCCTCGGAAATAGCGTTGGGCTTCTCCTCAGGCTCTGTGAGAGAGAGCAAGACATTGTTTACACTTAAGGTTCAACTTTTAAATCTTACAATATGTAGAGCTGTTTTCAGACACACACTCAAGGAAATGTCTGGACAATTTGTTCCCGACTTTCTCTGGGGGTTTTCTTTTCACATATTTAAATGCTGCAGGATATTTTACGAGTCAGACACATTCCCAAAAAACAGGAAAATCTCCTGAGCTCTCGGGTGAGGACGTGTGTCTGAGAGGAGCAGGAGTCAGGACGCTGAAGAGATCACGTGCGTCTGTTTACAGAACATAGTCACCGGCGTCGGCTCTTATCACCACAAGCTCTCAAACCGCGTTATCTCTCCAAGCTGACATCTTCCTCTGTGTCTTCTGTGGCACCTCTTTCTTGTGTTCTTTAGGGATTGTTAAACATGCGTCTGTCGTCAAACGGCCACTCGCTCAAAGCGAATCCTCTGGATAATCTCCTGCTGTATTCTCTCACATGGCCTCACTCGGACAATAGCCAGAAAAGAAAAAGCCTGACTTGGACATTTGCCTCATCACACACACACACACACACACAGCACCTTTGGAAAGTTTCAGGAGATTATCCGGAGTTCAGTGCATGTCTGCAAATAGCTCTGCTGAGATGAAGATTTCAAGCAACTTGTGGTTACATCAGAACTTCGAAAACTTTGAGCACAAGTAGGAAAATGTGTTCCACCAGGTTACATTTAAACAAACTACATGAATTTGACTAGAGTTTCTTAAATTCACTCACTCAAAAATCACATTTCATTTAAAATGCAGATTTAATGTTTAAATAAAATATTGAATCCTACTGCACTCATTTAATTTGTTTTGTGCTGATATAAAAGACACACTTTCATCCACAGATCCCACTGTGATGCTGTTAAGAAGAACCCCTGTTCACTGTGTGTGTCCACCACAGCAAAGTGATTAAAGTAATCACACATAATTCAAAGTGATCCCAGAACAGTGAGGAGTAACTTTGACTGGCCATCGGTACCTTTCTGTGGAGAAGCCCCTTCTCCGTTCTCTCGGGTGATGTCCTGTGCAGGAGGCACTTTGTGATGTTTCCACTCTTTACTCTTCTTCGTGTCTCTTTCCTTCTCCTTCACTCGGTGATCTGCGGGGAGGCGGTGACACGAAAACACTTTTACATCCATGCAGAGAAAACATTTCCACGTGTAGAAAACCTCCATCTGGGCCTAATAAACACTGGGGCCTGTGGCTCAGGGAATTATGTAATAATTCACTAAACGCTTCTATCGCAGTATTTGCTCCCTTGCGGGGGTTTAACGGACAACAGGCGGGCGGCGGCGCACCGCTCCGTGGTCACCTACCTCTCTGGAGCGATTTCACGTCGCCGTTCTCGGTCTTTGTATGGCAGCTAGCTGGGCTCAGTCGCTCCACACCCGCGGGGGAGCTCCGCTGCGCCTCGTCGCCCTTCTCCTTCTCCCGGTGTCGCTTCTCCTTCGCCTTCTTCACTTTCACGGGCACGGCGAGGAAGTTGCTGATTTTGAAGATCTTCCGAGCGGGGGTCGCTGGCCCCGCGGCGGCGGCGGAGTGGCTCGCCTTGGCCGGGCCGAAACTCCATTTCGCTGGGCTCCCACAACTCTGCTTCCCGTTGTGTTTTTCCCCTGCGCACACCTCTCCGTTCACTCTCCGGTGCTTCAGGCCCTTCTCCTCCACCCGGACCTTCTTGGGGGGCGGCGGGTAGATGTCGCTGGAAGACTGCGGTCGGCTCTCCGGCGGCCGCTTGGCTACCAGCGGTTTAGGGGAATTTGTTTTGCTGTTTGCTGCGAAATGCATGGAGTCCACGGACTCGGCCATCTTGGAAGTTTCTATTTTTTACGGTCAGACGTAAGTGGTGCGTGAGAGCCAGCCTGGGGGCGGAGCTTAGAGAGCTGCGTCAGACGCACGGGGGACGGCGAGTGGAGGAGGAGAGTGTTTACAGCGGAGTGACAACAACAAGCTGTGTGCGACCGGCTGTGCACACACTGACACACACTGCACAACACACAGACACACGCTGCACAACACAACACACACTGACTGCACAACAACAAGCTGTGTGCAACTGGCTGTACACACACTGACACACGCTGCACAACTCACACTGCACAACACAATGCATAACAACAATCTGTGTGCAGCAGGTTGTGCACAAACACCACAACACAACACACACTGCATAACAACAAGCTGTGTGCAACTGGCTGTGCACGCACTGACACACTGCACAACTCACACTGACACACACTCACCGACTGACTGACTAACTGCACTGAACACAACACACTCACTGACTGACTGTTACACTGACTGAGTATAACTGAGACTGACTACAAACCATGTAGTCATAGATGTTGAGTTATTTATATTAGAACTTTTCAGAAATGAGCTAAAAACAAAACACTGGAGCCCAGCTGGTGAGATGAAACACCTGCTATAAACACTCAAATGTTTTTTAAATTGAAAAACAGAGATTAAAATAATGACATGCTATAAAGTCAATTATAGTCACGCTTTTTTATTATAGGACTCATTCACACCTGAAATTTATTTTTCTCAATTTAATATTATTAATTACAAAAAATAGCTGATAATGGACAACATTATTGATACATATATGGATGCAGATAATTGACCAAGACTTTTTTTCCCCCAGAGGAAAGCATTTCATGTATTTAATTGATATTTTGTGAGAATGTCTGATTTCCAAATTTAACAATTTCCTTCTGCTTTGCAAAGTAATACATTACATAATTGTAAATGCGTGGAATGACTCTCTGTCCTGAGCTCTTTCCTACAATGTCACTAGATGGCAGTATAGCGATGGAAATGTAGATTTGAGCCTGACAGCTGTGTTCACTGCACAACAGGTCATCATATCACCACTGTTATAAACATTATGTGATTAAAATTTAAGGAAATCCTATGACAACACGACAATTACACACTTGGACGAGAATGAACATGTTGTCGTGACAGAAAATTCAAACAGATCCTATAAAAATGTGGAAAGTCACATTTCTCTGTGACGTTCTGTCAAACCTCTCGGTCCTCCTCCATTTTACTGCTTCTCTGCTCCACAAGTCTGCAGCCTCTGAAGTACAAGTCTTAATGTGTACACAGTGTTCTGACATTGGCTTATGCTAAAATGAGACTTGTTTATTTCGTTTGACCCAAATAGTTTATTGGGCAAATGTAACACTGAGCACAGACACTAAAACAGTTGCTATAGAGAAGAAAACAAAGATTATTTTGGTTCTGGCACATCAGGCGGCCCAAAGTGAATAATCCTTTAGCTCTGGTGGAAAATACATTCACTCAAGTGCTGTAATCAAATAGAAAAATTGATGTTATAGAGCACACTTTTTTAAAACCACTTAATTATTCTCTTCTACTTGAGCTCAGGGGGAAACTATTGTGGCTTCTACTCACTCAGCACGTTTCTTTAACTAGTTTGTAGAGGATCTAATATAATAAATTGTTCAAAATTAATCTCACATAAAATAATTAAATCAAAATCACACTTCTTATTCATCACTCCATCAGTTTTACAAAATTTAATAAAGTAATTTAAATCTTACATATAATCAAAATATTTTTGCCAAATTTGTGAAAAAGGCAGAATATTGTGTTTAAGACTAAATTGCAGAATTGACCCACAGGGGATCAAACCGTCGGCATTCTGGTAAGTGCTCGACCCTCTCTACCACCTGAGCCACAGCCACAGTGTAATGTAGTAACTTTTATCCAATTAAAGAAGCTGAATACTTTCCTTCACCACATAGACCTTTAGTATTGGGAATAATGTAGTACCGTCCCCAGCCTGTAGTCTCCTCTTATAGTAAAGTTAGTAGAGACCAAAGGAAACGTCAACACAGTGGGAGGTCCCATCATTCTGTGCACCCACATCCACTCCTCACTGTGTATTATGCATGATCCACCACAGCTGTTATGCAGCACAGATCCAACCAGAATGAACCTCAGGACAGAAAACCAAATAACTTCACTGCAATTAATTTATACACATTTTATAATAACTGTAAATTGTTTCGTCCATTGTGGAACAGTACCAGTTTATTTCTCCTGCATGCAAGCTCCTCATAAACCTCCCCTTTAACCCCGGGGTTCAATCCCTGTGGGCAAAAGGTGTCGGCAGCAGATTCTAATATTAATTTCAAACCACGTCTTAATGACGTCCAGGATTTTGGAACAGACAAATTGACCTGACGTTATCTAGTGTTGGCGAGCTGTAGGAAATCCAGCCCAGATGTGAGGGACACTTGGTGGTTTCATTTTTAAGAATCACTATCGGTCAATCGATCAATGAAAAACTTTCTCACACATGGAGAAGGAATGTATCAGTTACAGCAGAATTAGGGAGTTGGCACTGGAGATTTAAAGTGAATATGAATATGCGTGTGTGTGGGTCTGTAAAATAGACATAATAAAGATTAGGAGTGCTGCTCTAATTTTAAACAGATACACACTGATCCACAGGATTAATGCAGGTGTTGTATCATTTGATTTGCCAAAACAAATTTGTTTATTTGTTCTCAGAAGGCAAACAGTGAGTCAGCAGAAAAGCCTTCTCCAGGTAGGTTTGAAACCTTCAGGCGGGCAGATGGAGAGGGGTTTTGCAAAAGGCTGGCGCTGGAGTGTGACGACAGCCGCTGGGTTCACTCAGTTGGAAATGGGACACTTATGCACATAACAGACGAGAGCGACGACAGTGGCTCCTCTGCCCAAAGTGGATGGAGATGAAGCGTCCTGCCGGGAAGCACAGGCAGCAGAACCAGACTGATGGTCAGAAGTTTATTCTAGTCTGTGTGGAAAAAAGCGCAGTGTTTACACGATCCAGGACAGAGAGCGGGCCAAGTCGGTACACTGGGGGAATTCAAAACACTGCATCCCAAGAGGGCACCATGGGGAGAACTCCTGTCCATAAATGGGTAAAGCCAGGAGAGAGGGTATTATAGGGAATAAAAGAGCTCCTGACTGTACTCTGCAGCTGAGTCACAGGATTTATTTAGATTGGCTAATATAAAAATGAACAAACCCCTCTGCCCTTTATCATCCACATGCTAACCTCTAATCATTTTCATTCTCCAGGCAGAAGGTTAACTCGGTGTGGCTGAGCAGCGACCGTCTGAGATTTGGTTGCCCTGTTTAAGATGTGGCTCGATGGTAGTAAATCAATATGGATCAGTGTTCTGACAGAGTGCTCTTGAGAGTGTAAACATTTCTCTCACACTATTTCCCAGTGTAAGTGTTGTAGTATTGAAGAGTCTGCAGAAGGTGAAAGGATTCTTCGGTCCTGGTTTTCATCCTGTCGTCGAAATTTCAGATGAGCTCATGGCTGCATTAGCATGGAGGAATGGTCCAACTCGAAATGTCAAAATATAGGCTTGGATAGACTGCTACTATTATGTCTATTCATTCACTACAAGGGCTGAGTGTATTCCACCAGGCTCTAGCTGTAATATATCAAAATATTAAAATCTAAAGTGAAAAACTGGACTGAAATTCAAAGAGTTGCTAAGCTCTTGTTTCTCCACCCTGAGCCTTTTCTCTGCCACTTTGACTCGTTTTTCATTTCATATGTGAAGTTTCCCACAGTCCTCTCACTAAACAACTGGTTTCCTTCGTCATTATTAAAGGACAGCTGAGAAACCTCTCCAGCTTTTGGAAGTCGGAGCAAATCTCCAGTGAAACAAAAAAACACGGGGGTCACGTTTCCCTAAAGGCAGATTTAATAGATCCCGTTCAAGAGGCCAAAAAAACATGTTTCATTAGGCCACATGACTTTGACCACCCAAATGTAATCACTTAATCTGTTGGTCTAAGTGAGCATTGGTGCCAAATTTGAAAGGATCATTTTGTGACGTTCTTAAAATGATGTGTTCACGAGGCTAACGTGTTTTCGTCTCAGTGACCATGACCTTTGACCTTCGATCTCTAATCGGGTCATCCTCGAGTCCAGCGTCCCTATGGGCGTTCCTGATATTTCACATTCAGGAGATAATGATGTCACTGTGACCTTGACCGATCACTTTTGACCTCCGTAATCTAATCAGTTCATCTGTGATTCCAAGTGACCACTTGTACTAAATTTGAAGGAAATTCCCTCGAGGCACTCTTGAGCTATCATGTTCACAAGAAGAAGATAAATGGACGTACGGAGGGACAGACATAATGCCTCTGGCCAATGGCTATGGTTACGACAGAGGCATAATAGGATAGTTGAAATGGCCGAACAAGCTTAAAAAGTGCAAAATTATCCTAAAAGTGAAACACAGGCATCACATTCTATCACTCATCTCTCATATCCTGTGTTGCGACTGACATTAAAATCCTGGATAAAGAGAAACTGAAGCCTCATCATATAAACTCCCCGCTAAGCAGATGCTTCATTTGGTTTGATTTGTGAATAAGCAGACTTTCAAGATCGGGGCTTTTAGCTTAGAATGACTAAGATAAAAAACCTTCAGAGACCTTACTGCCTGTACACAGTGAGTTTGACTTCTCCACCCACAGATTGACTCACTGATTCTCTCCACTGTCTGAACAGAGTCAATAGTACATGAGAAACGTCTCTCCCCGGGAACAACATGTAAATCAAACAGCCTTCACCGATAAATCTGACTTTCCTGGTTTCTATTAACTCTGAAGCTGAAATGAACCACACAGCTTACATTAAAATGAAATACGGTCTTACAAATCTGAGGAGCAAATCCTTGGCTCTGGCCACGACTTTGTATTAAATGCATAGTTTGACCTGTCGCATCTGTCCTTCACATGTTTATAGAGCACTGACAGGAAGCCAGAGGAGCGCCTGCCAAGGCAACTGTGGCACACATGCATATTCATGGCCATAATATACTTATCATTACATCATGGAGGGAGTATTTATTACAAATGGTCTTCATTAAATGATGTGATTAGAATGAGGATGAATTGAAACGTAACTCGAATAACACTGAGACCATATTCATCCATTGAGCTTTAACAGTCCCCTTATAGAACCACGTTTAATTATGATATATCCATTAATTAATCTTTGGGGGGAAAAACCCACGATGTTAAAGAAATTGATTAAAAGCTCCTTGAAGTGAGCTCTACTTTTATGGGTTCTTTCCGGGCCAATGTCCCACCCTTGCAACAAATTCCAAGGAAATCTGCCCAGTGGTTTTGCGTAACCCTCCTGACAAACAACCACATGAACAAACTAGAATGGCCTTTAGTAGTGTTAATACCTCTACAGCCGCCTGAAATTCAATAAAGGTAATAACAGAAGGAGAATAATTTTCTAATGTTTTCTCCATTGTGTTTTCTCATGATTGATTTAGCTGTTATGACTTGTGTGACCCTTCTCATTATCTCAGAGATACAATCACCCTCACCTGTGTTCCTCTCGGGGCGTCTCACTCCTCGAGTCTCAGGGATCTGCGTTCCACTGAACAGCTCCATCCCTTCTGCCTCCCTCCTCTTCTCCCTCCCACCTCACCCCCTCCTCTCACTGTCACTGTGCCTCACAAACTGAGGTGGATCTTTTTTTTACTCTCTCTCCCTCCTCTCCATTTAGTCTTTACTCCCGGGACGTGATGAGGTTAACAGCGCTGTGGGTCTATGGGACCCTGCTGGCCCTGTCGAGCCTCTCCCGGACCACAGGGGCCTCTGATGAGGAAGACCTCCTGGGAGATAGGGGATTTGGACCCTGCGATGCAACTCTTGAGCTTGAGGGGCCGTGCAGACCGGGGCAGGAGGAGGACACATGCCCCTACCTCTTCACACTGCCACCGCTGACTGTTCATCTGCCGAAGCAGCTCGAAGGGCTGGAGAAGATCATGAAGGATCTGCAGAAGCTGAAGGACAATGTGGATCAACTGAGGAAGATGTGCGCTGATTGTACAGTAAGACAAACTGAGAGAGTGTGTGGAACGCAAAGAGAAGGAGAGCATGTGGCGACAGATGAAGGGACAGATAAACAGGAGGATGAGAGGAAGTGGGTGAATGACAGAAAAGATTTAAGAGAGGAGTTTGGAGCAGATGTGGCTAAAGTGGAAGTGATGAAGAAGGTAGATGGTGACACTGACTCAGAAGTAAGAACAGTTTTAGAAGAGAGAGGGAAAGAGAAATGGAAAGCAGAGGGAGAGAATATTGAAGTGGTCGTAAAAGATAAGGAGAAAACAGAAACCTTATTAGAAGTGGCATTAAGAGATGGAAAAACTCAAACAGAGGGGGGAAAGACAAAGGACAAACTGGGGCAGCAAAAGGTGCCAACTTCTGGTGGAGAGGGAAGAACAGTAGACATGACGAGAGAGAGAATTAAGGAGACAGAAAAAGGTACAGCGAAAGACAAAGAGGGGGATTTCAAGCAAGATCAAGTGGATAAGCTGCAGACTGGGAAAGAAAGAAAGACGACCAGTGATGACAAACACGAGGAGAGAACTGAAGAAAGAGACAAACACTTGAGGCGAGATGAAACAAAGGAGACAGATAATAAGACCCAACCTGAGGAAAACAGGGGCAGTGATGGACTAAAGATGTCTGAGGAGCACGATGAGCATACAAATAAGGAGCCAGAGCAACGTTTGCAGGACAGGAAAAAGAAAATGGAACGGGGTCTAAGAGTGGAGCAAAATAAGGAGAAACCAAAACAGACTGAAACCATTGGGCGCGCAGCAACACAGAGGACTATAAAAGAGGGGGAGGAGGAGGAGGAGGACGGGGAGATGGGCACGGAGATCAAACCCGAGGGAGAAGAAATGGTCGGGACTTTACAGAGAGACAGCGACGAGGATTTAACGTCCAACAGAGCGAGCGAAAGGACAGACTTTGTCTCAGTGAGCCAGACTCCATCAGCTCCCATTAGTCCCACACATGACTCCGTGGACTCAAACAAAGCCACAACCTTGACGTCACCTCCTCCTGCTCCTCGTCTTCTGTCCAGTTCACGTTTGATACCAGACGACATACAAGCAACGACAATAGCTGCTCACAGACTAACAACCCAAAGCACAGACGGTGACGGGACCAGCATCTCTGAGCACCTACGCCCTGATGCAGAGGCAGATGTTGGGGACACAAATACGCCAACAACAACAACAATGAGCACACTTGGCGTCACCGGACAACAGATGACCAGCAGCCCTACAAGGTTCACATCAACAACTAGTCCGAGACCTGGGGCAGTTTTCCAGGATCGATCTATCTCAACCGTGGCAGCTTCAATCACCTCAAGTCCCCGTCAGAAATTATACACAAGTACAATTACAGGAGTGGAAGACAGCAGCCAGTGGACAGTAAAGAGGAACGCCAGCTCAAACACCAACCCAGGAGTGAAACCTCGACCAAAGCCCGGTGAAAAGCATAAACCAGGAATTAAGCCTGAAGCCGACCGTAAGCTAAAAAATCCCAAGAATGTCCATAAACTTGATGGGACACCTTCACCCGGCAAAAGAATTAGGCCGTCGCTCCAAAAACCCACAGACGAGCAGAAACCCAAACCCGGCAAAGATCCTCAAAGAGTCCAAATTAAAAAACCAGACCAGGGAGCTCCACTCCAACATGTGAAAAACAATCCAGGGCCTAAACATGATCAGGATCTCACAACGGATAAAAACAAGTTAGATGTTCGAAAACCAAAACCTCATCTCAAGTCTGTTCCGTCTGTCCAGAGACCTATATCCGATCAAAGACTTGTAACGATAAACACAACTGGCTCTGACAAAGATCCTCTGACTGAGCGACCGAACTCGAAACCAGAGAAAAAGCCAAATCGTCCTCTTAAACCAGACAAACCTGAGCCAAAGAAGAAACCTGAGAAAAAGCCGAAAAGTAACGAAAAAGCAGAATCAGACTTCACCTCTAAATCAAACCAACATTTCACACCTGAGTCTGAAAAAGCAGAAACAATTAAGCTCGAGACCGCAGAACTTGAACCTGAGTCTGTGACAGAACTAATGAGAAAATCTGATGAAAATCTGTCTCCTGCGTCTAAATCGAACCGAGACTCAACACCTGGACAAAACATTTCACATGATCGTATTAAAATACCTTCTGATAAAAAGCCTAAACCCAGCAAGAAAACCCCTGTGATTAAACAAAACCCTAAACCTGGCACCCTCCCTAGACTTTACCCCAAACGTCCAGAACTTGGCAAAAAGACTAAACCCAGTGTGAAGCCTAAACTTGGCCAAGTACCTCAAAAAAATCGGAGGCCTAAAAAACCTGTACCTGGCCAACTGCCTGATCTTAAACCAGAATCTGTACGTGATGAGATCCCTGCAACAGAATCCAACAAAACATCAAAACTAAGGCCTCCCACCACACCCGGGCCCACACTGGAGCCAGGAGCAACATCTGTGCAAAGGACAAAACCAGCAGTGCGACTAAAGTCGAGCCCAAAGACCAAAACAGAATCAGATCCTCACATCAGCGGGACGACTGCCGATGGCATCCAAATTTCTCAAATTTACGTGCCACCTACATCTGGTGCTATAAAACCGACTGCTGAGGCGACTCATTCCCCGGCAGACACAGAGTTCAGCCACAGCACAAAAAAAACCGATCACTCCGGGTCCAATGACCTCCGACAGCCGCGAGCCCGGACCCTCTCCTCTTCCTCACGCTCTCCTCCAAGGCTTCACCGTGAGCCCAGACAGCAGGGTTACGTCTGATCTGAGGCCACAAACAGCCGGACAGCCCTCATCGATCCCAATGACAACAAGACCAAACAAAATCGTCCACAGGATCCTCCCGAGTGTTATCGCTAGCACCAGTCCAGGATCCACAGGGCCAGATCCGAATTCTAACGCCGGCTCCAGCTCACAAACCACGATGCGTCACGATGTGGAGGCAATGGCTCCAAGACAAAATCCACATCCAGACAAAATCACCCCTCCGGTCCCTTCCCCCCGAGCCCACACTACCTCCACACTGAGCCCTGACTTCAGGTCAACCACCCCTGTCACCTCTGGCCCCGAGTCCCCGGCAGCTGAGTCGTCCACTCCGAGTGCGAGAGAGCTGCGTGTTAAAATCAACCAGGTGGCCGTTCTCCCCGGTATTGTGCGTCCAAAAGAGCTTCCTGAGGACGAGCAGGGAGGCAGCAGGACGGGCCACAAACTACCAGCGTGGACATCATCGAAAGGCAAGAGATATTATTACAAACTGTAACAACACGTTTGTTCGTTCTGTGTGCCCAACAGACATTGCAGCAAATAACCCAGGTTTGCACACCATGAATAATATTGTAATCATGCTTTATTTATATTCGCACACAAAAGTAATCAATACACTTTAACTTGAAATCTAAAAAGGGAGAAGACATAAACAATTTCACAATGGAATACTGATACTTATATCCCTAACGTCTCCTGTCTTCTTGATCCTTACATCAACAACTACCATAGCAGTCAGCTGCGCTCAAACATCCACCAAGGTTTCTAGATGAAACCATATTTAAATTCCCATCTGGATTTTTATCTGCGCAAATTTACGCACGTTCGTAAACATCAGGCCCCTAAAAAAAGTGAAAAAGAATTCCTTGATCCGCCCCCCTGATCCAAATCCACACAAAACTGGAATAATTTCAGGTTCCACCAAATTTCGCAACAATCTGTTGATTAGTTTTTCTGTGTAATCTTGCAAACGTACAAAAAAAATAACAAACAAATGCAGATGGAAACTCCTTTGCAGAGATAATAATATGGTCTTAGAGAAAACTGCTGAGTAACTGATGTAAATTATTATTCGAGGGCCTTATTATTGTCTCTCTTGTTAAAAAAGTAAACTGGTATTAGCCTGACAGGATTTAATTTAGAGTCCCATATGGCAAGTCCTAATGATCCTCATATAAAAGGAGACGGGTTAGGGTTAGGGTTAGTATAACTATATGGTCTGTGAGATCATCTTTGTGCCATACATCAAGGCTATTTGTCAAAGGAGGAATTTGCATATGTGTGCACAATGTGTGTGGTGATAAGGGATCAAACCACAAGAATGCAGAGGCCACCGTGTTAAAAACATCCTGCAGAGCAGCGTGCGGAACAGCCAGTGATGTCTTCAGGCTTCAAATGAGTTCAGGCTTCCTGCAGACACAGGTGCAGATCAGGGGGATTACCACATCTGGTCCCCTCATTCTTTACACATTTCATTCATCATAACATTAAAACATTGAACACTCAGTTTATGTGTTTGTTATTCTATCACTGACACTTATTTTGAATTTATCTACTTTGGGCTGTAAGTAGAGTATTCTACTCAGCCCGGAAAAAGGAGGCAGAGGAAAGATTGCTTATTGTTTAATAGTGAAAGAAAATTAGTTCAACAGAAAATGTGATAAATCAGTTAGGTTTTTAAAGGTATATATATATATATGAGCACTGTGTAACACTTTAAACGATGAAAATTATTGGATGCAAATACTGATAAAGGTGAATTACAACACAAAGTAAATTATCACTATTTAAGAAAGTGAAGTGGGAAAAAAACCGAAGCACATTTCTGTCAGTGTAAGAAGACAAAGATGAATGCTAAATCAAAATGTAGATTCAAAATGAGATATTATGTTATTGCTTTGTGATATCAAGTCCTTATTCTGAGATACTAAGTTGATATTTTGAGATACTAAGTCGTTCTTTTGAGACATTGAGTTATTATTTTTGAAATATTGAGTCATTATTCATGGGTGTAGTCATTACTGTGATGTATCTCACTATAATGACTTTCAGGAATGTTGTAAAACACAGGGGCAGAGTTTCCATCTTTCAGAAACACTGAACTATGATGAAGTAGGTTCTGCTCTGACCTGTTGAACTCCGGTGACCTCAGCCAACATGTCTTCACCTGCCAGATACGAGCAGAGGCCTCAAAGCCAGAAGAAGGATCTGTTTTTTGAAATGTTTTTAAAAGTTGTATTATTCTCTCTTCCCCCTGTGCAGTGAGGAGAGACTGCTCGGACCACCTGCTCAGGGGGCAGACCAGCGGCGGGGTGTACCTGGTGACCCCTGACATCCGCAGCCGGAGCTTCTCGGTCCTCTGCGACATGGAGCTGCAGGGCGGAGGATGGACCCTCCTGCAGCGGAGGCTCGACGGCAGCGTCAGCTTCAACCGCACCTGGGCCGAGTACCGCTCCGGCTTCGGGCAGCTGCGCGGGGGGGAGTTCTGGCTGGGGAACACTATGATCCACCTGCTGACCCGGGACAGGGACATGGTGCTGCGGGTGGAGCTGGAGGACTTCGACGGGGTGAGGGAGCACGCGGAGTACGCGCAGTTCCGGGTGGCCAGCGAGCGGCTGCGCTACCGGCTGACGGTGGGGGGGTACTCCGGCACCGCGGGGGACGCGCTCCGCTTCAGCGGGAGCTACGACCACAACCAGCGGCCGTTCACCACCCCGGACCGGGACAACGACCGATACCCGTCCGGGAACTGCGGGGCCTACTACAGCTCCGGCTGGTGGTTCGACGCCTGCATGGCTGCCAACCTGAACGGGAGGTACTACGTGGGGACGTACCGGGGAGTCCGGGACGGGATCTTCTGGGGCACGTGGCCCAACATCTCCACAGAGTTGTACCCCTCCAGTGACCGGAGGTCCTTTAAAAGTGTCCGGATGATGATCAGACCCAAAGGCTTCACCCCATGACATACATATCATATATATAACAATAATAATATTCATAAAACTCATCACACTCTCCTCACTGTTAATGTGCGCTAGCAACACAACACTGCCGCCTGGTGGTTAGGGAAACGAGGATGTATATATGTTAAAAAGGTTATAATCACAAGTACAGTGTACAAGAAAATGTAAAATAACTTGAGAGAGATTTGTTCAACGACGAGAGAGAGATCCTCTTATTTTTCTATGACGATTGTGTGAATCTGACGGATATGAAGCCAAAGAGACTGATATTTTTATTATTAAAAGACTGGAAGTCCAGTGGATGGTTGAATGAAGCTGTGTGACATGTTGTATGATGTAGTTTGTTTTGTGAAGACGAATAAAAAGAGATGACATGAAATAATCGCATTTACGTGTGGGGTCTGGTGAGTACATTACAAAACCACCGGTGCATTGAATAACACGCAGATAACAGGGGAATGCATGACAGTTTGTATGTTGGGGGGGCGCCAATTTGAAATCTCGCCTAGGGCGCCAACATTGCCAGGGCCGGCACTGGATCACAGACACGTGGGGACACGGTTTGTAAACGGATATGTAGACTTCCTGCTTAAAACAGTGTCAGCTTAAAGGGTCAGTTCACCCAAAAAATGAAAATTCACTCATTATCTAGTCACCGCTTTGCCGATGGAGGGGATACTGAGAGAATTTACGTTTTTGGGTGAAAAACCCTTTAAAAATTAATATTGTTAAAAAAGCAACCACAGATTATTCAGGTCAGATATGAATTGTAGGAACTCGGCCTCCATTTCCCTAGAGCCTTTGCGTGCTGACGTCACAGGAAAGTTGCTTAGAAATGCATCCTGATTGGACAAAACCAGAAGGGGTTGGATCTATGTTTACACAAGATTGTACATCCGGTCTATCAAGTGGGAAGTGTGAGACTGATCCAGACCAGAAGTAAAATAATTTGCCTTCAAAATAAAATCACAGAACTGCTTTGGTTGCAGTTGCTCAAACCAAAAGAGAATTTTAACAAATAGTAATACAGAATATGAATTGGAAATATATATATAAAAAAAAGAGGCATGTAAAATATGTATATTATAAAAAATAATATCAATTGATGTGTTAATAAGGGCTAATAATGGGCTTAAAGTGGGGTTCTGCTCATTATGTATGTGTTTACATGTCACTTACTTCTAAATTAACTTTAGATGAACATGGTTTGAAAGTTTTCGATATTCACTTAAAAAAAACATACTGTTTGTATGAACAATAAATTCCACTTTTAACATTTCTTAAAATCTACTTGAAATATCAGCAGTGGCTATTCTTTTGTTTTTTTTTGTAACTATTGATTCATATTTTTAACACTTTCTTAATATTATCCAGTGTAAATGTATTTATCTATTTATGTTTAGATTTTTCACGTATACCAGCACTGAACATAACAAGCTGCTGGATCATTTGGTTGTTTATTAAAATTGTAAATGTCGCTTTTATCCTGAAAAGCTCCAACAGGAAGTCTGGTCTCATCGTCCTCAGTGTGACGGTGGGGACCATGTTGCCTGAATGGCTGCTCCCTGTGTGTTGACATTAACCTGTGACAGTGTAAAGTGTGGATGAGCCGGTTCATCCCCCGGAGACCATGATGTTCTGGAGCTCAGCAGCTCAGCGGGGAGGTGTGGTACTCCTCCGCCGCTGGTCCCTCACTCTCCCCCGGTGTCCTCTACACACCTCGCGGTCCTTCTCCACCTCTGTCCCCGCCGAGTGTCCCGGACACCAGGGGGCGCAGCAGCCCGTGAGGCGGTGGGATCTGACCGTCAGCCCCTTCGTCTCGGTGCGGGCTCGGCTCTCCTGCAGCATCTCCATCCGCCCGCTGGACCCGCACACCTTCCCGGAGGCCGACCGGGCCTTCGTCGCGGTCCACGCGGCGGACGGCGAGCAGGAGGTCGGTCTGGATCAGCTTCACGTGCGGTACGATGACCGGAGCCGAGAGCTGCTCATCTCTGCAGAGAAGGTGAACAGCGGCGTGTCCATAGAGGTTTCAGCTCCCATTAAGAGCAGTGAGTATGAGGTGATGGGGCAAGGGAGGAACTTATGGAACCTGTCGTTGATCATCCTTCAATGTGTGTGTGTGTGTGTGTGTGTGTGTGTGTGTGTGTGTGTGTGTGTGTGTGTGTGTGTGTGTGTGTGTGTGTGTGTGTGTGTGTGTGTGTGTGTGTGTGTGTGTGTGTGTGTGTGTGTGTGTGTGTGTGTGTGTGTGTGTGTGTGTGTGTGTGTGTGTGTGTGTGTGTGTGTGTGTGTGTGTGTGTGTGTGTGTGTGTGTGTGTGTGTGTGTGTGTGTGTGTGTGTGTGTGTGTGTGTGTGTGTGTGTGTGTGTGTGTGTGTGTGTGTGTGCGTGCGTGTGTCCCCCTAACATTTCAAAAGAGAGATCGCCATCTCGACTGTATTCAGGTGACAAGTCTTTAACCTCAGAGTGTGTGTGTTTTCTGTCAGATCTGTTCATTATTACTGAAGGACGAGGCAACGTGAGTGTGAGGAAAATGGAGTGTGACATCTGCAAGGTGCAAACAGAGAGAGGAAACTGTTTGCTGGAATCCGTCAAGGTGAGTGGTGTCATGAAACTTTAACAAATACTGGAGTCCTTAAATAATAAGAGCTGTGGTTTTAAATGCCACATGCTCCCTCAACAGAAAAGTACATAAGAAGGAAATTAAAAACACAGCAGCATGTCAAACAAATCAGGACATATATGCTCAGTCCAAATTACAGCATGAAAGGCATCGCTATTGACATATGACAAAAACTGATTCCAGGTCTTTTCCAATGTTTGTTAAAATATTTTTTTCAGTTTTGAGAAAATACACCTCCTCTTAAATCCAGCTCGTGTGGAAATGTGGAGCTGGGGATTCCCATTTCAACAATATCAATGAAAAAGTGGCGGATGTTTTCATGACCTTATTAGCTGAAGGGATAGTAAGCGAGGGGGACCACACTCCAAACTAATCAGTTCGTGTTAGGGCTTCGGAGAGACTTGTCCCGCCGGCTCGTCTCACTGCTGTTTGCTGTCTCTCAGAGCCATCAGGTGGAGGTGCAGTCCAGTGGAGGACATGTCACAGGTGTGGGCACCATCCACGGCAACGTGGACATCAGCACGCGAGGAGACAGTGTGAGTAGGAGTGTGTTTTTCCTTGGTACTTGTTGAACTCGCACTCAGCAGACATTAGGGGGCAGCAGCAACCTGAACACACAATCCATAACTGTCCAACTATGACTGAAGGCATGTCTGTGTGTGTGTGTGCGTCTGTTTTGTGTGTGTGTTTGTGTGTCTCCATCCTAAAATGTTCTTATTAATAACTCATCCGATCGACATCAAACTTTCTGGGTGTATTACTGAGGACCCAAAGAAGAGTAGTGACAATTGTGAAGTTGTTTAAAGAGCTGTTCCTGAGAAAATAAACAAACTGATTTTCCTCCATTAATTTTAAACTTTAAACTGCATTTGCTGTTACCATGTTTCTTTTTAAATTAAGACACAACTCTCCGACAGTGTCACTGGCAACATCATGGAAGGTCTCGCTCCAGCATGAAGGACACTGCACTCATCTGTCCTCATGTGTTTAGAAAGCTCTGAGCCTTATGTCTGACTACATCACCTGCCTGTGGCCTCGTGCACTGATGGCTTGCATGTCTTCACAGGCTGTGGATGTCAAGAAGCTCCAGGGCACCAGGATGAATGTCTCTACAGAACACGGGCCTCTGAAGGTCAAAGCCATCTACGCCGAGTCCAGCTGCATCTCCTCGTGCTCAGGCAGAGTACAGCTGGGCCACGTGCACGGTGAGCCAGCAACGTCTATTGTGTGTTTTTCTGTTTTGACATTCTATTCATGAAATGTGTACTTTTTATAACCCAAACATTTATGAATACACAGATCAAAGTAAAACAAAGATTAGAACAAAACAAACAAACAAAGAAGTGGGGAAAGGATCAAAAATAGAGTCCATGGAAACAAGAGGTCGAGGAAGAACCAGAATGAACGTCTCAGATCCCAGATATTAAGAAACTGGCTTCAAGGTATAAACAGGAAACCATGTGATTAAGCCCTTCTAATAGCAAGAGGTCCACTTTCTTATAACCCTTTGAGCTATGATCATACCAATCATGAGGGTTGGGTTTCATGTTGGGAGGAAGCGTCATTAAATAATTGGAGATATTTTTAAATCCTTAGCAACTTAGCAAAAAGACCTTACGAATATGTTTATCTATCACAAAGTCCTAAAAGTCTTATTTCCTTTAAAAATGATAAAGAAATATATCATGTGAAAATGTCAACTGGTTTCCAATAAAAAAATCATTTTTGGTTGGGGGGAGCAATTTTTCAAAAACACTTTGACATAGGAGGAGGAGGAGGAGGAGGAGGAGGAAGATCCTCTACAACTTCAGCTACAGCCATTTCCCCCTAATAATAATTATAATAATATTAATAATAGTTACATTATTCTGGCCCCTTTTTAAAACAAAGTTAAAGGTGCTTTATTAGATGCAAACTGGGAAACAATTCAAAGCAATTTGAAGATCTCACAGCATCAGACAACATTAGAGCAGGGATATTTGAATAAATATTTGAAAAGAAAAGTAAAACACAATAAAATAATTTTAAACAGTTGGTAAGAACATAAATAAAATATAAAATATCCTGTAGCTGTTGTAGGTCACATGTGACATCTGGGAGCCCGGTGATCATTTGGCGCCGTGTGACACATCTGGGTTGTGTTAACTTGGTTGGTAAGGCAGGACTTTGGAACGCGAGGAATTCTGGGCTCGGACCCAACAACGTCCTTTTAACTGCAATGTGCTCACAATTATCCATGTATTCTGTACTTGCTTGTTTTGGAGGTGGCTGTAAAACAGGGCTGGTTGTAAAAAAAACAAAACACCCATTGCAGGAGGAGGTGATCTAATCAGAAAGACAGCTCCATGTCATGAGTAGAATGATGAGCGTGTCATCCTCGTAGAATTTTAATCTGTTCCTGACACCGTTGAGCCTCACATCAGAGAATCCATGGAAACAATTATCCCGTGAACTTCAATAATTCCGGTTTATGATACGTTGGAGTAAATGCTGTGTCTCTAATATTCCACAATCTTTACGTCTCTGTTTACCTACAGTAAACCTTAAATGATCCGACAGCTTGTTATTTGAGTTAATCCTGACCTTGTGCTGCCTTTGATTCGAAGGTGACGCCTCCGTGAAGAACGTGTCGGGAGATACAGTCATAGGTGAGCAGACTGATCGCATTATGACCTGCGTATGTTTTCTATCAGTGGCAGCTGAAAAACAAAACATGTGAGGCTGTGCTTTGCTTTTTCTCAGATGGTTCAAATAGTTTCCTAGAAGTCTCCTCTCACAGCGGAGGCATTGATGTCTACGTGGGAGATGGCGGCAGTGCTGAACTCCACAGCGAGGAAGGTAAACACACGGTGTGAGGAGAATATTAATTTGATGAACCATAGGTATCTTTTCGAGTTGTGTTCTCATTCTCCGGTGGTGCACAGGAGCCGTGTGTGTGCGCGTGCCCTCCTCGCTGAAAGCCGGGGTGGAGCTCTGTGGAGCGGCGCTGGAAATCAGCCCAGGCGTTGTTCTAGATGGAGCAGAGAACAACACAGCTCAAGGCCAAACCACAGTTACTGGTAAACCATTACTTTTCATTGAATCAGGCTTGTATTGATTGTTCATGAAAGAGCGAGGATCTCTGCCAAAGCAACAACAGGCTCCCTTACATTCAAGCTGCACCAAATTGCACACACTCATAGATATCAGTCCTGTAAGTGTGTTTTTCATCGAGATTTCTAAATTAATAATTCACAAAAATGTAGGAAAATACCCCAAATTTATTTTTGTCACATCCTCCAAATCTTCTCTCAGGTTATCTGAATGGAGCGTCTCCAGGGGACCGGTGGGTGAAAGCTCGGGCGGACCGCGGGTCGGTCACTCTGAAGACACAGAGCTGGTTTGAGTCGTTGAAGTTGGGGAGCTGAGTTGTGACTGACAGGATTTTTATTTTCCTGCACCGAATCTTCACACTTAAAGACAGAGACCTTTTCCTCACTGGTGCATTCAACTCTCTGCTCAGGATATACTCTGCTGTCGATGAGGAAATGATGTCTATATAGTATTTAAAAAATGTTCTTTATGGGTTAAAATCACTGTACATACTGTATTAAAACGGGGGAGTAAACTGTAACTTACAACTGGTTTGTTCTGAATATTGATAAAATATGAACTTGAAAAAATGAATAACAAATCTCAATTTGTGATTCATGAAATATCTTCAACTATTTTACTTTACCACTGTCATATTTAGTTAGGAACAAGTCATTTCGGTTATTGAAAGAACAAAATGTTCATTTTAACAATGAATATTTATATCTTTAAACATATTTTTCCACAATCCTCTTTGCTCATCCCAAAAGAGCCTCAAGGTTAGAGCCTGAATTGAACTGATGAACTGAACAGGATCTGAACTTCAAACTATAATGAGCTGCATCTCAGTGGAGCATCATCTATATCCCAGAATGAGTTTTCACATGAAACAAATCCACACACTGTCAGAAATAAAGTATCAAAGAAATTTTAATTTATTAAGCATAAATAGACAAAACACTTTTAAAGGCAAAGGGAACAATGATGTGTACATCAGTACATACGCTCGACATACAATAACAATTAGAAAAATATTAAATGAGTGCTAAACATTTTAACTGGTTTCAAGAGTCCAAATTTAAAGTGCTTCATATTTGGTTTAACAAATTAAATGATAAAGCTTTGCCACAACGAAGTGTAAAGCTACACAAATTATTAAATATTAACAAAAGTCATGTCTTTGCTGCTAAATAGGGCCGGTTACACTGTCCCTGCAGTGTCTACACCTCACTGCATCCACATCATCTGTGATAAATCATTAGTTCTCAGTGGTTATCACCATCTAGTCATCTTCAGAATTGTGTCAGCTGACCTGTTGTTTGTGTCTGTGTCATCTAAAAATATGTTTCTTTAACAAGAGATAAGAGCAAGATAATTTTAAATAAATTTTGTCAATCTGGAATCCAATATGGTTAGACTGCATCAGATCAATATTACCAGCTAAGGTTTACATTGAAAATGAAGCTAAAATGATACTTATTTTAAACTTCTAGTTAGTTGTTACAATTGAGTTGAATTGGGACACATGAGTAAAACAGTGAAACATAGAAAAGCCTACAAGGGTCACAGTTAATGTGAAAGTATTTGTGTGGAAGCAAACTGTCATCTGCAGAATGAAACACAAATCAGTACAGGACATTCCAATGTGATTTGATGAAGTGTTATGTTTCAGTGAGGCGACAGATGTAATGTCTGAGATTGACTCCACACAGAAATGATTTACTCACAGAAAGGTGCAGCCGATATTTAATTATCTCTAATGTTGCTTTGCTGAAAAATGCATCTAGTACAAAAACATGATGTAGTGCTGCCGCTGTGATTTGATTGAATCTTTTTCTAAAGCACTAGTAGAGATCTGTTTAGATCCTCTCTGTACGTGCTAATCTCGTGATCACCGAGTGCTCCACCACTTCCCAGGTGTTCATAGTCTTGATGGGCTTCGTTACTTGAGGCCGAACCTGGCCCATGTTGTGTATAGTCTTGAATGGGCAGTAGTCATTGCTGTGCTCCCAGTGCTTCACACGAGGCCGCAGCTTTAAGGCGGCCGCCCTGAAGGAACACAAACACAAACACACACACACACTGCTCATTAAACATCCTCACGCAGGACTTTGCGAAACTCTTTTAGAAGTCTAGTTTGTGTCCTACTTGGAGATGTTGCTGCAGCAGGTCATCTTGATGGAGCACAGCGGGGGGCAGATCCTCTCTAGGAGTCGTTGCGTGCGATCTGTGAGAAGCACGCAGCCGCTCACATCCAGCTCTCGCAGGTACTGAGCTTCACCCGTCAGATACTGCATCGCCATATCGGTCATCTGAGGCAGGGAGGAGGAAAGCGTGGCATGAAATGACAAGGAGAGTGCAGAGGGAGGTCGATGCACACATTAAAACACTAATAGGTGCTGGGCCAATGAAAGAATGTGAGTAAAGAAAAATGAAGGGCAACATAACAAGGTGCCGTTGAGCGCTTAAAGATCTCAGTTTACTTGAATTAAATCAAGATCCACGACTTATTCCATTGTAATCAGTGAAAATGTTTAAGGTTCTGGATCTGTGTCCTGATCCAGATCTGCACCAAACAAGTTTTTCCCTGATCCATACTACATCCTGCTACCGAGATTTTGTGTAATTTTGCTTAAGAACAAACAAATAACTTCATGTTCTTCACAAGTCATGACAAGGGGAAACACAATAGACATTTAAGGCTTCGAAAGAGTGTGTTTGCATGTGTGTGTGTGTATGTGTGTGTGTGTGTGTGTGTGTGTGTGTGTACCTTTGGACAGCCTGACATCCGCAGAGTGAACAGACTCCTGCAGTAGAATGAGAAGGATCTAATGGCCAGGTCAGACAGAGCGACGCAGTGAGACACATCCACGTGTTCCAGATCTTTCACATTCTGGCACAGGATCTGTTGTCGTGGGGAACAAAGGAAACGATGGAGAGATTTTTGATGAAGCCATGAAGGTTAATGACAAAACCACAGCTCCAAGTAGACTGATAAAATGTCACATCTACATGTTCACATCTGTTTGTAGGCAGAAACAGTAAGGGAAGGAAATAAGGACTTTTCTTAGAACTGACTAGAAAACGGTGAGTAGGTTTATTTCCTGTCAACTTTCGACATTAGCAAACACTTGAAAACAAAGTAAACTCTGAACCATATTTAAAAATGCAAGGTGTTGAATCTCTAGCTGGATGTTTTTACCTTGATGCCATTATCTGTGATTTTGACACACTCTGCGAGCACTAACGTCCTCAGGTTAATCTCCTCCATGGCAGCCAGCCCCTAAAAAACACCACACAAGTACCAGGTTACAGACTGTTCAACACAAGGGTCCGTTATCTGTTGTGCAGGAATGTGCGACAGTAAGCGTGTGTGAGAGCAAACATCTAAATGATACCTGGTCCTGGATGTTGCAACCTCTGAGGTCAAGAGAGCGGATGGAGCTGCCTCTCAGCCACTCCAGGCTCGCGTCGGTCAGTTTCGCACAGTAACTCAAGTTGAGGTGGGAGAGTTTACACAACCTGAGCGATTGTAAACACAGACACACACAAACACAAAAGAGCTGCAGTGTGACACTTATCCACAAACCATTATGTGTACGTTTGTGTGTAGTTATTTTGTCTACCTTTCTGCGATCCTCATGACAGAGACGTCGGTGATGAGACTGCATTGACTGACATTCAGCTCCCGCAACTTGCCGGCTGACCAGCCTTCAGTCAAATACTTGATCCCAGGATCACCCACCCTGAAACGCACATTACATCATGTACAGTATGACATCACCATCTTTGTGAGCAACATCTTTGATGCTGTAGTGTCCCGGAGGGCAAGCATCAAAGCTAACGACGCAAAGTGATTAAAAAGGCTGGTGCTTTGAGAAGAAGTGGCTGGGGGAAGAGTGGTGGAAAAACTACAGACAATCATGGACGAGGCCTCACGAAAACAACAGACAAACTAAAATGCACCTTCAGCCACAGAATCATTTTACGTGGCTGTGTGAGGGAGGTACAAAAGGTATTTCAATTCATCTTCCTTCCCCTCAAGGACTTATAAGTTATCTATTCATCAATCAATCATTATATCTATCTATCTATCTATATATATATATCTTTCATTCTATCTAAGCTGGCTTGAGATGCTTCAGCAGCTACAAACACACACTTGCTGCACAGGGAGATGTCCAGGTACTGCAGTTTCCTCAGGGTGGCCATGAACTTGAGGCTGGTGTCGGTCATTCTAGAACATTTTGCGGCGTGGAGTCTGAGGAGGCCTTGCGAGCCTCTGCACAGAGCCTTCCAGCTGACGTCTGAGAGCTGGGAGTTCCCTAAAGACAGAACAACTCTATTCAGCTTGTATCATTTTAAGTGTATATGAAGGCTTCAGGCTCGAGGATGCAACATGACCCCACCCTCTGTACTGAAACTCTTCAGCGTGGCTGCTTCGCTGAGGGCTTTGAAGGCGATGTCAGAAAGATGAGGAGCATCCAGAAGAGAAATGGCAGAGAGATCACGACATCTGGCAAGCAGTGCCTATAAGAGAGGAGGGAAGGTTCAAACTGGTCTCTGCTTCGTGGGGTTAAGGGGTTAAGGGTGGATGGACACACAATTATGCATGAGCTGACTTAAGTAAATTATTTTCCTTATTTATTCCTTATTTTCTCTCGCAGCCCTCACAGAGCTTGGCAGTAGAAACCTGAGATTGTAGGAAATGAACAAACTCACCAGGATACAGTTATCAGACAGTGTGGGCATGTCATTGATCACAACCTCTCTGAGCGAAGGGCATCCCGCTGAAAGGTGTTTGAACCCGTTCACAGTAATCTGGGAGGAGAGAGGGGAAAATATGTGTCCACGTTGGAATCTGAATCACTTTCCTGGATGCTGTTTTCCTCTGTCTCCACATTCTCCGGGCCCCATAAAGTGAAACCATACATCTGGAGCCAAACTAAACGAACGCACATTTCCAGAGAAGAGCGTGTGTTTTATGTTGCGGCGCACGTGTCTCATGTTATGGAGTGTGCACATCAGGAGTGGGTGGGCCAGAGATGATTGTTTAAACCCAGCCCTCCGCTTGGTCACAGCTGCCTTTTACTCTGCTTCTCCTTCACTTTATCATCCATTCGCTTGAAGCACTGAACGAGTGCAAACAGCCCAGGGGGAGAGCCAGAAAACGAGAGGAGACACGTGCGAGCAGAGAGCAGGGACTGGAGTTATCCAGGACAGACTCTGCATCTACAGTAGAAGCTGTGACCATACACCAGACCAAGAGGAGAGCAGCAACTGACCTGAGTGCAGCCGGACAGGTTGAGGTGGAGGAGATTGTGGCAGCCCTTCCCTGTGGTCAGGTACAGAAATCCTTTGTCTGTGAATCTGTTGCAGTACGCCAGACTCAGGTACTGAAGGTTGAGACAGTTCCTGTTCAAAAGAGATTGTTAGATTCATTTCTAAGAAACAAATGACTTGTGTTCAAGCTTGGTGTAAATAACCGATGTTTTAATGTTATGCTCAACGAAATTCTATCATGGGACAATGTGAAATATGTACGAAAATGTTTTATGCGACACTGCTACCCACGTGAGAGAGAGAGCTAATGACTGTTACTGTTGTTTCACTAATCTTTCGATGATGCAATCACACAGAGTAGCCTGTTGTGTTGTAAAGTCCACATCTGTTCTTTTAAATCATTACACTGGCTGTACACACAGATTTGGACCCAGTTGGCTGCTTTATAGTGGACAAACACAAATTGGGATAATTCTGTAGTGCCAGAGTCCAGGAAAAGATCACAGAGATACACAACTTGAATCGAAAGACCTAACGTCTGATGGATTTACCACATCTGGAGTTTTACCTGGACAGTTCTCTGAGGGTGTTGTCTGTAACAAGTGTGCAGGAAAGGTTCAGGTAGAGCAGGCAGGGGCAGCTCTCCACAATATCCTGAACCATCGCATCCTGGGAAAGAGCACAGGGTCAAGTGTTACCAGCACAGGAAGACAATCATCACAATCAGCGGTGCATTAAAAAAGGATTCATTTTTTTTTAGGTTTCATGAGACGGAATAAATGTATAAATAAGACAATTATTAAAACAACTTAGAACCGAACCAAATTCCACACCCCAGAAGATGGATTTTCTTATAGATTTTAGTTTAAACATTATAGTCTTAACAGTGTTTCACTTACTGTGACATTAAAACAGTCTGATACATTGAGCTCCTGGAGATTTTTGCATTCACCTTAGACAAAACAAGGAAAAGAGTAAAGAGCAGATAAACAGTTAATTCAAATGTGCTGTCAATTTCTTTTGGAAAAACATTTCTCAATAACTATGATGTAGGTTGTAATATGATGATATATAGTGTGTCTTGGTTCAAAGCTCTATATACATTCCTGGACGCTACGATCTCTTATGTAATGTGCAGCCTCTGTGCAGAGACAGCAGCTGCTTTGTTTCATCAACATAACACTTCTGACCTTTTGCTTCTGTTTTCGAGCCTGTTTTTCTGAGACTTTTCAAACTTCTGCTCTGGCTCCAGCTCTTCTAATTGAAAAGACCAACCCTGCAGAGCTGAGGATGCATATGACCTCCAGTCTCCTCTTCGCCTCCCTGCTCCTCCTCCTGCTCCCGAGCATCGACATGAAAAGGTCGGGAAAGGGAAGAGGCCTCAAAGGAGCCCGACACAAACTCACAGGCGGCCGGTATGGATTTAGACTTCAGTCTGATGTGTTCAGTCCATTTTTCACAGACTTTAATGAACATTGTTTGTGTTTGAACACTGTCAGGGTCAGAGGCAATGGGCGTCACAGCAGATCAGGCGCCTTCAGGCTTGTGTCACGCAACTGCTCCGAGTCGGCAGAATCCGGAGACGTCTTTGTGGACTGTCAGGACCGAGGTCTGACCTCCGTTCCCAACGCCCAAACCTGGTCCAAAGCACCCAAGCACCTCCTTCTAGCCAGCAACCGTATCAAAGTCCTACGTGAGGGGACCTTCTTTGGATATGAGAGGTTAACTACTTTGGACCTGCAGCAGAACCAAATCTCTTCAATTGAGGATGGGGCCTTCCAGGGCCTGGAAAATCTTAAAACCCTGCTGCTGCAGCACAATCGTCTGGAAACGCTTACCGAGGAGGCGCTCATCCCCATGCCAAACATCCGCTACCTGCGTTTACACCATAATCCCTGGAATTGTCAGTGCTCGATGGACAGCCTTATAACCACCCTTCAGGTCCCAAGCAACCGTAATTTAGGAAACCATGCCAGGTGAATGTTTACGCCAATGGATGATGATACAGTGTGAGCTACTGCTCTGATCCCAGAGGTCAAACAAGTCATCACTGAATCGCAGAATGACAAACAGTCTCCAAGTATCCCATCTGATTGATTCATGACTCAACTGTATTTCCTCTGCTAGGTGTGCAGCGCCCATCAGGCTGAAAGACAGGAAGCTGAAGCAGCTTGATCCTGAGTTACTCTGTAAGGCGTCCGACCCGACCAGTTTCCCACAGGACGACACCACAGGCCCATTGGTGCCGGTTCCATTTCGCAGCAAACCAGACATCACCACATCTTGCCACACCTACCACTTCCCCCAAATACGAATTGACTGCAAAAAGCGAGGCAAGTCTGTTATCGTCTTATATTTGTGTTAGCGTGGCTGATTAACTGTACCCCATATGTTTTGAGTTATGAAATTCAGACCGTTTCATCTGGAGCAGAAGGGGTTAAATGAAATACTTGTGTAAGCCAGAAAGTTTGTTTGCTCATGATGAAATATTACTGTTGCTTGACTGGAATGAATAAACTTTAAATTCCCTGAAGGAGCTTACGGGCCAGACACGGAGTTGGCAGAGGGACACATCTGGTTTTGGCAGGTGTTTCTTATTCAATGTTATACTACTCGCTTCCTCCACATCTGACTGATTCTATGTTCAAGCCATTTGTCACCTAATGAACAACTTGGAAAGTTACCAGCTAAACCAGCTAACCAATGTTTGGCCACTATTTCAGAACAAGTCTGTTGCAAAACATATAGAGGCATTTACAATTTAGCAAAGAATAGATTAAAAAAATATTTACAGCTATTTGTCTTCTACTGGCGGGAGGCCTGGACACTAGTGTCAAACTCAGGTCGTGGATAGAGGCGGAGCACATTTCACAGTGTCTGTATGAACTCAGTGCAGAACTCAGAGCAGTCTTTGGTGGGACAGATTTGGATGATAAAGTTTTAAAGATCTAATGGGTTCAGAAAATAAATTCGGGTTAAGTTATCTAATAGCAGATGTTAATAATGGAAAGTGTTTGAGGACCCCCTGTAACCCCTCCCTCTGTGTGTCCAGGTCTAACTGAGGTGCCGACAGGTATCGCAGAGGACGTTGTTCGTATTGATCTGTCAAACAATTTAATCCGTCATCTCAGAGCCAAAGATTTCCAAGCAGCGAGGAGCCTCAGATTCCTGAACCTCAGTAACAACAACATAGAGCACATCGACAAAGGTAAAACCTTGTGTGTGTTATATTATTGTTCCTTTAAATCTTTGAATCATTATAACTGAATGTTGCAATATGTGTCAGTTTTTAACAGCCAGGATTAAAACTTACACAATCAAAGCTGCATTTTATGACACAAGAGCTATGTTACACAACTGCTGCTGGCTATTGTTCCCGATTTATTGTTTTTAGAAACATTCTGCTGCATTTGTGTAGATGGTTTTGAATAATGAGTAAAATATATCATAAAATGATTATTGTACCCAAGTGATTCAGGAATAAACTGAACATGAGCCTCTACAGTTTGATCTCAGTTTGATTGCACAACTAACTTTTACATTTCTTGACTAAACAGCTACACAGCAATAGGACTACATGTTTTATGCTAAGTGAGAAACCAGTGGTTGCTTTGCCCATGAATCTCTGTCTTGTCTCTCTCTCTCTTGTAGGGGCCCTGTCTGGGCTGCTCCACCTCCATGAGCTGGACTTGTCACACAACAGCCTCCATTTTATCAAGTACGGTGTTCTCGAAGACCTTTACTTCCTGTCAGAGCTAAACCTGGAAGGGAACCCTTGGGTGTGTGACTACAGGTGGGTTCTCCTGCTCAAATCTGTACAAATGAATTGGCCACAAACGCAAATCCATATTAAAAATCTGACTCCATTTCCCTCAGCATCCACTACATGGTGTACTGGCTGCGCCTGCACCCAAGAGTGAGGCAAACTGGCCTCATGTGTCGCTCCCCTCCTGAACATACGGGGGAACGGGTGGAGGCCTATGTGAAATCCTACTACAAAGTATGTCCAAGGGACAGACAGAGCAGCAGAACAGACCGAGAAGAAACTGACCCTGCGCTGTGGGACACGGCGATGGAAGCGCAAGGAGAGCTGGAGGAGGAGGAGCTGGAGCCCAGCCACTTGAGGGCTCCGCAGAAATACACAATCTTCGACCTATCCTGAAAATAAAACCTGGACCCTGATTGTTTTTGTGTTTCCCCTTCCTATCGTTTCCTTTTCAATATTATAAAACAGTCTGTATCAGATGGAGAAACTATATTTTTCAGTGCTGCTTTTATGTGTCATCAGTGTTGTGTAATCCAAATATAAGATTTGACAACTTATTCACTGTCTTGTAATTATTACTTTTACATCATGATCTGCAATGCACACACAAGTGAAACCTGTTAAGATGTAGAAAACTCACTGATACATCTGAAGCTGCTCCATGTCAGTGACGTGCAGCCTCGCAGGTTCAGATAGATCACAAATGGTCGGTAGTTCTGCAGAACCGGTTTCATCGTGCTGTCGGTTATCCAGTGTTTCTCTACAGACGCGTTGATCTAACAGGGACGAAAATGAAGAAGCATTTGAACTCCTGTTATAATTATGATTTAAAACATTTCAAATACAAGAATAAACCTCTGTACAGACCTGGCTCCACAGTGTGCTCGATTGAAGAACAGTTTTCCATGCACAACAAACCTCAGCGCAATGCAACCTGTCTCCCAATTCTAGATACTGGAAGATCTGAAAAAAACAGAAAATATGATAATGCTGAAAAGTGTCAGATGAAAGAGGAGAGACATAATTTCCTGCTGGACTAAAAATGGTTGCAGCTAACACTTCATCTGTGTCTGATATTATAATAGGTGGAATTAAACAACTTCCACACTCTTTTAAAAAAAAGCCCTCGATATTGGAATAATCTGGCCGATGTCAGGGGGACAGCAAGGCACCCAGATGTGGTGTTTTATTGCCACCTCTGGCACTGCCACTTTGCAAGGCACAGTGAACAAGCAGCCCTTTTCTTTTCTCTCGCTCCAAACATAGGCATGCTGGAGCACTATTTATTGTGAGAGGTGTTGGACAGAAACTCCAGAGCAGACAAAGCCAAAAAACTGCTCAAATGAGAATCCAAAGCAAACAGGGGCCACAACACATCAGTGTTGGAAGAGTGAGGAAGTTTTCAAAATATTTATAATTGAGATACTTCAAAGATTACATAAGATCTACAAAAATATTACAATTAATAAACATGAAATCATAACTCTGCAACCGATCTCGTCCTATAAACATGGTCGTCTCTGTGCTGAAAGGTGGAAGGGAAACTCCACCATAGTCGGTGGTGACTGACTTTAATCAGCTGGCCTCTCAGAGACTGGAAATATGTTTTTAGTGAAGTCCACTTTGAGTATTATGTAACAGGTTTGTATGAGCTCATCAGTTTCTGCTTTGAGAGCTGAGAAGTGAAGCAGCCACACTCGAAAACCGAGGCCAGTGTCGGTGTGCGTGTGAACTTCATGAATACTGGGAGGTTTAAGATCAGCTACCTTCAATGAGAGGCTGTAAGGGAGCATGGAGAGTAGGTCACATTCTTCTCCAGTCGGGTTGTCTCTGTTGCAGTTTTCGGACCAACTCATATCCAACCTCTGCAAGAGGCATACAAAGACGATGAGGAATGTTTCTAGAAATCAACATTTCATATCAAATTCCGCATTAAAGTACCTTGAGGTATTCTTTTGTTCTCCTTGACTCCATGGCTACATTGTTCCATGCAGCTATGATGCGTCGAAGGCGACGGGCGTTTACAAGTCTCTCAAGTTTCTCCACAGCAGCTAGGTTGGAATGAAAATAAACATCTCTTCAACAACACAAGTGTTTGGAATTCTGCATCGGTTTTTTTAGCCGAGGATAACTTTCGAGCTAAATCGTAGCAATAAAATCATGATCACAAAGTAGCATTCTAGTGAATCTTGAGACAAATTTGGCTTTTAACATTAGAGCCAAGTCTCAGAGGTTAATGGTGAATGTACGGAGGACAAAATGAGTCACAGGAGTGGGTGTTTACAGCGGGGGGAGAAGTTATTGACAGGAAAGACTTTCAGTTTGGACACATTTCTTTACCACAGCGCTTGTTTTCTCTGGCGTTAAACACGAGAGTCACAAGTATGCAAAAACAGTCCGTTCACATTAGTTCAGCTAACAACCCTCATGAAAATTATTTTTACTCAGAATTACTTGGAGGTCACCTACCAGCCTTGGTCGTCTTATGTAATTTTACCCATTTCAACCATTTGGTGAGTGTGGCCTGCTGGCATCTCCTCTCAGATTGCATCATTCTCTCGTCAATCTTCAGGGACACCGCTGCGGCATCTCTCTTGCTCTGCACAGTGAAACTCTTCCACTTCCTGTGGACACAGGTCATCATTAATTCAGAGGACGGGTACGCAGCCGGGCTGTCAGAAGCCTGCATCTACTCAACAGGACAGGAATCATTAACACTGAAATAAAACTCATGGATTTATTTTAATCATTATGTCAAATAAGACTGACATTGAGACAGAGCCGAGTGTTCAACAGAGCAGTGATGGGCCTGAGATGGAGATTATTGAGGAGGCGAAAGGGAATCTGTGAAATAGAATATCCTCATGCACTCGCTCACTTGTTGACAATGATCCAGACAAAATGTTCAACACTTTCATTCACGTGTGTCAAATTTCTGCCTGAAGCTCCATGACCTGAGCCACTCTCTCTTGATACCTCTTACTTTGTTTCTAAGAGTGAAATTGTGATGGGTGAACATAATTATGTAAACAGAGGTTTAAACATCTAATTGTTCAATTGTTGAGTTGCTATTCTGCATTTTAAACATTCATCTGGAGTTAACGTGCTGTTATCAGTTGTTGCAGCCACTCGGCAGGTAGTTCATGTGGGGAGAAAAAGAGAGAGAGCAGGGCCGTGTGGATGAGAAGGTGCAGGACTTGTGTTGACTGGGCTGTGTTCAGACCTCACTTTAAGTTATGAGTGGTCTGGATGTATAGAAATACTTAATTTATATATTAGATAGATTACTTTATTCATCCCCGAAGGGAAATTAATATTCAAGATGTAGACATAAAGAGGGAGGCAACAGGCGTTTTTAAACTACTTGTAATTTGTCAGATACATTTCTGGATTCATTTGAGAGATATTCAAGTCTCTGCTCCACTGCTCGTCTAATTGGTTTTCACACTGCACCACCTGCCTGCAATCACCTCGCAGCAGTCTGTGTGATCAGAGTGTGAATGTGTGAGTCCCTGTCGTCTTCCTGCTGTCAAACCTTCTCTGGTGAGAGGCTGATCAGAGCATGATCAACAGTCACCTGGTCAGTTACTTTTTATATAATAGTCTGTTTCTGCTGCCATGGATCTTCTGTTTGGGTAAATAAGACACAATATTCAGTATCTTTGATTAAATTGGCCCCGTTCTAAGTTTTTTTTCATGATTGTCTCTCAGGATTTCTCGGATTTGCACTCTGTTTTTATGGGGTTGCATTTGTTTTCCTCCACAAAAAGGTACGTTTTACTTTGTATGTTTTTATCTTTAGTCACAGCAATGTTCAACCTCATGAATTTAATGTTTGTTTATTTCCTGATAGGTTGGAATATTGCACATGGCTACTATGTCGATGAGAACCCACAAACCTCAAACCAGTTTCACTCTGAAGCCTTTCTAAGCACAGACTTGAAGGATCCAACACAGGTTCCAGGGGACCGGAGCTTTGTTTCCCCTCAGAGAGAACCGGTTCATTTTGATGATACCAGCCTCGGTGAAAACATGGTGCAACACCAACCAGACGCAGAACAGGAGCAGGACGATTATTCTTTGGTTCCCTCTGCTCCTGCTGTGCAGAAATATGAAAGCACCCAACATCCTTTCGGTGTTTTATTGGCGCAGCACAAACCCATGAAAAATGTGGAGGGCATCAGCTTCCCAACAATTAAAGATTTCAGACGGTTCATAGAGACGATGAAGAACTCCTATTTAATACCAGGAAGCGACTCAAGAGGACATTTTCAAACTGCTCGAGAGACGTTGAAAAATGAGTTGATTTCTGATGCTCAAAGGATTAAGGGAGAGAATGAACCAGAGGCCAACGACCACAAAGCAATAAGCGAAAGCCTCTCTTTCTTTAATCCCGTCGACTCCACTGAAAGTGTCACTTCTCCCAGTGGTTATGATGACTCTGGCTCTAGCTCCACTTTCTACCCGCAGCATAATTCAGACGCCACAGAACAGGTTTCAAATAATTATGGAAGTTTGGACAATTATGGCATTTCTAGGGAAAACCCTGATATTTTCTCAAGTGCTGCTGATGATCAAAATGAAGTTCAGTCAACAAGCCACAACCTCCCTGAACAAAAACTTCCTGGCCATTTCTTAGGAGGTTCCCTTTCTTTTAGTAGCCATGTGACTGCATCACCTGTCACAGACATCCCATCTCGAGATCTCAGCTTCTATTCAAGTAAGAAATTCATAGTAAAACCTCTATCCTCTGAGAAAACTATGCAACGACCCACATATCCATCTCCCAGTGTAGACTCTTTAACTGGGTATCAACAGAGTAGAGATTTCCAAAGAGAGGAGCAGCCCAGAATGACTGAAGCTGATGTCCTGTCCCCACAGAAGCCTTTTAATTCCTATGGTAAAAGTATATTTGTTAGAGCACCAAGACGTCAATTCGTCTTGCCAGGTGTATCCAAACACAAGGAAAGACCTGACGAATCAGCTCAGATATATAAACCCTCTATTGGGAAGGAATCAAACGATATGAAATCCGCTCCCATCATCCACCTGCCTGAATCTTCTGGTTCCAACTTTGACCTTTCACCTCAGAGGAAGAGCAGTCACGTGGGTGTCGAAGCAGGGGACCCTCAGGATCAAGTGTTAAGCAAAAAGGTGCGGCTCAGATCTTCCCTGTTCAGCACGAAACCTTCCAGCTCTCAACAGTCAAGCAGACATGATGGCTATCTCCCAAACCAGAGAGTCCGTGTTTCCCGTCCGTCCACCGGTGCTCAGGCAAAACATGAGAAATCTCGCCTGTCCAGGCAAAATCGAGTGTCCGCCATTCAGGAACCAAAACTAATGAATGACTATGCTCCTATTCCACCTTCTCGTGGTTTAGATTCCACTCAGAGGGGGATCTCATCTCAGATTGATGATTTTCATGACAGTTATCCAACTAACTCTCCCCCCAGCTCAAAACTAAAAGTCTTTTCAAGACTATTTGGCAATGAAGCAATGTCCGAAAACTTTGAAGTCAGGAATACTAGTTCTGAAAGGTTTCCACCTGGTGATACACATAAAAAAAAACGGGACTCCCAAGGCTTGTCTCTAAATGGTGGATCTGTGGGTGATGCCACAACTGAGCCTCGACATACCTTCACACAACCAACCAATGTACAGAAGCGTCCAGTCAATGTGAACAGAGAGCTCAGCACCACGGCCTCCCGCCCCTCTAAAACACTGTCCACATCCAAAGTGTCAGCTTCTACTCCCGGTGGTGTCTTTTTGAGAAAAAGTGGAAACACAAAAAGGCTTCCTCCTCAAAGAGGCTCCAAAGCATCACCAAAATCCAGAAACACATATGTTAAGCAGTCAAGAAACAGCTATGTAACGAGGAAAGTATTTCTATCAAACTCCCGTTATTCACCATATCAGCACTTTGAAGACAAGACCCCTGAAGACAAATGGAAATCTGACCCAGCACAAGAAAAAGCCCCGCTGTTTGATGGAGGTGGAGAAAAGTGGAGGAAGAATCAACACTTTCAGTGAGAGAGAAAATGGTATTAAAAAACGTTTGAATATTTACATGTAAACATAACTGCTGTGCCTATAACTGGAATCATTTGATATAAATATGAAGCTGGAAATATTTGCTAAATCTTGATCCTTAATAAAATCATAGATGCTGGTAAAGAGACTACTTGAGTTTGAAAATTGTGGGTGTGATTTCTTTCTCTTAATTGTCTTAATTACAGATCCCTGATTGGCAGAGAGTCATTTGTGATTGTAAGTGTTCCTACTAAGAACGTTTGTTTAATTCTCAAATTCCTGAAGTTGATATTTCTGACAAATTCCATGTAAGGTGAGTTTCAAGGCCCTCTTCATCCTCTTAAAAAAAAAGTCAAACGCGTGCTGGTTCTGAAGTCAGTACTGTAGGTGTGATATGACAATGAATATCAGGGAACTAATTCTAATAATTTGGATAATACTTCCAAACAAATTGAAAGTCTACACAGAGGTTCAAAACAGAGGCATTCTGATTAATAACCTCCTTATTTAGTGGTACATAATTCAAAAATAATTGTATTGCTATTTATTATTCTATTAATACATTTACAGAATGTACTTTATAAGGATATGCATCTTTATCTGGATATGATGTGACCTATATCGGGAGAAGATGTTATTTACGTAGCACAGTAGGCCTACCTGAAGCAGGCGCGTGTTAGACATTTCCTGTAGCAGCAGTATGCCTTCTCCAGCAGACTGAATAGCAACTAGGAATACACAGTAGCAATTATTATAAAAGTACTGAAACTTTCTCATTTGAATCCAAGTGATTTTACTTTCAGTGGCATGCATGCTACTAAACCGTACTATGTCGTCTTCTGGATCGATGGTGGCGCACATACTCCTGCGGGTCAGAGAGGGCGATGGTGTGCACTGTTTTGCATCCAGAAGAAACTTGTACCTTGAAAAAAAAAGTTGACATCAAAAACAAATAATGATCTAAACTAATATACTGAATTTAATGAATAAATTACACCTTTTAAAATGATTAAATGTGTAATAGTAAAAGGCTAAACTTAAATGACTAAATAGCTCGAAAAAATCCAATTCAAACTAGAATCTAAGTTGACAATAAGCATTCATTAGATATTCTGATTTCTAAAAATGTCTCCTATCTGTAGTTATTGGGCCTTTAATTAGGATCCTCAAGATTGTTGCCTCAACAAGTTAAGATGGAGAAGGTACCAATCAACATTAAGGCTTTGATTATTCATAACTTGAACTTAAAGAGTCCCTTAAATCTGTTCATGTAAGAAAATGCCCAGTGGTGGGGCACCAGGAAACGTGATGCAATTATAAACACAATGTGATTATTAACCAAATTGACTATCTGCAATTTGGGCTATACTTCATTCATGCCCTTCCTCTCACCGAGCAACATTTAAGTGTCAAGGGAATGTATGTGTGGTAAACTGTGGTTTCTTCCCTCCCTACATTAGTGGTGATGGCCCACCATGACTTTCTCTTGCAGCAGTAAAAGAAAAGTTGGGAGAGTGAGCCACCGTGTGCTCGTCTATAGAAGAGTCACAGAAGAAGGAGGTGCACCTACCAGTCTACATCCTGGACATAATCCGGTCCGTAGAGGGCCAGAAGAGTGGTCTTCAGAAACTCTATGGGATCACTGGGACATGACAGACCTGCAGCTGTCAGCAGGCTCTGTTGTCAAAGAGGAATATGATAATAAAGATAATGACCCGTTGATCAAGAATAATGAAGATTCAAGTGGTTGTCAAAGAAACAGATGGTCCTCATGTGTATAAAGCAATGAGGAGCTGACCTCAGGGCTCTGGTTCTCTGTAATGTTACTTTCCACATTATTTCCACTTAAAGGTTAATGGTGTAGAATTTAGTGACATCTAGTGGTAAATTTGCATGATGCAGCTGAATACCCCTCTACTCCCCCTCCCCTTCCAAACATTATAAGAACCTGTTGACGTCAAAAGGTATAGGGGAGCCGCTCCCAATGGAAATATACAGTTTAAATATTTAAATATTTAAATATAAAGAGCCCATTCTAATATAAAGAAAACAATTCGTACAACTTAGATGAAACACGCTAGTCAAAACATCGCTGGGATTATTTGATATTCAAATATCTGCCAATAGAATCATACAGGATGTTTTAAAATAACTCACCTTAGATAATTGTGGCAGAACTCGGTTCAGTTCTATCTCTTCCCTAACAGGCTGTGTGTTCGCCATCTTTAATCTGTTACAAAACTGCAAATTCAAAATGTCACGTTAATATTCAGTAAGGGCTAGCTCGAATCGTGGCAGCGGTAAGTCGTACAAACTGCCACTGATATGAAAAGGTGGCTTTGATGTTTATAGGCATCTGCCTCTGTTGCCACAGTGTTTGGGTCAGTTGTCACTGCCGCCACACTCTGAGAGCAAACGAGCTGTGTGTGATTCATAAAATAAGACATATACTGGTTTATTAGATAGTTTGTAAGCTCTCGGGGTTGACTCAAAATGTATTAAGAAAAGCTCCACATCTGTCAGATCTGACATTATCTTGGTGTCTCTGAATATGCAAGAACTCACAGACTGTATTCCTAGTATCAGTTACAGTTTAACTCATTGAAAAGAAGACAGGGTTTCAGTTTGTCATTAAGAATCATGTTCCATTGACATCAGAGCCAAGTCCTGCTTACATTCGTGGCACGTCTAAAAATAAAAGTTCAGGAGGCCGGAGGTTTGTTTTGATTAAAGAGTAATGAGTGACCCTTCCTCTTTGTGCTAGTTGATGGGAACAATATGTCATTTATTTGTTCACCGAGTTTAAACTAGAAGGTTTTGCATGAATTTTCAGAATTATATTAAATTAAATGTGTCCCACACTCTGTGGCGTCAGAAGCCACGGTTGGAAACTACTGGGCTATTCTCTAACAATAGGTTTTTAAAGCATGTTAAATCCTCCAGTATCTAAAATCCAAAAATATATAAGTACCTTTTAAGTAAGGCTGTCAAATATATGTAGTAAAGTAGAAAATACAATCGTTTTCTCTGAAATGTGTATCAAAAGCGCCATAAAATTCACCACTTTCTAATTTTGGCAAGAATTTGAATATGTTAAACTGTCTGTCAGTGCTCGGGCCCTAGTTATGATAAATGGAAACGAACACTACATTCAAAAAACGATCTGATTTGCATATCTGTAGGAAAAGGGTTATAGATATTACAGATATTAAATTAGATAAAGATATGCAAAATAGGCTACTTAAATAAACATATGGAAATACCTGAATGTACAGATGGTAATGCAGTGAAGTATCCACTGTCCACCGTGTTGCACATTGTTACAGTAATATCACATCATTTTGAAATGCTGTTCAAAAAAAACAATAACTAATCAAAATGATGACACAACACTTAAGAGAAGAAAGGAACATCTTTACCGTGTTCTCTATGATCTTTAGGGAAACCCAGTGTGGGTAGCCCACGTGCTCATCTCCATTATGTGCTGACTAGTCAACTTCTTCTTCCATGGAGGCTGGATTTCTCTGGCTTTGAAATAACTGTTGTGTTATTTGTTCTGTGTCGCTGTTAGAGGTCTGACGTGTGGCACAGGCTCAGCTCATTAATGATCAGTGGACAAAAACAAAAGAACCAACGTGGCATGGTCCCATCCAATCTTACTAAAGTTTAACCTAAAACATATTTTTTCCAATATATCTGGATATCAATATAGAATATATATAAAGGCCGTATTAAAACACAGTCCATGCGAGCACAGAGAGTATAAGAGCATAAAACAGACGTTGCCAGGTAACAACAAAAGTTACGTTAAATGTTGGACAACAAATGACTTCAAATGTACAAAGTTCACATTGCTAAAGTTTACTCGAATGGTTTTAATTAAAAAAAGTATTTACGTAAAATTAAGAGGTTTTCTACCTTATAAATGAATATTATAAAACTATATGAGATATCTATCTGTTTTGTTCATTACCCTCATAGCCAATAACTCCGCAAAAGTTTTGGTCGGCCATCCTGAGCCTCCCGGAAACAGACCCACACAGTGTTGACAACTGTAGCTGGTCAGAAAACTTCTCCAGCTCCACACAACGATGGAGCCGTGTACGTTACTTCACCTGGGTTAGTAGTAGAGTCCATTGGTAGTCACCAGTGTTAGCTAACTAATGACCCGGGTTAGTTAGCAAGCAAGGTCACAGACTCGACTCCTGACGCTTCTGAGCTCCAGTAGCTTGACGTCGGTTAGCTAGCAGGGCTCGGCTACAGTTAGCATCAGCAGCAGCAGCATGGGCGATGGCAGCATCACTCCCCGGTTCGGGAACATGAAGGCGCTGCTCGGGATCGTTGCCGGAGCCGGAGCTTCCTACGGGATTTACAAGCTCATCAGCGGAGGCAACATCAAGAGGAACAAGAGGAGCAGCACCAGTGACACCCCTGCTGTCAGGAGCGGTCAGCCCGGGGATGGTGCCCACCAGCCGGGCAGCTTGTTGGCTAAAGTGTCCGGACTGGATGTGGTCTGTCCCCAACCTGCGCATGCTGCATCAGGTAAAGTAACTGATACTCAGACTAGCCAGCTGATATCTGAGCGTATGTTTGCTCCAAGTTCCCTGTGTCATGACTCATGAGGTTAAATGGCTTCTTTTGCTCCAAAGGTGCTATCATCCATCAGTCCCCTGGAAACCTGGAGCCCCAGCACCTGCACATGCTGCTGTCATGTCTGCAGAGCAGCAGCAGTCCCTCTGACAGGTGTCGGATTCTGCTCACGTTAGGAAACGCTGCTGCCTTCACTGTGAATCAGGTACCTACCTTAACAGAATGCTTTCTCTAAAACTTTCTGCCTGTCAACTTATGACTGGTTTCTTTATTACCAGTAAAAGAGACTTAAGTTGTCTTAAAGTTCATGTATCTTCAGTGTTTCTTCACTCTTTTTTTTATCCGTGATCCTCCAGAACCAAATACGGGAATTTGAAGGGATTCCTATCATCGCCGGCTTCCTCTCAGATCCTGCTGCAGAGGTCCGAGTGCAGAGTCTGACTGCTTTAAATAATCTCTGTATGAACATCCAGAACCAGGAGCAAATCAAGGTTTGTTTCCTTCATGTACAGCATATATATCAAGCAGACAGTAACTCTGAGATGGGGTTGTCTGGAGTTCATGTTCAATCTTGTACATTCATTTCCATTTTCTGCAGGACAGACCTGTTTCACTAAAGATCTTTTTTGTAGGTTTATGTGCCACAAGTGCTGGAGCTGATTGAGATGTCCCCGGTGAACTCTGACCTTCAGCTTGGTGCTCTCAGGCTGCTGACTAACCTGTCAGTCACAGACAAACACCAACACCTGCTAAAAGACTCGATTACACTGTTACTGTCTCTTCTTGTTGTGAGCAATGAAGCATTACAGGTAGGGAGATCATGATATCCCATTTGTACGTCTCTGAGATAATAATAATATGGTAGTATATAGTTATTGGTACATCCCCATGAGTGAATTATTTTTGGTTTCAGGTTCAGGCTTCTAAAGTCCTTGTAAATGTGTCCTCTAATCCAGATATGATGGATGACATTGTTCAAGCTCAGGTAAGGACAAAGGAATGAAAAGGAAGTCTTAATCCTTTCGCATGTTGTTTGCATGTCAGTGCTTAAAGTTCATCCAAACAAAGAAATATTGCATAATTCAACATCATATTTGTTGTCAAACTTTTGTGAAACGGCTCCATATTTCATTATCCTCATTTGTATCGTGTTCTTGTTGTTTTGCCCCAAGGCTCCAGCGTCTGTTGTGCTCCTGTTTGACGCACGAACAGCCCCTGCAGTGCTCCTGCGCCTGCTGACATTTGCGGGGAACTTGAAGTCCTGGAGGCCCTCGGCCCAGGTAGCAGATGAGCTGAGGCGGAAGCAGGACTGCCTGTTCCGAGTCATGTTGGATGAATCCTCCCAGCTCCACAGCAGGCTGGTCCAGCTGCTCTCACACCCCGATGGGGAGATCCAGGCCCACGTGGCTCGTATCCTGACGTAGACTCCTCTGTCTGCGCTCCTCATCCATGCACTGCTTTCGCTTCCAAACACTTTGCCAAAGCCATCAACCTATCACCATTAAAGTTGAATTATAAATCGGTTGGCATTAAGAGCAGGCTGTGTAGCTTCCTGCCGATATTCAGCTTCCACTCCCACTCACATTACCTACAGTCCCCAGATCAATATTATTACCACACAAAACTAAATGATCTGTTCCACCTCACATGCCGCCACCCCAATTTACCGTTACTTGTGATTTATTGATGAGCAGAGCGTGAGCAGGAAGCAGGAAATAAAACAAACTTCTCCCTTTTTGCTTCCTGCCACCAACACACTGTTTTCCCTCAGAGCTCCACAGTACCCTTCCTTCTTAACACCACTGCTTCCTTCTCTGAAGATCTTTTCCAGGGGAAATTTCTGAACCCAAAACCACTGCCAAACGTTTTCTAGAGAATGTGTCTGTATGACCTGTGCAGCATGACAGAATACACCACCCCCTGTGGTTGAGAGAGACACTTCTTATTGGGAGAGCTGGTTTCTTGTTGCACTCATCAGCATGCCTTGGAAACACCATTGAATGGGTGTACTACAGCTCCAGTCCTGGTTAATCTATCGACATGTTGGATTTCAATACTATGCTCTTATTTCAAACGAAAGTAAGGCTATTTGTCTGTTTATTTAATTTGAAAAGCCAAAATGAGCTTAAACCCTGAAAGTGGACATGGTCTCACATTCTCTGAGTCAATGACAAGAAGAAGGTTCAGTGTATGAGGAAGGTTTGGAAGTTGAATCTCTGCCTTCCCTGCGTAAAGCAAAGCTACCTGAGGTGTTTATGGAGCTTTGTCAGAAGGCCATCTGGGTAAACCTTGTACACCAACCACAGCTGCCTGTACTCGGACACGACCGGTGTTATTGAATGTCTCTCCTAGCCGACAACCACCTGCGAATCCTCCAGGGAGGCGCTGGAGGAAGTTCCCAGGGAAAAAGGATGTCTGGTCCACAACGATTGTTTTAAAGTTACCATGACAGTCACACAACTTCAATCCGAATGGAGGAGAGGTCGACCTTGGACAAAAAGCAGTAGTGATAATAGCTCTGATTTCTGTTTGTGAAAAACGTTATGCTAGCTCGTTGAATGACAGCAGTGATTGAATTATAGATAAAAGCCTTGTTATGTTAGGTTGTGCTCCTGCTGCAATAAGACAGGTTTCAAGTGATAGATCCACATTTCTAGCTGCAGGACTGAAGCTGTGGACACATCTGCTCACTTGTATTTACACTAAAGAGGAAGAGTGAACGTTCATACCTCTGACTTGCATGAAAAGTGATGATTATCTCAGAATATGATTTTTTTTCAATGCAAGGATTTTATGGCATGAATCGATCCAGGTGTAAAGAAATGCTGCACATTATTGATGTTTGGACACTGACTTTATTTTAACACAAATCTGAAATATCTCTCAGGCAATATACTTCTACTAGAAAAGACAGAGCAGGAGGAGAGTGGTTTCCTTTTGATCTAGATTATCATATTTATTTAATGAAGTTAGACTGAATTTTACAGATGAAATGAGACATGTATGTGTGTTTGAATGGTTGAATAAAAACCTTATGACCTACGATTACGAATATCAACCTCCCTTATTTCTCATGTTTTATCAAATATATGAAACATTCATTAAATGCGTGGGAAACGGGGCTGAGCAGGGGTTTGGCTCGAGTTTGTTTTATATCTGAGAAATGGCAAGAATCAGAAGATTTAAGGTGCTAATGGTGGCCCGAATAGTTCAGTGGTGTTTGGGCCATATTTACCATTTACCACCTGGGCTACTTTAAGCTCAGATCCATTTTGTTCGGGCCCAGGAAGGTCAGAAGTGCTGCATCACTGCCTTAAGTGGACCAACATCTGGATGCTGAGAGAGAAATACAACGCTGTGTATGTGTTATTTCTCCCTGCTTGTATTTATATTTGTATATTTTAACGATTTATTTCATTGCTGCTCATTATGACATCTTTTATCTCAATGGGACTTTGGTGGTAAAATAATAAGGCATCAATAAAACGTTATTTTGATAATCTATGATCTTCAATTAGCAAAAAAATCACAGCCTGATGATGATGATGATGTGTTTAGGTCTTTGTCTCCCTCTCTACACCCCTCTCTCTCTCTCTCTCTCCAGCCCTCTCTCTCTCTGTGTCTCTCTCTTACACACACGCACACACACACAGACACACACTGCCTCCTCCCCCTCTGAACAGACGAGGTGACCATCTCTGGCTCATCCCGCCCGGAGTCACACGGCGGATCAGTGCGCGCAGCCCGGCGGCCTCACAGCGCACGGACCAGGAACCAGAAGGACGAAGTGGAGCATCAGGGACCGCGCAGCATTTCGGATTAGCCGCATCAGCTATGAACATCATCCGCGGGCTTTGGCAGAAGTGAACCGGAGCTCTCACACCACCACAAACCGTCGAGGATGAGCGGGACTGCGGCGGCCACAGCGGCGGCTTCCTGCCGCTTCGCCCACTACTTCGTTGTGTGTGGAGTGGACGCGGACACGGGCCTGGAGCCGGACGATGGAGCAGGTAGATGGTCCACACGAACACGAGAGAAACACATCCACGCTGCAGTAAACCCAACATCTGTGTCATGTTTAACATTGAACTCATTCAAGGCCTATTTGTTCCATTTAAATGTGATTTGATTGGACGCTACATCTTTTTTTTTCATCCTTTCACAGGGTTGTTGACAACACAATATCTGCAAGTGGCCTGTGTAGAATTGACAAATAGCAATTTATTTTCTATTTTGCTATATTCTATTTTGTTATCTATTCCTATCAGAATTTGCTGGTATGATTTTTTTGCCAGGGTTTGTGTGTTATCTTTTGAAACAACATTTGGCTACAGTCTATAATTTTGGTTATGAAACAGACAAACCGTAAAATGCAAAACACATCCAATAGAATAAATATTTTCTTGTGAATCTGAATGGAAGTTTAAAATGAGTATTGCGCTGCATTATTCCACAGTCTTGTTCCTTTGTGTCTCTGCTTGTGGGTGAAAAAAAAACACACATTGCACGTCTGTCCCCTGTGTTGTCATCATGTAAATCAAATCATTTCAGAATATATATGACATATAGCTTGGCTGGTTTTCTGCAAGTCATCCACTGCTACAGCTGCATGAGGAGGATAACGCAGAGAAAGGGATGAACAGAGAGCGGACAACAACATCGTCCTGTCTGCCTGATAGAGCTGGAGTGAACGGGTTCATGCAGCTCTTCATGGATGACACAGGGTTGTGTGTGCATGTGTATACTGATTACACGCTGCCCTGTGTGTATGTGAATGAGTGCCGATTGTCTCTGTGTGTACGGCCCTCATCATCCTACTGGTCAAGATGTTTGAAGGAAACGGGACCGCTGATGAATTAGGAGGTTGCTATGGCGATGGCAGCTGCAGTGATGCTGCCTTGTGATGGTTTATTTGTGGTGGAGAGGAGAGCGCCATTAGAAACAGAGACATCAGGTGGTGCTTGTGTCTTCTGAGCTGCTGACACTCAGCTCCTTGGTGTGGGGGACGGTCACAGAGGAGACATGTCCCCACGTGTCCTGCTCTCTGTGTATGTGTGTGCAGGTGTGATGAACACCAACACCCTGAATGTCACTTCCAGGTTTGAGGTCTTGGACACAAACAATAGTCACACCCTGAATTCTCCTTGTCTCCTTTGTGGCAGCAGTAGAGCATCTCCCTGGGGGGAAAAGATGGAAACCAGACGTGCTCACCACCAACCCCTCCCCTTTCAATCAAATGGATGTTGGATAACGCCACAAATTAGTCAGAGCAAGAAAAATGTCAGCTGTAGGGTGAGCTCTGATGGAAGGCACTGCTGCAGATTAGTCAGTGCTTTAACTAACCAGCAGGGACTTTGATAGCCGGCCCCCTGCGGTGAGTGACAGCACTGCTGGCTATTGTATATCTGAAGCTCTGCCAATCTGCTTATGTAACAGCAGGTCATCTAAGACCCGCTGCAGCAGGGGGCCGCGCTGCTGTCAAGTGATCACCCATCGTCTGTGAACGTGTGTCGGCCTTTGCACGAGCAGAAGGTGGTCGAATAAGCTGCAAGCAAGAGGTGTTCGTTCTTTCATGGACAGGAGCCTGACCGCAACATACAAATGTTTCTGTGAGGTCATATCTTGTGTGTGTTTGTGTGTGTGTAGTGTAATCAGTGCACGCCTACATGGACACAATCTGCCCTTGTTGGCTTCTCAATAGATGCCACTGTGTTTTCTCTGCAGCCAAATCAGATTACACATGACGTTGCCTGTTTGAGTGCTGAATGGCCGAGGCTTCAGCCTCCGTTCAGGCCACATGACTGTCACAGGGGGGTGACATCAGCGGAGGGAGAGAGACTCCCCGACCGAACATTCAAGAGAGTAGAGATTTTATAACAATCACACTCGTTAATACTTGTGCGGATGTATTTTAGTTTTAAGCCCTCAGCACATTCCTTTATCCTTTTATTTTAAGCAAATGAGCCCACTACCACGTCTGTGTCTCAGGCTCAGATTAGAATCGAAATTTGTTAATTGCATGATTCACTTGAGACACATCTGTAATGTAAAGATAGTGATTTAAGAAGATTGAGTCTAAAAGGAATAACTTGCCGTCAATGTGATCTCTTTTCACATTTGTCCTCATCCACTCATGTAATGATGTGATGAATGGGACTGAGAGAGTAATTCTGATGGTGAGTGTGACAGATGCTCAATCCTCCCTGATGACGTGCCTCTGTTTTAGCATTGACGACCATTTGGGCCCATAAATCTTTGTGATGAATGTCTAAACCGTGGGATGAATATAAAACACGCTGTCAGGCTCTATAATCCCTGACAATATTTACGTTCTAGTGATAATAGGACAATGATATTAGAGTGAGAGGGAAAAGTCTGTGGAATTTGGAGTTCTGAAGATTAGAGCAGCAACAAATGTTATCATAAATAGCTATAGATTAAAAGAAAACACAAAAAGATCCAAATATGTAGATAAAATAAAGATACAAATATCTTTTCTACATTATTTTGTGTCAAATAAAAGTTATCATATCAGGGCTTATCGACAAATATAAACAATACCAATTTGTCTGTGATAGGATCATTGCGGTTATGTTCGGTTGCCAGTTAGACAAATCCTAACCCTTACCCTAATTATGTACATGAACATTACTTGGGTATATATGTCACAGTTTTCTCCCGTTTCATAGATGAGATGAATAATATGATTCACATGAAAATAATAATTATAATACTTGATGATGTAATGCGCTTTGAAACACACCGGCTGATCTTTTATATTTTCTTGTGTGTGTCTGTGTGTGAGTGTGTGTAAACAGATAGAGGAAGACTGCTCATTACAGTATAAAAGAAACAACCATTTAAGGCGTCATCCAAACACAAACAATCCTCCCTCCACCTCCATCTCTTTCACAGATAAAGAGAGAGAGAGAACGAGAGAGACTGGTTTTCACTGGGCTCTGAACAAGCTGTGGTGGGAGCTCGTGTCAGGAGGAGTGTGGGTTTTAACTGGATCAGCTGATGAAACTCGGGCTGACGTATTCCAGCTGACGTGCTGAATCTTCGAGGCTGCTGCGGATGTGGCTGCCATGGCAACGAGGTGTCCCTGTGCAAAGCTCCATTCTGTTCCAGTTTGTATCCTCAGCTAAGAACATCGACTCCCCCTCTCTCCACCGTGATCCATTCGCTCCAGTCTCCCACCTGCCAGGCTGACACGCTTTAACTTGAAGTGGAGCTCCCTCCTCACTCCGCCCCCAACGCCACGCAGTCGGCTTTTTGAGAGTGGCGTTCAAGGGCATCCCCGCAGAAAGTGGATGAATAATGAAAGCACCCTCCTTCACTTCTGTCAGTCCATTACACACACATTAGTTTACTTCCACGGCCTGCTCTCTCTTCAGCGGCTCCTCTCCGTCCACTCAGGCTCACACAGACAGTCCTCTGAGTGTGAAGAGGAGACACTGGAGCCAGGCAGAGCAATGCATCAGCTGTGTGCAGTGAGAATGCAGGAATAGAGATTTCTTATAGGCTCTGCAAACTCAGTCATTTTGTATAAATGTGGCTGTTGCATAGAAACTTCTCATCCTTTATCCTCAACCTGATAAAACTCCCCTTGTATGAGAAAGCAGTGTATATATGTCATGGTGGTGTGAAGGATTCTCTTACTGCAGGAGGGCTGCTGCACCACTGTTCCCGTACTGTCTCTATGGTAATGGGCTGTGTTACATCACCACACTCCCCCCTCACTGTAGAATGGCCTTTCCTGTTGACAGCGGATTATGATTTTTTTTCGGTGTCTTCCTGTCCGAGCTTTTTTTTCATGACTCAAAGCTGCTTTCAATTTTAGACGTCCTCTGTTCCGCCCTTTCCCTCCGTTGTTATGAATTGTGACTCGGCAGTGATGAAGATCAAAGGTCGCTGTGCACTGACGTGATGTGAAATGTCTGTGTTTCAGGTGAAAGCTTCGAGCAGAGTCCCATTAGACGATCCTTCAAGTCAAAGCTACTGGTGCACTACCCTGAGAACACAGACAGGAACCCCTTCAGTAAAGATGCCGTCAACATGGTGAGATTTTGTTTTGTGTAATAAATGAACTGTTAGTTACAGGAATCAGATACATTCTTATATTTTGTCTTTGTTGTAACCTGGTCTCCAGAGGGATTTTAGTATTTAATATTTATTTATTAATAGCATCAGTCAAACCTTTGGCCCCAATAAACACTTTTAATATGGTTATTAAACCATAACAAGGATTTATACTTAACTAAAGTTTTTCAGAAAGAGAATTGAATCATAATTTCCAAAACTCAACAAATTTTAAGAACTGTAATGAAATGTATGACTATAATAACTAAATTATATGACAAACACCCAAATGGAACATTTTCCATTGTCTGAATTTAGATAAACAATATATTTCCCCCATTTTTTAAATATTTTCTATCAATGCTACAATATTAAATTAGTTCCTGTGCAGATTTCAGGAAACCAGTCCTCAAATGAAACCTGTTTTCCCTCCATGATGCTACAGTCACAATCCAGTCAGATGCTCCTCAGTGGGCCACTTGTAGGGACCCCCAGTATTTACAGCCTTGGATAAGATTCTAAATTGTCCTTGAGGATTTCAGAAACACCTGAAGTTTTAAGTCATACAACATTGTCAACACTAAATTGCCTTTTAATTCTAACCCCCTTTCCCCCTCTTCATCTGTCTTCAGCTGTGTATGCCGAGGGGTCTGTCCTTCCGCACTCAGACCGACAGACTCGATCCTCAGTTCCACTCATTTACCCTCTCCTCTGATGAAGGCACACGTTCCTATGGCTTTGTCCACACGTTCTACGAGGAGGTGACCAGTCCTCAGATCATCACTGCCATGCACACCCTCAGTCAGATGCACCACGTGGAGCACCAGTCCTCCTCATCGTCCTCCTCTCCCTCCTCCTCGGCTTCATCCGCCTCCTCGCCCTCCACCTCCAGCATGGACTCTCTTGTGAGCAGCCTGGACGAGTCAGACGCCGAGTCCCTGGCTGCGGTTTCTGGCTGCAACGGCTGCACGGGCTCCTTCGATCCAGCACGCGACACCCTGTACGTGTCCAAAGCCCTCTGCCTCCTGACGCCGCTCCCTTTCCTTCAAGCCTCACGACAGTTCCTGTCTCAGCTTCAGCAGGCTGCGACGTCGCAAACAGCTCCACCACTTCCTCTGGAGAGCTACATCCACAACATCCTGTACGAGGTGCCCCTGCCTCCACCCGGCAGGTCGCTGAGGTTCCACGGCGTGCATCGCCCCATCGTGTGCCAGCGGCCTGGACCGGGGGAGCTGCCACTGGGGGAGTATCCTCTGGGAGAGGCCTTCTCCCTGCTGGGTGTCGACAATATGGTGCAACTGCTTACCTGTACATTTCTGGAGACTCAAGTTCTGCTTTGCTCTCACGGTAAAAAGCCAATTAATCAATTAGCATGTTTAAAATATATATTTTTATAGTATTTTAAAGAATCAATTAAAGGAGATGTGTGAGTATATTGAAGAGCACCTTGAGCAATATATTTATGCTTTTACAGAATTTATAAAAACAGCTGTTTTTATTCATAGAAGATATCAATAATAACACGATCAACATAACAATAGAGCTCAAAACATGGTGAAAAACTACAATCTTGATCTCCACTGATCCAAATTCATAACAATTTGATGTGTTCCTCCCTGACTCGTACCACATCCTGCCACCAAGTTTCATGGAAATCCGTTCAGTTGTTTTTGTTTAATGTTGCTTACAAATGTTATTACTTACTGGTTATGCTCCCTAAAGATTCATATTTCACTTCTCTCCTCTCCTCAGACTACCAGCGTTTGATGACGGTGGCGGAGGGCATCACCACTTTGCTGTTCCCGTTCCAGTGGCAGCACATCTACCTGCCCATCGTCTCTCCGCCATTGCATCACCTCCTGGACGCCCCCATGCCCTTCCTGATCGGCATCCAGCGCAGAGATGGAGCTCAGCGATCCTCCCTCCACCTCCCACACGAGGTACAGCTCCGAATAAGAAGTTGTTTTTTTTATTTATAAATTTTATATCCGGATGCAGACATTTCAGTAAACATTAACGCTAAAAAGAATCTAGCAATGTTTTGTCAAACTGAAACTCTCTTACACACATTTGCTGATCGCCTCCGTTCTGCTTGCTTGACAATTTGCCTTCGGCCTCGGTCTCGTGGAACTGAGACGCCACATTTCCACAGAGCTGCCCCCCCTCCCCCCTCCCCCTTACTTCAAACCCAATCCTGCAACTGAGATCACTTAATGCTGCATGAATCTCTCACTGACGCCTCTTTGAAGTCGCTCTGCCCCAGAAAAAGAGGCAATAGAAAAGACAGCTCGAGGGGGGATGAAAGCAAAAAAAAGCAGGGCAGGAAATATCCAGAATAATGGGACTCGCTCCATAATTAATGAGAATTAGCGATCACCGCTTATTTCTTGAGTTGTGCAATTTGAAGGAAATGGGAAATGTTTTAATCATGCATGTGCGATCGGTTGGAATAAAATCAGAACCGCAAGAAAAGCCCAGTTTCCCTGAGGTGATCTGAACACTTCAGTGGTTGATATGTTCACAAATTGATCTAATGCACAAAACAACTGGAAAAATTAGTTGTATTTGTGTGAGTTCTGATCCCCGTGTTCTCCTTCGGCTCAAAGAGAGGATGAAAGATTTTGAGTAGTGAAGACATTAACTGTCAGGCCGGAGGATGTCTACCTCTGTCCACTCCTCCTGAGGCCATAAGCTGTCGACCCGAGGTCACTGCTGGAGGTCGAGTGGCTGCTGACTGTGCTGCTTACTGTAGCAGTTTTTAAAATGAGTTCCTATCCTTCACTTAAAGTTCTATCAGTCACTGCTCGGCAGCTACGCAGGCTCAGTTTTCACACAGGTTAATGGTGTCATTTTCTGGTGTAAAAGCCTGATGATAGCAGCGGTGATAGCAGTCATCTTTACCTAAGCCTTCACATGTTAATGTCCTGTGAGGGATTATCACAGTGAATTGACAAGAATCTAATAGTGAAATATAAATCGTCATATCTCCTAATCTGATATCGCAGCCCAGCCTCTCTAAGTCTACAAGAGATGAATAAGAGTCTGTGCATCGTGAAAGTAGACTAAGTATAAAGATAGCAACTCATCGCCACTTCTTCCCACTATCCAGTAATTAAGCCAAAATATCCTGAGTACAAATGCTGCCATCTTGGACATCGGGAGCCAGACTCTGCAGAGTAGTGATTGTGGGAGCTGCAGTATCCAGGTCCAGCCAATGAATCACACTACTATTGAAAGCCAGTCTCATGAGGTTTCAAATAATTAATTAAAACAAAACTTACTGGAAAGTAAGCATTTGAACAAACCTCTGTGTGATGAAAACAACCTAAAAGGACAGAAACCATCTGTTCAAACAATATTTGAAGTGTATGGCGACAACGGCAATGTCCCATCCATTAACATGGATTTGGTTTTTTTGACTGACCCACCAGGGGGCGAACAGGACACTTTGGCCTCACTTTTGAGGATCTGCACTGTCATGTTAAACCTTTATTATCTTATGGATGAGCCTGTTGATTATAATTGTTTGTCTCCCGCTTCCTCACAGGCAAACCTGTGTATCGTCGACATTGACAACCACTGCGTCGAGGCCCCCGAGGACCTGCCCATGTTTCCAAACCAGGCCGAGCTCATCCAGGAACTGAGCGAGGTTCTGCTTCGTTTTGGGATCTCTCCCCAGGGAGGTGTGATCACAAAGCCCACCACCACCACCACCCCCACCAACACCCCCGCCTCGCCACGTGTCAGCAGCCTGGTCCTGGAGGATCTGATGGAGGACAGAAGGAACGGGAACCTCGGCGGCGAGGAGCTGGCAGTGCTGGAGAGGCTGCAGGCTCTGGCAAGGAGGTGCGGAGGAGGGAAGATGTCCGATGGCGAGCAGACGCTGGGACACGTGTTCGAAGAGGAGGAGGAAGAGTTAAAGGCTGCGAAGCTGAACATTCAGCTGAGGGAAGTGTTTGCTGGACGGTTTTCTGCCATGTTCGGCAGGTACGACGAGTTCGTCATCCACAGCGCTCTGGATCTAGACTCATGGCTGAGCAACCGAGAGGGCACCTTCAGCTTCGACAAGGTTAGTATTCTCCAGTGATTTAAATATATATCAAAATTGTTTTCTGTAAATTTTGGGATTGTGATGGATAATCAATGCTTTTCCTCACTCCTGGTTCATAATGTTTCAGGGCTCCTTCCTCTCGGTTCAGCCCACGTCTCACCTGCGTTTCATGTCTCGGTTCCTGGAGACGTCCATGTTTTCTTCTTTCGTGGATGGGAAAGTGATTTCTCGCTGGGCAGAAAGGGATCCACTGCAGCAGCTGTTTGACAACCGGCTGGAGAAAGAAGGACTGTACGACACAGACGAGGAATCCCACAACTGTCACTACAGGAAGTGCACAACGCTCTTTGAGTCAGGTACAGTGAAGAATTAATAAGACATGCATAGGGGCCGAACAAACACACATTATGGAAATCACCATAGCCTATACCTTTTTATTATTGTCATTACAAATCAAATTAGATTTAGGGGAACATACTGGTTTGGCACCGACCCCAGAATGAAATCACATCATCGTAATTTTCACATTTCTTTCAACTGGAGGTAAAATGGAGAAAAAAAACAATAACTTTGAAATAACGAGTGTTATCGCAATTGCAATATTTGTGTTATATAATCCATCCAGTTCCCATATAAAAAACACACGTCAAAGCTTTTCAGGTCCAGTGTCACAGCTGATATTGTTGCTCTCTCACCAGGAGAGACTTAATCTGACTTGACATCCTCTCCATAGAGTCTCATGTGAGTCTCACTAATTACATGCAGTCGTTTCAGAAGCTGTACGGTTTGTTGACAACCTGCGACAGACCGAGAGAAGCACTGGGTTGTTTCACCAGTGTCTTTTCAGGCTTTAGCAGTGGATTTAAATCCCAACTGCTCATGTGAACTGGGATTGAAGTGGGTGCCAGATTTTTCCGAGTGAATCTGTAAATCTGTTACCATCTGTCCCTCTGTCTGGGGTTATATGTCCACTATGTTGCTCGGCCTTTCTGCAACCACAGTTTCCAGCACAGAGGGTTTTGCTTTAACTCTCAAAAATGGGGAATCCTTCACCCGAACGTTTGCATTTGGAAATTATAATTGGTGGATAGAGCTCTCGAATGAAAAGGAAAATTATACAATCTGATAAATATTTTTGAGACACAATAGGAGCGGGACAGAGTGTGACTCGAGGGGGGGAATATGGGGAGAATTTGAGAGGGGTTGAACTGAATAAAATGGCGGAGAGAACATTATATAAGAAAAGCTAAATGCTTTGTGTTCTGTAAACACTGTTTCAGACTGTATGCTTTGAAGTTCTGCCAACCTATCTGCAGCAAACTCCCTGCCCACATCTCAGATCATCTGCATCAACATTCACATTTAGTTTTTTTATTTTACCAATTTGTCTCTTATTCATCTCATTCTGTATCTTCCTGTGTTTTCTTCTAACAAAACAAGCCGAGTAGCATTTAACCAGCTTGAATACGTGTCTGTGTGTGTCTCTGCAGCCCAGGCCACTGAACGCAGACTGCTGAAGGCCGACCACACGGCCATCCACCCCCACCTGCTCGACATGAGGATCGGACAAGGTCGTCACCAGCCGGGCTATTTCCCCAAGCTGCAGGCCGATGTGCTCGTCCAGGGACAGAACACCAACAAGTGAGGTTTCCTGCCGTTAGTCAGTGAGAAACTATTTCAACAAGGGCTCATTCCACCTAAGACCAAGGGATAGTTCTCGACCTTCCAATATATGTATATATATTTATGATTAAACCCATATATCCACACGTTTTAGTTGAGGAGGAAAATCACTGATTGTCTTTCTAGGTAAATGTCTGATGTTGTACTTTTTTCATTTATAATCACATTAAAAGTAATTTACAAACAGCTAAACTAATTTGCTAAATGTTCTGGATGAAGGGTTGAACCTTAACTGAAGATTTGGAACACTAACGTACCAATATAGTAAACAGTTTTATACCCTTAGTAAATGTATAAATATGTGAAAGGTCCTGAACCTCAATTTCAATGAGGATTCAAAAAAGTGCAACCAGCAACCTGCAACTTTTTCTGTCTGTAATAGTTTAATGTAACATCCAGTTTAAAAATATTTAAAAAGTCCACTAGAACTGCTGCCTATGGTTCATGTCATTACACTTTATCATAACATGTAGTATCCAGGTTCTACCAAAACATGTGATACGAACTCAGAACCTCATTTGCGAACACTTTTGTGACTTTAATTTTGTCTATTCTCTGGGTGCACAGGTGGTCCAGTCGCGTGACAGCCTCACGCAGGTCTGAACCCAAGAGATCGACGACAGCTGATCACTCGGGAGTGGATAATGAACAGAGACAGGTACTTCTCATCTTTCAGCACTCTGACTCTCAGAGGCTTCAGGAAGGTCACCTCTGATTCATGACCTTTTGGTTTGCCCCACAGAAGCACACGTTCACGAGGAAGAACCTCCGTCAGGCCAAGCTGCTCGACCCGTCGCCTCAAGCCGTCACCCAGACCCACCGAGAGTTTGTGGACGGGCTGCTGAGCGAGTGTCGTCTGAAGGTGAGAGCGCTCGTTCTTCGTGGGGCGAGGGGGAGGTGCTGCTGTCATTGATTTCTCAATTCAGTGCTCGTGGTTCGTGGCCATAAATCATTCTCTGGCTCTGTAGACCAAGCGGATGCTGATGGAGCGGATGGGGAAGGAGACTGTGGATCTCGGTCAGGGCGAAGCCAACATCACGGGCCTGCAAGAAAACACCCTCATCCACGGCCTGTGTGACCTACTGGAGAGAACCTGGGGCCACGGTCTGCAGCTGAAACAGGTCAGACACTCAGAGGCGTGTGGAAGAAGCATCTGGAGCTGTGCGCCATCGTGCAAACACATTGACATCAAGCACATGTCAACACAAAGAGGTGACTGCATGAAGCGGTTCGATGTTGACAAGTGTGTTTTTATCCCAAACAGGGGAAGTCTGCTCTCTGGTCCCATCTGCTTCACTACCAGGCCGCCCAGGGGAAGACGGAGACACCAGCTGAGTCTCCAGGTCAGACACTTGCCTTTCTCTTATGGTTTTCTCTTTCTCTTTAAATCACTCAGCTTAAACTTCACTGATCATCGGTGTTTTACTCGCTGCCTGTTTAGGGTCCAACGGTTCGGAGCAGAGGACGTTTGATGACGCCGCCCTGCTCCTGAGAGGATCCTTAATACAGGACATGAGGTAATGACAGCAAATGTACTGGGATGTTGGAACGAGCTGGGTATCTGTGTGGTGGAGGCTGGTAACGGCCTGATTCTGATCTCTGTTTGATGACATATGCAGATGGAAAAAAGGCCTCAGGCTACAAATTCTTTTCCACTTTCAAAGAACAGATATCAGATATTTTTGCTGAGATCTAGATGAAAACAGTGTATCCAATATCTAATGATTCCAGCAATCTCTGCAACCATCGTTAGCACAGGCAAACAGCCCATTGCAAACAGGCGGTTCTGTTCGGTTAGGGTCCAGAGGGGTTATATAAATTCGGATGAGGCTGTAATTTACCTTAATGATGAAGAAATCATTAAGGGGTCATTACATTCAACTGTGACATCTGTTCCTCCTCCAGGTTTATCCAAACCATGAGTGAGGGTCTGTCCGAGGTGGGTCAGGCCCGGTCCTGGATCCATCTGGCTCTGGAGAAGAAAATGCTTTGCCAGCACCTTAAAGAGCTGCTCACGAACCAGAAGCTGCTCAGGTCAGAATTCTTCCGCCGCTGACTCATTGGATTTATTTTTAAAGGCTGTAACTTTGACAGACTTTCCTCTTCTTCCCTGACAGGCAGCTGTACAAACCTCATGCATTCCTGCTGTGCGAGGAGGAGAGGGAGCAGTTTCTGTTCCACCTGCTGTCTCTGAACACCGTGGACTACCTCTGTTTTACACGGGTCTTCACCTCCATCAGTGAGTCCTGTGAACTTTAGAGAGAATTTACTGGTTGGTTTATAGCTTTAAAAAAAACAATGAAAGTTTGCCTTTGTGTTTTACAACTTTCAAATAAAACCAGTATCGTACGAAGGGTTAGGTCATTTTAGTTGTGAAAGAAAGGGCTGAGTAATTTCAATAACCTTTTCTCTCGGTGTCTCCAGGTATTCCATACCGTGTCGTTATTATACCCATGAAGAAGCTGAGCATCGCCATGGCAACAGTTAACCCCTGGGTGTGTGTGTCAGGAGAACTGGGCGATTCAGGAGTGAGACAGATCACGAAGAACACACAAGAGATTTATTTCCAGGTTTGTAGTCACCCCTCTGTGTTAATATCCGCATACACATATAAAGCACTGACATACACACACACACACACACATACTTAGAGCTGATGTTCCTGTGGTCTTTTCCTTGCAGTGTAAGAACCTGGGCAGGCTGAGCACGCTGGAGCTGGGACAGGAGAACTCGGGTTTGCTGGCCAAGTGTCTGATCGACTGTGTGATGGTCTACAATGAGATCACCGGACACACATACAAGTGAGACCCGTCCTCTGACTTTGCTCTCAACACTGACTCTGATTCTAAATGAACCTTTGTGTCACATGCTGGATGTCAAATGTCCAATAACATAATTACAGGAACCAACTATTGTTGTTTTCAATTTTCAAATTTAGTTATATTGCCCCTTTATGTGTTAACCTAATATATTGAACGCAATATATAACTTTTGATCGAGGTCTGCGGCTGTAACTATGTTTTCTCTGATCTTTGTAAAACATATAGATTTACATCAGTAGACAGTTTTCCAACTTGTGTCTTTTGAGCCTTGTTGTGGATTATACAGATTTAGGATTAGTTGATACTTCATTGTTGACATTCAGAATAACCAGAGATAAACAGGCAGCATTTTTTGTTGATTATTTGCATCAAATTCATTTAGTTTTTTTATTTGATATTTGCACAGAGTATGTGGCTTAACCTTTTTTTTTCTTTCTTTCAAAGGGTTTAAAACACACATGTCGCCTTAAAGCCTGTACACTTTTCATCCCAGTTCAGGATTCTACAATAACGAAGACATAAAAAACATAAATTCCACTCAGTAGAGGAATACCTCTGCCATGGGTCCTATCTCCTAATGTTAGAGCAAGTGATTAAAACATTCCTGAGTCCGCCCCTCCTGACCCGTGTCAGAATTGCTCAATCCATTTTCTAGTTTTTTCTGTAGCCTACTCTACTTAATAACAAGGTGGAAATAAATCTAATGATATAATTTATGTCTTGGAAAACGTTTTTCATAAATCTAAATTATATTTGATTTTAAATAATTTATCAGCGATGTTCACTCAGGACACTCCACCAGCTGATGGGAACAGATGTCCCTCTCCTTCGCCGTTTACTTGCATAATAAATAGCTTTTAAAAAATGTTTTTGAATATAATGAAGCTCTGTGTCCTCTTTCCTTTCAGGTTCCCATGCGGCCGGTGGCTGGGGAAGGGCGTGGGTGACGGCAGCCTGGAGAGAGTCCTCATTGGTCAGCTGGTGTCACCTGGTGGGGAGGAGGACTCTGGAAGGTGGACAGGGACGCCTCCGGAGCTGGCCTCCCCTTCTCAGAGCGTACGGGCAGTGCTGGAATCGCTTGGCAGCCGAAGCAGTACGTGCTGACAAAGAACACATTCTTTCGTACAATGGCTGACCTACTTGTTGGTTTATGTCCACCACAATAACACATTCTGCTGCTGTATCACCTTTCTATTGAGCCCATGTTCCCTTCCGCTCCTGTTTGTCATCGCCTGTCCTCACGTTTCTGTTTGTGACATTCATCTTGTCAGGGATGCAGTCTGTTGAAGTGCAGGAGAACATGAGGGAGACGGCAAATAACCTTGTGAAGCACTTCCACAAACCTGAACAAGAGGTACGTAACTGTGAAAGTGAGATCCTGCATTCATGTAGCCTGTTGGTTCACTAATATACAACGAGGAGAGATATGGTTAATGCAGAGAGGAGCATCTCTGCAGCTACGTTCAGCCTCCTGTGTGTTGTTTTGATCTCCACCACGGCTCATTATCCCAGCTCCTCCGGCCCGGGCCTCCTTTGTGCATCAGACTCTCTCTATGTCAGCAGCAAGTTGAAAGAGCCCGAAGAGATTTGATGGATCGGTTCAGTAACAAGCCTCCAACTCAGTGCCGTAACATATTTAGTGTACAGGCTGTAATGAAACAGGCTCTGCTCTATTGACATGCCCATAGTAAATTAAAGGGGGAGCTTCCTTATATATTAAACATTTTCTCTCTTCGGCTTTCCGTCGCTTATATGAGATTCGCTGAAGTTGTAAGATGACCCTCATGCTCACAGTTCCTCTGTTCTTGTGTCTCTTTTCCTCCCAGAGGGGAAATGTCACGGTCTTGTTATGTGGTGAGGGGGGGGCTGGTGCTGTCCCTGGAGAATTTCCTCCTCCACGGGCTCAAGTCAAACCGTCTCTTCCAGCGGAACGTGTTCGTGTGGGACTTTGTCGGTAGGTGCAAGTGCAAGTTCATCACGATCATCCAGAAATGTGATGTTTACGTCTCACAGATGTCAGACTCCTGTCTCCATCTAGTGGCAGTGAACATGAGCTTCACATATTCAATTACATGCAACAAAACATGATTGATGTGTTACAGCATCCATCTCCAGTGTTTGTCTTATTTTTCAGTATATTGATAAGTCATGCACTGACGCTCTGGTCAACTCTTCCCCACAGAGAAGGCCGTGGTTTCCTTGGAGAGCGCTGATCAGATGGGTGATCTGCAGGGAGCCACACTGACGAGGGGGCCGCCATGCGACTCACTGTGTCACTACGTCAACGCCATCAACGCTTCGCCCCGCAACATAGGAAAAGAGGGAAAGTTCCAGCTGTTTGTCTGCCTGGGAATCAGGTGAGTGTTTACCATATTACGAATGACCGTTTTAAAACTCAAGCGAGAGACTTGAAACATTAAAACAGCTTTCAGAAAAGCACAAAGCTCTTAATATTCTCCTGAATTTTTTCGGAGCGGCTGTATCTGAGTCGGTTGCTCTGGAGATTCTCCGTTTTGCTGCCAGAGAATGTCCATGTGAGAATACAGCAGGATTATGACCACAGAATTCACAGGTGACATTTCTAACACATGAGGGATGCAAAAAAAAAGCATTAATACAAATATATAAGGATGAATAATGTAGAAGAAGATGTCAACTTGGAAAGACAACAACATTTACGCACTGTTGACGATAAGGACAGACGGCCTTGTAAATGTGCTGTAAACAATAACAAGTGATTCATGCTCTGGAATTTAGACATCATGTTTTGCCCCTTGTTTTCTTCACCAGTCCAAACCTGACTGCTGCAGGGATTGTTTTGTTATTGTGAGTGCGTCTGAGCCAGACAATCTCCTGAAAGTCAAATAAAATAAGAATATAGATTTATTTCTTAAAAAGGCATCCTGGTCTTTGCCTTGCTAAGTGTTTCCTCCCGAGGCCACGAGGAAGTGGCCTGCAGCATAACTGCTTTACTGTTTTCTCTCACTGACCTATTTACATGACAAAGTTCAGGGAGGGACAGTGTCCGCCTTCATTCTCTAATGGTTGGAGAGAGGCAGAGGCACAAGTGAAAACAGGGGGATTTGTTTTAAATGCAGGGAGCTTGTTAGTTCATAGTAATGCTGTTATCAAATCACATCAAGTGCACATGTCGAAAAAAATCATGAGTGTCTTAAAAATAATTTACAAGCCACGCAAAGCAGTCGAGACTTACTTTTAAAAATTATTCTTATGAAGTGTCTTTCAGTTGGATGTTTTATTATTGTTTCCTGCATTAACTTTTGTTTAAATTTGTAGTTGCACAATTTAATTTCTGTTGTAGTGTCTGTGAAGCAATTCGATATAGATAAATGTATTATGATGATGGTTATTATTTGTATTATTATTATTGTTGGACCATGACCGACCTTCTCCTCTGGACAGGGACCGGCTTCTCTCTCATTGGCTCCCCCTGTTGGCAGAGTGTCCCCTGACAGCGCGGACGTACGAGGACAGTGCTCTGCTGCGGGACCGTGCAGCCGTACACTCCCTGTCTCGCATCCTACACACGCTCAATGAGTTCGCCATCAGCCTGGAGACGGCACTGGTGAAAGGAGTTGACCTCTGACCCTGAACGATACGCATGGAAACTAACAGCCCCCCCACACACTTCTGTGCAATGTACTGCAGGAATGCTGATGGGTTGAAACGTTCATCTTTCCATGACTTTACGAGACTTTATCATTATTAAAAAAAAAGGACCCTGGACCAGAGGAAGCTTCAGACGTGTTGCCTTGTTCACTGTATTTGCTCCAGGAAACGGTCTGGTTTTTTTCCCGCTGCGCTTTACACTGTGAAATTCCTGGAGGAGAATATCCGAGTCGTTAATCATCTCACATTTACAATAGCTATTCTCACAGCTCGCTCCATTTACTGCACCTGACCCTTAGGACAACTATAACTCTCCTTCTACCGCCGTATTGCTTGCACTTGGAATTTAAACTTAACACATGCATGGCCAAATTCTGTTTCCTTGTTTGTTCTATGTCTTTAGTGTGTTGTGACCTGAAATATCAGGACTCAGGCCTTATTATAGAAAAACTACTTCTTGACGTGATTCATTGAATATCTTAGTAAATATAATAAAGAGAGCTAATGCTCCTACAGTATTATATGTTATAATAGGTTGTATTATTATGCTCTTGTTATACTGTGAAACGTCCGGCCTGATTCTCTTTGCTTATTTCTTTGAGGTCACAAACTGCAGAGTCGTGCTCATGAGATCCTCCCTTGTTGAAACACTGAAACCAAACTGGTGTCCCAGTTGTGTCCATTCAAATAGTCTTTACCACTTTGTCCGATTTTTTTTTCTCCTCTCTCATTGTAAATATTTTGCTTCATTAGATTTTTGATAGAACTGTGGCCATTTGTTCTCATGCTAAATCGAATCTGTGACATCTTTCCTGTATAGAGGCATCTTGTTTGTGTCTGTGTAAACAAATAGATTCCACTATACTTTACTGATTATATGGATAAATAGTCAGGTTGTTTATTTCTGAACTGTCTTTGCAAAAAAACAAACATCTGACAAGGATTAGAGCACAGGTTCTTAAAAAACAGCTAGGTATTATTTTGATGTTGCATTTAACAGTTTGAGAATTGTGAAAATGCTGTCTCCTGCACTCTCCTGCAAGCACTCTGTAACCCACAACGACCACGCCTTTATTATCATTGAAGTACAGATTAGAGAAAGCAATAATGAACTGTTATTTATGAAATGTGTTGTAAAAGATTAAAGTAAATATTGATATACCTGATAGGTTGGTCCTGTTTTTTTGTGCTATTTATCTCAAATCTGTGATGTGTGAATGGATATAGGAAAATGTCTCATATAGTAAAAAGACTAAACAAAATTTACTTTATAGGCCACTCACTTCCTAGTTGTTGTTTTTTTAACATCTGATGTCAATTGCAGAGCCACAGAGATGATCGCATTAGAGCATGACTTCTCACTTTCTGCAATTAAAGGCTCAACGACAGTCATGTAGGAACTCAATAACAACAGCAGGAGTAGAGAAGGAGAGAAAATATTTAGATACTTTGCTTAAGTTAAAGTACAACTACATCACAGGGAAAATACTACAGATAAAATAAAGGTCTGTCATTAAACCATCAGTATAAACGGGGAATTTGATGTTTATTCTTATTATAGATTAATTTGACTAATGGACTGATTGTAAACTGATTGACGCTCATCACAACTGTCTAAAGTGAAACTTTAAAAATACTCGCTCTGAACAATCAACAAACCAAGTAATATTTGGCCTTCTTAAGGGAAAAATTACATCAACCAAATATTGCTAATTCTGTACTTTTCAAATGGTAGTAGCGGAAATAAAAGGAAGTGTGAAGTAGAAATAGCAAAGTAGAATTTAATATAATATGGTATAATATAATGTAAAAATAGAATAGTATAGAACCTGTTATAATATAATATAATGCTATGTCACATAATATAATGTTATAGAAGAGATATATTATGTGATATAATATCATATAATGTGTTATGTTAAGTGTTGTGATAAAAAAATATAAATATAATATAATATAAATATATATATATATATTCGTGTTCGGGCACAGTAGTAAATGTCTTGGCTAAATCCCACCAATGGCCAGACTCGTTCCAGCGGTGTCATCACACACTGTTATTTACGTGCAGCTACAGACAGTGTGGTTATGAAGGGTCTCGCTGGTGGCCTGCGGGTCCTCCGCCGACCACTGGATGGAGACCCCATGTCCCAGCCTCACTGTATTCTCCACTAATCGGCTCCGTTGTCACGCAATAGAAACCAACAAAGCGCATCTTCGTGCGAGACGCCTCCTGAAGCCCTCTCCTCCTCCAGACGAGCCATCTGGCGCGGTGTAGTAAAACCACAGGCCCCGCCCCTCCGCCGACATTCTCCAATGCGCCATAGCAACCGGGGCCGAGCCCCCTGTTCCCGCGCAATGTTCCCATCCTTATAAGGGCAGCAGAATGCAGACGCACGCCCACGTCACACGTCGTTTATGCAAATGGCTTGATTGAAGAAAAGGAAAGAGCGTCTTGCTCCGCTGTGAAATGGAGGTGTGGATACGGCGCATGCGCAGTGCGTCCACAACTCTCCAGTCCCGTCCACAGGCGCAGACATCAACAAGAGAGCGGGTTTACTGGTGCGGCTTGATTTTCATAACAGTCCCATCGCGACCACACGGAGCTGCACTTTGACTCGGCCGGCCGCGACGCAGAACAAGGTAAAAGAATGACGCCATTTTGTTGTAAAAGTGTGTAGTTGTGTCGCCTGTGGAGGAGGTTAAAGTCCCCGCGGAGCTTTCACATGTGTGTGTTGAAAACAAGCTTCCACTTGTCTGGGGAACGATCGGTGTGTGTCCGGGGCCTGCTGCAGCGGCCACCGGGTGCCCGGCCCCACGTGTGTCCACCTTACAAACGCGTAAAGTGATGCGGGAGAAACCGCAAAACATGCGTGAAGCCGCGGCGGAATGGCCTCCGTGTGCACGCGTGAGGAGGAGCACGGGGCTGTTGTTGTTGTCGGTCGCTACGGCGCGTTTGTGTTTAATCGCCGGCTGGATGGGACAAACGTGTGTGTGTGTGGTAGTGCGGTGTTGAACTTCATGTTGAATAAAGCGTGGTGGTGCACGGTGCATGTGCACAGCGGCTGCAGGCGGCTACACATCTTCACCGGCCAAATACACCAAGTTGCTCTCACGCCCACTCGGAGCGGAGTCTCAGCACGCGGGTCGCCGCTGTCAACAAAACAGAAAACACAACAACTGTTTACTATCAACATCTGCTTCGTTAAACTCCACCCGGTTGGAATCTGTTGTTTTTATTGCGTTAGAAAGCGGTTTAAACTGCGACTCGCCGCTTTGAACTCGCTGCACATGTAGTTGGACTGTTGCAGCGACGCGGCTCCGGAATAACAAAGAGTAAAGATCAAAGTACACAATCCCCCGCGAACTACTTTCTCTCCTCGATCGCATTAAAAGCCGTTTTTTTGTACGTAAGAATCGTGTTGGTGTGAGTTTGCGAATGACTACGTGAAAGTTGGCGCAGGAAAAGTCGGCCATCGTCGAGCTGAGGGCTGCGATCATAAAATGGGTGCGCATGAAGCAGGTCGTGTGGAGAGCCATGCTTCCTCGCCGGAGTGGGCGGCGAAAACTGGCGACTCGCACTTCGATGGAGGCAAGTGCGTGACTCGCTGCGTGCTTTGATCTCGTGAGGGGGAGCGGGCGCGTTGTTTGCGGCAGTGTGCACCGCGTTCGAGAGCGATTTTTACACTTTCGATGCGAATGCTGCAGTTTTTTGCGTAGAAATCGCATCACACCCCCTTCTCCACGCCACCTCCGCCTTTGAAGTGTGTTGCCATGTTGAGTTACGTCACGTACTGTATTCTGCTGCAGAGATCGTCGGCCGCGGACAGAGGACTCACCCGAAGGCCCCACAAAAATGTATTCTAGAAAAGATGCACATGGTTGCTTTTATTAAATAAGATCATATAAATGCTTTGTTTTATTATTGATTTGTTGTCCTTATATATTTGATCTTTTTTAATTTTACCCACCCTGAATAATGAACCTGTATGTTAAAGATCCATATTACTCTGAGGAACACTTAACCAGTTATACAGTGTCAGGAACAATCTAACGACAGTAACCCTGTAGATTACCCATTCACCAGAAACTCCAATTAATTATAATACTGTTGCTCAATTCTCCACCACCTTTCCGACCTTTTAAACAACAGCATGTGATAAAAGCATTGGAGTGGGAGGTCTGTGGTTTCCCCTGCTCTCTGTCTGCTCTCTGTGGCTCCGCACTGTCAGAAGACCCCGCGGACCGATGGCAAGAAAAAAAAACAGTCTGGGGGGCGCGGCTCGCAGTTTGCCGCAGTTCAGGTCCACATGTGCTGTGCAGAATACATTTTGCCTAGCAACATAAACCCTTATTCCGCTGCATAATCTGCGCATCTCGAGTGATAGTGTTTCATTCCTCGAACACATTCATCCCTTATCTCTCGCAGCGCAACATTGCATTTATATAATCTTGATTTCAACCACGATAATTATCCTCTGCAGCCTCGAGCCTCAGACTAAATGTTGTATTTTGAGTTTCCTTAAACGGGGCGTGCGTCCTGTGCACAGCGTGGTGACATGATCTGTCTGACACGCTGTCTGACTGTTGACCTACTTCCCTCATGTGGGTCAGGGCGGAGAGATGCTCCAACAAAATCGCTTTCCCTGGATGTTTTTAAATCTCCAAACCGTGACCAAAGCGCTCCGTATTTACATTTTAATATTCATTCATTCACATGTGGCTAATCTGCCCAATAAAACACCACGTCTGATCTGAGCCACGAGGCTGCTGCTGCTGCTGATGGGGGAGCATGATGCAGCTGAGGCACGCGGATCAGAGTCCAGGGATGCTGTTTTTTCTTTAATTTATGTATTTGTCTGTTTTCTGCTCGCAGATGTTTGGCTTTCACAAGCCGAAAATGTACAGGAGTCTGGACGGCTGCTGCATCTGCCGTGCAAAGTCGTCCAGCTCTCGTTTCACGGACAGTAAGCGCTATGAGAAGGAGTTCAGGAGCTGCTTCGGGTAGGTGACACACCTTAGCACGTGGTCTTTAAAGTATCTCATTGATAGAAAGCGTTTCCCGCTCATGATGTGTAATCCTCTCGCAGGTTGAGTGAAACCAGAGCTGGAGAAATCTGCAATGCCTGCGTGCTGCTGGTGAAACGATGGAAAAAGCTTCCTGTGGGAACCAAGAAGAACTGGAACCATGTGAGTGTGGATCTGTGAGCTGCTGCTGGGTCATGATACAATACCAGAATCATTCAAGTATATTGACAGTCATTGAACATTACTCCATCCTTCTGCACAGGTTGTGGACGCCAGGGGAGGTCCCAGTTTAAAGATAACCTCCAGACCCAAGAAAATAAAGTCCATCTCTAAGAAAGCTCGGCCGAGTCAGATCAGCAGGCTGCAGAAAGAGCTTAAAAGAAACAGTGAGTTGTGATATGTTTTTTTTTGGGGCCATTTACTTTAATAGCAATCACTCATCTCATCCTCAAAATGCCTTGAAATACACTCAACATGTCTAACACCTAATAATCTGCTCACCAGATTCTGATGCTCACAGCACCACCTCCAGTGCCTCTCCGGCTCAGTCTCCCAGCTACAGCAACCTGTCAGACGACGGCTCTGACACTGAGCTCAGCCCGGGTTCCAGCCGCTCCCCGGTTTTCTCCTTCCTGGACCTCACCTACTGGAAGAGGTAATACACACAGTGAAGAATTGATACAACCCTTGAACTACAGCCTTTAAAACAACAACAGCTTCTTTCTTTTTTTTTACATTTTATGCTACAAACATTAAGAAAATCAAGAGGCAATTGGTCAAGGAGCCATTTTTGTGCATTTACTACATGTTTACATTGTGATAAGGACCTTTTCTTAAAGCCTCTATACACATCTGTAGTCCACCCACACATCATGCTTAGTTCAAATTTTATTTTTCAAGGTATCTCTGCATCCCATAGTACTATAGACGTGACTTGTAGCTTTAGGAATGAAGAGGGAATATTAAAATATGAATTTTTAGCACTGACTGAATGGAGTATATACAGCACACGCAGGGTGTGCATTGCCTCACCAATATTTTTCATAGTTTATAGTTTGGTGACATCTTCCACCTGACCAGCGAGTCAAACGCTTAAAACAACTGATGATGACTGTCACATTAGTTGAATACTTAATTAATAATTTCAAGCATCATTAAATGGCAATTCTACTCTTTGGATATTTGCAGAGTCACACTGTTAATTCATGTTAATGAAGGACTGTAGATGGAAGGTTTCTCCTGCTTCATTCACTCTAGTGTATTGTGTTCTGTGTAGGCAAAAAGTTTGCTGTGGAATCATCTACAAGGGTCGCTTTGGAGAGGTGCTCATCGACCCACATTTGTTCAAGCCGTGCTGCCGCAAGAAACAGCGACAGCAGCAGCAACAGGAGGAGGAGGAAGACGAGGAGGAAGATGAGGAGGAGGACGAGGAAGAAGAGGTGGAGGTAGAGGAAGGCCAGGTGGGAGTGGAGGTCGAAGGGGTCAAATCCCAGGCGGAAGAGGAAGTGAAGGAAATTCCAACGTGTGATGAAAACGCAGAGCCCGCTCAGCTATGCGTTACCATGACAACCCCTCCAACCAGGGGCGTGGTGGTGGCGGCAGAGGCAGGGTGGTAAATCCAACCCCCCCCCCGCCCTTCCTTTGCACACATCTCTGAAGAAATCTCGGGGTTCTGTTTTTTTCTCTCGAGCACTCACAGAAAGAAGTTGCCTCAGATCGCCTTCAGTCACAAAGCAGCTGAAAATCCTTTGGTCTTCTCCATTATGGTGTTGGAGATTTGTTTATTATGTTTGAACTGTAACTTATGAACTGTCGTGTTTCCACTTTGTCTCTCTTTTTTTCGTTTGTATTTAATATTCTTCCCATTCTGATGGCGGATCATCATCCGTTGTGTTTTTGATATACATTCGATTGAAATGCTGGAGCTCTTGTTCGCTGGTACATCTAAAGATTTTATTCCAAAACGCAATAGATCCACCGGCTCAAAGAGAAGGGCGCTACTTGAAATTCATCACTCCACATTTCAAACATGCAACTGAAATCATTCTCATTGTGGATATTTTACAAGCTTGTTTAGATTTTCTCTAAATTCAGAGTAGATGGCTCTTTCCTTTTGATGGTGGATATCTCGTTTTGGAATGAATGACACTTTACATTGATGGAGCGCAGATTTGTACAGTAGTCCTTGTGTTGTCTCTATTCACATCCACTCCTATCAAAGCATTTGTGTTTGTAAACTGGATTAGCGTCTCTGTGTGCAAATGCGTTCGTGGTCCCATTGAAACGAGGCCTATTCACAGCTTCAACAGCAAATACACCAGCCTTAATTATGTGTTACAGACAGTGCTAGTGTTAATTTTGGATTGGTATTAAGGAACAAAAAGGGACAGTAGCTATATTTATCGTGGCCTGAGCAACACATAGTGCATTTTGCATGAATGGCGAGCCACTCATCCAAAAGACCTAACGATCTGATGCATGAGTCTACGAAAATTGCATGGCCTTATATAAACTGTAAATCTTATTTTTATTTTCTTGGATCCATTTCTCTGGAGTTTTAACTTATTTTTGTATGTAAAAAAACTTAAAAAAAAGGAAAAATAGAAATCTCTTTGCATAATAATAATACTTCAAAATACGACAGCAAAACACACAATCGGTCTATAGTCATTCAGCAATATCAGCATCAGTGTTTTTCCTCATTCCTGGGTCAGTATACGGTAAAAGACTTTATACAAGCTAAAATTCTATGCCATTGCCTCTTATATACCACACATGTTGTGATATATAGCCTAATATTACTTTATTTATCAAATGAAAGCCAAAGCACATTGAAATTCACCCAATGTCAAATCAATGCAGGTTTTCTATGGACACTTGTGCTTGTCCGAGGTCATTTTTATGTATGTTTATGGTATTCTGAAAACCAACACTAATATGAAATTTCATACCTGTGATGTAGTAGTTGGGAGCAGAGGGTGTGTTCTGTACATAAGGGGTTGGGCGAGCCACGTGGCTCATATATGGGATTAGTTATTTATTTATTTCATATTTATTTGTATCACTGCGTCCCTGCTTAGAAGTGTAATACTATGAATTCTTCTCTTCTTTAGCTTTTGCGTAGCATGGTTTTTGTACATCAGAAATCGAATGTAATTCTCACGCAGGCTCTGTTTAACGTTGCGTTGAATTACCGGTTGTCAATATTTGTGAAATGATGTTAAGTATTTATTTACTCATCGGTTGAGTTGCGTGCAACCTAACTTATTCTGCATCATCATTTTGGATCTGTATCCTATAAACTGAGAGAAATGATAGATTGCAGCCGAACTGTACTTCTCCCCTGTTTAGCCTGTAGCTTAAAAATGTTCAAGAACAGTAGGATATCTAACTGTAGACTTGCATGTACTGTTGCTATGCATTTACTTAGCTTACCAGTTAGACAAAGCAGTTTTGTATTTTTTATAAATCATGTACTTTTTTTACATGTCCCTTAATAAAACCAATTTTGTGATTTTTCTGGAAACATGAATTTACTGAAGTTATTTCTATGAGGTGGGTGGATTAACACAAGTTCAAATCAAAATCAATCATGAATTCATGATTGAATGATTAACTTCTTTTGAGAACATCTACTTTCAGTATATGAGTATTAATGTCTGATATAAAGTTATGTAACAAAGTAAATTTACAACATTTCAAAGATATTCCACATTAATGTTTCAACACTGTGGGATGCTTTAACACAGTTTTTTGGATGTTACCTATTCATGAATGTAGCACATTCAAATACTATTCGTGATTAGATTTACGTAGTTATCTCTAAATATCTATATTTGGACAATTACACATAGTATATTTTATTTGGACCTATATTTAGGTCCTAAATTTAAATTATCTACATTTGAATTATATGTTTAGTTGTCTATAATGAAGAGTTATTCTGCAATAAAGGAAATTAAAATCGAATGTTTTATATATTAACAAGAGCACCGTTTTTATCTTTGACACCGTATTGCCACCGTATTGTTGTTATTGTCAATAACGACGAATTAAATATTGTTAACCAAGCGCATTTGTAATTTGCGCAGTTTTAAATAAATAAATTAAAAGGAAAAAAAAGAAAAAAGCCCCGGAAACGTTGGTCCTGTGACCGGAAGTGCAGAAACGCGGATGTGCTTTGTTGTTGTTTCTCCTCGGTTGTCAGCTGTTTTCTGCAGATGTAGATTTATAATAACAGCAGAGAGAGAAACAGTCGCTCACCAGAGGAAGAAGGTAACATGACTGCTGCCTTGCTAGTTACTTTAGCTCGGAAGCTAACAGGGATTATATCTGTGTTACCTATGACTCGTCGGTTCAAGCTGCTGTGATGAAAACATTCAAGTCTCCGGAGAAGATGTGAAGTTTAATAACGTGTCTATTTAAAACTACAGTTCCTGTTAATGCAGAAATCAGCACTGACATCAGCACTAACGTCCGCTTCTAGTGACACTGCACACGTGGATTCATTCAGTCCTCTCACGGTGTTAATACCACTCTCACAGGTTCCCAGGTGTTGTCCTCTGGATCGTCGTCATGGAGGAGCCCACAGCCTCCGGTGTGTTCTGCGGCCGGATGCTGAGCATGGTCAACTCCGAGGACGTCAACGCCATCATCCAGGCTCAGAGACACATGTGAGTGTTGGTGTGATCTGATGAGCATCGCGTGTCACTCCTGCTTCCTCGTATCACTGCATAGGAAGTGTTGTGCTGGTTAGAACTCGTTCAGACCTGGTATTAACATTCATCCTGAGGGATCCAGTCACAAGTGGTCAGCTCTATGTACAGGTCTGAATGCATCTTCTGTGCTTCTTTAGGTCTGATCATCCCTATGTGAACCCAGACTTACTAACTTACTCACTAGTACTGAGAGACACACACACAAACATACACACAGCCATCCGAAACATTTGTAAACTCGGACTTGGTAAAAGAGAACATGACTGGGTCTTTGCCAGAAATGATGTGTATGTGATTATTTGTGATTGGATTGCTCTGGATGGGGCCTCACACTGTATTTGACAGTGATGCTGCCGTGTCTCTTCCTCATCGCACACTTGCCCCTGAAGATTCTTGTTGTTTTGCTGATTAATTGCGGGAAACAGGCTCGACCGCTTTGAGAAAACCAACGAAATGCTGATCAACTTCAACGGGCTGTCAAATGTGCGAATGCAGCAGATGAACGAGCGCTTCCTGCTCCACACACGGACGCTGGTGGAGATGAAGAAAGATCTGGACAGCGTCTTCAGACGGATCAGGTAAATGCTGCCCCACCAGGGGAAACACACACATAGACACACACACACACAATCGCTGATTATTCATATCCATTGCTTCCCCAGGACACTTAAAGGGAAGATCGCTAAGCAGTACCCAGAAGCTTTCAGCAGTGAGTTGTCATTTTCATTTTTCATGCCAACACGCCACTCCTCCAATTCAGTTCAACCAAATTTCATGTCTGAAATATCTAGATATCCACGAGTCACCGATTTCGGAGGACGACGATGACGAGTTTGACCCAGTTCCCCACAGTGTCCCCACAACGATCACCATGGCCACCTCGGAGCAGAGCACAGAGTCATGTGACACGAGTCCAGATGTGATCTCACCCACTGTGAGCAGATGCTCCGAAGATCTGTCTCAAGAGCCGCCTGACACGCCCACCTCCGACGTCCCAGAGACGGCCGTCTTACAGGACGAAGGTCCTGACTCTGTCCCTGCAGAATAGAACGAACTCTTTGAATGGATTTCCGTCACTTGAAGTTGAGCTTCAACCTTAAAGCGATTTTAGTAGGAGGTCGTGTTGTATTTATGTTGGTCTTCATGATGTTTGCAAATTTTCCAGTCAAACTTAATGTATTTGTTGGAAAGAGCTTCACAGCCTTGATGGTCGAGGTGGCTGTGAACTGTCTCCGAGGATGCTTACCATGCTTGTTTGTTTTTTTGCCTACACAGCACTGAAATAATGCACATAATACTTGAAGTTGTACAGTATGTCACTATGGATACACATGTCTTATTCACACCAGAGTAAAAGCCTTCACTCCTTATTTGTTCTGAAGCATTTTCTGTTTGAAGAGATGCACTTTCAGTAACATCAATGTTTTCTATGCATAATAGTTGTGTGCAAGTAGTTAATACTGTTGTTTTGGTGATAATATTGGCGCAGCATTATTAGTCTATGGACCTTTGTTACAACCAATGATTTCAGCCGAGTTTTATCTCCTGTTTCTCAGCCCAAAAAAAATCTGTCTCCTCTTCCATCTCAGGGAGGTTGGATACTAGGTTCACTGTCAGTTATCTGTGTTTCTGATACAGGAAACCTAAAGATCTGCTCTATGAGATGGAAGCCACGTTGTGTGAGTGAATGATCCCAGCACTCTGCTTCCATGCTACTGATTAAAGATGCAGTTATGGTTTTAAATGGAAAATCCCAGATCCAAAATAGGCTAATTTGTTTTTGCTTTCATATTTTCTATTCACACTCTGATTTCCACCCGAATGTGTTTGTGTTTATGTTAATATACCTACTCAGTGAAATATCTATCTAGACAGTAAGTTTAAATTAAATGAAAGAGAGAATAATTACTTGTGCTTCACAAATGTGTTTTACAGAGGTGAATAATATCTTTGGTAAATTGTCCTTCAGTTTAAAAAGGTGTGATGTAACAACTGTTATTACAAACTGAACCTGTTAATGTTCCAAAAGAAAATAAAACAAGGATGCAAAGTGAGAGACATTACATTTAAAGTGCCCAGAAAGGTTTAGGTTCGGTCCTAATGAGATGATGAGTGTGCATGTGCATATGTCTACAGAAATAAATAACTGGATGGGCCTTGTGAGAATAACCCTGAGCAGAAGAGGAAAGAAAATGATTATAATATGACATAATTGAACACCACAGTTGTCTGGGTGCTGAGGTGAAATACAGACACTTAAATAGCACAGATGTGTCATAAATAGAAACATTTATATGACTCAAAACTCTTAAGTAAGCAGAGAATAACTGGTTGGTTAGGTTAACTCAAATGTTTATTTCCTTATAGGTTAATCTTGTAGAGTTACCAAGTTAAACTACAAAAGGAAACTTCCTCCAAAGAACTCTGGAGCCTGGAATCTTAAACCAAACATCAAAACACACGAAAGTGCATGAAGTCATTGTTAATATGCTCCACAAATATGTTCTCTTGGTTTCAAAAATCAAGTTAAAAGCCATGAATTGGAAGTTCATCTACAACCACCAGAGGGCGCTAAGTCCGGGTGGGAGCAGTTTTTCCAGACAACGAGGTCAAACGTCACAGTGAGCTCCACGTCACATGACCGGATACTCCAGGTTCGGTGTTTTCTCCTGATCACATATACTGTAAATATAAAATCAACATGGATAATTAACACTTTAACAAACGATGCAACCATGTTTCATTGAACCTCCGCCAGGTTCTAGCCTGCTAAGCTAGCTGCTGCTAACGGTGAGCTCGGTTGTTGTCATGGTCAAACGTTCAATCTGAACTTTATCGATCTCATCTCGTCCCGAACAACCAGAGTCTCAGAGGATCGTGGAGCTCCAGCTGCGACATGAGGAGACTCACGAAGAAGAAAACTCTGACTCTGGTCAAGGAGCTGGACGCTTTCCCCAAAGTCCCGGAGAGCTACGTGGAGTCCACAGCCAGCGGCGGGACAGGTACCGACACAGCACAGACACTACAGACAGCCGACAGATACACAACAGAGACACACTGCAGATACACCACAGACACCACAACATAGACACTACCGACACAACACAGACACACCAAAGCAGACACAAAACAGACACACCACAACTGACACAAAACAGACACACCACAACTGACACACTACTCAGACACTACAGACACACTACACAGACACAACACAGACACACTACAGATACACCACAGAGACACTACCGTCACACTACAGACACACTATATAACCCAGACATACAACAGACAATCAGCACATACACAATACAGACACACTACACAACCCAGACTCACTGCAGACATACTACAGACACACAACACAGACAAAAAGCAGATACACCAAAACAGACCAGAGACGCACAACAGGCACACACTACACAGACACAATAGACACATGACAAACTCATGACAGACAACATAACAACCAACAGACACACAACACCTTCACCATAACACATAGCAGATGCAGAGCAGGTGACAGACACAACTGTAGTATCCATGTAGTGAGTGTAATGTCCCCTGTGTGTGTGTATGTGTGTGTCCTCTGCAGTGTCTCTGATCGCATTCACCCTCATGGCTGTTCTCGCCATCCTGGAGTTTTTTGTGTACACAAGGACGTGGATGAGATACGAGTATGAAGTGGACAAAGACTTCAGCAGGTGAGACTCACACACGTGGTTATTATTGTTATTATTATTGTTGTTGTTGTATTTTATTGTAAAATGATTTGAATGGGTTTGGTGTTTACTGCAGTTCAGTTCAACAGCAGTACAGACGACTTCCTTCAAAATGATCTTTGCAGGACTGTTCATCTGTGTTAGTTTTAATGAAAAACTAACATAGACTTTTTCATGATAAACGGTAAATGGACACGTCTGCATCTGCTCTTCATTTACAGTAAACTCAGGATCAATGTAGACATCACAGTTGCTATGAGATGTCAATGTAAGTACAAACATCTTCAGTTTCATTGTCACTTAGTTTAGAAGACAAAGTATGACGATGTGTTTTTATGCTTGTGTTTAGATATTGGTGCAGATGTCCTGGATCTGGCAGAAACCATGGTCGCATCCGATGGTTTAAAATATGAACCAGTGAGTTTGAGCTCCCACATTTACTTCACTCAACAATAAAGACGAGCAAAAATGTTAAACTCCACTACGACTCTATTTAATTTGTATTCAACTCTTAAAGCTTCTTTATACTTGTCTCACAATTTCTTTTTCCTTTCCAGGTAAACTATGAACTGTCTCCAGAGCAGAAAATGTGGCACATGTAAGAATCAAACTTGTTGCACCTATAATATCCTGGACACTTTCTTTTATTTACATTCAGCAAGCAGTTATCTTTTAGTCGCACATAATCAAGTGTATGCTGCCTCACTTAATAGAAGTAGAGCTGCAACTAATCATCAATTAATTTGCCAACTATTGTATCGATTAGTAGCATATAGTTTTGTCTATAAAACATAAAAAAAATATTAAAAATGTACATTTCCATCAGCTCAATGTGATTTCTACAGATGTTTTTTTAAGAAGCTGGAGTCACAGCGTGTTTTGCATCTTATTTAGAAAATTATTGTAATGTCCAATGAATCTGTTAATTATGAATTTATTATGAATTAATTGTTAAAGCTCTTATTAAGTGGCTTTCACCATTTGACTTTCCTCTCATTCGAAGTGAGCTCTAACTTTCTGTCTCCGTCAGAACTCTTCTGCACATCCAGGAGCGTCTGAGAGTCGAGCACGCTCTGCAGGACATCATCTTCAAGTCTGCGTTAAAAGGAGATCATCCTGCTCCTGATCAAAGGTACGAGCTCCTAAAATATACTCTTTTCATATTAAAGTTGCAAAATATTATTACAATGATAAGGAAGTGATCAACCTCACATATAGTTTTAATAAATCCTTCCGTCCTCATTGTGTTTCTCCTTTTCCCCACAGGGACGACAGCCCCACTTCCCTCACCGCCTGCAGGATACATGGACATATGTATGTTAACAAAGTGGCAGGAAACTTCCACATCACTGTTGGCAAGTAAGTGTCGCCCGGGTGATGACCACGCTCATAATGATGGGTTAATAACTTAGTTATTAGATATGGTGCATTATCCAGAAGATGAGAATTAAACCTGAACATGTTTTATCATTGTCCTCCACAGGTCCATCCCTCATCCCAGAGGTCACGCTCATCTAGCTGCTCTCGTCGCCCATGACTGTGAGTTTTTTATTTTAACAAAACATTGATGCTCTGCTTCTTTAATCACAGTACAAATGAAATGTGCTGTGACACATTAAATGTTGAAGATAACGGTTCTGACTCGTCATTGTGCTGCAGCTTATAACTTCTCTCACCGGATCGACCACCTCTCCTTTGGAGAAGCGATCCCAGGGATAATCAGCCCGTTGGACGGCACAGAGAAAATCTCTGCTCAGCGTACGTCCGTGGCGTCAAACACAAATCAATTATTGTTTTCATTCATGCTTTAATATGCTGTTTTATTGAAGGTGCTGTGATCATTCTCTCTAGCCAACCACATGTTCCAGTACTTCATCACCATCGTGCCCACCAAGCTGAACACCTACCAGATTTCTGCTGAGACGCATCAGTACTCGGTCACAGAGCGGGTTGGTTTTAATTCTGGTCATGTTTGTGTATTTATGTTGTGTGCCATCTATCAGTGCGTTACTATGTGTTTGTGTCCCTCTGCAGGAGCGAGCGATAAACCATGCTGCAGGCAGCCATGGAGTCTCAGGGATCTTTATGAAATATGATATCAGTTCTCTGATGGTCAGAGTCACCGAGCAGCACATGCCTTTCTGGAAGTTTCTCGTCAGACTCTGCGGCATCGTCGGAGGAATTTTCTCCACCACAGGTAGATAAACTGTTTTAACTGCTATAATGTTTCATCACGTACCAGATACATATGTACACAACTAAACTGGAGCTTTATGATGATTGTGCTTGTACCTTTAGGCAACAGTGACACATGTATGTTTTACTTTTAAAACACGTCCCTGTTGCTACATTTATATCGGCTGTTGTTATTATTGGTCTAGTTTAGTTTGAATTGTTGTGTTGTAGTATAGACGGGCAGAAACAAATCTAAACGATTGACTGCAGGGAGGAGAATCTGCTTCCTGTTTACACTGGCACACACATGCACAGTGTATGTAAATGGTCATGTGATGTGCGTTTTCAGATGCATTTAGTATGGAAGGGAATTATCATTATTATAATGAAGCTAAACACTCCATGGTTTTAGTTTTACAATGCTGCTTAAACACTTTCACATATTCTGAGCAGCCATTGGCTTGAAATCAACAAAAAGAGAAAGATCAAGTAAAGTGAAAATATAGGAACACACTCACTAACAGTCCCACATGGAGCTAACAAATTACTTTTTATACTCGTGTGAACTGAAAACAGAGGCAGCAGATGTAACCACTGGTCCTCATGCGGTGATTGAGTCACTGTAGAAGAAGAGTTCAGTTAATGAGAGCAGACATTCAGTCTTACATAAACAGAGTAAAGCATCTGGGGAAAAAGCCATAAATCCTGCTGCATGTATTATTTATGGATTTCTGTCAGATGCAGACTCAACATCGTCTTCTATATAAAAACCACAGGGAGCTCCAACCTGCTTTCACTTCATCTGAGCTCATGAACGTCAGTGTCTGTGAACCGGGTCTTTGTCTCTCTCAGGTATGCTCCACAGTATGATCGGCTGCCTGGTCGACGTGGTCTGCTGTCGTTTTCAGATGGGGATCTACAAACCACTGCCGGTAAACCAATCAGTGATCCTCGCTTTCAATTGAAACCTGTTGTTAAATTGATGAGGGAAATCTCACTCTCTTGGTGTTTTTCATTATTAATCATCAGGAGGCTCCTCTGAATGAAGAAGAAACCAGTGAAAGCTCAGTTCCTCCCGAGGATCTCTCACAACAGTGAGACGACAACAACTCAGCTGCTGACGACTCCCCAGCTGCACCTCAACCACTAAAACAGCACAGCCTGACTCATGTGGGTTTTTGGGCCGATGCTGAGATTAGGGAGCAAAAAAATGTATAAGTATGAAGAACAGGAATTGAGAGGTAAACATAATTTTTAAAATAAAATGTGAATACACACATTCTCTGCTTTGTTTATCCTGTAAATTTAGTTTAAATATCGGCAAACGCAGATAGCGATACATCTGTAAAAGGCTCATATTGACCAGCTGATTAATTGAACGGGCTCTACCAATCAGCGGCAAGATGATGGGAAAATGTTTACAAGTGGTTTTATTTTGAAATATGTGTCTCTGCTGAGAAATGTGTAAATATTTGTATCTTGTTTATTTCTATTGGATGGATGTGAGATTGTTATTGGTACCTCCTCTTATGTAATTTCCACTGGAAGCGTTCAACAGGACCAAACTACAGACATGATTTACATCATTATTACAGACAGTAGCTGGTGTTCAGACCCACACAGGAGTTCCTGCTGATTCTCACCTTTGCTCTGGGTTATATTTCCAACTACACACTTGATAGACAGATGTGGTTTTAGCTTTTTTCAGATTTTTCCCCCCATGTTCTTTGGTGACATCAGAAAAATGCATCGTATCAGCTCCAGTTCAATCAAAGAGCTACAGTGAAGAAAGCACATGTTCAGCCCCTTTAAGAACTGTGTGAAAGTCTTTAAGGATTTTGGGTTGTTCCACATTGTGCCTGTCTGTAAATGATTGTTGCAAACAAGAGGCTGACTTGTTAAATAAAATCCACTCTGATGTGGTCTCATTGTAAATAATTACCTGTGTCTCTGGTATGTTCCCCTGAGTACGGCATCATGAATGATTAAATATGAACAAAAATGTTAAAAAAATAACCTTTGCCTAAGTTGACATTCTCAGATTCCATTTTTTTCTCAGCTTGAAGATGTTTGGGTTTAATATCAAAACTCTAACTTTTATTTCCTGGTATCTACATCTGGTCTAGAACAGGAAATACCATCGCACAATTTGTATCAGAAGCCCCCAGATTAGCAGGTGTTTGCGACCAACAGTTTATCTATAAAGTAAATAACATTTTAATATTTATTTGTTTACCCCTCACCTGCCATCATATCATCAAACATTAGTGATAATGAGAGAATCTGGGAGCGAAAAACTCTGATCTCTTGTCTCATATTATGTTTCAGTGATTATGAAGTAAAACAACAACCAGAGAAGAATATTTTACACCATGTCAAGAGTTTATTTGACAGTATTTCAGAATATCTTTCAGTAAACAAGTTTTTTTTATTTTTTAGCAAAATGTAATATATCAGTACTGTCGCATTTCATAAAAATAGTTGTTCACGTCTTTGAAACTACAGTATCAATGATACAGTAAACCATATTTGTAGGAATACAGCTGTACAAGGTGAATAGTACACAATTAACACTACACAGTTATACTTGATCTCAATGGGGATTTATGAACGTGCCATCCTTCACGGGTTCAGATAAAGCATTTTTTTTGTTTTGTTTCTGTTTACAAAATCACTCACAGCAGGCAGGGGTGACAGACATAATCTCTCACCTACATACACTGAACACCCGCCTACGGCCTCATGGCAGGTCCCATGCTAATCGCTCACATGAACCACAGGTGTATTCAACCTGTCCAGTCAGCTCACCTACATCCAGAGGACTTTTTACCCAGAAGACACTGGGATGACTCCTTACGCACAGGGTCGTGCTCGAGTTCCAGATCCAAACGGCTCGGATCCGTCGTCATTCAGTCCCACTTTTAACAATGCTTATTATTTCTTCTTTTTAAACTTATATTTCCTTCAGTACTCAAAAACGGTGGTGATTGATTTTGAATGAGAGCAAACGAACAATATCAAAATGGAGATAAATGCAGGAGGATGGTGATCTGTGGTTTAATAGCAGCATGCCTTCGACTCGACAGATGTCTCAATAAAGTTATGGTTCACGGAAAATCGCTGCTTCCTGCGTGTGTGTGTGTGTGTGTGTGTGTGTGTGTGTGTGGAACATACAAATAAAGCTGAAATTAACACACAACAGAAACCACGGTCCACTTAGATAATAACCCTGTCTGGAATAACGTTCACGGCTCGACTCTCCCAGGTTTACTCTCCAAGAAGAGGGTGTAATGCTACAGGCTACATCGTTTCCCCTCTTTCGACACCAGGGGGGACGAGGGCAATCGTAGACTTTGATTCGCTATAAAGCTGAGAGTGCATCAAGATAACTGCAGATACTGCTCGGTGTTAACTCCGAAGGAAACAGGGCCCACAACTCGACTGGCTGCTGATATGTGTGTGCGTGGTCACTAACATCTGTTTTGCATTCAGTTCCCAGAAAACAACAACTCCCTACAGCTCTGCATTAGTCTGAGTAAGGCACTCCGCCCCACCTCGTAACCATCGGCCTCCCCCTCCCCGGACCGATGCCCCTCTCCCACAGTGATGTGGTGCACTTAGCACAGTAAAAGGCATAGAAATGGGAATTATAGACGGGACAGTTTTTTTTTCTTTCCTGTTGAGCATCAAATGAAGACAGCACAGCTTCCAAATTCTGCACAATGACTGCATGATTGACTTGTGATCTGGTTGTGTACATAACTCAGAACAGTATGATGAGTTCTTACTAAGCCAACTGTCGTCAGTCACCCAGAAGTTGAGTTTAATGAAAAAAAGAAAAGAAAAGAAGACGATCTCTGTCTCACATGAGAAGCGGCTGTTCAGCTCCACAGAAGATGTCCTCCTGATGTTCTACTTCTAGAAGACATGTGAGTCCCTGTGTTACAACATGGTGGTTTACATCCATGCACACGACCACTGCCTCCCTCAGCGGTTTGGTGACTTTCACAGTCTTTGATATGTAGTCATAGACGAGGCCGCGGAAAATATTGATTCTAAAATACTGTCCTGTGTTTTTTTCTCTTTTTTTTCTAACTACAACACTGCCTTAAAAAAACACCGACAGGTTTGTTTTGGAGTTTACCAAATGTACATATTTATCACATCTTTACATTTACAGTATATGATATATCGGTAGGCGTGTGAGATCTTAACATATGTCGGGTTGACCACATGGGTCAGTGCCATGTCCTCCAGGAGTTTCAGTGTCACTTCCTCCGTCTGACACATTTGTCGTCTCATTTCTTGCCACTGCACAGAGAAAGTGGAGCACGAGGAAAACCTCTTGGCTGCACATATGTCTCTCTCCGGGGACCGACCTTTTTCCATATGAGGTTATGTTGCACTAACCGATGTGAGCCAGATTCTGTTGAGCGGTTAAAGTACGTTAACTCAGACATCTGAATCTCTCCGTCTGGGATCAGAGGATCAACTCTGGCCTCTGAGGGTCTAAAATGTCTTCATACCGAGTCCATCAGGGGTTTATACTCTATGTCACAATAGCTGTGAACATTTCTCTGTTTTTTAAGGTGGCGGGTGTAATAATCATCTGGTAGGAACAAAACAAAATATGATTTCAGAAGTAAATGGAGAAGAAAACAGAACAGAACGAGGGGGTGAGGGAGATTTACAGTTGTTCTCAGATATCTGATGGTGAACTGAGTGAGGAGCCAGACAGTGTGATCCAGTTCAAACCAGCTAGATCCTTTCTACCTGCTTACAGTGGAGGTCCAGGACCTCAGGGTGCCAGGCAGTTTATCAGACCCAGGAATGTTCCAGGGTCCGGGGGAGGCAGCTGCACTCCTCGCAGGAGGATCCTCAACAGTTTTCGAGGGGCAGCAGAGCCCACTGTGACCACCGGCCCTCTCCTCTTCTCTGAGGTACAGACCTCGAGACACCGGCCTCTCCTGGAGGTTGACGTGTCCATCTCCACTTGCCAGAGAGGCTCCGTTTGAATTCACACTCACATATGCGTCCCAGGGCCAGACAGTGCTCATGGCCTGTGTGTGCAGGCCCTTTCTCTCACAGCAGGGGGAGCACGTCTCCTTCGGCCTCTCTCGTCTTTCCACGGATCTCCCCAGGACAGCTTTAGGAGGCAAAGCCCGGGGCTGTCTGTCAACCAGTCCACCGTCCACCTCTCCAGACCCCTGAGGGGTTCCCTGCCCCCTGATGATGCCCCTCTGCTGGGTGGACCTGCCACCTGTAGCCCCTCTAATGGAGCAGTGGTCTGTCAGCTGTGGAGCTTTCTCTGCCATGCACACTGTGGCCTCTAGGGGGAGTTGATGGGGGGAGTCTGGGGCTGAGGCTGGATGGGATGAGAGCAATGGAATCGGGTGGGGCTCGAGGGTCACTTCCTGCAGGGCAGAGTGGGCTGTAGAAAGGGAATCCCAGGGGTTGGTACAGTCTGTTGGGCGGAAACAGAACACAGTCAGCTGCACTGAGATGAAAAAGAGGGATGCGACCAGCATGCACGTGCATAGAGAGAGAAAAGAGAGAGGAGGAGGAGAGAGAAAGAAAGATGTACATAACAACACAGTGACACAACAAATCCTGATAAACCTGAGAAACCTGCATGCATTACATTACATTTCATTTAGCTGCAAACACCTGACCACGTGATTTGTTACACCTACTGCAAACACTACATCTACACATACAGACGTGTGTGACAGGACTTCATTAACATATCTATAATCATGTGACAGACTTATCCTCACTTCCCTCTTCAGGAAGATGCAATTTCAACTGGAGAGGATCACTTCTTAGAATATTGCTGTACGACAGCACAAACAACACATACACACATACGTCTGCTGTTTTCTCATGCGTACAATCATGCACACATGAATGCATGCCTGGAGTAAATCCACCGAGCACACAGATTAGACAGTATGGAGAGGGAGACGTGCAGTTTTTTCACAAACCGTGTCTTTAGAGTGCCCCATTAGGAAGAAATAGGGGGAGCTTAGTGTGTCACCTTTCATGCACATGGAGAGGTTGGGAGGTACCATTCCTGAGGGAAGGCAAGTAAAAGCCTATACCAATCATTAGACTTAAAGCAGAGGGGCTAAGGAGCAGGTTGTTACTTCTACTGTTTGATCCATTCTTTTGTTCAACATAAAGAAAAGTTTAAGTTCAGATGACAGAATAGAAGAGAAGTAAAAACGCAGGACGATATTAATACATGTTGTTAATATGCTCTTGAGAATATTTAGCATTTGCAAGAAAAAAATCAGTTCTGGTTAAAAACAGTGATCAGTTCAGGGACTAGCGACAAACACAGAGAAGAAAGGTTTGGACATTCGGAGAGATCAGTTTGTGTCGGGGGGGGGGACTCACCATAATCTGGCACCTGTCCCGTGCCTCTCTTTAACAGCAGCCTGACCCGCCGGCCTCCTGCCTTGATGAGTTCAATGGCTCGGGCATGAGTCATGTCTCGAGTGCTGTCCCCGTTGATCTCTATGATCTGATCCCCCACCTGAAGGACACACACACACACAGAGGGCACGGCCGGGTTCTGTCAAACTGGGCTCGTCCAAAAGTCGACTGATCAACACAACCACCGGAGCAGCCGGGAAATACACTGAGACAGAAGTTACAGAGGGTGAGCGGAGGGTTACTCTGTCACCTGGTTCACATGCACTTATTCTCTTCCTTCTCTAGCATGTAAGTCACAAGGGAGAGAAGGACAGACAGTAAAATAAATATCTGAATTACCACAGGAAACAGTGAAGCAGAGCAGAGGAAAAACAGATGGGTTTTTAAAGCTAAAAATACTTGAGTTTGAATACTTATTGTTATACTTGTACAACATCTTTAAATCTACTTAAATATAACAAAAGGGCATGTATGATTTTATTTTTTGTCAGACGTCAAGATTTACAAACTTAGACGCATTTGTCATGTAAGTGAATGGATTATCACACTTTCATATCTTCAACCAAACCAACAGTAATCATCTCCCAAAGAGCATTTTAACTTTAATAATTGTCTGGTCTCATCTTCATCTCCTCACCCTCATCCTTCCATTACGTATGGCAGGACCGTCTTCGGCAAGGCGCAACACAAACAGGTCCATCTTGTACTCTCTGCCTCCGCGGATACTGAAGCCGAAACCTTTGGCACATTTCTCCAGCTCCACTGTGAAGTAATCGTAGTCCTGCAGAACAAAACGTACAGTGCATGCAACAACACCTAGAGCAAATAACAATATATGTCCGTGGAGAAAATAAGGCTCACAGGCACGCTCCCCACTATGTGGACACAGATATGTAGGCTTCCTGCTTGAAACAGTGTCAGCTTAAAGGGATAGTTCATCCAAAAATGAAAATCCACTCATTATCTAGTCACCCCTATGCCTGTGGATGGTTGGGGAAAGTGTGGTCTCAAACATTTCCCCCACCCCTCCACCGGCATAGTGGTGAGTAGATAATGGGTGAATTTTCAGTTTTCAGTGAACTATCCCTTTAAGCAGACGGTTGTTGGCGAAGCTGTACCTGTGGTCTGAAGTCAGCAGGGAGCCCCAGGGGGAACTGTGCTGCGGCAGGATGTTGTCTAAAGTCCAGCAGACCGGGCGGGTGTCGGTAGTCCAGGGTGGGAGGCTGTCGATAATCAATTACAGGCGGTTGACGGTAATCCACCGGAGGTTGCCTGTAATCAGTGAACGGAGGATGGCGGAAGTCAGGTTTGACATCCTGTCTGGCTTTTACCTCTGACCTGTGAGGGTGAAAACAGAGCTACATGAGAGGAGAGGTTTGTGCCATGAGGGCGACGATGTTTTAAAGAAACACACAGGACCTGAATGTCCCACTGAACTCAGCCTCACACCCCCAGGACATCTCGTAGATATGTACACGCTAACAGTTCAGCTTCCCATGAGAGGGGCGAGGGCATAAAGATCAGTGAGTGTGTGCAGGCGACGGGGCTCATCAGCAGGAGGAGGGAAATATCACTCTCTGTTTAGAGACTTTTATCAAGGTCCCACTTGTAAAACGAGCACAAATCCAGAGCGCTGGGAGTGCTGCTCTCAGTGTCTTGATCTGACTCACATGCACTCGCACTTTGAGAGTTTTGACACGGAACCGGGCCTGATCGCTGGGCTCCTGCATTATAGAAGAGATACCTTCAGTAAATTATTCACTGACACTGTAGGAGCTAAGTGGCGTTACGCAACAAGGTTGAAACCAGCCTGAGATTGAGAGTTAGAGGGGGGGGCAAAACTCACTCTTATCCCTTCACACCGTTTGATGTCGGTCACCTTTAAAACCTCCCGCTTCTCTCTCCTTTCACTGAGACACACAAACTGTTTAGCAAGTCTCACAAAACGCTCCTGCTGGATGCCGATAAGAACGCCCCTCTTACCTGCCGTCGTGGAGGTAGAGCTGTGGAGGGAGGCCGGAGGGCTGGCTGACCGGGCTCTGCTGGGATCCAGCTGGTGCGGGCTGGGAGGCTGCGGGTGCGGGAGGGCCCGTCGCTGCTTGACATGTCTGAGTTAGTGTCGGGCCGGACTGGACAGGTGCCTGACCTGGCTGAGTGGCCGTCTGGCCCGGCTGGGGAGCCGTTTGGCTGGGCTGGATGCTTCCTTGGCTTGGCAGGGCTACAGGGCTGGGCTGGGTCTGAGGGCTGTGTTTCTGGGTCATAGGGCTCTGCTTCTCTGAGCCGGGGCCAGAATGAGAACCTGTGAGGGACAGAGAGTCAGACAAGAGTTCATCCTCAGTGGAGAGATGGAGAAAGATTTGAAAGATATGCTCAGGAAGTTTTGTTTGGTAGCAATATATTTGATAAAATGAGTCATCTGCTGAATGAAATCTGTTATAAAACACACAAATAGAAAACTTTATAGTTTTTCAATGACATTATTCAAGGTTTAAAAAATGGTTGCTCTTGCTGAAACATTCAAGTGTCACCTTGAAGTGCACAAACTTCCCTGCACTGAACTTTGTTTTCTTTCAAATTCATGAATATCTGCTTTGGCGTTTTTTCACTTCAGAATATTTCACATAAAGTTTCACCTTGGCCAAACAAAATAAAAGAGATCCTGTTTACCGACTTCAGTGAGTTTTCATCATCAAGCACAAAGACAAACCTGAACAAGCAGCCACTAAAAACTCACATTGACAATCGCTCTGACACTTACCCTCCTCTGGGATGATGTGCAGCGTGACCGTCAGCCCAGCGTCTTTGATGAGCTTGACGATGTCGGCGTGAGGCATGCTGATGATGGACTGTCCGTTCACAGCCAGGATCCGGTCGCCCACCTTCAGCTTCCCGCATCGGTCGGCCGGGCTGCCCTCGATGATTCGTCCTATTTTATGAGGCACAGCTGGAGACGGACAGAAACGAGGGGAAGGAAAGATGTGGAAACAGCAGAGTCAGTTTATATAGAGTCAGTTTTAACTAACCCTAACCCTAACAGTTTTTGATACAGATACAAATATGTTTAATGAAGCTCTATCACAAACCTTTATATTTTATCTTAATATATTTTATTGCCAAGAATAGTTACAGACTTGTACTCCTGTTTTACTCGGAGTAAAGAAAAACAACCCGATTTCCTATAAGTGCTTTTAATAAATGTTTAATATTTAACGGTTTCTCACATATAAGACCGACAAAGACATCATGTCACTGCCTCAGGATCGTTGGTCATTAGGATTTGCGTAGATTAACACATCTTTAGCTTGAGGCAACTCACTGATGACGGCGGCGTTCTCCGGTCTGTTCAGGGAGCTGATGATGACGAAGCCGAAGCCCTCGTTCTCCTTGCGGTGAATAACCACATCACTGGTTTGAAGCCCGGCTCCCTCTGGAGGAGAGGTGGCGGCGGGGGCAACGATGGCCGGAGGGCCCGAGGCCGAGGCTGCGTCGCTGCGTGGAGAGCTGTGTTGTGTCGACACTGAGCCAGGGCTGCGGCCGTTCACAGGACACAGTTCACCTGAAGGAGAGGAAGTGTGTGAGGGGAGAGGACGAGTGAAGGCTGTGCTACTGTAAAACACAATCAGTTCACTCACAGGGGCTATTTATTCATTTTAAAAGCAGCTCAAGATGTAGCCACCGGAGGAACTCCAGGTCTGCCCACCTCTGCACCTGCAGCTGGTCATTCTCTGTAGAGGTCTAAGTCTGCGTGTCTGCCACATGCCATCACTGCTGTATAACACTTAAAGACCCAAACCACAGAGGCAGCTACTCTGCTCCCAGTGAACAAAGGATAGATGTGTGATCTACTTCTGCAGAAAATATGTGTGGGTGAGAAGAACACGCAGATCCCACACACAGATTGTCAGCATGTGTGTCCTGTCCAAGTCGTCTTTTTTCCACTCGATGCCAGTGAAATGTGCAGCATGTTCTCCAGGCTTAGTAAAGTGTGAAAAAGAAGAAAGAAAAAGAACAAACAAAATAAACAGATCAAATTGTCCTCACCAGGCATTTGCACTCTCCTCCTCACAGTCAAGCTGACTTGACCGTTGCGAGCGGCTGCATGCATCAGGTCTATCACGTATTTGTGCGGTTTCCCAGCAACCACGTTTTTATCCACAGAGATGAGCTCGTCCCCGGGTTGAAGCCGCCCATCACGCTCAGCGGGTGTGTTCTCTATTATGGCGCCAATAACAATCTGTTCAAAGACAATCAATGTTAGCAGCATAGAGGACGGCGAGGGGGACGAGACAGAGACACACAATCATTTCTTTATCGAGCTTCTTAAAGTCTTTTTGGATGAGTGGAACTTTTTTTGTCCACTTTCCAAATATTCTGCAGCCATATTCTCTATGAATCACAGTATGCATGCTGGTGGACACTTGTAAACGTTGGCAAGGCCTTACTTCAGTATGGGAGGTACTGAGCAGTTAGAGGGTGTGTGTATGCGTGTGTGTGTGTGTGTGTGTCTGTGTGTGGATGGATGTTATGTCTGTTGTGTGAACTGTAACTGGATTAAGAGTGTGAGATGAGGTTAAATGCAGGTTGGTGTGTATGAGGTCAAAAATGTGTGTGGTCCAGCCCGTCCCATACGAGCCTTGTCACGGGCGTCCGGACTCACAGCCTGCACGGCCTCGTCTCCCCCCAGGATACGGAAGCCGAACCCGGTCTTCTCCCTCAGCAGGTGCACCTCCACCTCCTCGTACTCTGGACCTGACACGCAGAGAGGCAGACGTTTACATTAAAATTCACCCCCTACTATGTGTTGCTGTGTGTGACGTGACAGAACGCCCCCTCTACCATGAACTAAAGGGTCTATACTCACGTCGGCTCTCGTAGATGGCTCTCGACTTCTCATAAAGGTCATAGGGGTCAGGTTTGCTGAGGTCGAAGCCTTCGGATGAATCAGGCACAGAGGTGCGGTGCTGCGGCTGGTTCGGGAACGAAGTGCCAGGCGGCAAGAGCTGACCGGACAAGCTGGCCTGAGGGCTGCCATGTGGGTCCCACTGGTCTGTCAACTACAAGAATGAGAGATGATTAACTGAAGATATGGGATCACATGTTAACCATGCACCAACACAACTGTTCTTCAGCTCATCGAGGTGAACAGAAGAAACCTAACCCTCATCTACTCTAACACAAGTTACAATTGGTTCAGATGTGACACTTCAAGACCAAGACATGAAACACCCCGTTTTCTTAAATGAGAGTTGGAATCTGAAGCCACCTCCCACTTGAACAACAGAATACTGCGTTATAATGGACCAGTCTAATCTGTGTAGTATTGGATTACTTTGGGGCAGCTGTGCATGTTTGAGCTTCATGTAGCACTTCTTGAATCAGCTGTAGATTGAAGCTTTTCATACGAGTAAAGCAGCCGTGGACATGACTGGAAGTTGCATTAAAGTAAAACTGCTTTTTAAGCCGATATATAATAATGAATTTACATCTCTTTTAACTATTTAAACTCACTCTTACGTACAGAGGGCTTTACAGTCAAGCTCCTGCATTTTGTGGCTGATCTACTTCACCCTCCTCACTCATCAACGTGCTCTCCTAGGTCCACTAAGCTAATTCACTTGTTCCCGCCCACACACTTTAAGACTCATGGCGCTGGAGCTTTTGAAGCCGTAGAACCTAAACTGTGGAACATGTTGCTCTGAAGGTCTGACGCTTATGTTGATTCTGTAGAAAAGGCAGCAAAAGACACATCTGTTGAAACAGGCGTCCGGGTAATCTGTTTGTAATTAAACTTTATCTGCTCACTTAGATGAGATGAGATTCTTCATGTTGGAATATTCTGACTAATATCATGAATGATTGCTGATTGTAGGAGTGGTAACAGCTGCAGTGTGAGTGTGAATCTGAGGAGCTTTTTCCCATCTGGCTGGATCTGATGTGATCGAACCAATGAGCTCAGGTCAGGAGAGACTGGTTCATTTTATGATAAAGCGGAAGACAAATACCTCCGAGGCAACAACCACGATCATATAAACTGCTATTTCACTTCCTGGCTTCAAAAAACGAATCACACACGGACAAACCCACACGAGCAAACACACAGTGGACATACAGCGAGCACGCAGACACACATTTGGTTCAATTTTTCTACCTGTTTGGTACATTGTGCCTTCCATGGAGAGATGTGGCCTGAGGGAGGAAGAAAGAAAACACTGATGAAAGAGAGCAAACGCCAACGATCTGTCAGTTCCTTATCAAACACCAAAATACAGACAATTAGAATTATACAAACAAAAACATGTTTAATGGAAGCTACAGTTTGTGAAAAGGTTTCTGCTAATGCAAGTGTTTTAACACTCAGTTTCATATTCTTCTGTTTTGACTTTGTTTGTGTAACTTTTCCTGAACGGGTTTTGGTCGTTGCGTTTGTTTTCAACATAATTACATCATTAGCTGCGGGCAAAAACAAGGGCCCCCCTCCCCCAAACACACACACACACACACGCAGACACACACTTATCTCTGTAGGTCATATTTTATCTGCATGAAGAAAGCAGGGAGCACTATGCAACAATCTCGTCAGCACGGCTCCCCTGTGATTCCACTGAATCAAAGACATTCACCACATTTATGCTGCTGAGACCCAGTTAGACGTGAAGGGGGAAACATGCGAAGGCGGCCTGGTGTGTAAACATTAAGTCTGAATCTTTACACATGTGGACAGAAACACATAAAGACATTCATCATGCACAGAAGACTCCCGCTGCACCGCTGATGAATCCTTTAACAGATTGGACGCTTGTAGATTATCCTTCGGGGGAATCCAGATATATAAAAAAATTTATTTGGTTTATGAGATTTGTGAGGAATGGATTGAATATCTCTATGGAAGCCTCTCAAACGACATCTGCCTGCTCTTTTAGATGTGTGAGATTGGCACTTGGCAACGGCCCAGAAGTCAGCGAGCCACGGGAGATTTGAGGAAAATGACATATGACACATCGCTTCCAGTCCATGAGAAGATAAAATGAAAAGTAAATTCATCTCTGCCAGTCCCTGCACCATTTAACTTTTTTATTTTTTAACACTTTTTAACCTAAGCCCTTCACTCAATTAATTAAAACTACCGGGTAATTATAATCAAAAGCAGAGAGAAATAAAACTCCTCCTGTCTGTCACTGCCAGGAAGGTTTGAGCTGTCTGTGGTGCTGAAGTGATTGAACACCGTGGCAGCAGCGGAGGGAGCGCTCTGAGGGAAGTTGGAAGTAATAACCGGATTCTGCAGGGAATACAGGCCTTCAGGGACACTGCTAAGGAATTCTATTAACTCATTCTCATGAAACATTCCTTAATGACACACTGGAAGGAGTGCAGAGCTACCAGGCAATCGTCCTCTCATGCTAAAGAGGAGCGTCATCCTTATGGATGCATTAAAGCTTAATTTAAATGCTAATCTAGTTCATTGACATATGTGCCGGATGTGTAGTGCACTCGTATGCACGCTGATGAATTACCAATTAATGACTGGTAGACAGGATTCATGTGGTCTCTCTCTCTCTCTCTCTCTCTCTCTCTCTCTCTCTCTCTCTCTCTCTCTCTCTCTCTCTCTCTCTCTCTCTCTCTCTCAGTGGTCAGGCAGTCTGGCAGGCCGCAGTCACAGACTAGCCTGCTGAGTTCTGGAAGGCCTTCAGATCCGCCTGATTGGCTCGTGCATCCAGACAACCTTTTCTTTGTTGCCATGATCTGGATCCTTATTGGTTGGGTAAAATGTCTCCAGCCTGTGGTTGGCTCTACTTCAAATTGGGATGTCGGGAAGGAGCTGTGAACACGACCAGAGCTCAGTGGAACTCTGGCAGAGAGCCCACGCTACAGTGGAGCAGTCAGACACAGAGACAAACACACACACACACACACACACACTCACACACACAGTCACACATTCAGCAGAAGTCTAACACCTTGTCTGTAACACAAAGCACCAATGCTCCCAGTCACATATCTGCAGTAATGTGTGCTCCCTGAATTCCAATGGAAGCAGGATTTCTGTGCTCTGCAAAGATATCCTGCATCTGCAAACACAAACAGGCTTAATCCTTCCTGATATTTTGCATATATGAGTCAGAGAAGGGGAATTTATCCTCTCTCCTCCTACAAGGAGGAGAAAGACACACACACAGAGCCAGAGGGGTTCCTGGTGGGTGAGGGTTAGGGCCGATAGCCCCTGACAGGGAAACATGTGTGTGTCTTTGCAAAGGTTAACCACCAGGTGGCAGATGTTTGCTCTGCACGGACATAAGATTCACTGCTGCTCACTGCCAACACACACAAACATGCGCACATGCACGCAGGCACGTACACACGCACAATGTATTATTTTTCCATTCCTGCTGCAAACACTTGAGTCATTTGTGCCGATTATCACACTCAGTAGAATGTATAAGCTTTAACGTAATAAGGTGATTGAATAATTCACTGAGCAACATGCAGAACACGATCAGTTCACTAGCATAGAGCTGCACTTTGCCAGTTCATCTCCAATACATGTTGATAATGCTGTGTCGGGTGGAGACAACGGGTCTGGCATAAAATCTGAAAAACACCCAGCAGCACTGGCATCAGATGGTCGGATGTACCAACATCACTAAGAGCTATTGTCTCCATTGTTTTTTCACATCTGCAATAAAAAACACTGTCACGCTTCAATTAATTCAACCTGAGATGCAATGAGCCTGATTGCCTTCATTCCTAATAAACTATTACTAATAAATGGAAAAGCTGATCTATAATTCTTCCTTATTGCTTTGTTATCATCCCAGAAACGATGCAAAGGAACTCTCCTGAAAAACTAAAAAGTGAAACGACAAAATGAGAATGAAAACTTGAACAAAGAGCTGGTGGGCGACTCAAAAGGTGAAACTGTGAACTTTGTCTTTTAAAAAGGCCAAACACGAGACAGTGTTAGACTCTCTGGACTCACATCTAAGTGATAAATCACCGCAGGACGAGTGTGTGTGTGTGTGTGTGTGTGTGTGTGTAGGTGTTTGTCAGATGGCCATGGGCTCAGCAGCACACGCAGCCTATAGGTAATTATCAAGTCATATTTCGCCCTGTGACCAGAACACCTTTCAGAGCGAGAGCACATGTCAAACAAATAAAACTTTCACATGTTCAATTTAATTTCCTTGCAGGTGGCAAAGCTCGCAGGAGATAGTGGAAGTGGGGAAATGGCCACACTCCATGGCGCTCTGGCAATATTACAAGAACCCTGCTCTTAAAACTTCCCCACTGTGAAATCTTCTCTCATCCCCCTTTTCAAGTACTTTAAAAACTCCATTTTGATTTATATTCTCAGACCGAGGGCATGTGGTCTTCTGTCTCATTCACTTCAAGAGGAAAGTAAAAAGCTGAACGTGTGCAGGGGGAAAATTGCAGGTGGATAGGAGCAGCTTGTGTCAGTGCAGCGGTTTGATACAGAGATTCGATCTGAGGCATTATGGAAAAACCCTGGACTTGAATTTCCCTGTCGAAATACACAAAGAGCTTAAACTGAGAGAAATCAAAAATATATTTCTTTAAAATCAGGTTTAAGATGAAACAGTGGAACCTGTGAGAATGTTCCAGAGGAATCAAAGATATTATTAATCATTAATCATTCAAATGTACGCCTGGAGCTTTCTGGCAGCAACTGTGCGTGATCCAGCTCCTCATCCTAACTGACCATTTGTTATAAGATAACTGTAAAATGCTTTTTTTATAATCAAAGCTTCATCATTTCAGAGTTCGGATTTTTAGTTGGTACATGAAGCCAAACAGCATCATGCCAACCGGCTCAGTTTGCCAGTGAGACACTCTCATTTGGTTTGAAGAGGAGTGGCTCCAGTGAGAATGTAACTGCCTATCCCCACAGCAGCGGTGATGCTGCCTCTCATCCCAGAGCTCCACTGCCTCTTACATGTTCAGCTGCTTTATGGTAAAATACATCCCCTATATTCAAGCTTCAATAGAAAAGATAAATGACATGTTGGGGATAAGCTGCACGGGAGAAAACATGGTGTCACACACACAACAGTCACAAAGACAACTGCTTTGCCTTCTTTGTTTACTCTCTGCATGAGTCAGCACATGTGAAATGCATTAAATAACAATATGTTTTCAGAATTGTAGTAGTAATAGTATCCAGGGCTGTTTGCTGCTCTAATGATCTAATTTTCCACCAAGGTAAAAATTGAAGTTTAATATTTCTCTCTACCAACAAATAGAAATGATTGATCTTTACAACACTGCAGAATTGTTACACTTTTTAGTGAATCACTATTGTTATCTCAAGACATCATTTGATAAGTTGTGCAGTTTTTCCTCGGGCAAAATTCTTCTTCTACCTTCAAAACTGTTAAATATTCCAAAAATAAAATGTCACCTGGAGACTTGAATAAGATTACTTGAAAGTGTTCAAAAAATAGAACAGGTTTCAAAATGATCATAATCAGAATCTCTCTGACTGTCAGCTCCACTCGACTCGCTCCTGTAAAGCTGCAGCTGGGGTTGAAGATCCCCACCAGCACGATTTCAATCCCAAGTCAGATTATATTTAGCTGGACAGTCGCTCTACACTGGACCCTTCGTTATGTCTGCAACTTTTATTTTGGTCTTTCAAAAGGTGCAGAAATGCCACATGCACTTTGACATGTATCGTACTGTAATTATTTTTACCACAGCTAATGACAAATATAGATCAAGGAGTGTCAGCAGGTACTAAATGGGATTTAACGTGTTTGTTTGAACCTTTATGTTCTGGGACTCCTCTACAGTAGTTTTGCATTAGTCACACTTCAATAAAAAGTTCTTATTTATTACACAGCTCATTGAGGCGTCTGACTGAAACAACATCAGCTCAGGCCTCCTCAAAAGTCCACTTTCTTCTGACTGACAGCAAGACAAGTTTATCAGTGAGCATGAGGTGCTTCTCATCATCTAACAGTAAAACAAGTAGCTAGTAGTTAAGGAAATGAATGTAATTGATTGGAAATGGCTAAATCCATCAGTACATGTTCGAGCCCAAAGCCGATGTGGAACATGAGAGTGGACAGGATGAACATCCACAGCAACAAAGATTATAGTGGGACGTCTGTTCAGTAAATATTATGACTTTACATTCTGACCATGTGACAGAGAGGTGGTGCTAGTTTGTAAATGTGAGAACAACGTAACTGAATATCAGGAAATATAGAAGCACATTTTATTGCTGAACAGTGAACCTGCACCGTATGCCAGAGTATATTAAAGCCAATAAAACTACTTGACTGTTTTGGAAAAATTAACTGTGTTCAGTAATATATGAATCCATGTGAGTCACATATAGAAAGAAAACATTGGAGCCAAGCCTTCGATCTGCAGTCTGAACTTTTGATTCTGAACTTTAGCAACATTTAAAATATATGTCTCACAAAATATAGAATGATAAACGGAAAGAGTGAAGTTGTACTGGAAGTGTATAAAATAACAACCAAGGAGACAAACAAAGAGAAAAGAAAGAATGAGGCAGGTCCTCCCTCTCACCTGTTCCTCTCTGAATGAGGAGCGTGGCCTCCGCCCCCACAGGACACTCTTTCAGCATCTCCACCACTCGCCCGTGTCCAGCTGAGGCCACCGGCTGCTGGTTCACCTCCAGGATCAGGTCTCCCTCTATCAGCCCCGACGCTGCCTGTGAGCCCGGGTCCAGCACCTGCAGCACAGGAGCATGACGTGTCCACCCCACAGTCAATTTCATCTGCTCTGATCTAATTTGAGCTGAGAGATATTAATTCATCATTTTCATTCTGCAAACCAGATATCTATGGTTGGTTCATAAAGCCATTTTATTTTAAATGATATCTACTGGTTCAAAAATCAATCAAGAAACTTTATACTGATTAAAGGTTTATAGGAACATCATTCAAGATACTTTAAAGTGCAATTACTTTACTCCCGTAAGCAGAGTTTTTATTTGTCTAAAGAATAATAAGTCTTGAATGTCGAACATAAAGCAATTACATGTTAAGACAGATGTTTAGTTTTTATGTAGCTACATAAGTAAATACGACAGGGATGAGAAATGGCATCTGGCACAATGACGGTTATCTGTTCTTCACTGCCTGGAATACACAGGTTAAGAGTTTTTACTCTATGCACTACTGGTCAAAAATATAATATACACTTTCCACAGGGTAATGTCTCAGTGTTTCTGCAATGAACGCACATACATTATAAAGACTAAGAAAATCATGGATTTTCATTACACAGCCAAACATGACCTGTGGTGTTCTGCCTACAATGCATAAATCAATATATATGAAAAAATAAACAGTCTCGAAAGTTCAACCTTCAACGGCTGCAGATTTTCAATGCATGTTTTCCCCTTCTGTTCACTTTATCCCAAATCAGCTTACTTATATTAACTTGCATGTTGTCCTAATTATGCATCAGAGGATAAACAAACAGTTTGTTCCAGGAGCCATCAAAGTTGGGGACACCTGTAGGAATTGTTTGCATCAACTTACAAGGATTCACTTGCTGTGAATTTACCAATTTCTCAAAAGCTGAAAAAAGCCTGTTTTCATTGTGGGTGTTCTTAATCCTCAGACCAGTAGTGTTTCTTCTTCAGTACAGTCTTCATTCATCACAATGGTGGTAGCAAGCAAATCCAACACAAGCGGAACAGATTTTCATATAATCTCAGTCTCTTTCTTCTGAGTTGCATTGGCTGATTAAATCTGCCTTGACCTGCTGTTTTAACTCTGCCACAAGTTTAATGTATAACACAACTCAACTACCGAGATTAGCTGACGACTGAGATTTCACTGCACACATCCTGAGACACAGACAGTGAAATACAAATCCAAACACTTCTAAAGCCTCTTATTTCTGCTCTAATCAGAGTCAACTCAGTGAAAGAACAATCCCTGGTACATCACCTGTTTCACTCGTTGACCAGTGGGACTGTCAGCAATAGTGAACCCAAATCCTTCCGCTCCTTTCACCATAGTAACCGTCAGCAGCTCTGCCCCTTGTGCAGTTGCCCCGGCAACCCCTGCAGTTCCCGAGGAGGCCATGGACACGTTGTCTTCATGAGGCGTGAGTGCCGAGGCTGAGCCGGGCGTGGTGGGTGGCAGGGAGGAGCCGTCTAGATGCGTGTCCCCGGGGTGATGCCCAGCCTGGGCCAGAGCCTGCGGAGGCAGCTGGGAGCTCAAGGACAGGTACTCCAGGTACGGGTCGTAGCTGCCGCGGCCGTTCACCACCAGGGGGCGGTGCTCCATGCCAATGGGGGTCAGGGAGGCGCTCGCGGCTGCATTGGGGTCCTCGGGGTCAAAAGGAAGAGGATATCCTCGACAGAGCACGAGGGTCACACTCTGACCAATCGGCACCGACTGAAACAGTTTGACCACGTCGGCGTGCGTGGTGCCGAGCACACAGATGTCATTAATGTAGACGATGACATCACCTGAGGAGGAACGAGAGCAAGGACAAGGTCACACTACGTGACACAGACCACATCATCTGCTCCCAGTGGTTCATGTGCGTAAACATTCTGTGCCGCAAAAAATACAACTTGTCACTTCCTGTTGCCATAAATGTCACATCTCTGCGGCAGCGGGACACACGGCAGCAGCACGGAGGACACACACTGTCCCTCTCCAGTATCACACAGGAATATAATAACCATTCGTTGCCACTGCAGGCGATCTACAAGTGTAGGTGTGAGACAGAGAGGTGAAGCGAGACGGGGTCAGCGTCTCTGTGAATGTGACAACCATCTGGTGCACACAGCCATTAACAGAGACCCTCTTATCATTAACAGCTCAAATATGTGCATAGACCTGCACAGTCACAATGCATTATGATGATGCATTTTCTAAAGATCTGGTGGTGAGAATGTTTTTGATCTTCGTGTGTAAGAAAAGTTTGATTTGTCAGGTCCCATCCGCCCTGTCTGGCAGTCTAAAGCCATCACTTCACTAAATCGTACATTTCTATTCACTCTCACTGGTTCCCCGTTGACATTTTTGCTGCAAACCAATCACAGCGAGGTGAAAGAACTTCACAAATGCGACACCAGATACTCTGTCATCTCTGCTGTAGTTTGAATGTGCGGAAAGTTATGGATTTCTGCTTTAAAGTCACAGCCCCATGACAAATGCAGCTGCCTCAAATCCTCTATTTCACAGTTTTTGGGAGGCACACTCTCTCGCACATGCAGATACGCACAAACTCCACACAGACAAACACACACCCTGACATGTCACGCGCACAATCCTACACAATCCCTGAGAGCAATGCCGCACAGCTCAAACGGGCCAGCTAATCTCAGGCAGCGAGTGCCCGTATGTGGCAGTGTGACTACGCCTGTGTGTGTGAGTGGGAATGTGCGTAACACGAATGTGTGCGTGAGCAGCTCTGGCAATGTCACAGAGCAGAGAGGAGCAAGAGAGAGGGAGAGAGAGAGAGAGAGGGGGGGGGAAATCAGAACAGAGACAGAGAGAGGGGCTGACAGACTAGGATAGAGGGATGAAGAGAGAAAAACCAAAGAGGTAGAAAGAGAAGGGAGATGAAAATATATTGAGGCGGGAAGCAGGGGGAAGTGTCAGATGACGTGGTTAGATAAGAAAGCATAATAAAGGGTGAGCCAGATAGAAAAAGAGAGATGGAGATAAAATGGAAAGAGATGGACTCCAGATTTTAAAAAAAAGAGAGACGAATAGACAAAGGGAAGAGACATAAAAGCTCAGAGAAGCGGAGGATTCCCATTTCTGAAATTAGCTCTAAATGAGCAGTTGAGAGACCAGTCGCACCAGACAAAGGGCCAAGTGGTTCCCACAGGAACACGTATAAAGCCTCATCCAGCAAATCCTCCCAACTTATGAGACTCCAACTTACTGTGACTTTAACGTGCAAATATAAAGTAAATGTGCAGGTTTGGATCTGATGTCCGTCTCGAGGATATTGTTAATGAAAACATGCTGGTATGTTGCAGGGATACACTGATGTAAGCCATGTTAGACCGTATATCCGCTGTTCGGATATTAAAGAACATTTGGTTTTAGGAATCAAAGTACAAATACAAACATGGGACAGTTTAGTAGCACTGCTGTATTGTTGTATGACTGTTTTTTGATGATTCTGTGACTGACGGTGCAGCTGCAGTGTCACAGCAAAAGCAGAAATGATTCTCCAAATGAAGCAGCTGTTGTGTGGCGACAGTCTACAATCAGTCAGGGCCCAACAAATGAGCTCCTCTCATTTCTCTTTAACAGAAGCAGAGTTTTGTTGTGCACTGACAGAGGGCAGAGAGTGCGCTGAGAGGAAACTGGAGTCCTTGTCCGGGACACACGGTGCTACAGGCACAAATATAGGGCATCCCAAATATGCCACCGAGGGCCAATGATGTCCCCTTTCAAGAGGACTAGATCTTTGCAGGGATACTGAAACCTCTACCGCTCGTTTCTTTTTTCATTTGCATCGTGAGTATCGCTGCAATTTTGTTTACATGCATGCGTGCGTTTTATCTTTAAAAGATTCTGAATGGTGAACATTAAAACTATTGAAGAGAAAACGTTTGCAACCAAAACATCGAATGGAAGAAGAGGTCTAGAAGTTTTATTATGAAAAGAAGGTTTTCATGTGCCTTTTTTTTGGGGAATGTTGTTTGCCCTTCCAAATGTGTCCATCCCTTGGATCGGTGAAGGGTGAAACGCAGGAGAAGCTGATCTGTGCTTCATTTGGACAAAAACAGCCAAAACAACTCTGCAGGACCTCGAGACAACAGAATATCACCCACTGGTTTATGATTCTGTTTCTGCTGTTATTGTTTTAAGTAAGTCTGAAGTGAAGCTGAGGCAGTGAACTACATCTGGCAAAACATGTATCACCTGAAGGGAAACAGCTTAAAACACATGTGAGGGCTTAATATCTCCTAATAGTCAATAAACACGCTCCAAACTACTTCTGGAAAATGATTGACCTGAGGAGGAATTTGATAATGAATGATGATAATGAATTTTTAAACTGAAATCGATAAGTCATTTAATCCCTAAAGATAATATATCAAAGACCCAAACATAGTGTTATATTGTGTGTGACGTCTCCGAGGCTTCAACCATAAAACCTACTGACGCACTAATGCTTAGGATAAGAAATATCTGACTGTTGATGCCAGAACTTCACGATAACACACAATGTACTGGACTCTGTTGTGCTCCGCTGGCATTTAGGTCAGAAATCACCGCACACACAAATAAAAACATTGACATTAGATCTGCTTTGGCAGTTCATTATTTTTGGGGAAATTATTACCAGAACGATGAGTTTCTGCCTCAGCATTTATATGAACACACAATTATAGTATGAGCAGTCACAGCTTGTCGTTTATTTGAGGTCTTAAATTATTTCTCAAGAGATAATCATAAGTACCTGTGTCCATCTTCCCATCCTGAGCGGCAGGTCCATCTGGTATCACACTCTTCACCTGCAGGAACTCGTCCGGCTCGTCGCCTCCGATGATCGTGAAGCCAAATCCCATGTTGCTCTTCTGCAGGCCAGTGGACAGGAAGGTGCCCTTCAGTTGAGTCGGGTCTCTTGTAAATAACGGCTTCTCTGTGACGAGAGAGGATTTTGAAAGTGTGATATTTTCGTTTCCTACGTACATTAATATTTGGAGAGCCAAATTATTTCTTTGTGATTTTTCGGTGCTGAATTAATTAAGTGCACATTTCATCTGAATGTGACAACACTGATAAGACCACAATTCTTTAAATCCCTGATGAGCTGAGTCATTTGAAATGCAGTTTTCCCTCATATGAAGCAGTACATGATGCACTGGTCTAGGACGACCTCATGTGCATGCTGGGATCAGCTCACTCGGGGCCCGAGGGCGAGCATGTTCTCTGTCCCCCGCACTGCCAGCCATCTCCATTCGACCCTGTACATTGTAACATTGTGCATCTGCCCCATCAAATACATATGAAACTCCCCATTCTCTGACATATTTTGGGAAAATAAGAAAAACTGCACAATGCTCGACCTAAAACAAATCTGTAAAGACAAAGGAACAAACAATTTAAACATCTTTCAGCACATGAGTTTTCAAGGTTCCTTTGTGCCCTGGAGACCATGTGCCGTGCATGCCCTTTATGCAGTCCTGGCATTTTCATATTTGTGCAACTGAGTGAGTATGTCAGCATGTTTTTATTACTGCACATATTGTGAAAGTGCTTCACGTGTACCTCTGTATATTGTGGGCAAAGGTAGAGCGGACAGTCCCTGGCTCTGCATCTGTTGCTGCTGCTCCAGGCGTCTCTTTGCTTCGAGGACAGGGTTCTCGAACTGAGTCCTTCGATTGATGTGACTGAAAATATAGTGAATCATTACAAATAGTGGAGGGCCGTTCGATTTCAGTAACTTAAACCCAAAAGTTAAAGTGCTCATTCAGAAAAATGTTGCCTTCAGTGTTACTAAATAACCTCATACACCTGTGTGTTCGCTCGACTCAGCCATGAATCATCTGTTAGGTTTGTTGCACGTGTTCGGTTTTTAATTCAATTCTTTGAGTCAGGTGCCTTCATGTTACTTCCAGCTCACGGGAGCCAGAGCAGAAGAAGATAAAAGAACTGAAAACACTATTTTCCTTTGTTGAATGTCAAAAGTCAAGCTCACCAACTTGAATTGAGAGCAATAAAAAGAAACTGGCCTTTGACACATGAGTGTTTCTATTGGCTGTAAGATCTTTTTTTCTTTTTACAATAATAATTTTTGCTAGAATGATTTGTAGCTGCAGCCAAATGTTGTAAGGGAATACGTTTTTACTACTAATTACAGTTAATCTAGCTTTATTAAAAAATGTACTTCAAAAAGTACTTAAAAATAAAAGCAACATATTAAATACTTTTGATTAATCCTCGACAGTTCTTTCAGACGAACATTTCACTGTCAAAGTTCAGGCAAACGAGCTGAAGGACATGAAAGAGAAGTGAGACTTTATCCATTTATAATTAATAACCAGATGTTGTAAACCGTGGAAATGCATTTCCTGTTTTACTACAGAGTTAACCGAGTCAACAGGGAGACTTACTCTACATAGTAGCTGCCATAGATGGGGTCATCTATCTTCTCCCAGCCATAGGGCAGCTCTGAGACGCAGGGGGAAACAAGAGGAGGGAAATTAAGTCACTTTATGCTGAGAGCAGAGGAAGGGGGAATGTAGACACTAAATTGAACCACTGAGGGGAGACGACATGAATCTCAGGGCTCACAGCTAGACGCTCCCAAAGTGCTACTTTAACAGAGAGACAACACTTCGATCTGCAGCGGTGGCTTCTTCATGAAGACAAGAATCACAACAGAGACATCAATATAAAGCTGCAGGAGGAATAGAACATTTAAATCGTCTGGCACATCACATCCTGCCCTCTCTTACTTTTCTTTCATTGTCCTCCCTTTGTCGTGTGCACAAATCCTTCAGGGCCGAAATACCTTCACTAAGCTACTTCATGTTTGTCTCCTCTTCCTTTCACCCACCCACTCATTTTCATCTTGGAAGTCTTCCTCTGCTGTCGTGTCACTCGTCTGCCCCGCCCTTGTGGCTCTCTCACCTCATCCGACCTTTTGCTGATTTATCACTCCTTTTCCCCATCGTAAAAAGAACTGGGTCAAGGCTGCGCTAATATTCACAGTTACAAAACCCTGTCCTGCTCTTTTACTTCTACTTACTTCCCACTGACGTAAGGATATTTTGGTTTTTCGGCTTTATTATTCAGACTTCACTGAGGCATAATCAATACACAGAGGAGATTGATCCAACACTATACGGCCGAGGTCACACAAAAATACACACTCACACACCCACAGTAGCAGTCGATCTTCCGGAGCTGCTCCCCTCCCTCTCAGACTTATTAGAGGCACAGCACGTCTGATTAGGATTCATCAGTGAACACTACTGAAAGGTTGATCTTCCTCCTTCACATTAAATCATCCGCACGTCTTGTTAAATAAGAGTATGAGTCTAATTCATGACTATATCTGTAAGTGGGCATTCTCCGGTGGGAAATAAAAGCAAACCTGATATACACTAATGGTGAGTCATCAGGGACCTGGCATGAACTTATTACCAAAACACACACATACACATGCACGTATATATATATATATATATATACACAAAGAAGCACAAAAGCTGACAGCCCTGCTGCTAGAGGAGCTTGAGATGAATAAATAAAAAAGCTAGACAGAGAGGGGATGGAGTGTGTGTGTAGCTGGGAGTTGGATTAGTATGGAAAGGTGTGTGGTGGTGGCAGCTGCAGGGAGATTAGTTTGCTGCTCTGTGCATCATTAGCTTGCACAAGACAGTAACTACTCATGTCTGCCACTGGAAACGCAATGCAACAGATCAACATGAACCAGTTTTTGTGTTTAAATCAAACTGGACCTGATTGGCAGCCTTGTTTCCTGTTGTTTGATGTGATGGTTCAAATTAAAATCAGGAATATGATTTGGATATCGCTGTGAATACATTTCGAAATGGATTTATGGGTAATGTGGGTTTTAAATCATTTCTCCTCGACTTCACTTCGTTATTCTCAAATTCTACCAGAAAGTTCTTTAAATCAGCCCCAATGCTCATCATAGATTTTAGATTTTATTAGTGTCTGAACACTATTTCATAGTTAAAAAAACTTTGGCCGCTTTATGAGATAAAAATGGGTTTTAGTCAGAAATTGTGATGTTAACAAATTTAACTTACGAGTCATTTTGCATCCTGTCCAATTTGGCATTAATTATAGGAAAATTGGAAAATCCTGCCAAGTTTTGTTCTGAATGATGTTTTTATCGTTCATTTGTTCAGAGGAAAATATGCTGAACTGTGCATTTGACAGATTTAATTTATGCACTTTCAGTTTCTGTGCAGTGAATAACTCCGGATAGTTGCTTTCAAATTAAAAGCCCATAAAGAAAAGCATTATCAAAATTATTTCTCCAAGCAAAGTGTTGTATTGGCAAAAGGACAGAAAAATAATAAAATAATAAATAGCTCGAAACACAACCCAAGACACACACACACACACACACACACACACACACACACACACACACACACACACACACACACACACACACACACACACACACACACACACACACACACACACACCACACACACACACACCACACACACACACACACACACACACACACACACACACACACACACACACACACACACACTAATCTCCAGCTCTATTATTTTTACAATGACTTGGTCTGTGTGATGCTGATACTGTGGCATCGTCCCCTCATGCTGTAATGTAATTATGAACAGATTTGTTATCTTGATATCAATGACCCATATGTGAAAGCGTGCCTCGTGTGCGTGATCTTTTGCATGCGTGTGTGAGTGTGTGTCCTGGCTTGCTGAGCCTGCTGAGTGTGCAGCTCAAGGTGAAAAGGGTGGATGCCGCAATTATCTTTTGTCTGCTTTACCGTTTGCTCAAAGTGTCTGCACCGGGCCGCCATTACCTTAAATAACCCTTCTCCTCCCTGGGGTGGAAAAGTCTGATGGATTCACACCTCAAACCACCTCAAATTCCCTCCCACCCCATCCACGAGCCGCCTTAAATGTCTGACTAACTCACCCACTAGTCGCTTGCCCTCCCCCTAAAGTGAAAGGGAGACAGTTTCCATGGAAACCACGAGTGGTCTTTTTTGCTCGCCTGAGCTGAGGGCTCTGTCTTGTCTCTATTTCCTGCCATTAAAATAAAGAGAGACACGGAGAGAGAGGGAGTGTGTGTGTGTGTATTTTGTATGCCTCCATATGAGTCTATTTGCAGTGTGTGTGTGTGTGTGTTTGTGGTGTCTGTGTGTGCGTGTGTATAGAATGAGCACCGAGGGACTTGTTTGTGTTCTTGTTTATAGGTTTGTGTATTTGTGCCTCTCTTGATATAAAGTCTAATTGTGGTTCCTGTGCATTAGATGACTCATCTTCCCACACACACAAAGTTTCTCCCGACAACAGGCATCCACTCATTGAGCTCGGAGGTGAGGTCGAAACTTTCATGACTGGGCCCAGAATGGTCAATGTGCAGAATTGAGAAAATTTGATTATAATTAGCATATTCCTTATGTCATTGCATCATATTTGCATTCTGCCTGGTGTTGTAGTTTCAGCCCTTTATCTGTTTGTGTCTCTCCTACTCTCTGTGGTCACATGTACAGGAAGTTAATAAAGATGAATTCCACATAAAGCTGGTCTCATTTACATGTTACATACAGAACAGTGAGTGAAACGTAGCTGAATAAGATGACATGTTAACATTTGGTTTAAACTAGAATCATTGTGTCTGATCGCAAAATGATAAGTGACGAAGATAAATATTCTGCACAGATGATTAATGAAAGATGGATGATTTTCTTAAAGGTGTTAACCGATGTGAATAATATAATGAACTCGATGAGCCTCAAGTTACTTGAATATATGAGTCTATTACAACATAGATGTGTCGAAAGAGAAGATTCTTGGTCTAAGAATCATGTTGAAGCACAACAGAAACATCTCAGTATTTAACCATATGATAGGGAGCAGATTAACAAGTCTGGGTCACTACAATTCATAACATTGTTGTCATTGTTTTCTTAGGAACGGAGACTGATCAACTTTGTTCAAGCATAAAATACGTTACACACACTATTTATAGTACAAAGTTATGTATAAGTCGCAAATTCCCTGATTATAAGAAGCATCATTGCAGGTGTAGATATGAGCAGATTTAAATATTATGCGTGATAGCTTTTCAGTCGTGAGTTGCGTTTGCATATAATTATTCATAAGTTTGTGTAAGAAATCTAAGAAAGTTGTGTATGTGAAAGATTTCATCTGTATGCGTGTGAGGTTTTCAGCAAAGTTTGTGAATGAGTTGGATGTCATGGCATATATATGTGTAAATAATGTTTCTGATTGGTCCGAATAGAGAGAGCTGGACAATGTGATCACAGGGGGACAGAGAAACGCTCCCGATCAGGACACGTCTGAGTGGAAGAACAGGGACCGAACTCAGAGGTAATATTCTGGCGTCATTATCTGACAGATCTTTGACTCTACTCACACCAAACCATCTCTATCTCTATTTGTCTCTTTCTTGCTGATTTTAAAGACGAGGCTCCAGCAGGGCCTCGCTCTGTTCATCATCACCACCTCCTGCCGTCAAATGAGCATGAGCAGCATATTTTCATCAACAGCACTGAGATTACTTTGAAAGCAGCCAAGGGATTGAGTGCGTTTCAAAGGCAGGACTGAAACCAACACTTGCCGGGATTTGAAGCTTGTCCTGCTCTGTTCCTGCCTCCTCTGAGGAGATATGGGCTTGTGTTACGTAACAAAAGCCTTTCCTGACAAAAAGACGGCAAGCGAAACCGGATCGTGGTGACAAGTCTTTGAACTCTCTGAGTCAGTTTCACCACGCAGATACAACTGCAAAGGAAATTTACTCTCGAGAATTTACATACAAACAAAACACGTTTTACATATTCCCTGTGATTAAACAAACAAACACAGAGTTCTATGCAAATACAAAAATCCATTAGCAGGCTAATGCGTTTTGTTTATGCACACACAAAATGCATCGGAAAAAATACATACATAATTCTTTAGAAACAAATACAGCATCTTGTGTTCCCTACAAAGTGAAATGTAACATCTTGTCTCCTGATTTTTCATCTATTGCTAACTTCATGGTCAAAGATTGATTTTACTTGACATTTTGGTTTAAGACCAAATTAACAGCAGCCTCGACTGTATTTTGTTTTAGCATAGTAAGAGGCTGAATAATGATGTTAACAGTGGAATGAGGCCAAAAATGTACTCAAGATAAAAATATAAAATTAAAAATCAACAGGACAAATGTCACATTACTTCAAGTTCAAGGAGCGATTGTAGCTCCTGAGTGAAGGCTGATGTTTCAAAATTTTTCTTCATGGGCAGCGAAACATTCACTGCACAGCAAAACATATTACAAATCTGAGGTCGAACATTAAAACCCATTGTGTGTTATACCTCCTCACCATGCTTGTACAATTCGAGTATTTTTTATATTGTTTGATGAAAAATAAATCGTGATAGTTGCTATTTGTCATCGCCCGGCCCTATAAGCTAAGTAGAGAATATACCTGCCTAAAATTACCACGTTAGCATGTTATTATTAGCATATTACACAAGGAGCTTTTTTAAATCTTAATCAAATCACATCCTGCATTCAAATTCAGAATTTATACTTTGGGGCCATGTAGGATTGTTGCTATTTATTTTATTTTTGAAGATGGTCGTAATTAATAAATTCTAATATTGTGTGCATAGGATGTTGTTATTTATTTTGTATGGTTAGTGAACCCGAACCCAAACAGAGCCTGAAGCAACAGCAAGTTGTTGCACTGATACACAAAATAAGTCATCACAGAGCAGCACAGCTGATGGAAAACTGGCTTCTGAAGATCCCTGACTGTGGTGAAAACTGATCTTTGCTCTGCCAAAATTAAGCTGAAATACTTTGGAGAAGGGTTTTGTGACAAGACAGCAGTAGTGTGTGTGTGTGTGTGTGTGTGTGTGTGTGTGTGTGTGTGTGTGTGTGTGTGTGTGTGTGTGTGTGTGTGTGTGTGAGTGTGTGTGTGTGTGTGTGTGTGTGTATAGAGAGAGAGAGAGAGAGAGAGAGAGAGAGAGAGAGAGAGAGAGAGAGAGAGAGAGAGAGAGAGAGACTGAAAACCAGTTTGTGCAGAGCTGAGTGGTGTTATTGGAATTCCTGTCACACTGCAGCCCTTTACTGGAGAGACGGAGGGAGAGGGAAAAAAGAGGGGAGGAAAATTGAAGAGAGAGAGATTGAAAGGGGTAAGTGACAGAGACGCGAGGAAGAGGAGTGCAGAGGGGAGAACGGAGGAGGGAGAAAATTGAAGAGATGGAGACAAGAGGAGAGCTACAGAACCCATTGATTCAGATCTTGCTCTGGTGAATCACATCACAACTTGATTAGCCGACAGAATAAGGGTCGTATGATCAACCTCCCTTTAATAATCTGATCCCACTGAGCCAACACAGGAACTCTCTTAATCATGTGACCGACATCAGCGCTCAACTCTCGTTGATCAAATTCATGTTCTTGTTTTTTTGGCATCTGAAATATAATGTTTCAACACTTAAGATTCTCATTCAAGTAAATTTGCTTCCCTTGTTTTAAACCTTGAAAAACAAAACTACTGACATTCTATGGTCTTTTGTCAACAAATTCTTTGAAAAGACCGAAAAACAATGAAGCGATCTGACTAATCTGTCGTGTTTGTGAAGCTAGAGTCTGATCTACTTCCTTTCTCTGTGTCATACACCACCTTCGGCATCTAAAAAACACATAAATGAGTCACTGAATTCCACGAAGAACCGTCCTGCTGCTGCAAATCACCACAGCAATCATCCGGGACCGTGTTAGAGCCCCGATGATAAATCTGAACAGCCATGAAATGATGAACAGGTTAGAAAATAATAAAAACAATTTCTGCTGCACAAAATACCATATTTTTCAGACTACTTTTATAGATTTACCTCTCAAGGCCTCTAAAATCAGTCGAGTTAAACAATTCTGGGAAAAGAAAATCACTCTGATGAACCGGCAGGCTCTCTCAACGTCTTTTGAAAAGGTCTTGCTGTACCTCAATTAACAGCAGCTTAGAATAGTCTGTAAAAAATGCACTTTGTACTCCTGTTTGCGAAGCGGTTGGAAAGTATTTCGATTTCCTTTTATTTTAATTACAAATCTCTATATTCTTTACTCATTTTAATACGAATCTTCATTCGGACAAATTGGCTCAAAGCTGAACGCAACAAACAGGGGAGGAAGTCAGAAAGTAGAAAGAAACACGCTAACACATTGTTGGTTGTTTCACAGGATGTGTTGACAATTAGACAAATCTATTTCAACTGTTATTTTTAAACACAAGATGAAAAAGGTTTAATTCTGGTGTGATGAGTTCTGCAGCACATGTTAGTGTTTGAGTTTCAGTTAAGTGCGATGTCATAAAGAATGTGCTCATAGATGAAAAAGAGACAGAGACAGTGAATATATTGACTGTAACCTCATTGCTTTCCTCTCAGCACATGAAGCAAGACCAATGAATATTAATGAAAAACAAGAAACCTGCAAAGCTAAAACTTATGTATCCCGTCTATTCTTTCTCTATTTCATAACCTGTCCTCCTCCCCAAGCCTGTGGTGAACAGTGCGATCGGTGGCAGACTAACAAACACGTCAGACAACAGTATTTTTGTGTGCTTTTTCTCGTGAAGAGAAAACATTGTGGAGCAGCAAGTCAGCAGCAGACAACACAGGTACTCAAACAGCAGGAAACATAGACACGGCACAACACCCACAAATGTTGAAAAAAGACAAGCTCGGCTCAGATGAACACGCAACAAAGCTTAGAAGACAAGAGAGCAAATACACAAACGGGTCGTTCAGACTCACCGTCTTCCCTGCATTCTTCTGGTGGCTTCGCTTTCTTAGCGAGCCGAGGATCAAGCCAGGATGTTGTTTTGGTGTTGTGACTGAAGGAGGGGAAGAAGAAAGGGACGTGTACATGAACCAGATAATAAAGAGAGAGGGGGGGGCAAACAAAGGTCACACAGAGAGTGACGGTGAGGGTAAGAGAAAGAGATGAGAGCAAAGTAACACTCATGACCCGAGCATGTGCGTGTGTGCAGGGGCAAAGAGAAACAAGGGGATCTCCAAGGTAAACTTAAATGGTCATTAATCCACTAATTAGCCCTCAGCTACTAATTAGTAAGGGTGAGAGGAGAGGGCAATAGTTGGCAGGGTTGTGCATTTGTGTGTGTGTGTGTGTGTGTGTGTATGTGTGTGATTAGCAGTATTGAGTTACATCAACTATTCAATAGAACTACAAAGTTCACACAACCAGCCATACCTAAAAAGTCGCACTTTTTTTTCTTCCCCCTTTATTATTATTTTTAGAAATTTTCCTTATGACGTTATAAATAAAGACTTTACCTCATGTTACAGACATGAAGGAACATGTTGTTTCTTGGGGGGTAAAGCCTTATATTGCAATAAAAAACAATAGATTTATATAACTCTATTTTCTCTTACTCTATGAAGTAGACCTCCCCCTTCTCAGTGTAGGCCATCTCCCAGTTGTCAGGCAGAGGACCGAGCTCTTCCTCATCTGCATCTACGACTTTGATGGGGGATTTGGAAGGAGACTTTGGAGCCTCTTCATCTTCTTCTTCTTCTTCCTCTTCTTCGGTGGGGGGCTCAGCGGAGGCTGGGGCCTGGCTGGAGACCTCAACAGCAACCTCCCCAGAGGCATCTGTGCTCTTGTCCTCGTGTTCACTGGACTCTGGATTGCGCACACGCACGCACACGCAGGCACACACACACACAGTTATTCTCAAATTCACCCTGTACACACATGCAGACCTGGATGCACACGACACACGCCATGCATGATGAGTCAGAGCCGTGCCAGTGAAGAGCCATGAACCCCCAGGAGGGAGAGAGCGAGAAAGAGGAGAGCGAGAGGGGAGCGATGGGGTCTGAGGACAATGAGCATGAGGAGAAAACAACATGGAGATGTCAGAAATGGAGAAACAGGGAAAGACATTGACTTTAGGGGTCAGGAACTGAGTCAGAAACACAGGGAAAGTTTCTTTTCTTTTTTTTGAGTGAGCAGAAGAGCTGGTGGCATGTAAGTCAGAGGATGGGGAGCATATGATGAAGGAGAGTGGAGCACATGAAAGGGTAATATGTGCCTATAATATCTACTGTCTTAAAGGGAAAGTAAGATGGAGGAGAGTCAGTGCTATTTCATATTTCATTTCTGGGTCTATATCTCTCTCTAGACTTGTTAAAATGTGTTGCAGAATCTCACTGGACACTTCAGGTAGAGTCAGGAGGTCATTTTTATCCAGGCACTGTTTAAAATGAGTGAAGAAGCACTTTTCCAGTGTTTCTGAACCAATCCTTTTTTTCCTGTGACCAGCTAAAATGTCTTAGTCTTGTCCTAATCTTTCATGCATCAAATTACAGTTCCTTATATCTGGTTGATCTTGTTAAAATTAATATTGGGTTTGGCACTAAACAATATAAATTATAACGGCAATATTATTTTCTGCAATTTTAGCAATAAAACAAAAGTTATAATTGTGCTGATATAGTTCTTATGCATAGTGCGAGCAGTTCAATGGTATAACACATAATTGATCCACCTCAGATTTGTAAAATGTGGAAGAGTTTAAAACCACAAGCCTCACTCAAGAGCCAAATCTGTCTTTAAGTTAAAAAATGTGGCATTTATCATGATAACTATCAATATACACAGATTTTTAAAATCTTTTTTATCATATTTGGTTAAATCAGGTCAGAGAACAGGGGGTGAAATATGACAAGACTAGAAAGAGAGATTGGGGTAAGGAGATGAAGAAGGAGAGGGCAGATGTGACAGGACCACAGAGGCAGGGGAAGAAGCCAGGGAGTTGAGAAGGAAGAGGACGGTAGAGGAGCAGTGGAGAGTGGAGGAGAGTTGTGGTATTAATAGAAACAAGGACAAAGGCCAGTGGCAGGAGAGCAAAGACAGCAGGACAGACAGAAATGAGAGGACAGAGAGACGATAGCTGGAGCTGCAATGAGACTATGGACAGCGATCAGGGTGGAGGTGTTAAGGTGTCTTTATACATTCTGTTACATAAGCTTATTAAGAACCTTTGCCCTTCTCACTTATGAGTGTTAATGTCTGTAATGACCAGTCAGGGTACAGTTTGTTGTCTGATCTGCACCGGCTGAACGATACACTGCAGATATGAAACAGGACTGATGGCTAAAACTGATTCTTGATTTATCCTGAAGGGACAATACAAATATGAAAGTGAGAGTTGCTATTACAACTGGCTTGTTTCTCTGGTTTTACTCAATCAGACCAGTGAGACTGTCATAAATAACTCAGGGGCAGTCAAAGCCTTCAAACCAGATTGTCTCCGCACTGAAGTATGATATAATAAAATGCCTTCATGGTCAGGGCACTTGTGAAACTCAGTTTGAATTTAATTTGGGTCAGTAGCAGATGGAAAATTTGCAGTAAAGGCATCAAAACAGGATGTTGATGTTTCTTTCGCTCTCTCTCTCAGGCGACAGTACCTGGTGTGATGGCCACCCCGTTGCCATTGACTATCGGGCTGTCCTCTTCCTCCTCCTCGGGCGGCTCCAGGCTGGCGCGTTGCTCCATGTTGCTGACTGACTGGTTCCTCTTCCTCTTGCCCTGGGCGCTGGGCCGGGCTCCGGGCAGCAGGGCCTCACTCACATTCAGAGGAGGGGCTGCAGGGGACGGCTCGGCTGGAGGTTTTGGTGTGCCGTAGAAGTTATCTGAGGGCAGAGAGGCACGGCAAGGTGTGTGTCAGTGGCCATATGTATGACTACCTCAGGTGATATAACGCACCGTCTGTTAGGCAGAGCAGAGGTCCACCGCTTGAGGGCAACACACGGTTTGAACAGATGATTTTAAAATGTAAGAGAAAACACAGCAGAAACTGTATTTGACTACAGACTTGGGACTTTTAATAAATCTGAAACATATTGTGGATTTGCATGCTGGCTGATGTCTGAAAAATGAATTAGCATTAGCTCTGGCTAACAGTTGAGCTCTTAGGACAGATCTGCCTGCCTGAAAAAAAACCTCTGAGGACCTGAACTCACATTAGGATCCAGACTTTAATTTTTACATCATGAGCTGCTTATGTTTAAGATGCAGGTTACTAATGCTTTATCATAAAATGAAACTTATTCTCATTTCATACTGAATTCTTTTCATTTTCCAGTCTCACACTACTTAAACAGACGTGGAAATAAGGGTCAACATATAACACGGTGGATTTCTTTTAAAGAAATAGATAAAAAGAAAATATATAACACAGCGAGGGAGTAGAAAAGTCAAGCCGCCTCATGGAAGTCGATGCAATAAATTCCATCATTGCGTGTTTTTCATCATCCGTCCTATGTGTCCTTCTTTTATAAGCAGCCCCCTCTCTGCCTCTGTGTTCCAGTCCTGCAAAGGAGACGCTGCAGGTGTCTACAAGTTCATTTACTGTTCAATCGCTGCTCTATGTCCTTCCAGTCTTCACCTTACATCTCAAAGATTTAAAATTAAAACACTTTCAAATATGATACAAACTATAAACCTTTGACCCCCACAATGTAAAAGTAAATTCTTCTACCTCTCATCATTCAAAAAGACACCTCGACATCATCTGAAACACACACACAGCCGCCCAAAGTAGTGACTATTCATTCAGAAATGTCTTATCTTGATGCATATCCTCTGCTACCGTTCAATAGGCTACAGAAGCTTTATTCTACAGAGGATATGCTTACAGTTTCAGTTTTTTGTAAAGTGCATTAGTTTGCCATGTTTAGTCCAATATGACATATTAACCCTTTCTCCTCATGTAGATTTTGTCCTGAAACATTGTTTCTCTGTGCAACTTTGGAAGAAGATCTCTTCTTCTTCCACCGGTTGTTCAATAAGAGGAGCATGCTAGGTAAGTATTTTGGACATGATATGTTTATGGTGTTAACTGTGTTGTCATAATAGACAGATCCACATTAAGTTACAGTAAAATAGTCTCTAATAATTTCTTCGGTACATTTCCGGTCGAATTAGATTAACTGACTCATGAGGTCACTGGCTCTCAAAGCCCAAACCAGCTGCCTGTTTATCTTAATGAAGATGACTCTTCCTAAACTGCATCTGTTGCTTTAGAAAGACATGGGACAGTATGTTGAGAGGGAGATAATACAGCTAGCTGGAGGAATACCATATTAGTTAGAGGTGGAGTTTCAATAATAGCCAATTGCTTTTCCCTCAACAGGAGGAGTTTTTTCCGTCTCCTGAGAGAAAATAAAATACTTGGTGCAGAGTCCTAGAATGCAGGACCCCAAAAATAAATACAGAAATGCCTCCAAGGGCAAACAATGTCCCTGGTTAAGCTAAATTAATGATTTGGAAGTTGAGAAAAACCCTGCAGTGTGGTTTCTCTGCCTAATGATGCACACAAACCCACTTTAACATAATGATAGCTGCTCAGTCAGGCTACAGCTACAGTGTCTTAGAAAAATACATGTCTCCATTATTACGTGTGTTATCTATAGTTTTGTTTTAATAAAGTGTTTAAGTGTTTAAAGATATTTTTCAGTAGTTTACAATTTCCAAGTCTTTGACTCTGGAGCCATCTTGACTGCAGTCCACTGTAATGATGGTATGGAAAATTAAGACAGTTAATAACAGCACCACATATAAGTATACCACTCTCTGTTTGACACTGACTGAAACCGATGCTTCGGAAATGTCATGGCTTTCTACAAGTTCAGATTTTCTGCTGTGCTAAATATACATTTTTGACTGGGCATATTTGCTCTTAAACCATAATATAGCCCTGCTTTTATTTGAAATGTAAATAAGACCCTCACTGTCGGGGAAATATTTCGTGATTAAATATTAAGTGTGAGTGAGAGGCAGAGATGTCTTATTTTATAATCCTTCCAAATGGAGAGGAGTGGGGTGTTTCACAAAGAGGAAGCGGGGGACAGGGGCGATGGGAGGAGGCCAACAGCAAGAGGGAAGGAGGCAGCGATGAAGGACAAAAGGGGGATCAGCAGCACAGAGACCACAGACATCAGTTTGCTTCTGTCGCAGCAGGAGGCAATAGATTTTAAGGAAGGCTTTACTGCAGCCACCACTTCCTCAAGAAGCTTAGTCACCCTGCTGCCCACCAAAAAGAACTGTCACGTCCATATAAAAATATAAATGTTCACACACACGCACATATGAACGATGATTAAAGTATGAAACTGCATAGGTAGTGAGCACCCACCTGTAAAAGCCTAAGCACGACCTGAAGAGATGCTTTGAAGAACATAAAGCATGCAGAGATACATTTAGGACAAGGTTCCTCTTTATGAACCAAACTGGTTTGTAACACGCAATATCTGCCTTCAGTTGTGACTCATCACAAACATGACTGATACATACACACAAAGCATGCACACGTGTACACTACAACTACCTTGAAGAGTTTCCTGATGATATGTCATGTCTGATTTCCTTCAATGCCCTTTTCCGATCCTTTTCCGTTCTTATCTCTTGTCTCTCATTTCTTCCTCTCTACTCTCTCCTCTAGTTTTTTTCTAATGTGAATTTCAAAAGGAGTTACTGCACCTACAACGCAGCCACCCAGAAAGTGACAGCTTCCCCCAGTGGGAATAAGTAAGCTCTACGAAACATTCACCGTAAACACGCAAGACACACAATTAGAAAATGAACGTATAAAAAAAGGAACACACACAAATACGCGTACATGTGCCTGTACCCCCCTAGACACACACACACACACACACATACACACACATACAGTCATTTGTGTGTGAGTGCGTTCAGCTGCACAAGCTCACAAAATTTGCTACTGGGCAAATGAACCAGCAAATCCCCCATGTGTAGATGTATCCCTGACAGCGTAGCAAAGCAGATGCAGACTTAACATGACTCGGAAATGGCATTCATCCAGCTCCCAGGTGCACACATATGCACACACACACACACATAGACACTCACACACAATCACAAATATAAGTAGTCAGTCTGCCTTTGAGGAAGCTGTCGTACACGAATCCCTGCAGGAGACTCATTTTGTTTACCTAAGCTGTGTGTAGGAGCATCACCTGACACACCTGATCCATCAAAGATATCCACATTCTAGCACAAGACGCCGGATTCATTTCAGAAATAGTCAAATGACTCCAAAGAAACCTGTTCCCAGTAGCACACAATGTTTCCTGCCCAGTGGCCACAGTGCTCCCACAGCTCACCTTCATAGGTTCCACTCTCTAGCAGGGCTCCACTTTGCTCCAGTTCCATAAAACGCTCCACGCTCACGAAGTTGTAGTCCACCCCCGGCACCTCCCCCTCCTTAGGCTGCCTGGTGGTACCTGCAAAATGAGAGAGAGAGAGAGAGAGAGGGTGGGAGAGAGGAAGAGCGAGAGAGGTCATCAGAGCCAAACAGGGCACTCGAGAAGAAAAGGCAGGAAGGCAGATAAAGAGCCCAGAAAAAAGGACTGGACAGAAAAAGACGGCACATTTGAGGCTACAAAGTGTACGAGAGGAAGTGGGAGGGGAAAGGAAATGGAACAGAAGAGGCTGAGTGAAGAGTCATCGCTTGCGATCGCCAAATCCATTCACACAATTGAGTGTGAGTGACAGTGTGAGACGGAGGGAGACAGCTATAGAGGAGAAGGGGAAGCATGCTCAAACAGCGAGCCGCCATCATTCAGTCCCTCTACGAGCCAATCCGGTGCCGCTTTAGTCACGAATGAGTCAATATGACACTTTTAACCAACTATAACTCAAACCTCCGTACCGGGCCGACTGGATTATTGTCGAAAAACAACAGGAAAGCAGAGGCGCCACATTACCATGCAGCAATTACAGCCTTCCTACATCAACGCTCTGGAGATCTCCATCAGCACTGCAGCGTCGAGGCTCGGCTCTGTGATTGCAGCCATGGGAGTGTCGAGTTTAATGAGGTGCCGTGTTTGTGTCTCTGCCAAGTGGATTTTTCATCCCAGGCTCAGTCAGGTCCGCCGGTGTCGATCCCCGCTCTACATTGATCATGCCTGAAAACAGTCACTGGCCCAGTGCTCTTCACCAGAGCTCGGGCCCACCTGGTGAAATCTAAGTCAGATTAATGCAGACAGAGCAGTGCAGGTGCCAGAATTTCAGATCTGGATGACGTGTTTGTTCTCCAATGGTCCAGGAGTACAAAAAGGGGAAGAGCAGTTCTGACAAGGTTATGACGAGTCAAAAAAACTGTTCCCCTCACATTCTGCATTTAAATTCCATATATTCTGTAGAGTTTTCTGACCATGTTTGACACCTAAGTACAAATTGTTAGATGTGTTTAATGTTAACTGCTGACTTATACTATTATGACAAAAAGAGTACTGTGAAGGGGAATTCAGTATACACAAGAGTATGTCATTTTCTCAAGAATAAAATAGCAACATAATTGGAGTGTGAGCTGTGAGAGTGATGGACTTGTGAACACAAACACACACACACACAGGTTAGTCATCCTATGAAGAGCTGAACTTCCAAACTCCTCTCCAGAGTGTGATATCTTAATCATTAGATCTGTATTGATTGTCTGTCACCACTTCGCTCCTGCAGTGCATCTACTGAACTTTCTCTACTGTATTTACTTCCCCCGTGGGAGCAGAGATGAGAGCTGAGCAACACACAAAGAGCGAGGAAGTGACATCGCACCATCCAGCACCTATAGGCCATCTATAAGGCTGCTCAGCGGCTGCCATACTGTGTACAGAGGGGTGTTTGTCTGCACTTTATCTCTGCCTGTCCCCTGACATGTGTGTTCAGCCATGTGTTTGTCTTTGTGGCTTTAAAAGGCGATAAAGTGCCCACTGCCAACAGTAATCTCATCACGGGGCTGATCACAGCTCAGCGGGACACTGTGAATCCTCCACACTACAGGTATGAGTGAGTGTGTGTGTGTGTGTTTTAGTGTGTCCCACCAGTGTTTGATGTACTCTCATCAAAACCAGTTGAGCACATTAGGAGCAGTTGTAATGTTTACATAGTGGGGTTGTTTTTTCTTTTGCGAAGATCCGATGCATTACAGATACAAAGTAATTAACAGTTGGTGTGATACCATCCACCACATGTGATGCAGTGTGAGCCAACATGTGTTGATTATTGCACAATGCGATTCAATATGACACAATAAAATTAAGTAGATGCAGATGCATTTTACACATACAATTTAGATCTTATGCAGCTCAAAATATGTTTCATTATTCCATCATTTGTTTCTCGTGTACAGCAACTCAGTAAACCAATTAAACCAGTGCTTTTTACGGTTTTACAACCTCCCACATTTGACAGTTAAACAACGTGAGGATTCTCGGCACTAACGATGAGGCACATGGTGCAATACGCCGTAACCACCGCCAATTGACAGATGTGCTGTGCTTTCGACAGGTAAGCTAACTCAGCAGCTAGCAGAAGTCACCGGTTACATAGCAGACGTGTCAAACTGTCCCGTGTCACTCGTAAAATCTTTTGGTTTGTAACATTTCAGTGAAACGTGCAGCTCATCCTCCTCCGAGACAATCTGTGACTCGCATGAGACAGACTTGACGAATATTTGCCTCTGACAGCTGCGGAGATGAGAGACCATCCTTCATCTAAATCCATAGATCAAGCATAGAGTGGAACAAGTACCAGTCCCTGCTTGCAAATATCAATTAGCTATTATATAAATGCAGATTAGAAATATAGATGCATAAAATTTCAAAAGAACAAGAAAACTAGCAAGAGTTAGAACCATCTCAGGTAGCCTGGATGTTTGATTCAGGTAGTATTAATATATTAATACAAACAAACAATGTCAAACCTCAGTAAGTAGTTTATCCCTAAGTATGTCTGTAACATATATAGTTGCTTCAAATAAGTGTCTTTAAGTCAATCAATATTTCTTTTAAATAGCTGTAGGTTGTTACTCATTGTGTCTTGCTCCTGTATAATGTTATAAAATAAAAGAGTTGCCAATAGGAATCATTTTGACCATTTTAGGACACATTGATTTTATTCCCTGGTATATTATGAGGCTGCAGTTTATGTGCTTATGTACTGGATTGCATTATATCACAAGATAAATATCTTCCCCACCCCCATTAGTTGACTCATCATCCCTCCTCTGACTCAGACTGTACAAAGATTTAACTTGACATGTGCTCAAGAAAGACACTGAAAGGATATTTGATCATGTTGACCACCCAGTGCTCAAGACAATGTCTTCACAATTGCCTGTGTCAAGAAGCTTCGCAGACCAGTACGATAAGAACCACTCCATCAACTACACTGCACGGGGGATGGTCTTGAAGGGGATCGTCCATTGTGTGCAGATCTACTCTGAATACCGCAGCAGCCCAGTCTGCCAGGCGGGGCCGGTCGCCTTCCACTGGGTACAGCTATTGATCTGTAAGATCAGAGTGAAATTATTCTGCTGCCCACACCAGAGTAGGCAGAGCCTGTTGGAATACTGATGACGTGCCGATGGCCTTCTCCCACAGCTTCCTTCACTGGACACACCAGTCGAACAGTGAGGGAGCGAGAGAGAGAGAGGGAGAGAGGGAGAGAGAGAGAGCGTCTTGGATCTGAGCTGAGAATATTGATCGATTATCTGGCCTTGAGATAGGAAGAGAGTCTGAATGTTCCTCTTTCCTTCCTTCCTTTTCACACATTTCTACTCAGAGCCATTTAACACATTACCTGTTTTTCTTCCCTGCTCTCTGCTCTTCCTCTTCCCTCAAGCAACACAACTTAATAACTGTGAAGTCGACCTTGTTATTAAAATGAACACTGTTCCCAAAAAAAATCCATTCTCTGCTACTTCTGCTCCTGATGCTGCCTTTGTCTATTTTCATGCTATCTTTAACCATACAACAACTCCCTTTTTATTCCTTTTTCTTATCCTTGTAAAACTCCGGTAGAAACCCAAACTGATTCTAAAAGAAACTCTATCTATTATTGATGAAGCCTCGTGGATGAAGGCTGAAATGTCTCCAGCTCAGTTCAGGGGGGATTTTTCTTCATACTTTTCGTACATAGTCACAAAAGCTCAGATGCGGAGCTTTAATAAATGAGCTGAACAAAGCAGGACAAGCTGCAGGTGCTGAAATAAAAAAGTAGCAGCAGACTGCGAGCGGAGGCAGTGACGCTTCCCCGGAGCCAAAACCAAGGCTGCTGTTGATTATTGATTGAACGTCGGGCTCTCGCAAATAAAGGATAAAGTCGGCTGTGAACTGAAATGGTCTTTGCATTACAATCGGCCGGTGTAGCCAAACCTCTCAGAGGTGACGCTGCGAGTATGGGTATGAGCGCCATAGAGATTTATGGCTTTAAATGACTTAAAGCTTCAGAGCTGCCACTTTAGGGGGTGAAGACTCTCTCTAGCTTGAACCATGACGGCCGAGCACTACAGAATATTTTAACATTAGTGGAAGTGCAGGAGAGAGAGAGAGAGAGAGAGAGAGAGAGAGAGAGAGAGAGAGAGAGAGAGAGAGAGAGAGAGAGAGAGAGAGAGAGAGAGAGAGATTACATAACAAGGAAAGTCCATTTGGCACTAAAGCCAAAATAGCTTAGATACTGAAATAACTCAGACGATAAGAGGACAAATACCTTTGCTGAATAATAGAGTGGCAGAAGAGTGGCAAGGAGAAAAAACCACTGTAAAAGACAGCAACAGAGAGGGAGAGAGGGAGAGAGAGAGAGAGAGAGAGAGAGAGAGAGAGAGAGAGAGAGATAGAGGAGAAAAGGAGTGATTGGTTAGCTTCGCTGTGCATCCACTGCAGCCTGCGACTGAGCTGGATACCGCGCACGTGTACGCATACACATGTTTGTGTAATGAGACAGGAAATCACCAAGAGAGAGCAGCAGAGCGGGGGAGACTCTGAGCTAAAAATAGACTATCGATGGACTGATTATCATAATAAAGGGTGGGGGAAGGTGGTCAATTACAATCTTAGTTTGAGTTTCTGTGCGAAAGCTGCTATGGGGGGGGGCGGGGCGCTTATAGGTAGGATTGTGTCTCCAAAGTTCTGAGACAAATTGTTTGAGAAAGAAAATACTCCTGCAGCATTTGCAACTGAGCGGTAACAGGACAGAGCAACAGACCTAGAGAGGACACACATGGTCCCACCTGAGCCTCCAGCTCTTCATCTCAATGTGCACAGACATGCATTGTGTTTGTCTCATGGTTTGAACCCCTCATGGTTTCAGCACATCATCCATCAGAGCCATCAAGCTGCAGTGGGAGTTGGAGGGAATTTGTTACCGGGAGCCAGGTAACACCAAATCTAACGGCAACTAAAAATAATCTGTAAAAAGGTGAAACAGGCGTGATGCTCCTTCACTTTAATCCACCCGGGGATTAATGTGAGAGTGTGAAAGAGAGGATTCAAACGTGCAGGTAGCGGTGTGTTAGCTCACCTCTGCTCTGAGCTCAATACAACCTCACCTGATAGTGCTGCATGAGTCTAATGCAAACCCTTTCATTTAAATTGAGACATGTTGCTATTTAGATGTTACAATCCCAAAGGTTCTAACTATTTTCCATATTTTCTAAAAACTTTGTGTAAAACGATGCATTTGAAAAATTGTTTACCCGTGAAAATCAATCCATGTGGGAATATAAAGGCAACATTGGATTTTGAGATAGAGCCCTGTAACCACCCCAAATGAAAAATACAGAGATGCTGTCCTTAAAAAACTAAACGTGTTTACCCAGAATCCTTTTCAGCGAGCAAGGCAACACGGCAGCATGAGAGCACGGAGGAATGTGAAGTCTGTTGTTTCCAGCACAATACCCACACGTACACTGCTGCTTTCTTATTCACTTACTGTCTCCTTCTCCTCGCATCTGTCTCTCCATCCATCTGTCTTACTCTCTTGTCTTCTCAAATTGCCTTTCAACATTAGTCCTTCTCTTTCTCTCATTCCACTCATTTCCAATTTACCTCATCGCTCTTCCATCCATTTGTTTCCCTACCGGTAGCCACTGTATCCCCATTACTCTCTCTGTCTTTTTTAATCCGCTCCCTCTTCCCCTCGTTATCCTGCTCTTTCCTTTTGTCTCATCGTCAAGCTCTGTCTCGCTTTGGTCTCTCACGTCTCATTCACTGTCACTGTTCACCCCTGCCTTTTTCCTTCTTCCCCGGCTGGCAGATGTGACGTGTGACAGCAGGTCTATAGGAGAGGTTTGATTGAGCACGCACACACACACAGACACATCCTTATTTACACTACAAAGCACCATGCTACAGATGCAGCGACGCAACATAGCAACAGTCTGACAGGAGCGTCTGCTACCACGACAACACAACAGCGCCTGGCAACACAGCTTTGCCATGGCAACAAGCCGCAACGTCTACATTTGCTTTTTACAGAAACGACATTTATGTCAGATATGACACGGTGCCGGTTGTGCATACACAGACGTTTTTGCTTGTTACAGTCACCGAGGTGCTCAGCTCAAGCCTCTTGGCTCTTGGCTCTGCTGAGCTGCAGGTCTGTGCCGCTCGCTGTCTCACACTTCATCAATCAATTACTGTCACAGCCTGGCCACTGAGAGCTCACACCTGGTTACCTGAGAGTCATTCAGCTGGTGTTTAAGCGGCCGGGCTCAACTCAAGACAGCAGCCGCCGGTTGGGTGGACTGAGGACCTGGACGTCCCCTCTCCGGGGTGAATCCCTGGGATGGAGGAGGGATTGGACTACTCGCTCGGTTACAGATCCATCCAGTGGGATAGTTAAAAGACAGATTGCTGCGAGACAGTGCTGGTGCGGTGGTTAGCAACATTGCATCACAGCAGGAGGTTTCTGGATTATATGGGTTAATCCGGCGAGTTATCTGGATTCTGCTAATTGGCAGTAGAAGTGAGTAGGAGCGTGTAGTGTGCGTTTCAGCCCTGTGATGGACTGGCAACTTGTCCTGAGGGTCTCCTGCTACCAGCCCCTGCAAACCTCAAGGATAGTGGACGGATGGGTGGATGTTGTAACTGCCTACAAAAGTAATTAATTACAACAAGAGCCAATAAATATAAGCTTTAAAAGCTAATAGAGCTGAGATGACATCTGGTCAATGTTTATATACAAAGCTTGTATCTAGTTGTTGTTTAGCCTGTGTAATGCTAGGGTCAATTAATTGATATTTGATTGTTTAGTTCGGAAGCTTCATACAAGAGGACAGCCAGGCTCTGTCCAAAGAAAACTTAATCTGCCCTGGAGACATTGGCAGGTAGATTCTCTCCTGTTTTTCCTATTTACTGTAGGAGTGGAATCAATCTTCTCATTTGACTGCAGATAAGAAGGAAAATTAAGGTATTTCCCAAAAATGTCAAACTGTTTACTTAACATCTACCAATCATCAACCTCATACAGGTACAGAATGAATCCTGTCTGTTACCCTGAGCACCAGAGACAAGTAGTCATTACTCATTCTTTAATCAAGTGCTGAATTGATTAGACGATAGACAGGAAAATAATCAGTGACAGTTCTGAAAAATCGGTTGTAATCATTTCAGTCATTTATCAACAAAACATGTTGAGCGTATTCTCTTGTCTGTGTAGGATGGGTTTTGAAAATTGGGGGAAAGTATTGACAAAAAACAATGGGAATTTCTATTGCCATTGGAAATAATAATTTCACTCCTACTTAGTTTAGCTTGAAATTATGTTTTTGTTAATTATTTTACTTTCTAAGACATTGTTAGGGCACAGCTGTTCGGGTGGAGGCAGTAATATGCACCTGAGGATTTGAGATTATCTTTTTTAATGAAAAGAGGATTTTGTAGAAATCTCTGCAAAGTAATGAACTGAGCATCGGACAAATGCAATCTGTTGTCAGCATGAAAACTGTTACTGTGGTAGAAATGTTTTTAAACTCTACCAGACTACACTTAAATTGAAGTCTATTGAAAAGTCCCATCTCACTATTTCTGTTGAATATATCTTCTATATATACAGGGAGGTCGGCATGGCATATCTGTATAAATATATACATATATGTTTGGACTCAAAATTAAAATGGATTTCTGTGTACGTGAGCTTGTCCCAGCAAAGGAATGAAATCTCAAGAAAGAAGGCAACGTTAATTTCCATCAAAAAATGAACTGTAGCTTGTCAGGAGATATTCCTCATAATATATCTGTCAGGTTCACTAGCAGCTGGAAAGACATCTGTGTCACCCAGTGAACGGCGTCTGGTGGAGCTGGTGTCTGGGTGACATTGAGAAATTACACTTGTACTGAGGTGTTTCCTCTGGTGATGGAAATTAGTCCTGATAGGCTGAAAAGCACCTTTATTAGTCTGCAGGGCTGACTGACACAAGACGACAGTGCACCTCTTGATGATTCACACACAGACGATGGGTGAGGAGGGTGAGGTGATGAAGAGGTAAAACTACAGACAGGAGCACAAGTATAAAGCATCACAAAAAACTCATTAAGTGATTTGCTGCTGAGTGAGAGGATTGAGCTGAGGAGCGCAAGAAGAGATAGCACCTGTCCAGAGCTTAGAACGTCGAGCACTTTGCAAACATCACCAATTCATTAATCATGTTTAATATTTGCTATTTTCCATTTAATAAAATTCACATCATTCCCTTGCAGCTTCTTTCATCTGTGGAACAACCTTAATCCAGTGTGCCACTCAAACTGCAGGGAGCACAGAGCCACATCAAAGCGTGTCAGCCAGCCCTTTAACAAGAGGAAGCCAGCAGGCAAATCACCCCGTTAAGGAGAAGGTCCCTAGGGGATGAAGTCTCTCTCTCTCACACACACACACACACACACACACACACAGATGCAAGGACACACAACCACGACAAAGCGGCGTCTGTTACATTCCCGTTATTATGTTATTATCCGTTCAAACTATTAAATCTTAAACAGAATAGTCAATGCAACAGTGTGAAAACAACATAAACGTGGATGTAAATCCATACATTGCTTATGTGCGCACACACACCCTGAGTCTATAAAATTCAATCTTCCACTGAAACAGACACGAGAAATTAATTTTATCTTTATCGCCTCTTCCAACTTCACCATTACCACGATGACAAACATCCTGAAATAACCATCATCACTCGTCTTCCTCGCCGTTTGCTTTATCACCATTAGACACAGAACCAAATTAGAGTTAAAACTTCCTCACATTTATGTATGTAACTCTAAAGAAGATTCATCAGTTTGCAAACTCTCAACAGAATTCATACTAAAATCAATGTGTTCCAACAAAACGCCCAAAAACTCCACCTATATTCTCGGAAAAAATTTTGGCTGCAACAATCACATATTTATCTTCAGCCAAACAAATGGAAAAAAATAGATCAGATGGAGGTGGGAGAGTTTGGTGACTACAAGCTGGGACAGATTCCTGAAATCATCACAGAGGAACAGACTCAAGGTTTCTATCAAGAAACTGATTTTGTCTCTTTGAATTGATGGTGCCGCAAAAGGATCCAAAAACAGTGAAAAAGCAGGAATCAAACAAGAACAATGGTAAAACTAATTAAAAGTATTGTAAACTTATAATAAAAACCCAGCTTTGTAACAGCACTACATTGGCCACTATGAGTAAAAGCTGTTATAAAATAACACTATACAAGTGTGAATACAAACAGCGTATCTGTGTAGAGAGATAATGTGATGTTTACCAACAAATACCCTCACTAAGCAAATGTTTTAAAATGATTAAATAAAATAAATATAATTATTTTAAGTAAAGTCCAGTCACCAGCAGCAGCTCTATCTCAAAACTAATTCGCTTCATATATTAACAAATAGAATTCCAGTGAAACGTTTGAACTACAAAGCACAATGAAGCTATGAAGAGAGTCCGTTATCACAAAGACAACCTGTTAATTGCAGATTGACCAGTCACAGCGGATCTAGATGAAAATCTTCTCGGTCGTTAAGGGACTCTATTTCTTTTCACTATCAATACAAAATGGGAAATCATTTTGTGGAAGACTGACCCAACAGGAAATTGAGTTTTAAACTACACATGGGGCAGGAAGAGAGATTGGCTGCTAGAAAGAGATTACACACACACACACACAGATTGATGCTGGCTGGGGAAAACCCAAATGGAATATACATGAGCCTTTAAACTATTTATTGTATCAATATAGTTTTTGTACTGAATGTGTTTCCCATTTGCATATAGACTCTGCATATACAGAGTGTGGGCCGTTCTATATGTAATGCAAAGATGGTTGAACAATACAACACACTTTTAAACATAAAACATGATTTATCTCTTCTTAGACATGTCCATACAGTGCAGTAAGTAACACTACCTGTGGGTTTATGTTTTGTTGAGAATAAAGCTTGATACATGCTTGACACTTATATATTTACATTATTCAAGTAATTTTTCCATCTTGAGCTCAATGGTGCAGAGAGCAGTATAAAGTATCTTGTCCAGGAAAGTGCTTGTTACGACGGCATTAATTCTGCATTAACTGGAGTTTACATTAAAATGTCATTCACGCGTCAGGATTAAGGCATCAACTTCCATATAATTCCTCACGTCACCATGATGGCTATCTTCCTCGTCAGTATCAGCAGGGGCCATCAGCCCTATCCTCGTCACCAGCCTCAACATCCTGGCCCTGCTCCTCCACAGCTTTTTTATCTTCTCCTCCTCTGAAGTCTCCAGCGGAGGATTCCCTGCCAGCGGCTGCGAAGCTGCGGGACAGCGTGCGTCCAGAGTAGCGGATGTGAAGTGACAGAAGCGGCATGTACACTATTTATAGGCTATCTGAGTAGAGAAACGTGCTGCTCACTGTTGGGGCTATTTATAGAGCCTTTTACTGATGCCTCTGAGTAGAATGGAGGAGAGGAGATGGTTCTCTGGGGAATGACTTACGAGGCTCCCTCATATCTTATTCTACCCCCATTCAGTGCACGTCCGTCCTTGGACTCACGCGCCTCTGCTCAGCTCATCCCTCCATCCTCTTCCCATCCTCTCACGTCGACTCTCGGCTTCTCAATTTTGCTCCTCTGTCCGCTCTCTTCTTCCCTCCACACCTCTCTCCTGCTGATCTCCTCCTCCTTACCACCTCTCTTCCTCCATTTTTTTCCCACCTTCTTTAAAGGCTCTTTGCTCATGTCCGCATCCATCATCTCCTCTCTCTGTTTACTATACCCCCTCCTCTCCGTTTCTCCCATATATTTTCCTGATGTGCTCACTTCCTCGTCTCGTTTTACTGCCTTACACTCATTTCAAACAGCCCCTCACACTATGCAGACAGTAAACCACCTACAACTCTTCTCCAGGTTCCTCAACAGCAAGTGCTCCTGCAGAGGCGCAGACTCATTTTCTGAAGTGGTCAAGTGATCCGTGTAAATGAATTGAAACAGTGCCACACATTTCTACTGAGAAGTATATTAGACTATCAGTAACAACTGCATCTAACATTTCAACCTGAAAACTGAGATTGATCGCCCATTTCCCCCCAAGTTCTCTCTACCTCTGCCTTTTAGTTTTCATCTGCATGACATTTTGTGAAACCACTGATCAACTCTTGCACAAGCTCTTATTTATATCAACCTGTGAGTGATTGTTGCTCCCTTATATAGTGAAAATATGTGTCTATATGAATGTTCTTTAAGTGGAAGTCGTGTTAGCATTTGGCATGTGTGCATATTGAAGTGTCAACACATGTGGAAAACAAACCGGCAAACAAGTCAACACACAGATTAAACACAGCAGAGAGCCTGCAGGCAGCGATGTGAAAAAAGGGTTATTAATATCAGGCGGAAAATTATCACATTGAATTCACAACATTTTTGGGGGAGAATAGCAAGACCTTGAGCCGAATGATGTAACAGGATGCAGGAGTTGATGTCAGCATGTGAGCCTTCCAGCTGTATGAACACACACTCTCACACACCTCCTCCCACGTCCTTCAGTGTGACAGCATGTTGTGATGCAGAGTGGCGTCTGCTTGTCAAGCTGACAGACTCGCTCTGACAGCACGGTCAGACCGCTGCAGACACGGGAGGAAAAACACTAATTTTATACCGCTCCGAGCCACAACAACAAACTGCCTGCCAGGCACGAGCAGCGCGGCGCTCAGGACCATCGTCCATGATTTCTAACTGTCTGATGCTGTGTCACTCTTTAGGTTGAGCGAAGCCTGCTGACCAAAGACGAATCAAAGCAGGTCGGGGAGATTCTGTAATATCACAAATGTATTTAAATGAATTCAAATATTCAGCCTATGATTCAAAGCTGCAATGCAGGGGGTCCGTGAGTTGGAATTTCTATAATCTTCATTACACTGCATCAGCTTTGTTAAGTGATAGCCAGTTAATTATAGGGATGTCATTGCCACTCACACATCACACAGAATAACCGTCTTTCTGTTCTCACAAAAGGGCTGGAAGCGATTTAAAAGATGGTGAATAAACTATGGTTCCTGCTTCCAAAAGGGGCCTGTGCCGTCCTTCGGCCTCGACAGGGTTGAAGTGTGCGAGGACCTGCAGTGTTGAACCTCAGCCAGTCCCCATCACCTCAGCTGTCACCCTGTCAGTCCACTTTCGCTGCACTATAACACAGCCAACAGGCTCAGAGAGGTAGAAAAGGAGAGGGAAGCAGGGTGGGCTATCTGGAGGTAAAACTGAGAGGCAGAGAAAATGTGACAGAGGGAGGCGGTGACCAAAAGCAATCAGAGAGAGGGAAAGAAGGAGGGAGATGCAGGGGGAACATGAGGGAGAGCAAAGCATGAAAGCAAAGAGATAAAGTGGAGGGAGGGAGGGAGGGAGGGAAAAGAGGGAGAGAGAGAGAGGCTCAGGGACTGTGCAGCTGTGGAAGTGAATTAAACAATCACTTCTGTGTCAGCAGCTCAAAACACCGGCAGAAGACCTCCAGTAGAGTCGAAGTGCTCGGCCGACGCAAAAAACTATCAATGACGTCAAGTGTAGCTCGGTTTTCTAATGGTTCTGTATCTGAATCCGTCTGTTGACAAACAAACAAACGTTCGGCTCGTTCATCTTAACACCCAGACAACACAACTGAGGTTATTAGACAGGATCCTGAAACGTCAAATCCGAGAGCACTGATCCACATGCTGCATGAAAGCAGTCACATCTGTAGTCGAGCATCACAGTGGCTCCAGTCTCCAGAGGAGCTGATTCACGAGCCGATCTGTATATTGACAGCAGGCGGAGCTGCTGGGGACGACATCCCATCCATGTTAATCACGGCAATAACATCGTCCCCGCAACAGGTACATTGATCGCACAATACACAATCCACATCCACATGCAACCGACAGGAATGACGTGTCTATTGAGGGATGTGTGTGTCTAGCTTGTCCAGTTTCTCACATACAGACACAACATCCTTCTTCCTAATGTCCAATAGATTAACCTGGTATTATTGTTGGGCACCAATCAAAACCTGCTATCTGTTTTAATGGTGACAGTGCTGATCGGTGTATATCTGCGTGTGTGTTGTGCATGTCGAGCGTGTGCTGAAGGGGGTAGGGCGTCACGGCAACGCAAGCCTCGAGACAAGAGGGTGGTTGCCGTGGAAACCTCAGGCTGAGGGCTCGGCAGCCGGACGACTGAGGGAGAAGAAGGAGCGATAGACGGAGAAAGAGCATGTGTGATGAAAAAAGACGAGAGCAATGTCCCGAGGGTGAGGAGGAAAAAACTAATACAGAAAAAGAGAAGGAGATAGAGCCCGGAGGAGGAGGGAGGGGAAAGAGATATCTTTACAAAAAAGAGATAAAGACAATGAAAAACTACACACACGGTGAGGCAGAGGAGAGGAGGAAAAGATAAGACCGGCATGAAAGAGGGATGGAGGCCAGAAGGAAGAGGGGAGAGAAGAAGCCATGGCGACGTGCACTCACAGGGAACGGTGCGGAGGTAGAGGTTGTCTCTGATGATCTGCTGGTGGTCGTGGTCCACTGAGCCCTTGGAGAAGCGCAGGTTGAGGTAGTGCCGCAAATCCTTGTCAACCACTCCCCCTGGACACAATGACAGGAAGAGAGATGTTACAGCTTGCTTACATTCCGTTGGAGTGATCTCCGAACATATCGCTGGTGCTTTGGATCAAGGTCTTGAGCACTGTTCATTCATAGATAATTCATGATGCCTGTATTGGAAACAACCAGAAGATGCACTCAAACCCACATAGCTTATAATTCTAGTGGGCATCCCGAAAGGCTCCAATGTCACCGACCATCTCACAAAACAAATCTGGGCAAAGCCATTCAGGAGGAATCGAGAATACTTCATATTAATGGAATGGTGCAGCTTCAAAAGATCTCCTTCATCCTAAGTCTCAATATCTTTCTCAGCGCGTGCAAACTCTGTCTAGCTTCAACAAACCTGATACAGAATGAATTATATTAGAAACTAGCAGCTGGTGAAGGCTAAAATTGAAGATGATTTTTAAAAAACCTTAAGGAATAAAAGGTTAAAATGAATGTTCAGGGCATTATAGAAAAAAAAGTATTCTCTGTTTTAATATGATGTTAAAATGGTTTAAACACGTTGAAAGCTCTCACTGATTTTCACACCAAAGTCAAACAGCAACAGTGATTATATACACTGACATTAATACACACACACACACACACACACACACACACACACACACACACACACACACACACACACACACACATACACACACATATCATGGTAATGGTGTAAACCAGTGATCCCCTTGGGGCTAAATGTACGGTGTCAGCAGGTTGGGTGACAAAGGGCTACAGAGGACATGGAGACTCACACCACTTCCTCTCTGCCGCTCGGCCTGTGTGGCGGTAGAAGCTGTCTACCTTCTCCTTTGAGTCATTTACCTGAAACACACGTGTGAGAAACTTAAGTGCAGGCAGTAGCCAAGCGAACCAACGGGCCAACGTATCTGTGTGCACACACACACTGTATGATAATGTCCATGAATAGTTTCTCCTCCCTTCATTCCAAATCAAAGAAGCGAAGGAGGATGAGAGGAGGAGAAGTTGTTCTCCACACAACGCTCAGTATGCAAGACTATCACATCTGACAGCGGGGGGGGGGATGAGGTTATAAGCCATGCATTTACAAATGATACACATGTCTTCGAAACTCATGCATACTCTATGTGACCTCCTGCCAAACTAATTTGACAGCGTTGGGCCTACCCATAAAGATGAATGCAGCGGTGACTTGTCAAAGGAAACATTTAGCACACACACAGTCAGAGAGAAGACTCTTTACATCCACTCTCACTGCACCGGCTGTGTGAATACATGCATGCATGACTGTGTCCGACTGTTGACTGTGGCTCTGTAATAATGAATCCTTTTGGAATAACATCTTATGTAAACTGACACCATTTTAGCGAAGGCTGTGAATTGCTTCACAGAGGAGAGGAGAGGAGAGGAGAGGAGAGGAGAGGAGAGGAGAGGAGAGGAGAGGAGAGGAGAGGAGAGGAGAGGAGAGGAGAGGAGAGGAGAGGAGAGGAGAGAGGGACAGAAAACAAAGGAAGATAGGGAGAGATCTTGATTAGGAACATTAGGACTGCCGCAGTTTTCAGAGGGCTAAACATCAGACATTTGACATGCACAGACACCAACACACACATATGTGCATGCACACCAACACACACACAAAGACATGGTCAGAGGGAGCGATGGAGACACAGACCCCCGTCAGGAGGAAAGCAGTGCACCTCATCGGCAGCTACCACAGATGTTGAGAAAAGCCGTCCTCTCTCCACAGGTATACATCCACAGACAGCCTGTCCTCTCAGGCGTCCTCTAGCCTTGCAAACAACCGCTGCACATCTTCCGCCGCCTTGGTGAAGCCTCACTGTCGTTCCCCTCCTGCCTCCGCTTCTCAGCCGCTGCTCCGGCACACGCAGCACACGTCCACAGCCAATTTTAATCCCAGAGAGGAGGAGGACGAGGATGAGGGGGAAGGGAGATGGTGAGAGACGTGGAGAGATGGAGAGAGACGACGACCGTCGGGAGAAAAGAGAGGAGGAGGAGGAGGAGGAGGAGATGTGCCAGTGGGATGCCGGGCTACATCAACCTGCCGGTGGATCGGCGAAGCAGCTTCCACAGTCTTGCAGCAGCCCCTATCTGCTGCTGCAGTTATTGCACTAGAGAGTGTGTGTGTGTGTCTGTGTCTGTGCAATTTGTATGTGTGTTGGACTGAGATTGAAAGAGAGAAACATGCAGTGCACAGGAAATAAATGTGTTTGTGTGTGAAAGCATATGTAGATGTGTGTCTGTCTTTCTGTGTATGTGTGCGAGTGAATTCACCCAGATGCTCCCTGTCATTCCTCAAACACTCGGTGTGTCGCCCACCAGATGCTCTCCCTGTTTGACCTTGTGTGAACGTCACCAACTAGAGAGAAAATACTGAGAAACGCAGAGGCAGCAGATGTCACACTGAGGTTACACACGCGTACGCACACGTGGGCCTGATGAGCTCACAGCTGCAGATGCCAGTGACGATGCCTTGAGCGGCGTCTTGAGCAAGGTTCGGTCTAAATACAAGGCATAAACAAACACCAGCTCGTGATATGAGCACTTAGCTAAAGGGCTCGATTGAGTGTGAAGGAGGATATAGCTAAATATATCTACATGGAGCTTTATTGGGGTAATGTTCCAATTGAGCAAATGTAGCGTGCTCAGAGTCAAACCTGACTCTGTAAACATCTCAGTCAGCTTATTTTGTGACTGGCTGCTCCGACAGAGCAGGGAAAAAGTTTTATAGATTTTTCAAAAAATTGTGGCAGACCAAGGGGAAAACGATGACAGCCGCAATCAGTCACAAACTCATCAAGGCAAACAGCAATCATTGCGTCTGTTGCTCAGCAGAGCAGTGCATAAGTACACAGGTCCATGCAGGTCACATAGTCTCCTGCCCATCAACTGCTCCAATCGTGTAGTGACATTTCAACAAGGTGGCCCATTGAGGCTGTCAGCACCACATTCCGTCCTGCAGCCCAGTAACTGCAGTAACTGTCTCCTCCAGCAGCCTCCACCTTATTAATCAACACAACACGAATGCACAGTGGCTCTCTATGGACGTGTCCACTGAATTTATATGTTCAATATCTCGCAGGATGTGTCTTCTCTGTTACTGCTGGAGAACTCAAGTCTTCAAAATGAAAAACAACTATGCAGTGAAAGGTTCTGCACGATGAGAGGGAGCATTAAGACACACCCGGTTAGTGTGTTTAACCTTGGATAGCTTTTCGTTTCCAGAGGTATCGGCAGATGGAGGCAAACATGACATACTTTTGTTGCTTAGCAACACAAAAAACGGCTGATTTGTTTACACAGCTGTTGATTTACCAAACACACCAGCACTGTACTGGGAGCAACACCAGTTATTTGTTTCTCAGTTTATCATTAATCCTAAATATCTCAATTTCAATGATTTGATGGTATTCACATGGGAGATATTGTACAATAAAGTGCACTTCAAATGTCAATAAACTCATCATTGAAAAATCAATACAAATATAAATCAACGATTGGGGCATTTATACAATAGCCTGTATGTAAAGAGGGACTGACTCATGATTGGTTGAGCGCAGGTATAAGAAGGACATTGGTACCACAGCTCCATCCCAACCTGAACTGCACAGACTCCAAATGATGTCACTGGCAGTGTTAGTGCTTATCATGGGGAATGAGGAAGTGGAGATCTGTCGTCCGTCTTTATAAACAGTCTCTGGTTTACGCTCTCAGTTGATGTGATACAGAAGAGCTGGACGAGTGGGGAGAGAAAAAGGAAAAACATGACGTGCAATTGGACTGAAATAAAGAGAAACGGCCGTTTACGTGACATGCATCGCAGCCCCTAAGATCTGTGAGTGGAGTGTTAATGGTTATTTTGCTCTACAGAACAAAGTGGAACAGAAAGGCTGGAGATATATTCATACAAGACTTATAAACAAACGCCATTTCAAATGAGAGCAAAGCAAAAATATATAAATAATAGATATTTCTGCAGTTTTACAATTTAAAATCTGTGAGTAGATCTAATTGGTCAGCTAGAGTTTTGTTCAACTGACAAATACTATGAAGGTATAATTTGAGACACCCAATAGTGAGTAAATCTAAGGCATACTTTGACAAGTTACTTTCCTCCTTGAATACAATTGATAACTGATTGACGTTTTATTTCAACTGTGATGAAATGTTCACGGTTCAGACGTCTGTATAAACAAGCTGCCTTTCTCCCACTTAATGGTGTAAATACCACAAAAACAAAACCCAGAGCCCACAGGCTTGTTCTGGTATTTACAACACCATACAAACGTTTTCTTTGACACATTGACCACATAATAGAGGGGAATCCCTTCAGTTCTTACCTTATTTAGAATAGTAGAGACGACAACAACTTGATTTGGTTGATTTATATGTTTATATTTAAGCCTGTATTGACAAATGTGTCATTAATCAGAATCCCTTCAGCTCGGTGGGCAGTTTTTAATCAAAAGTAAACTGACATGCAAAAATACACATACTGTGCAAACTCCCATTGACCAAACCTTAACAATACAAATAAAAAAGGACCAAAGATCTTCCCAACATTTTTTTTCCTTGTTTAAATGATAAAAACCTTAACATGGTGTTTTTCAACTTTCCATCTTTGCAGGCACATTTATCTGGGGGAACATTACGGAAGAGGAGGATTAAAGCTGTGAGACAGCAGGCCTGATAATGATACAACTCTTCTCCAGGAGGTTAATCCATGCCCTCAACACCCTCAGCAGGTCAAGATCACACCCGACATCTAACCTGAGGCTGAGCTAACCAGCACGCACACAACCAGCTCACACAAAGACTAGGAAGTCAGATAACACAGCAACACAGAGCTCAAGCTAATTCCACTTTTCTTTTCCTACTGTTACTGTTAGTTGTTGCATTCCACTGGCAGACACAATGTTGAATTGTATCAGTTTTTTACCTTTTAACTTGTACTGTGCTGTATTTGTGTTAATATTTATGCTGCAGGCTGAATAAGTCCTACTATTGTTTCAGATGTTTGACTTAATCTGCTGTTTTCTTATAATGTTATATTGTTATTATCGCTAATTATTGCTTGTTTACATTTTATAGTGTTATTGTTTCAAATTTTAATTAGGATTAAGTGAAAACTGTCCAGCATCAACCAAAGTTAGCAGCAGCCTCCCAGAAGTAGATTACTCACAGCCCAACCAAATGCAGGAACCCGGCTGGATTATATTTTAGCTCCTTTTCCAACATCTGGATTCAATAACTTTGACAAAGTTACAAATTGAAAAACAAATTGGCTTCATCAATTGTACCTGTTAAACACTTTTGTCATCTGTCAAATCAAGTCAGATTCATTTAAATAGCACATTTAAAACAACAGGTGTTGAGCCAAAGTGCGTTACAAACATGGCAAAAGAAAAACAACAACTTGCACCATTTTTCTGTATTTGGTTATCGTGTGTATTTGCAATGTTCTGTAGTTGGTGTTGCTGCATGTACTTGCATCATATGTGTTTTCAAAGGGATGAAGATGTTTTTTTAAGGTTGCTTTTGTTTTCTTGAGTTGCGATGATGAGCTCTCAGGGCCACCATACGATGTGGACTTCACAAATTGGGGGGGAATGGTTTATGTTCATGGTTTATCTGTTTAACTTGCTAATAACTTGTATGTAATTTAATCTGGAGCTTGTTTGAGGGAGGAGCAGTTAGGTGTAGAGACCAACAGGAGCCATTCTGTTTGGATTGGGGAGGCATAATTAGGTGAGACAGGCCCCTCTCTTCCAGGAGGCCGAGAGTGAAGGGAAGCAAATTGATTTTTTATTTTTTAAATCTCTCTCCTCACAAAGTTTTACCGTTCTATTCTTAAGTGCAAACAACCTTGGAGTCATGCTTTAGGGACAGATGCCTGCATGCAAACTCTGACTCACACTGCACATGAACAAACAAACACACAAGGCCAAATGTTCACAGATACATGTAAAACTAAACCTCATAATTACAGAGGAGAAACAGTGAGACATAAACATGGAGCAGAATCAAGTCAAAGTGAAGGAAAGTTGCAGCAGTTCTCCAAATCCAACTTCGGTTTGGTCAGCCACATGTTTCCACACTGGTGTAATAACTCCATCGTGATTGGACCAAGAGAGTTATGTATAACATGCAATTGAATAAAAACATGAACCAGCACAAGGAGAACACCAAGGCGAAGGGAAAAAAGGAGTCACAAACAGTTCCTTCATCCTGTAAAGTTTCAGAATCCTTACACCGCTGCACTCAAAACTTTCAAATCCCAAAACACACTTCCAATGTAACTTTTCTGCACAGGATTATTTGTCTTCTGTTGTTGACACACATACATAAACACTCCCTCCTATCCTCTAACTAAAGCACAGATACACTAGACATGCACCACAAAAAAAACCCCACAACGGATCGAATTTCAGCAACACAAACACATTCCCGAGCTCAGCAAACCGAGGGGCTGTCTGGCCGGTGAAAGGCTAAGATCTGAGCTGATGGTTGGGGGTGTCGGGGGAGCGCTGAGGTGAAGTGCTGCTGTACCCCGGTGGTTGTCATGGAGAACAAAACTCTCAGTTGCTGATCGATAGCTGTTCCCACACTCCCACAAGAGGTCACACAGGCCACAGAGAAGAACCAAACTGCCGGGCGAGAGTCTCACACACAAGCTTACAGCAAATAGAGGAAGATTTCTTTGTCTCTCATTCAAATTCTGCTCAACTGTGCAGCACACACAATGTTCCACCGTGGTCATCTCCAGCAAATACCACCAGAGCCAACCACTGAACAAACACACACACATTCACACACACGCACACACTATCATCATCCATTTTATAAAACTCCAACCTCAGTCCATGTTTTCTATTACTACTATTCTCACTGTGTATACATGAATCACCTGAGGGAGGATGAAAAGTGAATCTAAAAATAAATATTAAATTTTCACAGCAGGAGCATGTTTGCATCAAGTTTATGTCTGCTCATTAGTATGGGGACAACTAAAGCAACAGAGGTCTGATAAAAAACTGATATGATGCTGTCATGATCAAGGTTACAAAAAACAAGATTTATACAAGAAGTAAACAAACATGGAATTTAAAAGATGATGAAGTTCGTCAATGAAGCATATCTGAACGTGTATAAAAAGAAAGATGGAGGTCTTGTTACTATTATTATTATTATTAATGTTCTTGCATCAAATGACAGAAAATAACTGTCAACTTTCTTGTTTGTTTGTTTGTTTGTGACCTTGGCTCCCGCGGACTAGACATTAAGATGCTAACAACATAAACAAGTTAACTTAGTGTCGAAAGATCAACTCAAAACCAGACAAACACTTCACACGTTCCTTACTTTCACTTCCAATGGAGATGAAGTTGTAATTTCATTCTTCAAAACAACCTTTATTACCGTAATTCTCTGTAAACTCAAGTTTAAACTTACGTTTACAGTTTACAGTATATTAAACATATTTTTCTGGCTTGAAAAACACATTTCTATCTTATCTTTCATTAATTTATTCAGACCTGGGGTTCTCTGCATTTTAACAACACTTTTCAACTATTCTGCTTTTCCTACTATGCTTTTTGGACTTCTCTCTATTTCTTTAATTCTTCTATTCTTTTTTACTCTTTCACTCCATTTCTGTCTGTTTCTCTTTGGACCCGGCTGATATTTTAGTTTCACTCTTTCTTCCTCTCAGCATCTTCCTCCACCTCTCCAGTCTTCCAGGTAATGCACCCTTAATATTGATTCCCCTCTATCCTCAGACTCTTCTTAATGATGATGGTCCTCCATGTCTTCCTCTGCAGCACCGTGATCAAGGCCAGACACACATTTACAACCTCTGAGTCCCTGTAAAGAGAAACAAGCCCACACTACAAATGAGACGTCAGGATTTAAGGAAGGAGGTTATAGGAATTGCCAGTCCTGATATTCCTCATACTGTCCTCCTCCCACAGCGGGTAAACGAATCCCACATCTCACCTCACCTCACCTCAAGTCAGCGCTGATGAGATAAACACAAATGTACACGAGGTGTGTTTGCGTGCCTGCAGCGGCTCCTGCTTTAAACGTGGCTTTCTGGAGATGTTTGTCACTCTTGATTGCACTCTCCAGCTCGAGCCACGCTCCGCACACTCCATCAGGAACAAGCAGGACGTCTCCTAATGAGAAGCAACAGACTAGAGCCTTAAAGAGGCGGAGAGGATGGTGTTTGTGGGTTGAAACACTTTGTCTGCAGAAGGAATTTGAGCAAAGATTTAACCCTAACACAATGATTGGGGAGAATATATTGTTGACTCTTCCCAATCTTATATATGTGTATATATATGATCTATTTATATATATATATATATACCCTGGAGCCTCAGAGGGAAAAGAGAGTAATAAGAAACTCATGGGTTCTGGGGGTGCAGCGGTCGATAACCAGAGGGGTTCAAACCAGCAGGGGTTCGTTCAATACAGAAAAATGAATACCTCTGACTGTGGCTGAGAGAGGGCCGCCCTCTGAGCATCGTAATGATTCTCCTCTCCAATGCTTCATTTAGCTGTTATGGTCTGATAGTCTAATAAAGTCTGTCTGTAGTGATTAAAGGGAACCTTCATGGTGCTAAATCCAAAGCAAAATGAATTGAATTCAGCTCGACTGTACTGACCTGACTGCTCCTTTCTTTTCTCTATTAAAAATGTTAGGGTGAACTATATATGAAAAGGGATATTCTATACGTCAGCTGAAGAACTACTTAGAAGTGCTTCAGAAGAGGACCTTTCCCTCTGACTCTCTAACACAGGGCCTGTTGCATTATGGATGTCTCCATATACTTCGCTTCAGATATTATTATTATGAACAGAAAAGGTCAAGAGCTGAAAATGGAGCACTTAACACAATCTTGATAGTGTACTTTACCATAATGGTTTGTTCAACTGTATTACACTGTAGTACTTCGTCGCTGCTAATACAGTGAGTCAGCTCCAGAAAGAAAATACACAGTAGATACGATACCTTAAATGGTCATCACAAATGGTCAAACCTTGCCACAGTTACCATGGTGATGCCATTTGGTGAAAACTTTTGTCCTATTGTCAACAAGTCAACAGTCTCCATGTGACATCAGTTTTAATGGTCACGGACCAGTTCAGCTTCCTACACAGTAACAACTGTTAGATGAAATAAAAGTTTTGAATCTATGACATGACAAAATAAAGTGGACAGTAAATTAAACAGCATCATCTGAAGTTCAAACTTTAGGTGCTCTTGAAGACACTGACTGATTAGACAGCTACTGTCCTCTACTGGTAGGAAGAATAACTACAGTGATGGAATAGTGCTTAAAGAAAACACATAATCTGAATAGGAAGCGACTTGCTGCTGCAGTATAATAACTTCACGAGTGTAATTTGTTATATTTAGCTGAGAATTTATTTTTAGCTAGTTCAGAGAGTCAGCAAAATGCAGAACATGTTTGGTAGCAAGCGACCAGCAGCTCCTGTCCAGAGATGACTGGTTCATAAGCCCCTTTCAAACAGAGATCTTGTTATATGGCCTAACAGCATCAGCATCCTGTCCCATCAAACCACCTCTCAGGTGATGTGTAAAACTCCCACTGTAACGTAGTGACAGCTGTGTCACCCCATGTTCGACTGACAGGTATCTACTGGTGACACATTATGCACACATGTGGTTCATTCATATACTGAGCCGGCAGTGATGGTTTTCAGGAAAATCATGTAAGCCATTTCTTTTTTTTTATTCTGAGTCACTAGCAGCCACTGCTCCTGACGCCAGCTCTTATAATCCTCATCAGTCACATCGGAATCCCACAGTGAAGCTATCAGATTAGCGCTGCTGGCTAATCTACGCTGTGTCAATGAGTGAAAACCATCCGCTTCCTTCTGTGCAGCTGCTGTGCCTGACTGAATAAGATATGATTCTGTGAAAGTGTGTGTGTGGGGGGGTTGATGTTGTTGTTTCAGCAGCGACCTCCGTATCACATTCAGAGAGATAGAAACATGCAGGGAATATTATGAAGCTTGTGTGTGTGTGTGTGTGTGTGTGTGTGTGTGTGTGTGTGTGTGTGTGTGTGTGTGTGTGCGTGTGTCTGTATGTGTGTGCCAGCAGACTGAACAGGCATACAAGGCCACACACTGAACTGAATGACTTTCACTGGTTGTCGTGATGCGACAGATGTCCAGGCTGCCTCATACCTCTGGATGTGAGAGATGGTTGAATCCTTCGGTGTCCTCACTGAACCCCCGACTCCATCAAAGTGAAAAGACTCTGCAGTACATTTCTTTTTGAAACCCTTTGGAGCCTTTGTCACAAGACTGAACCAATTCTGTGTCAACAGCTGCAGCGGTAAGAGGATCCTGAGATGTTTAGAATTACAAGCAGGTGATGACACAGGGACAAAAACTGAATGTTTCTTGAACAAAGCAGAAAGGAAATAAATAAGTCTGTGTTAGTTACCTTAAACTTGGTGAGTGGGAGGAGGAGTAAATACAAATAAACTTGGGAGAAAAATGTATAATGACAAAATGTTATCATCTCTCCATAAAAAAGATAATTCCAGTGCTGAAAAAACTGTGCCTTTCATATTTTTTGCCTCAGCTCTGACTTAGACGAAGAGAAATGTAGACAATATGAATATACGTCGAGCAGTGCCGAAAGGTAGTTTCCAAAAGCAATTAGCCAAATGAATATAACAGGATTTGATTAATAAGAAAAATAACTTATGCATGTTTTATCTCAGCCAGACAAACTCCTTTAACTACTTGTGTAGAAGATACATGCTCACACACATCATATCTTCACTGATATTTTGGGAAACCACTTAGAATCCTGATATATTTACCCAGCTCTGTTATTAGCCAAAATGTCCACTTCAATCACATCCTGATCATAAAAGGGCATTGAGAAGAATCCCAGCACCACAGCATGAACAGCCAACTGGGTCTGACATTTCAGGTGATTATGACTGAGGGATGATAAAAAAAATTTAAATACTGGCTGACTGGACCTGGTCACATTGAAAATGGGTGAGTGAGGTGAATATTAAGGAACATTAAGAAAAGACATGCTGATACCGAACCTCGACCAATCGTGAGCTGTCAATCATGACACGTCACCGAATTATCATAGCATCAAAGAACTAATTAAAACCAAACGTAAAACCTTCGGAAAAACAGTTGAACAAAAAGTGTGAGAACAACTAACTAAAATAAGAGACACTATCTTAACAACAAAAAACATTTGATGTGAACTTTAGTTTGGTCCATCTCACGTCCACTCTCATCAAAGAGTTTATGACACGTACTGCAGCCAGCCACCAGAGGGCGATCAAGATTATTTGGCTTCCCTTTTGAGAAGCTGTCATGTCATCCATCTGGACTGAGGCTTTAAGTAAAACTGCTTTGACAAAAGTCCTGTCAGTCGTGTCTTACAAACACAAACACATAATCTTAACACATTTCACAAACACATGAGGCCACGCTGTCCCAGATTGTCTCATGCAGAGTGTCCATGCTGAGGAGAATTACATTGACCTAATTCACGTAACTGGACCAGTTTAGATATTTGGTCATTGGATGGCTGAGCTGGAGTTTGATCCTCTGAGCAGAGCTGCAGCAGCTTCTGGCCTCAATAAAATCACCCTCTGACAGAACTCATCTCTTGGTGAGTTATTAATACCAGCGGAGCAACATGTCAGGCCTCGATTCTTCAAGCTTGTCATCAACAAAGCGACGAGAGGGCAGAAGAAGGTTTCCTCCGCTCCATCTGTCCCTCCATACTGTGCTCACGTTGAGAGAACTGGCAGGAGACGACAGGCAGGTCGGAAAAGTTCTTTCACCTCTCTCACTGAAAATAATGCGTCAGTACTCCTGACTCGTGCACTGGACACCACTCTCCCCAACTCCCTCCAAGCCATATCTCACACCATTGTGCCAGCAATCACACAAATTAAAATAGAGCGACACTCAGTAGAGCTCATACCTCCGCCAGGGCCCAACAGTCCCATTAAATTCAATCAAGCTGCTCCAAGTTTCATTCACTCAGAGATATCAGTTCCCTAAAAATGCCTGATTGATTTTTTCCCCTAAAGATCCATGAATTATTCCCCGGGAAAATGTTGAAAATCGCCTCAGCTCACAATGTTAACGAAAGAGAAAAAGACCAGTGGACCCGGTCCAGAACCACACTGACATTAAGTGGGCTCTTCCCTGGCCGACATCACATCCTTCCATTAAGTTTGGTAATAAAATGTGGACTAGTTTATGCTTAATCTTGTTTACAAGCAAACCATCAAACGGACGGGGGTGAAAGCATAACTTCCTTGGCAGAGATTAAACATGTTAAAGCCCCAAAAGGAGAGGGGGCATAAATAGCATCCTTTCTGAAAAAGAGACTTTCATTCCCTTTCATCTTTGGGTTTGAATTCATATTTTGATCATCCACCATTTTGTGGTTATAGAGATATTCGTATCAAATATAGGGAAACATACTGTATACAGGAAAACTGCTGAGCTCCTGTTCCCAGTAATGGTGGGGGCCCCTGACCTGGCCTGTATAAGCTGCTGCACAGTGTGACGGAGGCTGGTTGTGCTCCACTTAGATGTTAAAGGGCATGTTAACATTTTCAAACTCATGTTGCTTTCCCGCAGTAAGGACCACATATTGTTCTCATAAACCTGGGTAGATGACAGGTCCTGGGGTCTTTCCTCCCCCCACAATCCTCTCTTAGAGGTAAAAAACACAATTTTGAATGTAGAAAATCTCATTTAACAAAAGGCAATATCAGCAGTGATGTGTTTGTGGCTCTAAACTGCATTTCTCCTCCAGAGGTGATGGTTCCTGGTGGAGAATATAGTGTTCCTTCTGTTTATTGTTATGTGATCCAGAGCAATGTTTCTGGATTGAACCTTAATTTGATCGGACAGGAAAAATAAAAGTCTAAAAATAGCTGACATTCATATTATTTATATCACTGCATTTGCTCCATAGCTATTTATGACAAAAGAAGTGCATGCTAATTAAGGTGACTCAAAAGAGAGCTGCGTTATTAAGAGGTGGTCGCACATTTTATTCAACCTAACTATTGAGCAGCCCCTTAAATGGAATTAACAAAACCAAATATCATTATGAAAATGATGTTCTGTAAATGAAATCTGTAACTATTTGGCTGAATTAGGGAGAAAGGAAAGAGAAAGAAGAGGAGATCACTATTTGTTCATTGCGCTTGAGTCATTATGACAAGTTGACACAACAAAGACAGGTCATAATTATAGAAACAGGCCCTTTAGTTCATTTTATTTATAAAGAATCTGTCAGTGACAATATGAAGAGAAAAATAGACGACTGCAATTTCTTTGTCTCCCAAAGTGTGTATTCTCACACCTTTACCATAATCGTCTATGAAAAATCTCCACCTCCCTTTTCACACACACAGTCACACAGTCACACACACACACACACACACACACACACACACACACACACACACACACACACACACACACACACACACACACACAGTCACACAGTCACACACACACACACACACACACACACACACACACACACACACACACACACACACACACATACACACACTCTCTCACACACATATGAGCTTTTACACTCACACACACACTTTCACGCTTCTGTCCTCTCCATACTGTGCTGACACCTCTAGGCTCGCTTTTATAAACCTGCCACACTGAGTCGAGCAGCTGTTTGTGTTTGCACCTCCCTCTTGCTTGATGCTGCTGAGGAGATGAACACTGAAGAGGGATGAGAGATGCTTAGCACTTGAAATATGTACAGAGCCAAAACCAGCATTTACAATAAAATCTACAGCAATATCTTCTTGTAAATTACAGATGCATTTGGCAGAATTCTGATCATTTATGTTGAAAAATAATCAGTTCAATGAGATGATTTAAAAGCACTAACAACATTATGATGGCCATAAGACCTGTATTGTAGCGATATTTATATAATTGTATAACTGTTTCTCAATCCGTGTGCATAACCAGATTTGTAAGTGTGTAAAAGAATGTGCTGAGATTCACAGGCACCTGCAAATGTCTATTCAGAATCTGTGTGTGCGTAATCAGTTTTGTAAACGTGTAAAAAAAAAGTGTAATGAGATGTGTAGACAAATCTATAAATGGGTGCATAGATCTGAATAAAACATAGGGTATTAAAACCGATGAGTGTGTGTGCTCAGTTACATTGCACATGATAAAAGGACCTGTAGCGCCTTCCAGAGGGCAGCAGTGTGAAACGATGGTGACCTGGGTGCAATGAAGATGTTTGTGGCCTGGTGGAAACAGCAGGTTCTGTCAGTGGAATGAATCCATCACTCGTTTTATGAGTTCGGTGATTTTTTATTTGTGGGGTCTCAAAATGTCCTCAGTGAAAAGTAGAGTTCAACAGCTCCAGTAAATATGTGAGCGCCTGACTGTAGATGTTGCAGAGTTTAACTTACATATTACTCCTTCCTTCTGGCTGCTGTCCCACTGTACAACCAGTAATCCTCCCCCACCACTCACTCAAGCATATACAGTAATATATGTGCAACATCTCTTTGTAACAATGGAGTCTTTTTTCACTCCGTTGCCCAGAGACTGTGTGCAATATTATTCATGTAAACAATGTGAGATATTGCACATTGTGTAAATACTCACATTTTTCTCTCTTGACTACACTTGATATCTACTCTTGCCTTTATCCTGCTGCTGCAGCTTCGATGCAAATTCCCCCCCTGTGGGATTTATAAAGTTCATCTTATCTTATGTAACTGTAGGAATCGTTTTTCTATTCTGTAGTGAAGATGGGTAACCTGCCATTAGTTGAGGTAAGGTTTGAGCAAATCCATGACAGAGAAGTGAGACACTTTAAACAGTCAGAACCCCCCTACCCGTATTCGTCTTGAAATTAAACGGAAGGAATGTTTCTCAAATTCAATGAGATACTTTTATCTTATTTAATGAGAGATGTCAATTACATGACAGGATTTTCACTTTATTAACTTATTTACAGTTTTATATTTCTTACCTTTTACAACCGTTTTTAGGTTTAATATGAGTGTCTATGGGGACGTTTTTTTCTGAAGTGGATTCCCAGTTGTTTTTGGTAGTACACATGTGCAAATTATATCTGTGTGCTTGAATCTTTTATACTTTTTTGGGGTTTAAAAATGCATACTTTTTACATGCAACAGATGTGCTAAACAACTGCCGGCTGTGAATTAATTTGGGAACATCATTTTACAAGCTTCAAATATTAACGAACCGTAATTTAAGGAGTTTCTCAGATATTGTAAAGCTTCCCCTCAAAACCCTGCCTCTCTGAAATAGCAACTGCTCACGTGCATATTTGCTCCGCTCCTATGTGTAGAAGAGAGAACTGTAGTGAGAGTAAATGTCAGGGTCAGAACAGAGACGGGCCGTGACCTCGCTCTGGAGGCCCGTCAGGCCTCTCTGTCACTGCCCTAGTCCCCCCCGGAACGGATGAGGGGGTTTCTACATTCTACCTGACTGAAAATAGCTTGTTAAAACTAGTAGGTCTGTGCATGTTCGCATGGGCAGTCAGACAAGGTTGTGCACCAGACAGGACATCCATCTCTGATTTGTCTGCGCCTGGCCTCTGAGCCGAGCGACTGGACTGCTGCTAGACGATTTCTCAGCGGGCTGCAAGTGTGTCAGCGTCTGTCTGGAAGCGCACTCCCATAGACACACTCCTCTCTCCAATGGATGATATTCAAATAGTAATATGACAGCGAACAGAGAGAAACAGAGTGGGTGAGAGGAAAATATATACATACAGAAGGGGACAACAAGCTGTACAGACTCAAACAGCAGCGTGTCAAGGGCATTTTGACTGGAGAACAGGCTGAGCTGGGTAGTTCAATAAACAGACTCATGTATAAATGGATAAGAGAGGGAGGAAGAGAATTGAACTGTGAGATACACGCACATTAGCATTTAACCCCTCACACATCACAAGACTCGTACTCTGTCAGCAGCTCCGACTCAATAATCAATCACATTAACACAACCCATGAAAACACTGAGCTGGATGTGCCAAGGCAAATCCTCTGTGAGCAAACTCGGCAATGTCCGAAAATAACAAAACCGCTTTGATTCTGTTGCTTCACTGATGTCCCAGAAACACTGTAATGTTCATTTCATGGCTCAGGACGCAGCCGCCCCTTCTTTCAGCCACTTATTGGGACTTAAACTGAGCCTTGGAGGGTGTGAGGGTGATAAACATCTCCTCCGCTGCTCCTTCAATCCAATGTTCTAGTCTCACATAGAGCCTGTCTGCTTTTACACTGGCTGACAGAAGCAGGTCACTCAGTCAACAGTGTTGCCATGAATCCACTGCTACGCTCAACAACATTACAACAAGCCCACAGCTCCAGAGGCCACAACAATTATACAACACACGATCACAGCATCGGCCCCCAGTGACAAAACCCTCAGAGGCTTATCAAACCGTGACGTGTGTGTGTGTGTGAACGTGTGTGTGTGTGTGTGTCCTATGTTTATCTTTCCACTTTCTGCATAGTTTTGTGGTTACAACTTCCATCATGATCGTTCGTGAGATCACGTTGTGTGCAGGACATTGTTGTCGGTCTTCACAACTCAGACGGGCTATTTGAGGTTTAAGACTCATGGTTAAAGGGATAGTTCACCGAAAAACGAAAATTCCCTCAGCACTATGCTGTGGGTGTTTGAGTCCACAAAACACAGTCTCAGGTGAAAACAGTGTTGCAGCCAAACTGACCTTCTTCAGACGTAATAAAACAACAACAACAAAAAAAAACATGCCTCCATATTGCTTGTGGGGTGCGTGTTCGCATTGCTATGTCTGGTGGTGGACTTTAAAACACGTGAAAATGACGATGTATCATGTGGAATATCAATTTCGGGGCTTGCAGACACTTGGATGACACCACAGGAGCAATATGGAGGCAAGTTGTGTGTTTTTTTTCAGAATGTTTTTATTACGTCTGCAGAGGGGGTCACTTTGGCTGCAACACTGTTTACCTCTGAGATTCTTGAAGGGTTTTGTGTCTCAAACACCTCACCCATGGCTCCATCGGCATAGTGCTGAGGGAATCTTAATTTTTTGGTGAACTATCCCTTTAAGGTTTAGGTTAAAGGTTTTAGTAAATGCACAAACCTGTGTGTGTGTGTGTGTGTGTGTGTGTGTGTGTGTGTGTGTGTGTGTGTGTGTGTGTGTGTGTGTGTGTGTGTGTGCGTGTGTGTGTGTGTGTGTGTGTGGATCGATATGAAAGCACGATCAACAGTAATCAGGCTCCACGACACGTTATTTCCATCCGTGCGTAATTATACCGTATTAACACGTATACAGCACAGTAAAAGTCTAGACTGTCAGCAGACACCATCACAGTGTCTGTCTGTGTGTGAGTGTGTGTCTGTCTGTGTGTATGTGTGTGTTTGTGTGAGTGTGTGTCTGCAGCTCAGACTCTACGCTACAGCAGCGGAGAGAAAAAATCATCTGATCCACGGCGCGGGCCTGTTTTTGGTGAGACGAGGAGCTCGAACCAAAACAAGGAGAGAACCGCAGGCTGTGGCATCGCGCCCGGGCGGACACACCCCCTCCAGGCAGTGGCATCGAACCAGTGGCACTGTGGTAAACAAACGGCGGCGGCGGTCTAATCGTTATAGTCAGTGATCCTGGTGGACTGGACCCGTCATTACGGCTCGTAATTACAACCCAGCAGCAGCAGCAGCAGCACCAGGGCCTACACACAGCTCTGCGCTTTGTTCCACCAGAACACACGACTTGTGTCTTTACTGACAGATAAGTGCACGGATGACATCTTGATCACACCAGTCACACACTCTCTCTCTCTCTCACACACACACACACAGACACGTTTACACACACTCACTCACTCCTCCCCGCCTCCCTCGTGCGCTCCCGGTCCCCCTCCTGGTCTCACCTTGTTTGACACACTTGAAGCGGACCGGGTCCTTGCAGTGCTTGATCACCGCCGTCACGTCCCGGGTGGTGAGCCCGGCCACCGGCATGTCGTTGACCTCCAGCAGCAGCTCGTCCTGGGCCAGCTTGCCGCTCTGGATCTGCCCCTTCCCCTGCTTCACCTCGCCGAAGTGGGGGAACTGGCCGTTTTCCGCGCCCCCCTTCAGCTCGAACCCCAGCTCCCCGTCCTTCCCCCGCGTCACCACCGCTTCGTGGACTTTGTTGGTCCAGTGGTTCTTCTTCTTGAGGCTCTTCGACATGGTTAGGGCGAGTTGATCTCCGCGGGCTATCCCATACAAACGCCTCCTACCATTTCATCTCGTCCCAGCCTTTGTTGGCGACCGACCGGCTGCAGCTTCACGCCGCCCGTGGCTCCATCACCATCGGCGGCGCACGCCAGGCGCAGTGTCCGCTCGGGGGAGCCGCGCGGTCGGACGGACGGAGGGCTGCGGTACGGCGCGGCGGCGGCGGGCGGGCTGGTGGAATGATTATTACTCTGTCAGACACACAGACGCAGGAGACAGATACTGGCGGATGACCCGGATGTGAAGCCTGAAGGAGGGGAGAGATGAATGGTTCTGGTTCGGCGTTAAAGGATGGAGAGGAGGGGAAATAAACAGGAGGCGCTTCACTCCCACTACACTGCCAGGGGCGCTTCCTCAGGCTGACTGTGATCACACACACACACACACACACACACACTAATTCACACACATCCGCATGTACGACCAGGCTGGGAGGAACCTCGGTTTACACTGTTAAACTGTATATAAACCAAATCTGTCTATGATCTACAGCTGCAACCAAGTTGGAGAAAGGAAGTAGCTCTGCTTGACTTTGTAACCACATGGCCCCGGTTTGTGGTTATTACTGTAAATTAATGACAAGATTGTGTAACAGTCCATGAGCCTCTTAAACACATGAACTGCAATGATATAAAGGCCTGGAGGCAACACCAGTGTCCAGGAGACATCTTGTAGAATTTAAAACCAACTAAAATGATTACTCTTATTCCAGTTTTCATTGTGATTACAAGCTGCACTGTACTACTTGTGAGGTTACAAATATATAATCAGCTTTATATGTCACTTCCATTATACATTTACAGCACACCTGAGAGTTAAATGTCATACTTCACATTTAACAACAATACAAAGAAACATTAACACACAATATACATGTAACATTTAAAAAAAACAAGAATATATCAGAATTCATCGAAGGAGAGCTTTATCAAATATGTCACAAAACAATATATCTGTTTAATAGCTTATGTTTGGGAAAATAAACTATGATTAAGATTCAAAGTCTTGGATACGGTTGGGGAGGAGGGGTTCTCAATCCATTATCTTACTTAAACAATTTGACAAAAAGCAAATGGACAGCAGGGACAGTTGTTTTCCTCGTGTTGTCGTGTTAACAGGAATCAAAATGTTGAGGAGAACATGAGTACACGTGTCCTGGGTTCAACCCCCCACTGACCAGACAGTCCTCTGCTTCCACCACTTTTCTCTCCATCTTCACCATCTCTATCCAATACAAACATAAAGTGCCCCCAAGAAGTACTTCGACAATATGACCTCTTGAAGTTGGTCACTGTTACATAATTGCCCTGATGACATAAATCCAAATCCAACTGGGAATGACAAATCCCTTTGTCGTCATGACTTTTTCATGAGTGCATGGCTTTCCAAATCGGGTGAAGTAAAGTTTCATTCAATATTAAACAGAAAAGTCACGAGCCGCTCCTCTCGATCCACCGTGGATGACTGTCCCTCTTACTGCCTCTCGCAGTGTGTGTGTGCGTGTGTGTATTTTCAGGACTTGCCATGTGTTTTTGTAATGCGAGCACCCTCCCTACAAAACAACATTACTGTACACATCCCCTTGTGCATTTGCAACCACTAAATAATCCATGAAAAGCCCTGGACTCACTTTGACTGTCACTTTACTTCACTTCAGTGTCTTGGCATGTAGGTCACACATACATTCTGGTCAGAGCGAGTGCTCTTGACATCTTTTCTAAGCTGATGATGAGGCAAACTAGATGATTATCAACGACTAACCACCACAGTGGAGAAACAGCACTGGCATAATCCAGAAAACTGCCTGGATTAGGAGATAATATACTCAGAGGGGAAATGAATCTCTGCTTTGCCTTATTTGTGCCTCTGCTGGTGGATGCCAGAACTGCAAAAGGCCTGTAGTCTGCACCAAAATGCACTTTGTAGTTCAGAGGTTTGGAAGAACATCTTATAGTTAATTCACAGTCCAGCAGAATCTGAGTCAAAGTCCCAACTGCTGTGTGATGTAAAACAGGATTATAATCTGGCACCTTGGGTTTCTTTGAAGTATTTTTTTTCTGCACAGGATTAATAATGCACTAATTTTTCCTCATGAGCTCATCTATCTATATCTGGATCAGAGTATTTCACTATTTTGGACTGAGCTTTGTGAATAGAAGTGCGATAGAAGATCACATAAGAAAAGCTGTCGAACACTTTGAGCTGGAGCGGCTAAATTTGGAGTCACTTCAAGCAACTCGCTGCCGTTTTAAGATTTTTCCCCTGACAAGGAACTGAAGTAGAGCAGCAGCTCTCAGTAGTGTCTGGGCGGCCAGTCACACATGGATGGTTTTAGTGGGAGCTGAGTTTACATGAGCTCATAACAGCATTGTGATGACGTCCACTGGTCCGAGGTGTAGTGAATACTACTGCAGATATTTTCGGAACGAGCATTCAGCATTTGCAAATATCTCAGCTTTTAAGTGATTGTATAAAAGGGCCAGGCGAGGGGAAAAAGTTTGTTTTGCCAAAAATCCACATAACTGTGGACAGCCCATTGTGCTGCATGATGACCTGAAAGATAAAAAGATTAAAAAAACATCTTTGTTATCACCCTGCATGCTGGCACAGCCCGAGGGAGAGTATTGTTATCGCCCCTGTGTGTGTGTGTGTGTGTGTGTGTGTGTGTGTGTGTGTGTGGTGTGTGTGTGTGGACCGCTATCTCAAGATAATTAACATTGTTGCCGATTTGTCAAAGTGACATTGATCAGAAAATGATTCCCCATCTTATGATATCACGCGATAAATGACATAAGTCCAAAAATGACTTGTAGCTTATATAGATCAAAACATCATTTATGTTCAAATTATCGTGACATCATCATGTCAGAGAGTAACAAAATAATGTCATAGTGTAGTAATACAATCACTTTTGCCACTCAAAACATTAGACAGTTTTCACATGGCATAGATGATTCATCATTACGACATGGCATCATTACACTATAGAAAGTTAATTGCCCCTCCAATTCTTGTTTTTAATTCTCTCACTGAACGCTGTGTGTTTGAGCAGCTGCAACTTCACCGAATCTTTCCCTTTCTGTCGGAGTATTATTGATCCACATAGAACAGTTATATTAGCTGTGATCGTAAACATCAGAAACATCCACAGAGGGGGGGAAAGGGATATTATTTCACATCATCGCTTTAGACATAAAATAATGAGCATCCTAAAGCACTCTGCCAACAACAGAAGGCAAAAATACAATAACACCAGGCAGCCTGCACACTCAGAAGGGGGATTTTCAATAGAACTCGTATGGATTTAGCTCAGTGCTTCTCTCTCTGACTCTTTGCTCTCTGCATTTGCTGTTGGGGAAGAAATGCATACTGAGTTGTTTTTATTGCTCGGCAAAGACAGGGAGGGGTCACCTTCACGCAGACACTCATACCCTCTCAACAGGGCGAACAGACTCCTCCCGTCTTCATCATCATTATTTAATCCACGGACGCGCCCGGGCGTACAAACAGAGAACAGACTCCAGACGAACACATCCAATATCACCCACTGCCTTTGGACATCCATAATATTTGGAAGACATTTTAATCTTTAAAAATATATAGATAACACGGTCATGTCAGAAGTGGGCTGGATTGTTTCAAATAAGCTACAGAGTAGGTTAAGTAGACTAAATGGTTCAAGGGAATTGGTGACTGAAAATCACGTTGGCTTGTTCTCCGAGCTCAGATTGAGATTTAATTATGCAAGGGAACTTGTGATGTATTACACCTGTAGGAAGTTGAGGCAGATCAAACCACACATGGATCTTCACTAAAGCCAGAGAGACAAAGCAGCTGATATGACGTTATCACAGACATATTGGTATGGGCTGCAGGTCAAACCATAGAATAACAAAAGATGGCAGTAATTATATGTTGGAGGTTATGTGGACAGTGTGATGCCGTCACATTTTTCAACCATAATATTTCCTGCTCCAAAGATTTCTTTGAAAAGAAATTCAAAGCTGCACCAATGGATATTTTGATATTGACTAAAACTGATAATTTATAATATAGTAGCAATTTATCAAATGAAAACTAGAAAGGCATAAATGCCGAACCATCCAAAAAGATTGTCTAGTTCTTACATCAGAAATATAAAAGAAAGAAGGACCGCTTTGATTATCCAACTATTTATTTGTCATAAAAAATATTAAAGAAACCTGAAAACCCTAGATCTGCTCATTAATTAGCATTTACACTCACAATTAAAAACTATTAACTAACACCTCTTAAAATCACCAATTTAATTGTGTATACTAGTTTAATTTACCCCTGACACAGTTAACTATAAAGTAACATCTTCACATTCATACTAGGTATTTATCTTATCTAACTACTCGCAAGACAGGGAATAGCAAATTTCTCAAAATATTCCAAAATAAACTTATAAACCAACCATATAGGCAAACACATCGTTAGATTTAAAAACATCATTGCTGCCTTTCAAAATCCAGTACCAGTGGTAAATAATCCATGTCTACATAATTATCAGATAAAAAACCCTTTGCTTATAAATTCTCTCTCTTCCAGTCTTCTCAGATGTGAACACTTTTAAGTGATGTACCACTTGACTGCAGAAACACAAGCTGGTTATAACACATACTGTCGTTCCTTCAGATGTGATCTGAGGTTTGGAGTAGATCCCTTTAGCCTGGACTCTGTGGTCGGCTCCGGTCTGCAGTGACGTTCTGTTTGATCTCCTTCATTAGCATCATCCTCCTCTTCTCTTTCCTCAGCCACATACCTTGGTTTTGAAGAAGCTTCCACGTCCTCTGATCTCCCTGGGAGGGCTTTGGAGATTAGTTCAATGAGTCTGCAGTTAGCTTTTGAAATCACACAATGACTCCCAAAAATAGTGTCCTCTAAGCTAATGCCTAATCATTGTTCTTGAGCGGTGATGGCTTAGCTTAGTCTGTGAGGCAGGAGTCAGCCTGAGCACTGCTGTGACCAATTTACAGGATGACTGTGGCCATCATTTCAGTGATTATGATATCTAAACAAATTGGAGAACGTGGGTTGTTCTGATAATCATATCACTATCTCTAAACTAAATATTGTAGCGGTTGCATGGCTGAAGAATAATGGAAGGGACTCTGGGGAACAGGTCGGTTTCAAATCACCTCAACCTGATGGAAAATTACTTTTTGATTCTGGTCGAGGATTAATTAGCCCTAATCTCAGGACACTTCCAGGGTACATTTCATATAAAAGGCAGATACATCTTTGTCAGACACAATCTATGTTAATTATATTAAAAATGGTAAGTAGATTCCTGAGTAGTCTCATTTATGACCATCAGGCAGCCACCAGTTACATAATGTGTCCACTAGGTGGAACTATTTGCTGTTGAAACGCAAAGACCGCTGCCATTATATTTTATATCACTAGAGTTAAAAGTCAATCATGATCCAAGATTGTGTAAAAACAATGTAATGTGGAAATTTGCAGGACAGATTCTGACTTATACACACTTCAGTGAAGTAGCAGCAGTAAAATTCACACATTTTGCAATCAAATCTAAAGTGCAATTAATTATGAAAGTAGCAGCCAGATTGTAAATCGACAGATGAATTGATAAATAGTTTTGGCTTGAATGTGTTTTTGTTGGTCTTCATATCAACCTTTAACGTTCATCTCCATCAGTCAAAAATCACCTGCTAAGGAATAAATAAATATTTACACACAAAAAGAGACGAGAGAAAAGGGTGTTGCATAAGTTGCCATGGTTTCACCACAGCCCCTCTTTTATTAGCAAAATCATGGATATTAGTCCACTAATGTCCCCATCCAATGGAAACAGAGGGCTGGGGGGGGGGCTCTAAGGGGGGAGGGGGGGGTATGTAACGCGAAACCACATCAGCTCATAGTCATAAACAGAGCACTTGTACCCAGCCACCTGTCTGTTCGTCCGTCTGTCTGTCTGTCTGTCTATGCACTAAACTCTACATATGGTCCTATTGTCTGCTACAAGGCCGCCATTGGCATCCTCTTTTCAAAGCTTCTCTTTACGTCGTGATTCAATCAGGAATGTTTAAGTTTGTGGCGGCGCACCAACAACGTGCGCTCGTTAATTAGATTGAGTAGCTTCTATTTGGCCAGTTAGAAAAATAAAAAAACTTTGAAAGAGGATGACAAGTAGAGGAATAAAGTCCCTTTGTTTTATATTGTGCACTCACTGAAGCACGCAACCACTCAGTCACACAGGCTTTGGGCCTCAATCAAAAAAGAAAAATAGCTCCCGCTCGCAGCACACACGCAATCTTTACACATCCAGAGAGATTTACACACTTTTCTCACAGTATGTCAGAGTCAGAGTGAATTGGTCTACAGAGTGACTTGGTCTTGCTTGGTTTTTACAAGGATGAAAAAAGAAAAAAGATGATGCAACAATGAAGTAATCACAGAAAATGGATAATATGGACTCCAGGGGGCTTGCAAAGAGTTGAATGGTAACGTCTACAGTAATCTAAATTCAAAGTCAACAAAAATAAAACACTGCAACTAAGGCATGCAAGGCACAAGCGCCTAGAAATAAAGAAGACAAAAAGTGTTCATTTGTGGACCAAAAAAAAGTGAAGGCCCCCCTTTTTATATAAAAATTAAAAATAATGATAAGGTCAAACAAGCACATTTTAAAAACTGTGAAAAATCCCCAGACATAGACAGTTGTACAAATATTTTACACAGAACATTTTTTCTACACACCGTCTTCAAAACTTTTAGAGATGAACATAAGTTAATAAGAGGTTAAAAGTGACATTCTCCGCAGGGTCCATAAAGGTCCCTCCAGTTTGACTCCTCTTGAATAAAGTCACTTGGTAAGTCGGCCACCAGGTTGCCTGGACAACAACAAAAAGAACGATAGAACGTGATTAGAGGAGAAGAATGTGACAGACCACCTTCATCCAGCTCGTCCCCTGCAGCACCAGACTTTACCTTTAGAAAAGGCCACAGTCCTTCAGGTTGTTCTTGATGATGACGTCAGTGACGGCATCGAACACAAACTGCACGTTCTTGGTGTCTGTGGCGCAGGTGAAGTGAGTGTAGATCTCCTTTGTGTCCTTCCTCTTGTTCAGGTCCTCAAACTGGCACTGGATGTACGCTGCTGCCTCCTCGTACGTGTTAGATCCTAGAGGAGGAGGCACAAAAAGGACACAGTAAGGAAGAGTACAAAAATCTAATAAAGAAAATTTACAAATACAGCTTTTGACTATAAAACTCAAACAAATACAATTGCAGAGTAGAAAACTCCAGATTTGATTTAATATATATCTTAATATACACTTAAGTACATCCGTGCAATCCAATACAACTGTCCTAATTATATATATTTATCATTTGTTTAAGCAGTGAGATTAATATCAATGGTAGTTCATGATGTACTGGATAATATTATATTCTTCCCCCTTAAGTATGAAAAATTGTCCAGACTTCGTAGAAAAGGTTCACGTAGTAAACAAAGATAAGCCTGATTACATCACTATATTTGATGTTCTCAGAATCCCAGAAGATATTGTACATCATAAGTTACTGGTTTCATGGCACTGCACAGTAAATACTGGTTAATTTGTCATTTCTAAATAGTTTGTAACTTATTCTATCAATTAAATATATGCAAGTAGCAATTCTATTGGTGAACCTGACAATGATGTATTGTTTAAACATGAAGCAGCCCACACAGTTGAGGAGCAGAGCAGAGAGGATGTTTGTGTCCACTGTAGAGACTGCCACACCTTTGAGTGGCCACCAGAGGCAGACAAACTATGTAAAAAAAAATATATATATATATATAAATAACTATGTTCTGGGCCTTCAGATGAGGAACTAAAAACCACTAAGTTCTTATATCGTAAGTGTACCTTTTTTTTTATCACATCACTCATTAATATGATGGCATAGCTGTTTTTGTGGTAAACAATAAACCTGTTGCCTTTTAACATATTAAACAGGGATTTAAAACCACTTCAACATGATTTTAAAATCATCTTGTTTTGCCACCGTTAGCACTTTCATAGACCTCGAGTTTAGACTCATGACATTTGAGATTTATAGACCTGCAGACATGTAAACTATACTGCAACTTAAAAACTATACTGCAATATATATATATATAGGGGGCACCATAAAGGATAAAGTATTCACATGTATAACACAGCCGAGCAGCACATAAGTAACTCTGTATACGTTTCATTCTCTCACCTGCATATTCTGGGTAGCAGATTGTGAGAGGACTCTTTTTGATCTTCTCCTCAAACAGGTCTTTCTTGTTGAGGAAGAGGATGATGGAGGTGTCTGTGAACCACTTGTTGTTGCAGATGGAGTCGAACAGCTTCATGCTCTCGTGCATTCGGTTCTGAATGGGAAAATGTTAAAAAGTGAATAAAAAGGAGGGGATGAATCACGGGGTGTGTTGAGTTTAGACAGGTTTTTACCATCTCCTCGTCCTCGGCCAGCACCAGGTCATAGTCACTCAGGGCCACACAGAAGATGATGGCGGTGACTCCCTCGAAACAATGGATCCACTTCTTCCTCTCTGATCTCTGACCGCCTACATCAAACATTCTGCAGCAGGAACACGGAACCACAGTGTTACATCATTGCAGCACACCAACAACACATTTTCACTTTGAAGCATCTCAAATCTGACACTCTATTCATTGACAATAATTGTATATTTCTCTGTAGTAACATTTTAAATCCTCAAGGGGATCCTGGAAATATGACTCAGACCTAATGCTCAGCCTTTGATCTTAGTTTGACTCAGGTAGTGGGAAAGTTTCTTCCCTGGCATTTAAGATATCCTAATCATTTGACTGTACACAATTTATCAGACTTTTTGCTCATGATAGATTTCAGTTTAGGAGACATTATTATAAGATATCACGATATTAAGGATGTGGTGAGGGTCAGAGTAGAACCCATTAAATTGAGGTACGATTCAGATTAGTGGGCAGATGCAGGAATTTATAAATTACTCTCTTTGGCATCTATGAGTGTATAAGACCTGGTGCGGCTTCGCAGAGTTTACCAGGACGGTTGGACCTAGGCAGAGGTATGCTCTCTACTGATTCTAGTTGGTAGCGCTATAACCTTATGTACTTGTTGCCTTTGGTTTGTCTGTAATCAGGGTTACTCAATCTACTGAACCCATTTCTGTGAAATTTTGAGGGCAGGTTCTTTTTTGGATCAGAGGGCATGATCTATAGAAGAACCCTTGGAGTGGATATGTGTAAAAAAGGGGATCCAGGCCCCACTTGAGAGTGTATGAGAGGTATGAACTCTCAGACCACCCTTCTAGTTTGCTCTTACAAATCAGCAGCTTGTGATGTAGTTTTCTGACACAGCTAAATTTGTTATCTATACATTGACTTACAACAATTTGAGCTGTGTCATTCCCACACATGATTGTTGCAATTTTGTTTGTCACTAATTTTCATTAAGGTACATAGATAGCCGTGTAAAAAGATAAACCCCCCATTTTAACAATCTATAAAGCTCCAATTGGGCTGTACTTTTTCAAGGGGTACATACAGCTTCCACAGAGAACAACAATGAACCCATTTGACTCAGTGAACGGATCACCCATGGCGGTTGTACTCACTTGAAGTGCAGGTCCTTGAAAGTGAAGTGTGTTTCTACAATACCAGTAGTTTTGACTCTGGTCCGCAACACATCCTGTTGGGTGGGTACATAAGAACCGTGGGATATCCTGTCCAGGTCATTTAGGTAGCTTAAAAAAAAAGAAGAAGAAAGAAAGTAAAGTGACGGAAAGATAAAGATTTACACCAGATACAGAAATATAGGTTTGAATCTAAGACTGATGAGTGAGAGATATTCTGTCAGGTCCACATTAGATCCAGTGTCAGTTCGTGCTACTCACTATGCTGCAGAGTCGTTGAGCTGGTACTCTCGGGAGCGGCTGAAACAGGCCTGAACTCCTCCGTCCTTCCACAGCCGCTGGATGACCCCAGCCAGTTCGCCTGTCATGAAGCCCTCTTCTGCTGAACCCGCCAGGACGAACAGCTGCCGTGCATCATCCTGAGGAGACAAAGCCAAGAGGACAAAGACAAAAGTCCAACTTAAGTCGCAATCCACAACTTTCACACCTTTTATGACAACAAGGATGGTTCGTAGTTTTAGTTACCAGTTATAAATTTGACAACGATAATGGATGTTTACAGTGAATTAATTGTCAGAACTAACAGCATCATGGTATCACAGATAAATGAAATCCCAGTTTGTGCGAATCAAGTCCCAACTGAGTGATTTAAATGTTGGGTATTAATTTCTCATGAAAGAAACAACAAAAACCTACTTAAAGCTAAAATGTATCGGGCAGGTAAAAACCGCCGTCTTTAAGAATAAATAAAGAGATAAATTAACAATGGTGTTTTCTCTGTCCGGGTCATCTTGTCCCCACTTTGCATGAAATTTAAAGGCGACAGTTTCTTCAGACGATCAGGGGCCAAATATCGATTTCTATAAAGCAGAAAATCAGGAGAGAAAAGCTCTGGGTGTAAAATTGGTCACGATGACAGAGCCAGGCCAGTCACGCTGAGTGAATGACTAAGCCTCTTGTTATTCCAGGAAATATCTTGAAAAGGAAACAGGAGTCTCTTTAGTATTAAGAAGATATAAAAACACTCAGCAGTTTGCACTGTGTAAATTTGCGGCAAATGGTAATAACAAGCTACACTTGTACAAAACCTCAAACTTATTCACCAAGTCTAAAAAAAATAGGAAAACAAAGCCATTTACTGTCAAACTCATTCTTGTTGTACATGTACATACAAGTAAAAGTAAAAGTCCTAGTCAGCAGAACATACTGTATAGACTTAAGGTCACACAGACAATCCTCAGGTCAGTAAACCTTGTGATATTAAAACCCGATCAGCTCTCTGTGACCTGCTGCAGATGAGAGTGAAAAAGAAAACTGTCCAGTGAGGCAGGATGACCTATGACTAAGAAGCTGTTTGCCCTTACATCACTGAGGTATACATTAGCGCTGAAGTTCAACCTGTAATATGCTAAGAAGAGCGTAAATGCCAGCTTTGTTTTCCCTTGCACTCACCGCTCTGGCGGAATCAGAGAAGTCGATCTTGAGGCGTCCCATAGCTCTGATGATGGCGATAATGGACTGGATGGTGTTGCTGTAGACCACAGCCTTGTACTGCTTACACTCCTCCTCAGAGTAACCTGCTTCGTGGATAATCCTGGAATACAAACACACAATGTTAGGCAGGAGGCTCCAAGTAGCAGAGAAACGTTGATTAACCAAAGATTATTATGACAACAGGCTGCTATCGGCTGAGAATGGCAAACTGTTGTGCCAGCATAATCAGACAATGGAACCAAATTGTTGCTATATACTGTCACCTACAAAAAGAGAACAAAAACTACAGTTATGCAACATAAACAAACGTTTTACTTGGTAAAGTGTGACATTAGCTCTGTGTGAACTCTAAGGGCTGTCAGTGCAACTCAAACACTGAAAATGTGTGTTGTGCATCCACACTTACTTCATCTGTTTAACGATTGTGCTTTTCCCAGACTCTCCAGCTCCTGAAACAGAACAGATGAGGAAAAACAGTCAATATGTATTTCCATTAAATATTAAAACACGTAAAACTTTAAAATCATACTTAATAAATTAATGAGACTCATGTCACTTTGAGTATGAATCGCAGATAAGTTGGCCTCTCCTGTCATTCATTTTGATGTGACAAACACGTACAGACTAAAACATGGACGGAAACGGATATGTAAATATCATTTGGTCCAAAAGTTCAGTTTTATTACTCTGCTTCCCGTTAAGTGACAGGTGACAGACCTGAGAAGGAAATGATTAAAAACAGGTCACTTTATCACACATCCATGTCTTTTTGAAGATGACCTTTATTAGCTTACATAAACTGTAATTTTAAGCTGCATTGGCGTTACAATAAAAATGCACTTGTTTGATTCTGTTAAATTTACAGTGAAAATGCCTTCCCTTTAAACAGAAAATATCAAACTATACCAATCTGTATTCTTAATCACTTTAAAGCCCTGGAGGGGGAAAAAAATCCCACCCAAACTACTAAATTAATATTTCATATCCTCTTTCACACCTCCAAATTATATTTATTTGAACCTGTAGCACATTAGTTGCTCCACAATGCAGTGAAGAAGTGTTTACGGGTCTGTCGGGCCAGGTCACAGTGCAATTGGATTAATCAACTGGATCCTCTCAGCAATGAGATTATACCAAGCTTAACTGTCCCTGGGTTAGAAACTCACGCTGCTTCAGACTGATTGGCTGGATGCAACTGTCAGAAGCATCTCATATGGACCATTTGATGCATGTGCCATCCGATCGCAGCGCTAAATAGGACAGCATGTCAGCCTCCCATCCATCTATACATCTTATCCTCTGATGGTTGCAGGGGGCAGGAGCCAATTCCAGTTGACATAGGACCGGTTGCCGGTCTATCACACAAAGGTTTCCTGCAGCTCCCTATGAGATCCTGGACTGTTTTCAGCTGAGCACACAGCATTTTAATTACCACACCACTGCAGGGACTCACAGTTCCCCAGTGAGCAAAACTGTTCTTCAATTCACCGTCCCATATGATAAACAGCCACCCAGCGCAGGCACAGAGCTAATATTACAGCAAACATCACAACACACTTAGGTTTAATTCCCAAACACACATTCAAGGCACACTGAGCTGCTTAAATTGAACTACCTAATGGCTGCTACGTAAAATGATTTAAGTATGTCACTGAGCTATAATATTTGATGTGGCTACACAGACTAAATCAGGGAGCATGCATACCTCTCAGGCTGCAAGAGATGCAGGTATCTCCCTCAGCAAATAATTAACACTATGCCAGCATCAAGCAGGCCATTTTCTCTGCCATTGTATCATGAACGTGACGCTGCACAAAAACAAAGAGCCCTCTTTAGGATTTGCAAACATGACCTACATCTGAGGCAGTCCTCCCACTCTAAACATCCATCTAAGGAGCATGTCATTTTCCGATAACTGCATTAACACAAACACACCCGCTGGGATGCCCGACAGAGCAGTAAACTGCTAAAAGCGCGAAGGGGAAGGAAGCCTTTCTATCTTGCTCAGAAACACACACACACACACACACACAGTGGTAAGATATTCAGCGTTGCCAACGTGGAAGTGAGCTGCACTTATGCATTCAAAGATATATTGAAATAAACCCATCACATTATACATCCATAAAACAATTCCACCTGTCCACTGCAGGTGCTTGCGGGAATCATGGCCGGGAAAGAAGCAAAACCATGAAAATTCAAATCAGGTCAATCTCAAATGACGCACACACACACACACAAGCTCTGAGGGCTGCGGCTTTGCAGCTGTACAGCGTCTGTGGTGAAGTCACATGTCGGAAAATAAGTCATGCCACAGACACAACCCTGTTTCTTAAGAGATTCAGTAAAACATGCTTGATACTGTTGCATCCTCCGAACAGCTTGTTGACTACATGGCCCGGGCAGATGTCCAGTTATATGGACTCGCCGTCTCTGTTGTGTGTGTGCGTGTAGTTACCACAGATGCCTACTGCTGTCAGCCAGGCTGAATAGGTTGCTATGCAACCTCATGGCCGACTTTTGACTGAGACAAGCAGCAGTGGTTATCAGCGCCCCGCGAGAGGAAGAACTGAAAGAGGTGTGGCAGCTGTCTTTAAGACAATTATACACATGAAGCTGTGAGATGAAATACTGGTGCAGGGATGAGAACCTGGACATCACCTGGAAGATTGTACAAATACACGTTTCCGCCCAGCTGGTCGTGTGTACGTGCCTTTCAGGCAAAGGCTTGGTCCCCACATTCAAATGACCACACTAATGTTTTCCCTCTGCAGACACCACAGCAGCAAAACACATCGTGGATCACGCACAGTACAACATAATCACAAACCAGATGTCAACACATTATATCTAGACCGTGATCATTTGAGATATTGTGTACATCTCACGAGACACTGCAGATGGGATTTATAGTTCAATTCTCTCCTCCAGGTCCTGATGAAAATCATCACCTTAACTGTATTAAATTACATCACGAAAGACAACAACGTGCGCGTGTGTGTGTGTGGTGAGGATGAGGATTAATAAGAAACCATATGATCGGTTCTAGAGACATTAGCGTGTTCCGTCCAGTTAGCCAGATTTCTGCCCTTTTTTTTTAGGGCGAACCGGCCTAAACAACGCCTGCTGTTTGTTGTATGTGATTAAACGGATGTTTAGCACGAAGACGGCTCACGACCTGAATGTGAATCACAGCCGTGAAGACGCGGGGCCACGGCCGCGGCAGCACTGCGGCCATTTCAGACTTGTTGCGGGATAAACATCTCATTCACAAGTTCGAGCCCCTCCGCGAGCTAACTAATCCGAGGCTAGCGTCGGGGCGCTAACCTAGCTACAGCAGCTAGCCGCTTAGCTACATTAGCTCCCTGATTTAACGGCTGGTCGCTGTCGGGATTAGAACTAATCTCGCGCTGAACTGATAACTGGCTGCTTATCGGAGCTGCTTTTAATTTGTTTAGGTTAACAATTAAATTTTAAAAGACACGAACTCCAGAGGCCAACTTTTTTTTTCTTCTTCTTCTTCTTCTCCTTTCTTTCTACGTCTTCACATGAAGCCGTGATCGAGTCTGAACTCCTGCGCACGTTCCGTCAACTTATTCAACCGTGAAACTTTACAATTAGCGAAGAGGTGCTTTGATACATGTTGGGTTTAAAAGTAGAAGAAATAAAACCAGGCGAGGAAGGTGGAGGCTTCGATCCCCAGCCAACCGACCCGCAGCCCCGCTCCTCCCTTTCGTGTTCCTCTCACCGAGCAGCAGCAGCTTCACCTCCCGAGCCGCCTTCTCTCCGTCGTCCCGCAGGTTCCTGTCGATCATCTTGCTCCTCTCCTGCGCCACCTTGTCGTCCGTGCTCAGCGTACATCCCATCTTCTTCTGCCCTGGCCTCCGAATAAATAAAAATCTGTGTTTTTAAAAACTAAAAGAGCGGAACTCACGACTACGACGCAACTTTAACCTAGGGGCGCAGCGACATGCAGAGGCTACCGAGCTAGCATCCAGTGAGGAGGAGGAGGTGGAGAAGAAGAAGAAGGAAGGAGGAGGAGGAGGCGGTCTGTCTCTGCTGCTCCGCGGATTCGATAACGCCCTTGTCTGTCTCACGCTCCGGTGTCACAAACCACGACGTGAGGAAATGGTAGTTATCCACAAAGTGCGGCTCTCGGGGCGGCGGGCTCTGCTCTGTGTGTCCGGGGAGAAGCAGCAGGAGGAGGAGGCCGAGGCTCTGAGTCTGAAAATGTTCGCTTCCTGTTCTTCTTTCAACGAAACCCCCCCGGGACTGCGCATGCGCCGCAGAGCAACAAGCTTCTTTCAAATCTTCAATCTTCGAGCGAGTCGGACCTGTGCGATGTCAGGGCCGTGCACATACCTGCAGAGGGCCCGCTGTTTAAGTTACGAAGGGGCCCATGGAGCAAAACATAATTATTTTAGCATAACACGTTGAAGTATTGAAACCCTTAAACAAACAGAGTGAAACTTGGAAATCCAACCAAAAGCATGAGTCATACTTTAGGGCTGCTGCACACACGTTATTAATTGTTTCGGAGCCCCCCTCTTGTTGTGTATACTTGTACAGCTAAGATTAAAAACAACAATACATGTCCAACTCAAGTATTGCTTAGCCCTTCTCAGCCATGATAACATCCATAGACTTTTCCTCGGTTTTGGAACACACGCAAGTGTGGCAAGATGACAACATCCATATATATTTTTTTTAATTAAGAGTTCAGAAGGTGACGGTAATGCACATGAAAGGTAATTACCAACAACAATGATAAACATAAGAAGAGGAAGAAGGATGACTCAAGTTCCTGTGAAATCTCAAGTCTCTGGAATCTCCTCTGTGACGTCGTATCCTATAAACAGGAAGTGTGTGGTCTGACGTTCTGGCGAAATCATCTAGTGTGTGCATTTGGGAATTATAATATTAAACATCAGTTAAATCTGCTATTGGTTTGGTTCTGCTAACCCATCTCTCTTACGTTCTTAAGAGAGATGAAAATACTCTAGTGTGCACCAGGCCCAAGACTGAAGCTGCTCTCAGACACTGAGCTCTGGAGATTCTCCACCAAAACACTAATGCACTAATGCAGTGTCAAAGAAAGTGATTTTTTTTCCTCCAAATTTCTATTGTATCCTTATTCTTTGGTATATGGGACATTGGGTTTACAGTTTACACTTCCTTTCCCCCCCATGTGGCGCAATAAACTAGTGTTCAGACATTCAGGAGACAATTCATGCAAACAGCTGATTGTAGTTTGTTTGTTTTATGAGTGTATGAAGCATATGAGTGGTTGAGAGACATCCCACTTCATCCATGCTGATTTGCATCGCCAGCTTCTGTCATGAGCTGAAAACGCAGCTCAGACAAAGAAACTACTAAATTCCGGGATCTGCCCCTGATCCAGATCTGAACTGAATGTAAAGGGATCTTCCTCTGGATCATACCTCACCCCTCCACAAAATTTCATGAAAAATGGTAGAGTAGTTTTTGGATAATCCTGTTCACAGCAAACAAACAATCACAAGCAGAAACATAAGCTCCTCAGTGGAACTAACCAGGAGATCCTATCAGCAACTGACTGAGGATCTAAACAAAAAATGTACTGATGGCTGCAAAGTGTGGAGGCTATAAAAACATCCAGCTTGAAATTTCATGTCATTCAGAAATGGCAGATAATGGGAAGTGTGGAAGTCGAGACAAGATCTGAAAGTCTGGAAAACTTTCAGATAAAACCACACAGCTGCTGGAGAAAAAGGGGAAGTAAAACCTCCATGTGACTGAAAAGGTTCCACACGAGGATTCGACTGACACAGAAGCATTTGTGCGGCGCTCACATGTGCAGGAAAACCTGGAGGAACCGATACCTGTGACCTCATGACAAAATTCAAAGACTGAAGTATATATGTAAGGATAAGCCAGAGTTGCTTTGGAAACTAGTTCTGTGGACTGATGTTACTACGATGGCAAAAAGTGGGTTTGGACCTCTGCACCCTGAATACTGTAAAGGATAGTATGAAGAAAGGATTTAATGAAATGTCAACGAAATTCTGAATGCAATGTCAAGCACTTATTCACGACTGCAATGTTAGGGGGTTTTAATTCAAAAGTAAAGATTTTCGATCATTTTGAATTATAACAAATATTGTATTAACTTTTGTCTACTGTATCCTTATTCTGGTGTAAATGGGACATTGGGTTTACAGTTTACACTTCCCTTTTCCCACCTGACACAATAAACTAGTGTTCAGACATTCAGGCGACAACTCAAGCAAATCAGCTGTAAATAGATTGCTGTACATTTGTCCTTTATGCGAGTAGGTAACGCATGAGTTTGAGAGAGAGAGCGTGCGACAGGCATCACACTTTATCGTCACTGCTGATTTGCATCGCAGGCTTCTGTCATTAGCTGAAAACCCTCAGTAATATGTTTGCATGAGCAGCTCATACAAAGAAACTACTCAGACAGGGACACAGTCAGTACTGATGTGTTGCTGAATAATGAATCTACATTTTGACCTTAATTTCTTTCTCTTTTTCTACCTCTTCTCATATTATTTAGTTTAAAACGTCTTGTTTAAATGCTTAATTCTTCAAATACTCAAGTTCAAAATGTCAAAAGGCTACAAAATAATAAAATGAAGTTAAAGAGTGCGTCACACTCATCATCAGTTTTAACGGAAAGATATGAAATGGATTGGAAATGAATGGGCAACGTATGGAAGCCTTTGCATCAGCATTAACTCTTAAAGAGATTTAAACTCTACTGGGCACAAAGATCATTTGGTTGGACGGTGCAGCCCTGTTGACGCGATGCAAAGATAAGCTGCGGCTCACAAATGAGGGTCACACCCTGTGGTCGGGCTTTCTCCACGACCACATCCAGGAATTCAAATGACCGGAGGATGATTGTGTGATTCAACCTCATTAGCTCTGAGGGCCAGATATGTACAGCCTTATATGAACGGAGCATGAATATATTGTTTACAAATGCTGTGACACGAGAGGTTTAGGATGAGGCGTATGGATGAGTCTTATTTCCTGAGTTATATCATTACTTTGAAGTGACTCTATTGACCCACGTGCTGTAAATATGGTGAAGGATGTCAATTCAAATCTGTCTTTGCCTATGTTGTGCCACACGTAATGATCAGACTCAGTTGACCTGATGTAATGTTCACGGTGTTATTACTGGGATGGGAGAGGATTTAAAAAGTGGTCAGAATTCATCTCCTCACTTTGCATAACATTTGCAGATGTCCCCTGCAGAATGTAAACTACCGCCATATTTATTTTTCCTGTTGACTTTGAGTGAACATGGAAAGTTTTTTTCTCTCCATGCACAATAAGAAGAAGAGGCAGTCGGGCCAAACAGTTCAAAAACCCTTCATCATTAAACGATACAGGATGCATCCAGCCAGGGTTCTGAAAGGTGTGTCTTTGTGTTGTTTTTTACTTCTGACCAGGGAGACATGTGTGTGATATTGTGTTGCTATGCCACCGCACTCCAAGCAACCGGAAATGTTCTGACTCCTTCAAGTGACGGAGCCTCATGAGTGCGAGTGAGAGTTGAATGGTTAAATGACGGAGCAGCCTGTCAGCACTCTGAAGCTCATTACGTTCCACAGAGATCGTGGCCTACAAGTGGGACCCATTAGTGTGTGTGTGTGTGTGTGTATAGGTGTGTGTGTTTGTGTGTGTGTGTGTGTATGTGTGTGTGTGTGTGTAATTGTTGATATAACAGAACATATACATGAAAAACATTTACTTTCTACTACTCAGCCTTTACTTTATTACACCTCATTCTCCTCCAATCAAATATTGAAAGGGCCGATACTCCCTGAATAACTGCAGGACTGAGAAGAGTTCACCGGCTGATATCCGCCTGGTTGTGGCAACACCAGGCTCCGGTCATATCATCATCCGGTCGGTGTCAAAGCCATCAACCAGGAGTCAGTGGCTGACTGGAGGAGGATTAAAAAGCTCATTCACTAACAACCCAGGTCATTATAATCCCCCCTTCACCGGAGACGACCATTCCCTCGTCCTCGCCTTCACCTCTTAAGCATTAAGCCTCATACTTATGTCACATGATGACAACACAGCCATCTCCATGACAACTGAGCGAAGGCCACCAGCTCATGAAAAGAGACAGACAGCTTGTAAGAGAGCCCTGAGTTATGATGTCGTGTGACACTGCAGATCACACGTTGTCTGCACCGTATCCACACGTTTAATCATCAGACGCTGGAGTCACTATCAGGAGATGGTGAATTCAGTCATAAAACCTGGAACTGTATACCACACTATATTCACCTTCATGCATTTGGTGAGTGACTGTTTTGTAAAACGCTGCAGGCATGGTGAGTTCATTTTTTGTTTTAAGTTCTGTATTAGGTTGATTTTGAGTTGTTGTCTGTTATGCAGTACAGCAGTGATCCACATGAGGCTGAGTTCATGAAGAGAGAAGTTTTACATTTGTCCCCCAGATGGCAGCAGAGCTATGAAACACCCTATGGAAACACCCCACCAGGACAAGAAGGGACATGACATCAGTTGCTGACGAATGGACATTTAATTTGACCTTTAAACACATTAATACGACACCTTCCATCTGTAGTTTTATGTTAGTGACGAGGTTCCAGCTGCGTTTGAACAGACCAAAGATTCCCAAAGGCTTTTCTTAACAGATCCATATGAGGTGGTTTCAGTGGATCTTGTGAAAGATATTCTTAAACTACTTTTGTTTTGGTTATCTATGTTGTTATCCATCTACCTATAGAACAAAGATTTGTTCTATACCTGAGCATAAAAGCAAGCATTGTTGAGAAAATGTTCAAATGAAAAATATATCTATGACTTTCTCATGACAAGATGCCTGCTGAATCTTTATAGAGTTTAAAGACTTGACTGCTTCAGCTTTAATTTGGGAGAATTCCAACTGTAGGTCTACGGAGACCAGGATTCTTTAATGTAATTCTGCAAACTTCATCACCATTAATTGGCAATGATTTACAGAATTATCAAAAGTTAATATTGTTTAATATTATAAATGTACTATCTAAGACAATTATCCACAATTTGTGAATCTGATACCTTTGTTTTACCGTCACGGATAATATTATAAATTTGATCAATGTTAATATATATACCAGTATATAAAACTCTGTCCCCCGTACAATAAAATACATTTTAAGTTGATATGAAATAGGTACATGTTCAAAGTTTTATTTATTTTATATTACCTATTGTTGTTATTTCAGACAATACAGTGTTTTCTGAAACAAGTAAGAATAACTCTTAGAAGAATCTTTGACAGTTAGGGGTAACAATCAAATTTCTCATTACAGGTCATTTATTTTGCTGAATGTGTTCATGTATATACTCTGTGACTTTAAAGATTCAGTGTGTAGTGTTGAGTGACATCTAGTGGTGAAGCTGCATGTCACAGCTGCACACCCCTCACCTCACCCTCCCCTCCCGAACATGACAGAGAACCTGCTGCAGCCTTCAGTTGTCATAAAAACTCAAAAGGTGGAGAGGACCTGCTCCCCATGTAAATATAAAATATTTAAATATAAAGGGCCCATTCTATGGTAAAGAAAACAACAATTAGTGCAATTAAGATTAACACACCAGTGAAAACTTTACAAGGATAATTTTTTATTCATTTTGTACCAATAGATCCCTTTCAAGCAGTTAAACAGATTCCAAGTTATCCAGATCCCAAATGGACGCGATAATGAATTATAATCTGTCTTTGATGAACGGAGAGATTATACGGTCCCACTTTGCTCCTGGTCCTGACGAGAGTTACACTCAAGTTCCAGTAACATATGAGCACATGTTGTGTCATTAGGCACAGAGAGAAATAAATCAAGGATTGTGAGAAAAGCTAAATTTGTGCTGTGCGACTTTCGAAGTTTTCTCTCTCCCTCGGTGTCACTTGTTCTGACCTCCATGGCTTTGTTAATGAACTGAATGCACCAGTACATTTCAGGAAATGTGAGGCTGCCATTGTGTGTGGCCCTTCTCCATTCAAACTGCAGCTCAGGGGCCCGAGCAGATGACCTCATTTCCCTGCAGCCCAGGGGCTTTTTCTTCATATAGTGAAGAGGAGAGAGCTTCATTGAAAGCTGTTTTTATATATTTATTCCTTGTGCACATAGAATTGCTGATAAAACAAACTCTTGACAAAGTCGGTTAGTGTCACTGTGACGACACTAAGAGATGTATTTAGTTTTCTTAAGATTTATGGTGCGAGAATATTGTTCCTATAAAGGTGATATATTTGTGTCTGTATTTAAAAAGTAATGATCAAGGAGATGATTTGTGTGAATGGGCAGTGTCTCTGTGTGTGCATGTGTGTTTGTGTGTGTGTGACTGATGGCTTATATCTCTGATTATATACATCACATGCCTTGAAGCAGGTCGCCTTTATGGTTTATCTTTTCAATTCCAAACACTTTCATGAATGTATAAAGGACCCTCTCTGATTGGGGGTCAGCTTTCGAGGAACCCTGCTGGAAACCCGCACAGTTAATGTATTTGATGAAACTGAGACCTTTAACCAGCCCATTCGCATATGGCAAGAGGCCAGCAAGGATAACACACAACTATACGACCCCCATGAATTAAACAATCAGTGTTGAGCTTTAAAACACACTTCCTGGATGAAGCAACAACATTTCTTTAGTTATATTTTAGCATTTCACTGAATCAGGAAACTCCACATATATTATGGTGGTTTATGATAGAAGTGGTCCTACCACTTCACAAAAACAGAAACAGTAAATATTTGCGTGAAAAATATCCAGCTTCTCATTTGGTTGTATTGCAAACTCATTGACATTTTTGGACTATAAATGACAAGTTGGGATTGTGCAACTATTTCTTGGTGACTTGTGGTTATTCTCCTTTTCCAGCATGGTCTCCAGTCTTTCTGTTTTTTGGTAATTTTATCTAATTTGGTCACATATTGTACGTTTATATAATTTCCAGTGGCTGGGTGAGTTACGAACTTGTAACATGAAGAGATTTCCAGTCAGAGATGTGTTTGTCCTGAAAAGCAGAAGATGTATCAAACTGACTGCAGCTTCATATCTACTGTTGGGACATGAAAGTGAATTCGATGGATTCGTGGCCTCTTCTCAGCAGGAAAGCAAATAGGTATATTTCCTTAACTATTTAACATTCACATGGTCATTGACTATTACACCATTCAAATAGGTTAGTACAACTTATAGTGATACATGCGTAAAGCCCAGAGAGTCCTGGAAGCTCAAGTAGCTTGCAGGAGACAGGAAACCAAACACGCACACTGGTCGTGGAGACAGAGAACCTCATATTGATTTGTGTTCATGACAAATGGTGAAACGGCGAAAGTGGAGCTCATAGGCACACACCAATAGGGTTTTCTACATAACCATATTGACATAAGAAAATATCCAAATAAAGCTTTCTGTTTCACAAAATCATCTCACAGATCAATATTGATGTGATCTGCCGAAACTCTGAGTTCATCATATCATCACAATCACATTTACTGTCACTTCCATAATATATACTCAGCACAGATGGGAGCAAAATTTTGTTTCTGCTCAGATCAGTCACGTTTAAAACACACAATTGTTTTCTCATGAAGTATATTTCCTTGCCCAGCACCGGTCTGTTTGTTTGTTGACACACTCCTCTTTACATTTGCAATATTGTTTTGTGTATAAGGTCCGTTATTCTCCGGGATAATTCCATCAAAGTAAGGTCATCCACCAACTGGGGCAGCCTGCGTCACTGGTTTGGTTTAAAGGTCACAACCGCGGAGGCTTAAAGGTTAAAGTCCCGCAGCAATGAAAAAGCAGTGTCCTCCTGTTTTTAATAGTGCTCTAGGATTTTATTTCACGACTCAGCCACTCAAACTTCTTTCCACATGATCGTCCACGGCTTTATAGTGCATGAGAACATGATGTGTTTTATTTGGGGGGCGGGGGGTGTGCAGTTTAGTGCTCTCCAAGGTCCTGAAACACACGTCTCTGTCTGTTTCTCTACGTCCCTTGTTTATACAAATGTTTGGCCCTAGCTCAAGAGATTTTTATACCGATAGCCCCTCCCTTCTCTCAGTCTGTCTGGTAAACACACACACACACACACACACACACCGGTTCTTGTCAGAGGAGGAGCGACATCAAAGTCAGTTTACTTTCTGCTCCTCTCTCTGCCTCAGTGTGTCGACAGAAGTGACAGGAACATGGACAAAACCAACACAGCTCGTCAGCGTCGTTCCCCACAGACGAGGTAAGAAGACATTTCCCTGTGGATTTCAGCCACACTGCTGCAGGTAAGGACGCTCTTTAGGGAAAATCCTCCAAAGTTAACCTGACTCTCAAGAGATTTCAATTCCAAATCTCAGTACAAAATATAAAATGCATTGTCCAACTCTATAGATGAGCAAATACATGTTTTAACACATATGTAAAGTTGGAAAGTGCATTTGCTACATTTTGAATTTCAAACAAATCCCATGTGTATCCATCCAAATCTTTCTGCTACTGTAAAATAAAATAAAAAGTCAAATAATGATAATCTTTGGTAATAATATACAATCAAATCTAGACAGTAAAGAAATAAAAAAAATTCTATAGCACATAATAGGAGGATTAAAGAAATATAATGTCATAAATCAATTTATTGATTGAAATCTTGCCCTCCCTACACCGTTTTCTACTTCGTGACTTTCTATTTATTGTACAGTAGAACTGGGATTGTATTGTTCCCCAGAGGCTGCTGCAGAAATGTTTATCTTCTTTTTTGTTGAAAGCTGAAAGGTTTCAGCCCCCGAGCAGCAGCAGATCGTGACTCTGGATTCCAGAGTCTCCCTGCTCCCGAGGAATCCCCCCTGCTTACTCTGTGTTAGTGTTTAAAAAGTAAATTAGATTTCAAACAGACGGCTCCTCCCTGAAAACTGTGGAGGCCTACGAGCAGAAATGAAGTTAGGTTTGTTAATCTTTGCTCATTAACTGTCTCCCACTCACGTCCCCTGAGATGGACTTCTTCTGCTGGCACTATAGTTTCCTTTTTTCATTTGATCATTTTCATATTTTCCCTCCTGTCTGAGATATTTCCTCTCTAGTTCTTCATTTCAGTTATATTCAAATTTTATGGTCTATTAGGTTTATTATTCAAGCTTTTCTACTTCCCCTGCAGTACATTCAGTGTTTTTTTTCTCTCCCCTGTTACACTGTTGTGTGAGGCCAAAGCTCAGGTTGATGTGAAATTTCCCACTCCTCTTGAAATCACAGGGAACCCATTTACAGTAGTTAGGGCAACAATATCAGGACATTTGCTGCGAAACACTGCCATGAAAAAGCTATTTCCAAACCTTCAAATGTTGCTTTCACAAATCAAATACCGTCAAACAATGGCTCAGATTAACTTTATGTGCTTTATGGTAAATTCTATCTTTGAACCTTTACATAATTTGCAGTTGTTGGTTGAAGTCACGTCAGTGCAAACATTTAAAATGAAGAGATTTCCAGCCAGAGACGTGTTTGTCCTGAAAAGACCGAGCAAATAATAAAATACATTTACGAGATAAAATCCTTTCGCAATGACACAATGAAAAAAGTCATTACTTTGATCCTTGTGGTCGTTAAATCCGTCTTCTGATGAAACTGTGAAATGTCGGCTCTCACGTAAGTGTCTCCACAGCTGCTCTCTGTCCCTGCAAACAAGCCCCAAAGAGAGCAGAGAGTTTTTAAAAGCCGAGCTCCTGCTGCCAGAAGAGAACTACAGCACGAGCAGCGTATTACCGGTACAGCTGTTACACAGGCGGCATCTGTTGGATCTAATTACTCTGCCTCTGTGCCTGTCAAAGAAATGCTGCTGGCCCCTGTGACTCTCTCCAGTCGCTCTGAACAACAGCAAGGGAGGTCCAGGTCCTGTTAGTGTGAGCGGAGGGGAGAGGTGGAGTTGGAGTTGGGCTCGGGGAGCAGGTAGTGATCCCCTGATCTCTCTCTACAGCCATCATAAACATATAAATCTTTACACAGGCTTATTAGACAGTAAGTTACGAAATGTGCAGGAGCGTTTCTAGGGATTTTGGGGCCCCGGGAAAAGACACCTATACGAGTGGGGCCCATCCATCTCAACTCTGGGCCCCAAGAAAGTGTTCTGCAACTTTACTTGGCAAACTATTGATTAAATTATTGATATTAACCTCACTGTATTAATAGTCTCATAAAAACACATTCAACAAATAGGACTCCAAAGCAGCATCGTCATATAGGAGGGATTTATTTAAGTATTGTATTCAACTACAGTTGTAACATACTGGTGCTTCCTCTTTAGTATTTCTATTTTACGTTGCCTATACAAATGCTGCACAATTTATTGACATCATCCATATTTTTTATTCCACACTTCCTGGTTCCTACATTACCCACAATGCCTTATGAAAGTTCACAGCCCAGACCGAGATGAGTCTTGTGCTAGCTCGAACCGTTAGCATCAAGTGGAGGTTACCGAGGCCAGGTGACCTCACCTTTCTCTTTTCCTGCTGTACCAACGTTAGCATTAACAGCAGGTTTTTTTCTAATCTAGCAGAAGTTGTGAGTTTAGTAAACTTCCTTCCTTCACTTGACTCTGACCCTTGTATTGCGCTACATAGCTGTGATCTGGTCAGGCGACCCCTGCTCATCTCTTCCCACTAATGAGTCCATGCACTAGCGTTCATTCTGCCCTGAGGAGGCAGAGCTGCTCGGACTCCATATTACAATCTCCTGTCTCGTAAACACAATGACGACTGAGGCTCTTCCCAAACAGCCATTACCCCCACCCACTCTCAGCAGCAAACCGCTTTTGGCAGTTTACAGCTCCTTAAAGGATGGTGTTCTTTTATAAACATCAAATTCATTGACAGTAAAAGTACTATTAGCCTACTTGTTCACCATTAACATAACTTTTTTACCAATATATCTCTATACTTTACTTAAAAAAATATTAATGCAACTTATATGATTCCCTAGTATTACCCTGTATTAACCCTCACAGCTTCATTGCCCATTCATAGCTCCATCTTTGGAATCCACTCGATCATGTGAACAGATTGTTTTCCAACTCAAATAATAAATGCCCGTGCACTTTAACTTATAACCCAGATTCTTACATTTGTCTCAATATTATGTCATCCAATTTCACTCTAAGAGCAAAAACATCCTCATGACCCAAACACATATGAATCATGAGCTGTCAGGGTCAGGTCACGCACACACCCGAGCTCTATCTCATTTGTGACACAGAAGCCCCAGAATGGTTCCATGATGATAGTGATACTGGTAGAGATGCTGTAATGAAGTTTGGTTTATCTGTAAAAGCAGGAAGGAAACATCCAAGGTACAGTGCGCTGTTATCATGCAGTCTAATGGAGTCACTTACAGAGTTTCAGCAGTGTGTAACAACCCTCGAGGTCTCATCTAAGTGTCTTTACATTGATTTTCTGATCAGAATACATCAGTGAATCACATTGGTTATGCTGTGTATATTTTCCTTTTTAACATAATACTAACTTGAATGATACTTTGCCTTAATTGTGGTGTTTTGCAGTCAGTTTGACTGACTGGAGCCATTTTAAAAACACAACCCATTACGAATACAAAAGAGCATTTGCATATGATACATTGTTTAGTAGATGCTTTTATCCAAAGCACCTAACTGCGACATGGGGGCAGGATTGTTAGCGTGGGTGGCCCCAGAGGAAATCTGTCAGAACTCACTGAGCAGGTCGATCGTAAAAACACAAATTATTCTGCACATAACAATTTATTTAGACAACCAGAATTTGTCCTGCTTTGACACTAAAACCATGGTTTCACAGACAAACACAAATAAACACAAGCAAAACACTCCTGAACATTCAGTAGCTTTCCAAATGAAAATCAAAATGTGCAACTCTTGGCAGCACCTGTTTCATATCCAGGAGCAGAGAGGTTTTTAGGAAATGACTTGTGTTTATGCGTGCAGGACCAAAACAACAACTTGACATTTTTGAATTGGCTCTCAGGCACAAATGAGATACTCTCAAAGGACATTAAGTGATTTCAAGGCTAAATGGAAAAACGTAAATGAAATCACTTGAGGTATAGGTGGCTCTGTCTGGTCCAATTGGATCAGAGTTAAGACTTTCAGGTCCGTTAATATCTTTTCACAAAAATAGAGACATTTCTGACCTTATATTAGTCGGTTGAAAAAGTTTTTTAAATACAGTTTATACAAGAAGCATCATATCTCAAATTAAATGAGACTGTAGCAGTTGATTTGCAGATATGAGACAACACCCACTCTGTAGATTGACAGATAAACTCCAAACCAGCTTTAGCTTGTTGTTCCTGATATGAGTGTGTGGTGTTCATACTTAAACACACCCTCTGCAGCCTTTATTTGCCCACCTGTTCATCCTTCACACCTGAGCCAAGCTGCTAGCTCAGAACCACACCTGCCGGCTGTTTACACGCTCAGTTACGCATGATTTAGCATCTGGGACTGAGTGGGTTGATAAATCCACACACTGGCACAAAGTCAGAAGTATCAAAAATAGTTGTATAGAAGCCGATTCTCTCCTTATGTCTCTCAGTACCAGGTGTCGTACAGATGTGACCCGCGCCTGAAGCATCTATGAGAAGGACAACCAACAGGAAACAGAATGGAGACCGTGAATTCATCCCACGTCAGCAACATCAGCAGCGTCGATAACAGCAGCCTCTTCTCTGGGAGTCCGTACACGACTGTGGAGATAGTGCTCATCGTCCTGGTGGCCGGAACTCTGAGTCTGATCACCGTCATTGGAAACATCCTGGTCATGCTCTCCATAAAGGTTTGACTCTTCTTGCTTTGATCATTCGTGATTAACGAGTGTGTTTCTGCAGCATCCATCTCTGAACATCTGAAAAGCACAGCTGGATTAGGAAAAATTACTTTCAGACTTTCAACCCTTTGGAAAGTTGAAATCTAATAGAAAACATAATTTACATTTGACAAAAAAAGATTAACATCTGACTGCCGGCTCCTTATTGTTTCTCTAAAGGTAAACAGGAACCTGCAGACCGTCAACAACTACTTCCTGTTCAGCCTGGCCTGCGCAGACCTCATTATCGGTGTCTGCTCCATGAACCTCTACACCGTCTACATTGTGATTGGCTACTGGCCTTTAGGAGCTGTGGTCTGCGACCTGTGGCTGGCTGTTGATTACGTCGTCAGCAACGCCTCGGTCATGAACCTGCTCATCATTAGCTTTGACCGTTACTTCTGTGTCACCAAACCGCTCAGCTACCCAGCACGCCGCAGCACCAAGATGGCGGGCCTGATGATCGCCGCTGCCTGGGGGCTGTCCTTCATCCTGTGGGCTCCGGCCATCTTGTTCTGGCAGTTCATCGTGGGTGGGAGAACCGTGCTGCCAGGTGAGTGCTACATCCAGTTCTTCTCCAACCCGGCGGTAACATTCGGGACGGCCATAGCAGCCTTTTACCTGCCGGTGGCCATCATGATCTACCTCTACTGGCGCATCTCAAGGGCCAGCCGCAGCCGCGTGAGGAGGAACAGCAGGAAGACCTCGGGGACCAGTTTGGGGGAAGGCCAGTCTCACAGCCCAGTGGACACATGTGAGACCCAGAGCAACTGTGTTGAGACAAGGGAGCCTCAGGAGGAGGCCGGAGGTGAGAAGGCCAAAGAAATGTTGCAGCAGCAGAACGGAGGTGGTCCCTGCAAGAAAGAGAGGAGTGACCAGACGGACTCTGAAGGCGTCCAAGCTTCTACATCTAAAGATATGGCTGCTGTACCTGCGCCAGCACAGACAGGATCAAACGGTGGGAAAAAGACAAATCAAACTCCATCCCCGCAGAATTCAGGGGTGGACAGGCAAAGTCTGGTCACAAGGACACTGGTTAAGGTAAATCTTTGTTTGCTAAAACAACAAAACTGCACCGTGTTGGTTTTAAAAGATAGATCCACTGCCTTTCATACCAAGTTCAGGATAAACCATTTAAAGTCGTTGGGTCGCTGCACAGTTCACACTACATGACCTGCCGTCTTGTAATCGGGAGTCTTGTAGTTGTTGATTTCATACTACATGAGTGACTGGCGAGGGAGGGGGGATCTTTCAACCCCCAACAAGTATTTCTGGACCAATCTGATGGGCTGCAGTAGTTGCAGATTCATTCTAGGTGACGTGTCGGCGAGCCTCTTAAAGTTTAAGAGCTCCTACATGGTGGTTGGGGGCTGCTGATTGAATAGGATTTGGCTCCAAAATGTGTCAGCTGGTTCGAAAATCATGCTAAGAAATCGTGTGGTGCGATCTGTAGGTAAACGTGTTCAATACAAGTTTGTAAAATACGATAAAACTAAACAAAATAAAGTTTTCTTCTCTCTATCTCATTTTCCAGGTAACAAAGCAGGGTGCCGTGGCAAAGTGGAAGAGGAAGGGCATTTCATCCAGGGAGAAAAAGGTGACGCGCACCATCATGGCCATCCTGGTCGCTTTTGTTGTCACGTGGACACCGTACAACGTGATGGTCCTGATCAACACCTTCTGCTCCGTCTGCATCCCAAACTCCCTGTGGACCATTGGCTACTGGCTCTGCTACATCAACAGCACCATCAACCCAGCCTGCTACGCCCTCTGCAACGCCACCTTCAAAAATACATTCAAGCACCTGCTTCTGTGCCAGTACAAGAAGATACGTGGAGCACGATGAGCGTTAAAACACTGACTCACGTGCGTGATGGAGTCAAAATAATGTGATTGTGAGATGACACTAATATTGGAGAGAAACTGCTGCTGAAATACGGAGTAGGTGTGTTCTCACTGTTCACTTGAAATTCATAATCATACTTAAATTCCAATGACTTGTTTGACAAGATCCCTGCTTGAGCAGTTTGTTGTTAGATATGCAACCTGTTTTTACCTCAGCATTAAAAGTGTAGTTAATGTGATACAAGCGTAAGTCTACTGTCAAAAGAAGAAACGTAGAAATATGAAAAATACACTGTGTTGTTGATATGTTGTTGCATAAAGTGACACTGATCTGTGATTCTGAAAAAAACCTGCTTGACCCAAGACGAGAGAAAACGTGTGTGTGTGTGTGTGTTTGTGTGTGTGTGTGAGTGTGTATGTGTGTGAGTGTGTGTGTGTGTGTGTGTGTGTGTGCGCGCATGTCTCCTCTATAGATAAATGTACTACGTCCTATTATGCTCATGACATCTGTAATTAATCAATGTTGTTGTGAAATGAGCCTAAATGTGAGATTAGTCCAGATCTTTCCTTCTGTCTTGAAATATTATATTATCTGTTTCCTGTAAATAAAAGACATCATGATAAAACATTTAATAAAGCTTCAGTTTTTTTGTCATAAACTTTATACAGTGTATAACGTGCTCTGGATTAAACGTATAGATGGAAAGGATAAATGATGACTTTGGAATAAGAACACATATTACAGATATGGAGGCACCTTAGCAGCATGTACTATAAAGTAGGATGAGGTTTGTGATGTTCAGGGTTTTCCGGTTTAAGATGGTGGTTGACTTCTTCACCACGGTAACACATGTTCTGCACCTGATCTGCTCCCAAGGTTAAAGTCAGATGCTTGGATCAAAGCAGCCCAAAGACCAATCAGATTGCTAGAAAACTCTCATACAGGATCCGGACAGGGACACAATAGCTTACAATAAAGTGAAGGATATTTAAATTGAATTGCTGACAAGCAGTCATGCAAAACCATGAAAAGTCCTAAAATCAACAAAGGGTCCTGTAGTGTAAATCTCACCAGCCACCCAGGGAGATATATTTATACCCCTCATCCTTTAACACCACAGACTGAAATTCCTGCACTGAATGGAAATGAGAATTTGGCTAGAGAGAGAGAGAGAGAGAGAGAGAGAGAGAGAGAGAGAGAGAGAGAGAGAGGGCGCGCAGGACAGGACACAGTGTCCCTCTCCCACTGCTCCACCCTCTGGACTGGGTGTCAGAAAACCTCCTGCTTCCCATCAGACACAGAAACAGAACAAAGGGAAGTAAACTGAATTCCTCCCACAGTCTGACCGCAGACACAAGAATGGACAGATGGTTCCTCTGTCTCAACTGTGGGAAAACTCCTCTGGGTGGAAGTTTTGCGCCCTCTACTGGAATCCAGAGCATGTACTTCACCACCTGAGGGCTCACTGATGGAAACCTGGACACTTTTAACCATGTGCTGTTTGCACTGGTGCCACATTTATTAAACATTGGTGACAATTAATAGAATAGAAAAACATTCCAGCACAAAAATCCCACTAATCAAATAAAACAACAAACACAGGTTCTATAATGGCAGCCACCACAGTTGGTACAAAGTTCTATTACTTTTACCCATAACTGCAACACAGTAGAGAAACAATGCCTGGTGACCACTTATCACCATATTGTGTAAACATGTATTGAGATCAGATAGATCTGGATCACTATCAAGATCCACACCAAATGTCAGAAGTCTACAGACTCCGATTATTTCCAAGATCTCTGCGTTATTTCTTGAGAAATTAAGAAAGGTATGAAGAAAGTGAAAAATAAAAATTGGATTCGCCTCCTGTATCAAATCTATTCCAAATGTTAATGGGTTCCTCCTGCAGCCCTTTCTTCAAACAAGTTTCAATCAAATTGGTTCTGCAGTTTTTACGTGAGCCTGCTAAGAGACAGAGGAACAGTCAAACAGAAATACAAACATAAAAAGGCATCGATGGCTTTTGTCCTTCATCACTTACAAATGAAAGTATGAAGAGATCTTTCAATGGCCAATACAAACATGAGGAGGGATTACAGCTACAGCAAGAAAAACCTGTTTGAGTTTTCACACCTTCGCTGACAGATTTTCTAAAACTTCGACATATTAAACTTCCACACTCAATCCTGATAAATATGAGACGTCTATTTCAGTAAATATCGTTTAATTCTGCATATTTGCCATTTTGTCTGACACATTTGTTTTTTATCATCAGACTCATCAAGCAGGTGTTCTGTGACCACAAGGCCACTATTTATGCTGGAGTTTGATGTAAACAAGTGTGTGTTTGTTTATAATGTAACCCTTGGCTTGTTGTGTGTCTTTGTTAGCAGATGTTATCAAAGACACCGCGAAAACAAGATGCGGCTCCGCGGTTCTTTATATATTAAGTATTTTTTATTTGCATAAACTGGAGACACCTTCAACCCCAGAGTCTGTCCGAGGGCCCTCGTCCACGTCTCTGTCGATGCCACTTCAGTCGCACTCAGGAGTCACATTCTCGCATTTCCAAGTTACATGTCGCTCCATGTCAAAAAGCACTGCTAACTTCAGTGTTTACCGTGTACACACTGCATCCATGACTAATTATCTACTTTACATTTAGTCAAAGTGACCCCTGAACTGCTGCTGTTTGGAGTAGAAACACCACATGCATGTGGGCAGCATACGGCTGAGCTATCACCTGCTTCACTGTCACAGTCATACGAGCAGGACTCTAATTCACTGCAACACTGGCAGCCAGAGGAAACATGGCAGAGGAACAGGACCACACAGGACCCCCCTGGGAGGACCTGCCTCTAACTCAGGATTATCCTGAACTAAGAGCAGGACTGAATGGAGAGATGGGAGAGGGGGGTGCTCCTGGCTCCACAGATCAGGCAGGGAAATGTGGCCCCAACCTGCTGCAGATGCTGAAGGCGGCAGAGAGCAGGCGGTCTCCTCAGGGTCAGGACACAGACGGAGATGAGGCCTCTGGGTCGGGAGAGCTGGTCACTGAAGCTCTGAAGACTGACATGGTGAGCAAGGACACTGATAAACGTCATGAGTCTGACCCCACAGGCAGCGTGGATCTGCATCTGCTCAGACTGTCAATGATTTGAGCTGCAATTGAAAGACCTCCGTCAATGTTTGACACAAAGACACAGATTTACACATCAAACTCTGTGTGTAGATCTGGAGGAGTACAGCTGTATATGTAAAAAAAAACTAGGGTTATGTGAGATTTGATTCTGATAGTGAACTCTTTGAGTCTTGTCGTGTATTCATTAGACTAAAATATGTTGGTATGTGTCTTAAAAATAGTGACAGGCTTATATGGTATGTACCTAAAAACATAGTGACAAGCTTGAATTTATGATACCTGCCTGTTGTATTCTCAGACGGAGAGGCACCAAGATGTTTGCTCTGTTTGACCTATGTGTTGTTATCTTTAGACGTAAAAACGTGCCCTAATTTAGTAAATCATGAGAGTAACCAACGTCCGTATATAAGTGTGTGTAAGACCCCCGCACGTCAGATTTCACTATTGGCTGTGTCTCTCCGGGTATTCTAGCTGCCCGTCCGACCTGTAATTTCTTGTAATAAACTTTGTTACACTGAAAGTACTGGGTCCTCAGAATCCTTCCTTCATCATCAACAACTTCAACACCTCTCGGCTGCACCAAATATACGACAGTCTGATTATTGGAGCGTATTGGCACAGTAATTGGGCAGTCTTTAAAACAGGTACAGACATGTTGGAACAGAGGTGCAAAAGGCTGCCAGTTCGAAGCCCAGCTCATTTGGGGTTTTCCTGTGTGAAGGTAACATGTTCTTCTCATGTCAGCGTAGGTTTTCTCTTGGTGCTCCTTCCCACAGTCCATAGATTGGTGGAGGCTGGAGGTTAAAAGGGGATCATAGGTGTGAATGTTTGTGTGAATTGTTGTTTGTCAGCCCTTTTCTGACTATGTGGTTCTCATACCATATTTAGACAAGAGGGCGGAGGTGGAGAGGTGGGTCTGAACCGGGCATGTCCCTTTAAGAGTAACACTGCAGAGCTGCTGGGTCATTTAGCAAAGAGAAAACAGTAAATTATATTGTCTGATTTATTAGCAGAAACCTAAGATGACTGTTGTTTGACTGACTGTTCGACTGACTGCTCAACTGTAAAGCTTCTGTTTCGTTCCACTTTCCTGTTTCTTCTTAGATGAAACTGCCTTCTTCTTTCCATCTCATTCAGAAAGTGAATGTATGGCCATACATGTGCCGCCTATATAGCCTGAGAGCAGAGTGCACTTTACTGAGCATATACTCATATTCCTCCGTTCACTGAACTCTCTCATCCTTCTCTCCACTTGCAGCCGGTTTCTCCTCTCTCCTCTGTGAGCCTCACAAAGACTCCATTCACTCCCCGCTCTCGTCTCTGTCCTCTCTCCACCTGTCACCTGGGCCTGTGGGGCACGGGCGTGGCGTAGAGCGTCACTCTGTGTAACTGTGTAATCAGTATCAGCTCACAGCACTGCAGGGTTTCCAGAGGGTCAGTGTGGGAGCCGCCTGCCAGCATGAAGAAAGTGTACAGTCTAGTGAACATAACTAGAGCCAAGGACCAGGAGGCAGTGCAGCCCATCTGTATCAAGGTAGCACTGCTTTGATTTTAGAGGCACTTTCATAAGAAAAGGTAATTGGAGTTTTATTTTGAAGGGCAGCGGGTCAGACCTTCAGGTATAGGCTGTTTTAATGGGAATACTTGAATATAAAACTTAAAAATTGCCCTTTATGCTCTCCTTTATATACTACTACAGCCTTGAGATTTCTTGTTATAGAAAAGCAGAGTAATGTGGAAAAAGAAATGGAACAGCCTCAGTCTTTATTTGTGCTTGAAACAGCAAATCAATGGACCATTGATCTCTGAAGAATCTGTTTTCACAACCACAAAATAATTATTGTTTTTTTCATTCACTACTTCAACTGTGAGTTTTCTTGTAATAGAAAAGCAGAGCAATGTGGAAGAGGAAAGTAAACAGCCGTAGTTATTATTTGTGCTTAAAAACAGCAACTCAATGCACAATTGTTTTCTGAAAAGTCAACAAAATAATAATTGTCTTTTCATTGTACTTTCACAGTAGCCAGCCTTGAATACAAACTGTCAGTTCTGTGACCATTAAGTTAACTTTGACTCTGCTCCAGGTCACAGCTTAATGACTTTTTGTGTTAAACATTAAGCGGCTGCTTGATTAAGAACCTGCTTCTGTATGTTTGTATTCAAGTAATCATTACTCAAAAGTTACATTTGACAAAAGTCTGTCTTTTACCTGTCTTGTGTTGTGTTGCATATAGATTAAATCAACCTGAAACATTTGTCACCCAACCCTACATGAAGCAGGGGGGTAAGGTGATTTCTTCCAATCTTTGTTAATTGATGACCTCAGATTAAGCTCAGTGTGTCACCTTGACACTATAGTGACCTCTGGGATCTCATGTGGTCTGATATCAGAAATTCAGAGGGAAGCAGAAAGCTGCTGCACAGAAATCCTCCTTTCAGACGTCCACAGGTCTCAGGTTTAATTGTTGCTAACGAGGACTTGAAGGCTCAGTTTGAGAAGCAGCTTCACTTACTTCACTTATGCATCTGTAATGAATGTCACATGAGTGAATAAGACCTGGAAATATCAGTCATTTTGGCTGATGGGATGAACAACCAATAATTGACTTGATATTGTATTCAGGTTTTAATTCAGAGTTAACTCTTTATTATTTTAATGTTTCCAGGTCACTTTCTCTTAGCTTCACAAGGTTGCAACGCTAAATCAAAAGAACATATTTAGTGACTGTAACATCTTAAATAGATGCTAATCAGAATACAGTGACATTCTAAAATCAATAGATTATAGTTTAAATGTCTAAAAATATAAAAGTAGTGGCTAGTTATGTTGTTTAGCAATAGCAGGTCGACCCAACAAACAAATTGTCGAGACCAATCTATAAACAAACTTGCACGATCTGTAGCTTCATTACTTGTAACATCTTATCTCCTAAATGTCTAGGATTGTATAAACAATAATTTGAGAACTACAGCCTATTGGTGTTTGAGTAACCTCCTCACAATGTGCAGCATCACAGATTTATATAATTCTCTCTTTTTCACCCATTTAAAGCTGTAGAAAAAAGAGACAAGGTACTAACCGCCGTTTCTGGTGTTTGAGGATTAGTTGCTCGGCAACTTCAGTGTTTTAACTGCAACGTAATGCTGTGGAAAATGAAAAAGGTCAAGATAAAATGGAGTCATCATCCTTTATGCCTGATTAAACATCATAATCAGGGTCAGTCCAGGGTCAGAAGTTAATACCACACTCATCACACTATTACTAGGAGTAATCTAACAGAAAACCTTACATTAAATGGCAAGTATTCAGTAATCTGTAGTTAAATACATTTAAAAAGTATAAACCTCCCAACTCTGATTACTACTCATTAGACCCCTTTAAAGTTTATTCCAGTAATTTAACATTGCTCTCTCATAAAGTTGGGGCACTTGACCAAAATGGCTAAAAACTGTGCAGCTAAGACATTAGTTGACTTTTAAACTCAAGCTGGATCCTATACGTTTCCCAGAATGCAATTCGACAGTATCCAATTTTTGAACTTGTCTCCGAGCTGATGCCACAACAACCCTGATGTTCTCACCATTATTCCTCCAGAACCATGATTCCTCCAGAACCAGCAGGTTACTCCACCCTGTACCTCAACTCATGGAGTGTAGGCCTATGTACAGTAAATATGTACACTACTTGCAGCCGTAAATCTTCCAGCACCTCATGCACATGTGTACCTTTGGGGGGTGGGATCGGTTTAGGGGTGTGTCTGGGGGGTGTGCATGCCATGCCCCTCTCATTGGAGCCAGACAGCTCAGGCTCAGGCAGCAGAGTCGGACTTGGCAGCCAGGGAGCCAACATGGCCAAGTGGGATCCGTGTGGCAGCAGCGCAGCCTTCACACAGCCACACAGGACGGTGAGACAGCAACAGACTCAGCGAGGAGTCGGGACACGAGGAGGAGAGTCATGAGAACTATGGGGGTTAATAGAAAAGCTGCTGTGATGTGAGGGGCTTCTGTGCGAGTGTGTCTGCATCATTGTGTTGTGACCTGCGGTGGAATAGTAGCTGATGGCCTCTTTCTCATCCTGTTTGTTCTGTGTGTTTGTGTCTCTCTTTTCTTGGTGTCTCTCCACAGCAAATACAGTTCACTGACCAGAAGCAAGAATTCAACAAACGTCCCAACAACACAGGTCATCGCTCTCTGTCTCACTCCATCTCACAGTCGTCTACAGACAGCCACAGCTCAGGTATGGAAACATGCACACACACACACACACACACACACACACACACACACACACACACACACACACACTATCACACACACACTTAATTCTAATCACATGTCTTTGATATATAAACTGAGCTGGTTCTGATCACAGCAGCACGAGAACCACAGGCCCTGAGGATTAGCCTCCCTGCTTTCTCCCTCAGCTAAATCTTAATAAAGAAGGAATAGGTCCTCTGAAGAATGACGTCTCTTTAATTTGGTGCTAATCGGCTCTGTGAGGCTTTTTCAAACATGTCAGTCACTGCCAGGGTTTTGGCAAAAGGCTCCAACAAACCAGGCTTCTCTGCATTGCTATAAACTTGTATATCTGCCGATGATTTTTATACACAATGTCTAATTTCTGTGGTGCAGTGTGCAGCGACAGCTCCGAGGATGAGTCAACTCCCAAAGGCAAAGTTCAGAAGACTTCCAAAGGCCTGTCAGACTTCTGCATCAAAAACATCAAGCAGGCTGAGTCTGGACGCAGAGAGATAGAAATCGCACAACAAGGTGAAAACACACAATCCCCCTGTTTGTGTGAGAAAGAGAAATAAAATGTCATGAATACAAAACTATTTATCATTTATGGAGACGGTTCATGATGTCTGTACTGGGTGTGTCTGTGTTATTTAGAAATGCCAGCACTGATGGTCCTGAGGAAAAGAGCAGGTGGAGAGAAACCTCTGGCCGGAGCCAAGGTTGTGGGCTGCACACACATCACTGCACAGACGGTGGTCAGTGCAACACACAGACACACACAGACACACACAGACACAGACACACATTGTATTTACTGCTTTTACATGATCAGTGTGAATGCATTTTGTCTGTCACGAGAATTTGTAGACCCTGGTTTTAAAGGTGCTATTTAAATCAAGTCATTATGATTATTCCATCATTATTTTCAGAGTAGAGGAGGACTGATAGAAGTTGAACATATGACCCGGTGTCTTACAGGTGCTGATTGAGACTCTGAGTGCGTTGGGGGCTCAGTGTCGCTGGGCGGCCTGTAACATCTTCTCCACTCAGAACGCTGCTGCTGCTGCTCTGGCTGAAGGAGGTACACACAGATGTTTACCTGCTCCTCCTTCATTTTCTTCACTTTCTCTTGTCCCTCTCATCACAACTCTCTTTGCCTCTCGTTAACCTCTCAGGCACCTCGGTGTTTGCGTGGAGAGGAGAGTCAGAGGACGACTTCTGGTGGTGTATTGACCAATGTGTCGGTGCAGAGACCTGGCAGCCAAACATGGTACTGTGAGTGGGAAGGGCACCAAACAGAAACTCTGCAGCTCTTTGACACAGTTCACTCAAAAATTGTATTTAAGTTAATTACTATTCTTTAACCTAGCCCTTAAAACCAAAGATATTTTTTATTTATTAAGACATTGCTTATTTAAACTTCAAATCACTACAAATCAAACCTATCGATTTGAAATATACTTTATTCAGTTTTGGTGAACGTTACCTTTAATTTGTGTTTAACAGCTACAAAGATTGTGCAGTTGCAGAGTTTATCTGTCTTTGTCCTCCTTGTCAGATTCTGGACGACGGAGGCGACCTGACCCACTGGATCTATAGGAAGTACCCAAGTCTGTTCAAGAAGGTCAAAGGCATCGTGGAGGAAAGTGTTACAGGAGTTTATCGGTCAGTTTCCCACAATGCTCAGGTCTTTTCCTGCATGTTATTCTCCAGCTCACACGTGTGTCTGCGACTGTCTCAGTTTGTACCAGCTGTCCAAGGCCGGCAGACTGTGCATCCCGGCCATCAATGTGAACGACTCAGTGACCAAGCAGAAGTTTGACAACCTGTACCGCTGCAAGGAGTCCATACTGGACGGGTGAGGACTCGTGTTGTGATGCTACACAGGTACAAACACTGGGGCAAGGGATCTGACTGGTGAACTCTTCCCTCAGGTTGAAGAGAACCACTGACGTCATGTTTGGAGGAAAGCAGGTGGTGGTGTGTGGCTACGGTGAGGTCAGTACAACTGCTGCAGGGTAACTCCAGTCTTTAGAAAAAATGAGAAATTATGAAGTTTAAATTTGAGCACCTGTCTCTTCTTTCTTCTTCTCTCTCCTCATAGGTTGGTAAAGGTTGCTGCGCCGCCCTCAGGGCACTGGGTGCTGTCCTGTACGTCACAGAGGTGGATCCCATCTGTGCCCTTCAGGCCTGGTATGAGTGGAGGAAGCTTTTATCAACACAGAAGTGTTTGCCTCTGTCACACAGTGTAGCCAAACATCTGGAAACCTGCTAAATAAAACCCATTCTCTAATCCTCCCCTTTCTCAGCATGGACGGCTTCAGAGTGATTAAACTGAGTGAGGTGGTCAGACAGGTGGACGTGATCATCACCTGCACCGGTGACTTTTACAATCAGTTCTCTTAATGAGAATATCAATAGAATACATGACATTAAAGTCTATTTTAATTAGGCTTTATTGAATCTATACTTCTCTGCAGGGAACAAAAACGTGGTGGGGAGGGAACATCTGGACAGAATGAAGAACGGCTGCATCGTCTGCAACATGGGACACTCCAACACCGAGATAGATGTGGTAATAATGTTGATTGTGTGGGATCCTGTGTGTGTTTTATATGTGTGTGTAGATCTTTATATGTTGACATGGTCGTGTGTGTGTGAAACATTTGCCTCCCAGGTGAGTTTGCAGGCTGCGGAGCTGAGGTGGGAGCGGGTGAGGCCTCAGGTGGACCACGTGATCTGGCCCGATGGGAAGAGAATTGTCCTGCTGGCTGAGGTGATGATACTGTTAGTGCTGTAATTATCACACAACTCTACCGAGGGAATAATACACAGAAACACATTTACTGTGAAATATATACATCCTGAAGGGGCTCAAGATGCTGCTCTAATTAACTGGCTCTCCTGTTTATTACACAGCCAACAACACTGAATTAGATCTAAACTACATTGGGTACTGCATAGTCTGTGAAGTTCTTTTCATTTGTTTGTTTAGTTCTTCTTTATCAGAACTTTATTGTAAGTGTTAATACCGCAGTGGCCTTCTTGACAACTGTGTGAAAGTTGTGTCTAACCCTCACATGGCGTTTTCCCATATCACTGCCCTCTGTGGGTGAAGGGCTCGGTGCGTATGAGTCCAGCAGTGAGAACAGATTTCCATAAACATCTTAACCTCTGATATGTTTTCATCTGCTTGTTTGTTTGTCTGTCAGGATTTAAGCTTAATATACTGGACAGATCAGGTCTTGTGTGATCTGATCCACATCTGGAAAGAACCAGGATTTATTTTCAGTTTCTTTGACGTGACTCTGAATGCCCCTCTTGATAAAGTTTATCTTTCTTCAATACACAATCCGTGAGGTTATTGTCGATAGGTTTTGTCATAATCTTTATGTTATGTTCAGTCTTCAATTCTTCCTCTCAGGGCCGTTTGCTGAATCTGAGCTGCTCCACGGTGCCGTCGTTTGTCCTCTCCATCACAGCTACCACTCAGGTACAATAATAAAAGCTTTTTTAATGGATTAACTTCATCACTCTTCTTCACATGTATCAGAAGTCACCAGGGACTTTGTTTCAGGCGCTGGCTCTCATAGAGCTGTACAACGCTCCGGAGGGACGATACAAACAGGACGTCTACCTGATGCCCAAGAAGATCGGCAAGTCCTCTGCTCAAACACCCTGAAACACACACCGCTACAGTTCTTCTGGTTTATCCAGGCAGTAGGTGGAGTGATCTTAAACATAATGAAGTGTATCTGTATGTGTTTTCAGATGAGTACGTGGCCAGTCTTCACCTGCCGACATTTGAGGCTCACCTCACAGAGCTGAATGAGGATCAGGCAAAGTACCTGGGCATCAGCAAGCAAGGGCCCTTCAAACCAAACTACTACAGGTGAGGACGTGAACACTGTTCCTCACACAAATAATACACAAATTGGACTTTTTTGTATTTGATAAAAATAATATACATATATATATATATATTTATGTTTAAACAGGTATTAACTTGTGAAGCTGAAGGACAGAAGCTCTTCGTTCAAACTCTTGTGGATGTTCATGTTACTCCCAGTCCTGTGGGCAGAGCTCTGGCGCCCCCTCCTGTCTGAAGATCACTTTCATGATGACGTCACTTGTTTTTCTGTGTCCATGTGTGGTTGCATCTGTTTTATGTGTTAAACTGCTCCTAGTTAGACAGTAAATCCAGAATATACTCAACAAATTGTAAAGAGAAACACAAAGAGCTGAATGTTTTATTATCTTCACTTCGAATCATAGATAATGACACTCATTGAGTGGAGCAGGAATCAGTAACATATATTTAACCAACAACGACTTATCACTGACAAAAGAACACAAATACACATCAATACACGCAAAATAGTGTAATGATCACATGCCCTATGACTTAATATTTTTAGTTTTGCCCGTATTTAAAGCCTGTCGTTGTGTTTCTGTCTCATAATTCTAATAAAGCAATCATGTAAATTGTGTATCAGAAGATGTGTAAATGTGTAACAGTTAAAGCAGTATTTTTCTTTGTGTGATGTCAGAAAAAGTCTCAAGTTCTAACCCTATAAATATTATGGAAGCCCAATTCCACCACTGTGTTAAAACAATAAAGACCCTGCAGGCCATTTTAAGGACAAAACTTAATTATGACAATCTAATTATTATAAAAAACATAGGAGCATTCATTTATTTGATTGATAATAACAATGGTAATAATTTCAATGCTACTTTCCTGCACATAGACACACACATTAAATTTAAGACAAGACCCCATGATGTGACGATGTCAACACACGTCACAGTTATCTGTGGTGAATGAAAAGGGTCTGTGTTTCAGGTGCTGTGCATTTAATCAAAGAAAATATCACGCTTAAATAATAAATGACCAGACTGAGCTTTTTTGTAAGAAATATGACTTTAATGGTGAAAACAGATTCCAGTTATTGATTCTCTAAAACAGGCAAACTGAATGAATAAGGAATAAACAACATGCTGCATCTCCTTTGAGTGCACATACAACAAATCATATATCATATCATAGTCTCAGGTAAGATTTACCATATGTACATAGTAAAGATATTATCTAAACTAGTATTTATCACATCATGTAATTCAACAATTAAAAATAATCATTATTTTCATACATATCATAGTCAGCTCTTTAGTTTAGTGACCTCCTACAATAGGAACATTGACAGTTCAGATTCATTTTAAAATACAACAGGGTGTCTGAAGTCGTTTGAAGTTGTAGTTTGATTTAATATCATTTTACAAAACCCTTTCTGATCCAGACAGAAGCTTCACTTGCAGAAGGAGCTGTGGATCAGAGCGGGCTCCTGCCAGACGCTACGTAATAAACTGCTGCTCGTATGAGAATCATTATCTGCTTTCCTCGATTGCTGCACCCTGTCTGTCTCTGATCATGAAGAACTAAAAATACTCCCCATGTTCCTGGATTACTGTAATCCAGCGCCTCCTTGTGTTTGTGTGTCTGTGTGTGTGTGTCTGTGTGTGCGTGTCTGTGTGTGTAATGGCTGAAGGTCCTTATTGAACTGTACACTGTGTTTTTGTGGGGCATCAGACTGAAGGTGAGTAACATATACCACCAGTCCCTCTTCCTCCTCCTCCTCCTCCTCTTCGTCTCTCTGATAATTAAACCATATACTTCACTATTTTACCTCAAACGCTTTATGTTTCCCCAAAGTGACAATAAATAAAAGCAGGTAAACAATAAATTGTGTGCCTGCACCCAAATCTGGCTCAGTCTCTCTGACTTTCAGGTCACTTTACATCACTTCATAATCCTATGAATTGAAACGCACCATGCAGTTGATATGTGTTTGAAATATCTTTATTGAAGCAGACGAAGCAACACAAGAACAAACACTTACTGCAGAGGAACAGTTGACACCCTGATAAACAGCCATTAGTGTAAGAGATTAATGAGGGGATCCATTAACTTCCACACCCGATCTATACTAACGACACCCCTCATTCTCTTATATTACCACCGGTCAAAGGGGGGTTGTGTGTGTGTGTGTGTGTGTGTGTGTGTGTGTGTGAGTGTCCTTGCCTCTTCCCTGTTCAGGGATTCTCCCTAAAGAGCTTTGATGCCGTCTCTGCATCACTACAAGGCCTAATCACCCGCACCAGCTGTCAGTGTGTCGGCCTCCCTCCTTCCTCTCTGTGCGTCCACTGGCAACACTTAACCTCAGATCCTCTGCAGGCAGGCCATAATGAACTCTCATCACACTCGTATTGAAACACGATCAACGTATATCAGCCGCTGCTGGCTCAGACGGCCCCGAACCAGACTAGCGCCTCAGAGACACAATGAAACGTTTGGCTCCTCGTTTGATTGTTGGGTACTTTTGTTTAAACTGCAGACAATTTGTCGTTTTATTCTGAATTGTGTAGATTTACTCTTTCTGGATTGGCCTTCCTCTCGTCACCCTCATGACCCTCTGCTGCTCTCAAACTAAATACACTCGTGATAATCTTGTTGCAGCTCCCTATTGTTAAAGGATATTCGGTACCTGTTTTAATCCAGCTATAACACACAATGAATCGTAACTGAGGAGGTTATGCTGTTTGTCTATCCTTTAGAGGGATTATCCAAAATCTACTGAGGGTGGAGTACAAGCCAATGAAGAACCCATTGACTTTAGGTATGGATTCAAGAGGGGTGGATACAGGTTTTACGGAGTGATATTCTATCTATTAATGATTGATAGAACGTTAATGTTTGCATTGCATCCAGAGACAAATCCTAAATGTATTTGTGCTTTATTTTATACACATTTACTGTCATTTGATCTGTTAGAGAAAATCATTGACAGGATTTTAGAAGCACTGTTTCAGTTTAGCCCAAAGTTAATCCTAACTCTAACCCTAACCCCAAACCTAACTCTAACCCTAACCCTAACTTTTTCATACATTTTCTACAATCAAACCTTAAAATATATTTGATCTACCAAATGTTCCAAGGCTAATATGAGGGACATATTCTCCAACGAGGAGATTATGTTTCCATCTTCATTGGGTTGTTTTTTTAATCTGTTATTCAGCAAGATAAAGCAAAAACTACTTAATGAATTAACAGGCCTAAAACAGTCGAATTCAAAAATGTAAGTGTTAAGAACCAGGCTTAAGAAACTATGTGTAATTTGTTTTGAACTTAAAATTCCCAGAAACCACACTGAGGATGTCACCTCAACAGCAGCTGCTGTAAAGTGTAGTAGGACTTGATGAATCCTGGATGTACTGATGCATCTTTTGGGTTTAATGGTTTGACGCAGCACTAACATCACTTGTGTTGAACTGGATCCCACTGACTGACTGGGATCCTGTTGCACCTTGAGCTGAGCTGCCGCCGCTGACACCACCACTGAGGATTTACAACAACAGGCTGGTTCCACAGCCAAACACATGAACACCATTGATTTATTGATCAGGGCAGACGATAGTCAGGTCAGTGCTTAATGGCCTGTGTATGGATTTATGGGTTTGGGCCCGCTAGTCAAAGGTCTCCCCTGGTCCATACCTTTAGTGTTTGAGGTCTAAGATTACACTCAGGGTTTGATGTCATAATCAGCTAAGTGTGGCAGAGACAACCCTGAGGGACGCCATTTATCTGAGGGAGGCAGGACAAAGAGAAGCTGTAATGTCCTGATGTTTTTCTAATGTACAGGCTCACTGGACTTATGCTTATCTCTTTCTGTGGTCCACCCCCCCGACCTGCCACCAAGACGCCTCTGGACACAGAATCGAATCCTCCTCCTCCTGGGATGAGTCCTGGGACGATGGCTCTCGGTCAGTTGTTGGCAAGTCTAGAACCACCTGATCCTTCCAGCCCACCAGAGTGAGTTCTACCATTGCCAAACACTGTGGGAGAGTCAATGCCACCAGATCTGTGTGATGACCGAGGATCAGGTTACATGGGACAGAGTTTCAGAGATAGAGCACAAGCAGAGGGCCTCCAATCGCATCCGTTGAAATCTGAGATGCACGGCGCAATCGATCGGATCCATCGTTCATCCTTCCCTCCCTCTCCAGTCTGGGTGTTTCTCTCACACAGAAAAAGATGCCGGGATGTTTATGAACAGCTGAGAGTCTGTCTCGTCCGATATTGGCACTACACATGATTGCTCAAAGTACGAGAAACAAAGCAAAAATGTGCTAGTGCCAAAATGGGCAAAGAAGATGGGAAGTGTCTTTTAAGGTGGTTACGAGCCGATCCATCTGTTGTTCTACATTTTAAAGTTAAAGCTGAATCTGGAAGTGGACAGGATGGATCTGTCTCTACTCTGTTTATGGCCCTATGGTAATTCACTGATTGTGTGCTGTGACAGTGAATTCTACCAGTGCCATAAACAGAAGAGGAGGAGATATGAGGGCAGGCCCAGTCATGCCAACAACTTCACAGCTGAATCGAAACCTGAACATCTTCACTGCTTTTCTTGTCTCGTCCGTCCAGTGGAAATGAGCAGATAGAATCATAATCGTAATCACTGCCATAATCAATGGATTCTGTTTCGTCTGCCTTACTGGATGGGGAGTCAATCCAGCCTGCTAACTGCTGCAACCCCTCTAACAGTTACCATTGGATTGTTGTTCTGGTTTTTAGACATTTTGGGAAATGTTCTGGCCTCCGTGTGAGCCAGACCCTGATCCTGATCCTTGTGGAGGAGCTGCTCTGCCGCTCAGATTGATTCTGACTGTAGGGAATGATGCGCTAAGTGATTTTTGAGATGCTCCAAATGGGTCCCAATGCGGGGCTCATCTTCCCGTTTCCGGGAGAGATCAATAGAGTAAAAAGATGGAGACAGACAGAGAGAGAGGGAGGGAGAGAGAGAGAGAGAGAAGGAGAGAGAGAGAGGGAGAGAGAGAGAGAGAGAGAGAGAGAGAGAGAGAGAGAGAGAGAGAGAGAGAGAGAGAGAGAGAGAGAGTAGTGTATAAACAGAAATCAGAAGAAGACTAATTGTAGGACTGAGTTGCATGTTTTTTGTTTCTCCTCAGTCTTTTCTGTGATCAGTTGGGGATTCGTGTCGGATAGATAAATAAAATACATTCAACAGAATCCGATGCAGTTATATTCCAGACTCTAGTGGAGGATAAACACCTTCTGTTGTCGCCAATAAAGTCCTCTGATCTTGACATCATGTAATAAGTCTTTGCCTAAAATGAGAACATTAACTTATAATTTCAACTTTTTTTTTATCCTTTTTAAGGTAGTTAGGGACACATGCATTCATGAAGCTTTACCTGAACAAGCAGAATTCTTCTTACCTCGTAGCAGATCCTACATCCTCACTGTTCACAACACCACTTAACTTAGAAAAGGACAAGAAGACACTTGAGCCTCCACACGCATCCAGCAGCAGAACATCTTCACAACCACACAGTCACTCAACTGGATAACAGATGAGAAGTGCGAGGTTGTTTCATCCGGATGAACTGCGCTGACTTTATAGTATTTTAAACTTCTTCTTCTTCTTCTTCGTCGTCCCGCTGCTGCTCCGCTCAGAGTCGCTTTAATCTCCGCATCTCCATCTCTCCGTCCCGCCCGGCTCCCTGCTTGTTTGGGCAGCATGGCAGGGGATTTGCTAGTGGACAGGTAATTAGTTGGTAAGCGGGTTAACCCAGTGGCAGAGTAGTAATCCACGCCGCCCTCCTCCCTCTCCTTCTGCCGCCTCTAAACGCAGCCGGCCTGCAGCAGTTTGTTTCCTCTGCGCCTTTTACGCACAGGACGCGCACTGCGGTGGCGTTGGCCAGAGACACTGGGAACCGGTTTGTCTCTCATATCAGTTTGGAATTATTCAAAAACAAGTCAGGATTATGATTAAAGAAAATTAATCATTAAAGTAGATCCTATTTTACACAAACCCTGAAACAAAGCAGATTGTAACAGAAGGAAAAAAAAATAGTTATCACTTTCAAATCCTCCACAACATCCAATACACAACCCTGTTGAACAGACATACCAGCATCCACCGGGTGTGGCATCTCTCTGCAGCCAGGCTGGTCGCTCCTCTCGCTCCCTCCCTCCATCCCTCCCTCTCTTCCTTCCCCTCCTCCTCTCTCATCCCTTCACGGGACTGAGGAGTTTCTCTGAGTCCATGGCCTCCTCAGCTCCTCGTTTTATACGCGCACCCAGAGGTCCGTGCAGGGCTCATTTACCTGCTGTCGGTGATTATTAGCCAGATTGCAGGTGGAAAAAGAGGCATCATCCTTTCAGCTGACGTGAAGCCGTCATGGTGCCACAGGACAGGTTTGGGTTACGGCTCTTTTCAAAGTTGACGCTGAAATCCACCCGGTCACCCTTTGTCCTCTCCATACATTATGAAGGAGGCGCAGCCGGCCAGCAGCCTCCTGCTGCTGCTGCTCGACTTACTGTGACACAGGACTTTATTTATTCAACTATAACCCACTGATATCAATGATTTATAAGTCAGGAAACTCATCCTCACTCGTGGATTAGAGTTGTTGAACCTCTTACAAAGCAGCTCCACTCTGACTCTGTTACAAGTTTATCATCTAAATGTCACTGTCAACTATTAACCTGCTAGTTTCTGTATTTCATCCTGATACCACATATCTATACAGTCGTTTTTATCCCACTGTTAAATGAATGACAGTATATCATAGCTGCTGCAGACATGGACGCATCATGAAAAAATGGGGCCTTGGGCAACCCCTGCAGAGGACCCCCCTAGTAGAAACAAATACTAAAATTTTTAGTTTCCTCCTTTTTGTCAAAACTTTAAAACAGATGAGGAAAAGAAGATAGAATTTAATATTATTCTCATACAGGGACTGGTCATCCACAGGCACGAGCATAACGAACCTGACACCAAATTAAACTGATGTTGAAACAGGAAACCTGCACAGAAAGCGGCTCGATGGCCACACACCTATGAATATTTCATGAGATCATTATTGTCTGCCTGTGTCTGTCAAGGAGCATCATACTCCAGCATCTCATGTACCGGGACTTTTTATTTATTCATCATTATTGTTTTTTAACTGTGTCCAATCCATTGCTGTCATGAAAAGTCAGGAACTAACCGTTCACTTAAAAACAACAAATAGTTTCTAGGTTTCAAACCAACTCCAGTAGTGTGGCATTCAATTTGATTAATACAAAGTTTTACAATGTGAAGAAAAATTACTATGGAGGTCAGAACCCACCTTTATCCACACTTTGGCTTATTGACTAAATATCTATACAGTAGATAATCATTTCAATTTATGATATGTATATCAGCATTTTTATTATGACTTCTGTTCAATCTGTTCATATAGTTTTTCATGCCATTAATAACAGGTACCACAACTAAAAAGACCCGGTTCTATATACGTGTCCCAGTGTGATAGTAAGGCAGCATGTACAACTCCAGGAACCTGAAACTGAAGCAGCTAAATGGAATCATTGCTTTTATTTAATTATTTTCCCTCATGTGCTTTTCCTACTGACATGTCAAAATGTCTCGATAGATCGAATATTGCACTTTAAACATTTTTGTATAGAAGTGGGACATTTAATTCTTATTAACGTGATTTCATAAGTTAGTTTATGTTTTATTTTTATATATTTAAAAGGTGAAGGTGTTTTAAATAGGGCAAAACAGAAATTAGTGTTTGTACCTTTGTCTGAAAGACAAAGCTGCCATCTAGTGGCCAGAGGGACAAATGTAACAATCATGATAGTAATTTCATTTTGTATGTGACTTGTCCCAAAACATCAAAGTTCAATAAGTATATATATATGAATATTTTAAAGAACATTTTGAAATTACAAACTATTTAAGGCAAAAACAGTCATTTTTTTACCACAGCTCGAGATGTTCCGACACAGAGTCATAAACAGAATAGTAACATCGACAGTTCAGGTTTATTTTTTTTCTTGTTTTATTTCTTTCTCCAAGTTACAAGGGAAGCACATTTATTAATTTTTTGCCTTTAAAAAAAAAGTGGGATATCTTGACTTGTGTCTTGGACATCGGGCTTAAAAGACAAAAATAAAAACATTCAAAGAAATTATAGGCATCAGATATATGTCTCATTAATAAAAAAATACATAATACACTGATGAATCCAGATGATGACAAACAAGGCTGGACAGTGGATTGTTCTTGTGACAACTGACTGTGTATCATGTCGCCCTACGACTTACACCAACATATATTTGGTTACCGAGGCTAATTCCAGCCAGTTTAACTATTTAACAAATACATTTTAATGCCATGTCAAAAACTGTGACATGCTGGTTTTAGTAACCTATCTTATTCTCAAATGAAGGTAAATCCTCTTGCAAGACACTGTGGAAGAAATCCTGATATCATTTAAAAAGAAAATAAAGGGATTATTATTATTATTAATTCAATTCTGACTATAATCCTATTTTTCTCCAAAGAGAAAGAAATAGCACATTTTGATGGTGATGAAAGTAAGATACTAACTTACAGATGTTTTTCTTACAGATACAACAAAGTCTACAAACAGGTCTGAGGTGCATTGAGTGCACGCTGCAAACATGTATCAGGCTTGGAGCCTGCAAAACACACAGGCCAGTGCACCACCAGGAAATTCAACAGTAAACTGTCACTTCTCTGTTAGCACCTCCTCCGCACAACTGCTGACAGACACATGAACCTTTTCGGGGTTAAATCAGGACCAAAGCGAAGAATCTGAAGAAGAACAAACCTGTGCTCTGAGTTTGAACTATTGGAGATGGCCATGCAGGAGTTTGACACTTTGAAAACACTATTAATTTCACCATAAACACTTTATTTTCAAATCCAACCTGAGGAGGAATTCCTGTGTGTTTTGCTTTTTTTCGGGGAGAAATATAGATATAGATATAAAAAAATTAGGGGTTGTAGATTAATTATGATTTTGTCCCGCCATCTTGGAAAACAACAGGCCATCAAACAGAACGACACAAGGAAATGCGACAGCGTTGAGTGGTTGAAACAAAGAGCACTTCTGTCTCACAACGTAAATCTTCTTCCACGGACAGATTTGCATAAGAAAGGGGGTGCAGGGGTGCAACACGTCTTTGGAGGATTTGATTCAACAAAGAGTCATCCCACAGACAAAGATGTATTAATTCTCCTCATCTTTACAGGACATTAGTCTTCAAACTAGTGGGTTACATTAAGTATTAAACCTTACATTATGATAGAATTCACCACCCGCAAAAAAAAACTAACTATCCCTACGCAAGTCAAACACCTATTATAGTTCAACACAAGCAATAGGCAAATTTTAAGAAGTTCAACAATTCCACATGGACCTGGGGAACCCCGACAAACCGCGCCCGGCTCACAGAAGACACAGGCCTCCTCTTCACTTCTACAGCGTTACAGCTCCACAAAGCCCTACACAAACTTCACTTCTGTGTCATGCCACAATATACAAAGATACTCAGAGAATGACAAACACTTTCCTAAAACGGAGAGAAGGAGGAGGAGGAAGAGGAGCAGGAGGAGGAGGGGATGGGTGTTGGAAACAAGAGGGATCAGGATCGTGAACCTTGTCCTCCACTTCTCCTGAGAAATCAGTGGTCAGTGTGACATGGGCTATCAAGACGCCATGATTCTTCCTGGATCACATGCACACACAGACACCCCAGGTTTTTTCTTGTTGATGCATCGGTTGTTTGATGTTGTGTGTGATGTGTCAGCAGAGAGGGCGTCTGCAGCCACGCTGTCCTGTGGCCCTGCGGTCCTCAGCTCCTCGGGGGTGATGATTGTAAGGGTAGCTCCTCTGGGCTGTAGCGGCAAAAAAATGAAAAGGGGACGGTGGGGGCGAATCCACGCTCTTCTGAGTCTTGAGCCTGCCTAGAAATAACGGATCGTGATCTTGCAGACGTCTGTGAGCGAGTTGAATGAAATGTTGAATAAAAACTACACAAAAAGAAAAAACGAGAGCGTGTTACAACAGAAAAGCTGATGAGCTGCAGGTTGTGGATCTAAGAGGAAACCGAGTGTAAACAGTCTAGTTGTGTTTCGATGACAGTCCTGCTCCTCGCGCTGGTCTCACTGCTCAGTGACAACTCCGCCAAGCAGTGTCAAAGCCCCTGACTGAAGCCGCTGAGGATCATGGGATTGAATGACGAGCTCCTCTCTGATCTGTCGGTGTGAAGGAGGGGGCAGGCGGTCGTTAACTCCTAAGTAAGGGTTAATATTCAGCGATATCATACTGCAAATCCTCGTGTAGCAATAAAAATCATTTGTGTTGCTGTAAAAAATTGTCTTAAATATGAATATAGTACTGAGTTTTTTCTGCTCTTTAGGAAATAATAGTCTGTTGTGAGGTGAAGTGGGCGGGATCTTCCTCCCCTTCACTACAACTCCATGTCCTGAGCCTCGTCCTCCGAAAAGTCTGACATGGAGCTCTCGGAGGAAGAGTTGCCCTCTCTCTCCTCCTGCTCCTTTAGAGCCTCCTCGGTGGCGTACTTCTGGATGTACTCTGAAAGAGAAACACGACGGGGGAGAGAGATGGTTGACCATGGGATGTTCACAGTAACTTGGCAACAACAGATCGGCTTCTTATACTTTCACACAGTGTCAGGTGATTTCAGGTAGACCTCAACAGATTCATATTTTGAAATATCGCTCTGTGGTTATTTTCCTTTCAGCTTGAATTGCTACATTGGCTCCTTGCAAATTCAAAGCTGCATTTTAGGACTGAAAGAAATCTAAACTAAATATTTTAATGAAAAACAGTAACACTGAACACTGTATGATTTTTACTTCAACGGTATATCCACTTTTAATAATTACGTTGTAAGGAACTTGTGTGCTACCTTTAATCTTGTGTTTATAATCCTCTGGCCGGTGCAGGTACATGGCGGCCGCATCTCCGTTCAGTGGATCGATGGGGTTGGGGTAGGCGAGCAGCTGAGGGAGGAACGACTCGAAGATGTTGGTGAGGTCTGGTGGATGTGGGGAGAAAGATTAGTCAGTACACAACAAATAAAATAAACCCACACAAGTTACAACAAGCTGGACTTGCTCTCATTACGTAACCGAGTCATCCTCTTGTGTTTACAGCTACAGCTTCATCCACTAAAAAACATTGGAAAAAACAATTCTGACACATTATGGCTTTGGTTTGAAATGTTAAAGGAGACGAAGGGAGCTCATGTTCGGGTTCATATTTCTATTTGGGTTATTACTTGAACCTTTTTGATAAAGCCCGCTGTGATTGGCCAGCCGTTCCACTCTGTTGTGATTGGTCAACAGCTTCCAGCGCATGTCAGAAATGTCCGACTCCGCTCTCACTCTGCCTGTTTTTTTTAGATTCTCCTTTAATACCAATGAAATCCTCTCTGAAAGTTGTATTGCTGAGAAAGCGATCACTATTATTGTTGTTAACAAAGTGAGTGCGTTCACTACATCGTGTTCAGAGTCCTCTCAGCACATTCTTATCTGTCACTATGACCTCAATACAAGAGGCAGCTATCACTCAAGTGTAAGCCGATTAAACCAAGATGCTCTGCCTGCAGCTCTACTGTCGACGTGCATGCTGCTCGACTGGTGTTGATTTATTGGCCATTACTGCTTAACCGAGTGACTGGTATGACTACATAAGGCTGTGAAGCGGTGAGAGCAGTGACTGTGACCCACCGTAGAGAGCTGTCCAAGTCTGGTTAATGACGTCTAAACACACCGTGCCTGACCTGAAAGACGACAAAACACAACACCGTGACTCATACAAAATAAGAGCCTCACAGAGGTTGTCAAAGCAAAGGAAGGTGCAGAGTTTGGAGTGACTCAACGAAACCAAACAGCTGAATATCGACGACAGCAACAATAAAGAAGAACTAAAGAAGAACAAATAAAAGAATAATAGTTTTACTTACGCTTCATCAATGTTGGGATGGAAGATTTTATTCATGAATCCTGGAAAAAAAGCTGCAATTATGATGCTGTCCTCGGTTTAACAGAACTAACATAGTGACGGGCAAAGTTATATTCCACCACTTGATTCTTGATGATTATTTCATACCTATTGATGGAGATTTAAAGGGGTATTTATCCGGCAGGTCCACCCGAACCTTCCACACACCTTCCTCATATGGCGCTGGAAAAAAGTGAGAATGATCGAAAATATTCTCCTAACTAACATGGTACTAAAATAGCATTGTCCATGTTGTTAAAGGAATATATAGTATGGCATTCTGGAAAACACATTTATTCGCTTTATTGAGAAGGGTTAGATGAGAGTACTGATATTTTTCAAAGGTGAAAATGTGGTAAGTTGGAGGCGGCTCTTACTTCCAGGTGGTCCATGGAACTTGACCACAAACTCGTTGAGTCCACTGAGGATGGTGACCTCGTGCTTGCTCTCAATGCTGAACATTTGGTTTAGGAAAAGGAGCACCCAAGCAGCAAAAACACATTGCTAACAAAACATATTTCCATTGTGCCTACATTTCAGATTCTAACCCTGTGTGAACTTGTCTGGGGCAGAAGTCAAACGTAGGATCAATAGCGTGAGGCGGTGAGATCAATAATGCAGTGGCCACTCTCAGACAACAAACAACTGCTCTCCTTGGCAACAGAACAACTTCACAATGAGTCAGGCGTGAGGAACGTATATCTAATGGAAGAATAGAAAATTTTCCAGTGCACAGTACATAATAATCACACATCACTCATTCATTCATTCCATAACATAAAAGGTACTAACATTAGAAGAGGGTCTATCAACAACCAAACATTGAGATGCTCTGTGCATTTAGCCTAAAACCTGTGGACTGATGTAAACTTTCATGCTTCCAGGCCGATGACAGCTGGAGAAGATGGAAGGTGACTTGGGCGGGAGGATGTGTCATAATTGCAGCTTGTGGCGACAGCAAGAGACGCGAAACTGAGTCAACTGTCTGACTGCAACACGGAAAGTCAGTCAACGGCCATGACACTGACTCAATGAGGCATGGAAATTTAAAACAACCGACGGAACTGTTACACCCCGTTTCATCATCCAGTCATAAATCCTTTTCTATCTCCATCCCAACAATCTAAGCAAGGTAATTCTATTATGACAATTTAGCTGACAAAAGATAATTCAAATTATTTAAATTACATAAGGTTTCAAGACCTCAGTCACTCAAACAAAAAGTCATGCAAACCACTAACCAAGGAGACAAGGTTGCTCTGAATGTGATGTGATGGCTCTTACAAATAAAACATCTTATAGATGCAGGCCTGTGCAGTAGAAAAGGCCATCTCTCTCTCTCCTGCCTTTCCCCGAGGGTTATCCATAGAAACCAGGCATATGCTCACTCAAGAGTAAAGTAAGTACACAAGGGAAAAGCTTTTTTTGGACTAAGGCTCTCAGAGCACTGACTTCTCATGACATTGTGCTTCTTGGCTCTATGTCGATTTATGCAATCAAAAAAATGTAATCTCCTCACCTGCAGTAAACCATGTGGCAGTAAATCTGGTTCAGCCTGATGTACACGTGTTGGACTAACAGGGATGTTTGTCAGGATGGTGACATACTGTAGCTGTGGCAAGAGGCTTGAATCAGCTGGTCTAATCCAACACATGTGATTTAAAGCCACAACATGAGACTACTCTATATATACACAGTATATTCTGTTGAACACCAGGTTTGGAAACTGTTGGAGTAAGACCCATAAATGTAAGAACTGCAGGATGAAATGTGTTTTTCCTCAGTGACTCCTGATGTCTATTCATAGATCTCTCATTCATATTTTATAATCAGATCGTCGAAAAACAAAAACACTTATTGTAATCTGACTGAATTCTCCTTTGTTTGTGTCCTTTTTAATGACTAGATTGTATGTTCATGATCACACCTTTTATAAATCTGATCTGCATGCACACAATATAAAACCATGTACCAATTTACCTCAACATTAAATCTGCCTGAACTTGGGCTTGAACAGGAGGAAGTGTTAAAATATCAAATTAATACGAAAATATCCTTGAATCAGCTCCTTTGTATTATTAGGTAAATTTGTCTGTTTTCAAACCAACTGTGCTCAACTCTTCAAAAATACTTAAGCTTGCAATACCTAAAAATTTGTAATACTCTATTGACAGAGGACACAATCATTACTAGATATCTATGTTGTCAGGGCTGCAAAAATATGTTTTTTCATTCACAAAAACATATCAATATACTTCTGATTTATCAATTGATTGTTTAGTTTATAAATTGTGAGAAAACAATCCAGGATCAGGCCTCAAATAGCGTCTTCAAATAGCGTTTCCTGTCTGATAATCAGACCCAGATGACTAAACTTTACATAAAAACAGAAAACAACATTTAACAAACTGGAAAGACATGGAATGAGCGAAACTATTACCGGTACAATATAAAACTTCTACGGACTAAATTGACGAATCAACTAATCGTCTAATTGTGTTTAATGACCCTGGAAAACAACACGCCCTGTCCCCGCCGTGGACCTCACGCTCCCAGCCCCCCGTGCATGTGCCCGTGCGTGTGCCCCGGACAGCACGCTTGTTATTCCGCGATCAGCTGTGTGAAGCCCCGCCCCCTGCCATGTTCCGGATGGTAACAGGCCGACCAATCAGAGAACAGCCTCTCGCTGCAGGACAAAAACAAAACAATGCAGCTCACGCTGTCATTAAAGCGTTCGAGCAAACTTGGGTGCAAACTGCGAATAACATGCAGCAACACAACAATACACACATGACACGACAACACCAGTGTGCCAACACATATTAAAACGCAGTGTCGTCGGAAATCCAGCTACAAAGAGAGCGATGTTAATGAAAATAATTATATTTAAAAAAGGACAACGCATCATTGGCCTTTTTGCCATCTCGCCTTTCGACAGCTCAAACCAACAATTATATCTTACGATTTTTTTTTACTGTAAAACATGTTGTAAACACGCAAACCGTGACTTATTCAGCAAAAAACACGACGTGTATCCTGTTTTCAGTCCCTTTGTACCATCCTGGTAGTTAGGCCTCAATCTCTAACAAAGCACAAAGTATTAAAGTCCGTTTATATATATTTGTATTAAAAGTTGTTATGTCTATACTCGATCATTTGTCGAAGATCGTCTCTGTTACGCTCCAACGACCTCATTTGTTCGCTCGGTGGTGATTAGCATGCTACACAGCTAGCTTCGCATGCGTTAACGGTGCTGAAAACACGAATACGCGGACGTGTCTTTCCGAATGAGTGTTTCCAAAATGCCAAGAAGCCCTCGACCGTCCCTCGCGTTGTGTTGTCAGTCCGATGGGAGCGCATTTTTACGGCCAACGGGCAATCGCGTCGCTCCCCCGAGCTAAGGCTAGCAACGGCCAACCGCTAACACAATAGTTCGCGCAGCCTAGTTAACGTACCAGCAGATTCCACTGGTGATAACAATTGGATGCTAGCAAGAAAAGAAAAAAAGCACACAAGTAATGTATGAGCATGCTAACGTTGGCTAACTGGCAGGTAACGCCACACAAACAGCAGTTGACGTGTAGCTCCCTTTTGGCTATTAGGCTAACTTGGGCGAGCTAACGTTCCAGCTGCTCCTGTACATCACGGGGTCGAGAGCGTTAGACACTTTTTCACTAGATTGACTAATCTCTCACGGACAGGAAACACACAATATACATCACGACAACATCCAACATGGAGAAACTGAGCGTTTAACCCCCACCAGCGCAATGACACTGGCCATAAAAACAAGACGAAGCCTGTTAGCTTGGGTTATTTCGGCTTGTTTATATTCTGGGAAGGATACAGTTTCACCACGTCGGTATCCATTCGCCTCTTGCCCGGACTTGGAGACGACATGTTTTTTTTTGTTGTTGTTTAAAGAACTGATCTAGAAAATACTGCGACTTTCAGCGTGGACGGACCGTATCAGCAGCCTCCCCGCAACGTCCGTAAACAAGACACCATCGCCCACTTTCTTCTGCTCCTCTCACCGTGGATGTCCAAGGGCTCGTGTGCGCTGTTCTCTACCCACACTTCTCGCGTCCTGTCCGGGGGACTCTGCTGCTGCCAGTGACATCAACCTCCAGCGACGGGAGGAGGGAGGGCCCAGGTACAGAAGCACGCGTCACAGAACTCGACCGCTACTCCGTTTCGGGCGTATTCGTCAACGTGAATTCCACCGCTGTGCTCAATCCTGCGGGGATACACGTTTTAAACACAAACGTTTCCTCTGGGTCGTTTTTTTTAAAGCAGAATCTGGTCAGAGAAGGCCCAACGGCGATGGTGTGCTTTTCTACCACGTACAGATCTATGGTGAAATGAGCTTATTTAAAATGCAATAACAAGCACACCAAGGCCAAAGTTATGTTTTTCTCCCAATGACTCTGTGTCCACCAATGATATGCATCATTATATTAATATAAACAGTCTGAATAGATAAATAAAAGTGATTCATAAAATAAAGTGAAAATTATTGAAATTAAATTCCAGTCATTACGTACCAATCCATGCACTCGAAATATCTGGAAAGCTTCAGATGTACAGTGATTGTTGTTCAACTGCCTCATATTGCCATCCTGTTTCATTATATTCACATTATATTGTCTACTCTGTACATATGACATACTATAACATTTCTGTTTGTCCAGGTGGGATGCCTCCCTTCTTAACAAATATTGTAAAGCCCTTTTAGGACGATTTGATTTTTGACTGGAAAAATTTGTATTATAATCATCATTGAGTACAGAAGTAAAGTATGCTTGTTAATCCATTGTTTTAGGACAGAGTATAAGTCACTAAAGATCCTCTCACACTTCTGTTTCCATGTCCGGTAAAGTCAACTTGTCTGAGACCTGTGATAATGGTGGTCATCACATGACCCCTTGATTCTCATAAAACATCACTCAGTAATGTACCAACACCTTTTGTTATACTGATGTAGTGGTTTGATTCATCTCAGGCTCGAGTTCTGCAGCCACACGCAGCCGAGATGAGAGTCGTGGATTTGAGTAAGACAAAATGTCACTTGTCACATGTAACTGCAAAAAAGGTGAACACGATAAAAAACCGTGGCTTTATATGAATAAACTATCTGCTGCCTGGAATCACTACAAATTGGAGCAAATACCACATTTTCAATTGTCTGAGTTGTCGGACCACCATGTCCCTCATGCTGTAGTTTAGTCTGTAGATCTTCATGTTAGAATAGTCAGTGCTGGCGGCTGTGAGGTGGTGTCACCCTTGATGGTGTCTGCAACACATAAATCATCTCAATCCAGTTTGACAATTTTAAGGTCTCGTTCCAAATGTGGAACACTGAAGACCTCAGACAAGTTCATCATGTTACCAAACTTCAAAGGAATCCTCAGACAAACTTAAGTTGTAATCAGTCAAGATTCTTTGATTCTGAATGGGCAGATTTGTGGAGAACCTATTTTGAGTGCAAACTTTTTTTTCTTGTGTATTTATTTATTTATTTGTGTACATTCAGGTAAATACATGTGCTTGAGGCAGATCTCAGCATGTATCTCAACGCTGTCATACGAGATGCAGGGACTCCTGCTAGAGATCCATCCTTCCACAGTCAAAAGTTGTGTGAAATAGACACCACCATAAATAATTACCATATTTTAAGAAAGTCAAAACACTGGGCTTGATGAACTGAAAAACACTGCTCATAATACAGAAAGAAGGAATCGATCCACACTAAATTTGAAAATACTATTCATATTCTTTGTTCTACAACCATGAACATATCAGTAAGCTATATAGTACTTTCATATATGTATCTGTTAATCTTGATTTGTGAATTGTCTTTTTTTTCTAAGACCTTTTGCTCAGAGAGATAACATGTTCACAGGTTGACACAAACCATCAAACTGAACTATGTTTAGCTCGTTTAACATGGAAGATTAAAACAAGCTTCGCCAACATGATTTGTAGCAGAATCACTTGATTATCAGCTCTAATCTTCCAACCATTGAACAAACAATGATTTTGAGTCCCCCAATCACTCTAGTCAGTGAAGAAGTCACTTTGTGGAGATTGTATAAAGTGCTGACCTCCAGAGATCCATGAGTAGATCACTGGATGGAACAAAAAGTTGACGACTCATCACTCTGTCAATCTCATTAACGCAGCTGCAGCTCATGGTTCAGGATTTTCTTACCTACTGACAGCAAGTAGGAGAAGAAATCAGTGCTGGAAATGTCACACTCTACTGAGCGACTGTCTGTGTGAAGTAATGATATGTTTCCTGAGTGACTGAGATTCTTGTTACCTATGTAAACCTAGAGTGAACCTGCTGATGTGAAGCTGTAATGCATTAAATGTATGAAGGAACATCGTGTACCCTGTGAAACATGAGTTACCTCGGGCTGAATGATTGGTGCACTGCTATCTGAACAGAAACAGTTTGCAAAGAGTTATTTTACTGTGACAACCTCAGGGTCTGGACAGGCACAGAGGGCCGTCAATGTTAAACATTAACACGAGTGCATGGACAGAGTAACACATAGGCTGTGCAGTGTTAAAGTGTCATGTTAAATATGTGAATTGCAGGGAAACAACTAAGAAAAGTTGACGTTTTATCTTTAATATTACCTCTGAGACGAGTCTGGACTAACTTTTATTTTCCCATAGCCTGTGAGAACAAGTCTTGGTAGCTTTCTACCGGTTGATTGATCTCTCTGGTGTGTTTTGCTCCGACGGTCAATCCCAGTGAGCTTCAAATCCAGATTACCACATGTCAGCAAAGCAGCCCCTGAAGATCTAGGGGAAAGGTTGACATAAATTTCATCAGTAGGAATCTCCTCAACCTCACACGTTTCTCTCAGAGTAACTGAACAGTCGTCCCTCACGCAACCGTTACAGTTAATCATGTCTGTATCTCGCAAGCAATTGAATATGCTTTATTTTTTTTCTCTGACAGTCTAGAGCTAGATTTACTGCAGCAAGCAGACAAATTACCGAACATTAAGTCAGTGGTGCAATAATAACTTGGAGACAAAAACAAAACTGTATTTAAAAACACACAGAGCCTAATTGCCATATTTTCTCGTACATTGTCTGTAACCACACCGAGATTTAGTTTCTGCTTCTGCTTTCTAACAGTGCAGAAGCTTTGATTCTCTATCTAGCTTTTGCCTGCATTCTGGATATGATGTACTTATTCAAAGCAAATTAGTGTTTCATTTTGTAGTTAAACTTGAACTCGTACAGTGTTTATCATGGACCAAACTTTAAAGGAGTCATGAAGTCACTGATAAACTTCAGTTGTAATCGATCACTCAATCAAATCTTATTTGTATAGCCCATTTTAATAAATCCAGTTTGTCTCATAGGGCTTAACGAGGTGTGTTATCCCCTGTCCTTAACCCTCAACAGGAAAATATCACATTTTCCCCAAATAATGAAAATTCTTGAAAAATATAATCTATAATATACGTACAGAGGTCCTTCCCGGGTTTCCTGATGTGATAGCAATGCCAAAAAAGGTGCAGGACTGTTTCCGGATGCTCACGACTCGGCTGTACTCACTTATGACCAACAGCACATTCCTGTATAGCAGTAACTGGATATGCTGCACTTAGCCAAAGCTAATCAGCATTGTATTTTATGCCCTCTCTACTCAACTATTTTTTTAACTCAATATTTGTTATTGCCTTTTTTGCATTGTCTTTGGTTGCTTCTACGATTAGCCTTTTACATTCTGTGTGAAGCACTTTGAATGACCTCGCTGTGGAAGTGGACTTTATAAATAGTAATACTTGTATTACTGCTGAACTTTAGGTGGATGGAATTAAAAACCTGAAAAAAAAACTATAAACAACACCATGTGACTCGTTGACGCGACGTGCAGGCTCCCCCCTCCTGCGATTGGTCGTTAAAGACCAGCTGTCTGTGACGTGACAGCAGGTGTGGGCCGAAGCTGTGTGTGTTTTCTTCTTCTTCTTCTTCTTCTTCTCCTCGCGCTGCTTGTCGGAGCCAGAGATCGGATGTGGCGGCGCTCGGTTCCTGATCAGCTGTGACACCCCCCTCCCTCTCTCTCTCTGCGTGTGTCTGTGTGTGTGGTGCTGCTGTGAAGATGTCGTCGCCCCAACACAACGGGACCTGCAGTCAGCTCAATAAGTTTGAGAAGCTGTCGTGGAGGCCCCCCACCCGAGACTCTGGTCAGTAACCACAGCGGCTCCGCTCCGCTGCCTCCTCGGCCGCAGTCTCTGCAGAGTAAACAGGCCACTGTGGTTGTATTGCCGGCTCCAGGATGCTCATCACGCTGCGGGTTAGCCGAGCTAGCTGCCGAGTATCCAGCCGCCACAGCACACAGGCCAAAGTTAGCTTCAGCTGCTACGGAAGCTAGCAGAAACGAGAACGTCCCATAGGAGGCACTTGCGCAGCCTTTGTTATTGTTCGTGTCTTTAAACGGGGATTTAACACGTGAGAGTGAAAGCAGTGATGAGGGTCAGTTTGCAGGAGGAGGAGGAGGAGGAGACGCAGCAGAGCACACATGGCGTTAGCTTGACTGAGACCGAGGAGAAAACATATTTGTTCACCTGCAAACTGAGTTTAAAAAGTCAAACTCTATATGTTTTAATGAGCATCAACACCACAAGATGCTCGCTAAGATAGAACATCATATATGTTGCCTATCAGACCTGGTTCCCTGTCACATTCCGCATTGAGTTAAATATTCAACTTGCCCTGAAATGCTCTCAACCAGAACTACATCAAGGAAATAACCCCAATGTGCCTGGGTGCTCACTTAGCTCAATGGAACTCTACTGGTTATCCCTAGTTCCAATACCAGTGAGTCTGGGTGACAGGGCCTTTGCTGTTAAAGCCCCCACACATTTGTCAATCTATCTGTACCAGACAAGAAACATGTGTCTTTTAAAACCAGAACAGTTCAATTAATATTTAACATGTGTAGTGGTTTACTTTTCTTGTGTCACTCTGTTTTATCCCTATCTGAATTAAGAGCTGCTTCTCTTTCTCTTGTTTGATGGGTCGATGTTTTTATTTCTCATTTAGTCTTTCTTTTATGCGCTTTATAACTTTTTAGGGAAAGTGGTGTATGAATAAAGCTTGTTTTATTATTATCATAATAAACTGTGGACTTTGACATGATTTTTCTCAATCTTATCACCCAGTTTTGGTGATAAACCGTAAAACCAAAAGGTCAAATCTTAGAGTTTTTAACTAGTTGGGATCATTATGAGTATAACGAGGAAAGACAAAGTAAGAAATGAAAAAAGATTGATATGAGTTCTTACAGTCTAAAGTTCAGTCCTGCTTCACATCCAAGGTGTCATGTATACAAAGTCTAGGCCTCTCACATCGCTCATCACATGCTGCAGAATGTGTTGTGTCCTCACCTCCGTTCAGCGAGCTGAGGAGAAAAAGACACAGTTCATAAACCTAACATGTTTCATTCGGCTTTTATGTCACTCTTCTTTTTCTGATGAACGATTAACAGGCTCTAAGAAGCGGGCCCGATGGCTTCAGGCTCGACGCATCTTCTCCCCTTCCTGCCCCAACCTGCGGATCCCCAACAGGTTTCTGAGAGAAGGTGAAGCTGACACTGTATGATCTCCCTCTCCTAGTTTTATTTTCACGTCAAAGAAGGAAAACAATCATGATGTAAACTGACTGGGATCCTGTTCTTGTAAAATATCAACTGTAACTTATGTTGTAAAAACGCATCATTCAGCTTGTCTTTTATACCTTGTGTGTTTTTATAAAGCAAATAAACTACAGTTCTTTTCCATTCACATCAGTGACTCAAAAAGTCTTCACCTTATTCCTCCCACAGGACACTGTATTCCTCCGGCCCGCAGCGGTCACCGCTGTGTTGCCGACAGCACAAACCTATACGTGTTCGGAGGCTACAACCCAGACTTTGATGAGGCCGGCGGGTCGGAGAATGAAGACTACCCGCTTTTCAGGGAGCTTTGGCGGTTTCATTTTGCCACAGCCACATGGCAACAAGTCCGCACAGAGGGCTACATGCCCACAGAGCTGGCCTCTATGTCAGGTAAGGACATAAGAATGGCTCCCACAGAGCAGCTGTGTGAATCAGTGCATTAAAATGAAATAAGATAGTCCGATCGCTCATTTGGAAAAGTAAATCAAGTTGTGTCAGGCTACCACAAATAACTGTGTCTGAAAGACTGCACCAAGCTGCCTTCAGACATGCACTGAACGTCCAAACAGTGTGCTGACATTTTCCAGAGTGTCTGGATGTGAGAAAGCAAATGTCTGAGTCAGCTGTTACAATATCCTGCTGCGTTCTTTATATTCAAAAGACAAACTGTAAAAAGTCCAGCCCCAATTTTCCATTCACTTCATGTCTGAAAGTGGCTTTAGAGGAAACCCATGGATACAACGATGATCTATACTTCATTGTTTCACAAAATAATCATTGTGCACACAGGTGACAAAGCTACAGATAGTGGTGCAACAAGTATTAAAGAAAAAATGTCTTTGCAAATGTGAAGAAGAAAATGCATTTGACGTGTTTGTCAGACCTCAGGAGTGAGTTTAGTGAGTAATGTTGAATGTAAACAGAAACTTTGTTTTCAACGAAACTCCTCAGGACACTCGGTCGTCTGTGTAAACTGACACTGCAAACAATCAGGGCAGTGACTTCAACTGGAGTAACCAGATTACAGTTTACTGTAGTGGATCAGAGGACGTCCCAGGATGCATCTGTGATCACAATGCTGGGAGAAAGTGTCGCAGACCACCTCTCCCCTCTCATACAGACACACACACACTCATCCACTAAGGGCCGATCTTTATCCTCACACTGCTTTAAAAAAAACATAATTTGGAGTTTGTGAACAGAAATGACGTACAGGATTATTTGCATGTAGAGACGTGAGATCAGATCAAAAGCGGTCATCAGTGCCGAGTGTACACTGTCTGTTTGTTCTGATGGGTGTGACTCATAAAAGGAAAACGCCTCATATTGTTTTGAATGGACCAGTCTGTAGGTCTGAAGAATTAATCTAAATAATATTGAACTTCTATTACAGCTTTGAAGTATCCAAATCACTCGAGCTGATATTTTTGGATAAAGATAAAATGTGTCACAACAAACTATTATGACTGAAGCTTTTGGACCTACACATTGTTATCTGTAGACTTAATGGAACATGCTTGTTTGGTACAGAAAGTAGTAAGAATCTGATAGAAATATAACCAGATATTAAACTGAGGCTTGACGCTGTTGTCTGACACTTTCAGCTGCTTTACACGGCAACAACCTGCTTGTGTTCGGTGGCACCGGGATTCCATTTGGTGAAAACAATGGCAACGACGTCCATGTTTGCAACGTTCAGTACAAGCGATGGAACCTGCTCAGCTGCAGTGGGAGGAAGCCCAACAAGATCTATGGGCAGGTAACTGAGTGTAAAGTCAAACACCTACTCGTATGTAGCCGATTATTCCATTTGAAAAATATCTGATACATTTTCCACTCTCCAGGCCATGGCCATCATAAATGGCTACCTCTATGTGTTTGGAGGGACAACGGGCTACCTCTACAGCACCGACCTTCACAGGCTGGACCTGACCACCAGAGATTGGACCCACCTCAAACCCAACAACACGCCGTCGGATCTGCCTGAGGAGAGGTCGGTTAGCAGAGCTCATGTTTGTCCTGTTGTCCTTTCCCATCGTGGTGATTGGAGCGTTCATAAAGTTAAGGTTTTGTTTTCCAGGTACAGACACGAGCTTGCTCATGACGGACAGAGAATATACATTTTAGGAGGTGGAACTTCCTGGACGTCATATCCCCTGGACAAGGTGAGAGGAACCAGCACCAACGAGTTTTAGATAAACACAGCTTTAGTTGTTTATTTTATTATTATAAAAAACTGTGTACCTTCATCAGATTCATGCATACAACCTGGAGACAAATTACTGGGAGGAAATCATCACCAAACCTCATGAAAAATTAGGTTTGTGATCAAGTTGTTTTTTTATGAAATTTGTATTTGTGCTGAATGGAAAACTTCACAATAATTTCCCTTTTTGTTTTGTTTGTCATTTTCCCGACAGGTTATCCTGCTGCTCGTCGCTGTCACAGCTGTGTGCAGGTCAAACAGGGTGAGGAGTTTTCTACACAGCATCACCGTGAACACACTTATCATGACACAATATTGTGTTTTAACCACGTCTCACTCTGTTTTTTTACCACAGAGGTGTTTATCTGTGGGGGTTATAATGGAGAGCTGATACTGGCGGACCTGTGGAAGCTCAACCTGCAGACTTTTCAGTGGACCAAGCTGCCCGCTATAATGCCAGAACCAGCCTACTTCCACTGTGCTGCAGTCACTCCGGTGAGTAAAACTATCTACGACACAGGATCACATTGTCTAACCTGGTCTGTGATGACTTGCTGAGGGGCTGCAAATAATATAATGAAAAAAATGAAGGTGGTATTGAGAATCATATGCAGATTATGTCTTTAGGCAATTAAAGGCTTGATGCCCAAAATATCTAACAAAAGAAGGAAAGAATGCATCACATCTTATGAAGAACAATGATTTAAAAACACAATTGCAGCAAATTCTAACCGAGATAAAACCGATACCAGAGAATTTGACTTAAAACTATGAATTTGATTTTCAGTTGCTGATAAATGAACTAAATGTTGCAGCGTCTCATCTCCTGTTCCGTTCCTCTCCTTCAGGCCGGCTGCATGTACATCCACGGCGGTGTCGTCAACATGTCTGGCAACCGGAGGACGGGCTCTTTGTACAAAGTGTGGTTGGTGGTGCCCAGCCTGCTGGAACTGACCTGGGAAAAGCTGTTGAAATCCTCCCCTCACTTGGCCCAGCTGTCCACCCTCCAGCTGCTCAGCCTCGGACTGCCACACGCGCTAATCCAGCGGCTCAAGTAGAGCGAGCACAAAGACTGACGGAAGCGGCCCGTCACTGGGTCAACACTGATGACTCGACAAAAAACAATTCTTGAAACGATGTCTGATGTCAGATGGTGGGGACAATACTCTGAATGCCTTCTTTTTAACGTTGGTCTTATCTGAATGTGTTTTTTGTTTTTAATGCAAAGTGCAATGATTTACGTTTCTCTTTATGTGAACGTGTCAGATTTGAGTTTGCACGTGTCCGTCCGAAGCCGCATGTCAGTGTGGAAACCAGATTCACTGTTGATGACTGCTTGTTGCTCAGAGGTATCTTGTGCTGTTCTCATAACTTACGTCGTGCACTTTTTCTTTTCCCACTCATCACTGTTGCGGACACTTGTGGAGCGTGAGCAGGAATAGTTGAATGTTCCTAAGACCACTTCCTGAAAGGCTAAATGAATGTTGCCTCTGCTCAGAGGCTGAGATACCGTCTGCTTGTTTTCTCTGATGCCGACACGTTGCCGCCGATCAGCTGCTGCTGGATCCACTGTGATGTAGTGATGCTTTAGAAATGACTGAGGTTTCAAACTGGAGAAAACTCAGACTGGTTTCCTGAGAGACGGGAACATTTCTGCTCGATCAGAAACGTGTGAGATTCCCTGAAAAGTGTCACACAGCTGGTGATGCATAACCATGATACCTCTTTAACAGTCAACATTTTTCAAAGCATCATGTTTTAGCCATGAGGACTTTCTGATTGCATGCTGATTTCGAGCTGGGATTATATCTCCACTGTTCCGATTAGAAAGAGTTCACGTCACTGGTCACATTACTGAAGCTTGTGATCAGACTTTAAAAAAAAAGAGCCTCTTTTAAACATCTGGGATGTTGCATCACTGTGAAGCTTCTTGTGCCTCTTGGATTCTTCTGTTTTGGGGAAACTGAAGCTAATTAAAGTTAGAGATGAATTTTACACACTTGTAGCTCCACAGCGATTCTCAAGCCTTTTTTTGATTTCTTCATTCGGTGCCTTCTGAATTTCCAAAATGTCACACACGCTTTATTTTTTATATTATTGTAAATTAGTTTTTTAAAGGCTGGTTTCTTTACAATCCTGCAATGTTTCTTTCCCCATGTAATTTACCTGGTGCTCTCCACACAAGGCTTTTGTTGCTGAACTTTTCTGCTCATGACTAATCAGGAGACATGACTGCAGCTAAAGGTTTTATCATCAACTCATCTCCACAAAGACGAGATCTATTTATTTTGATCACTATGATGTTTTAACCTTTTGATTTACAAACTTTAAACTGAACCAGGTCATGTAGCTGCACTTTGTCTTTTCAAACCGATTGGCTTTCATTTCAGTTCTCTCTTCAAAACGAAACTCCATTTAAACTTTTTTTGATATCGTAACATTGACTATTATTGTTTGTTTGACTTTTGGTCTGTTTTCTCTCGACGATGTTCTGCTGTAGTGAAGGTTTTTTTTACTTCAGGACCAAGGTCAGAGTGGTATGTGAAGAGTATGTCGGTCGTACTCGGGATGTATAAAGCTGTGATCAGAGTCTCACTCTGTTAAATGTCAGCAGGCTCGGTAATTTCCTGTGAAATCAGATGTCGTCACACTCCCGAGGGTTTTCACAAACAGATCTCTAGCTGTGACTGTAAATGTTGAATACTGTAGAAATATTCACCCGTGTTAACTTTCAAGATCCCTGTTTTTCCCCTGAGCTCTGGCCTTATTTATATCTGCCTCACTGCACGTTGACACCTGGTAAATGTCCCACGTTGCTTAAAGAGTGATGTGTTTATACTTGCATCGTTTTGGATGTTAATGTAAGTTAAATGATCGTATGCATGTCGGTATGGTGTGCACGTCACTTCTCGTAAACTCCTGGGAGAAAAAGGGGTGAATCCCTCCTCGCAGGCAGTTATGGTTGTAATGTACATTTATGTTTTGTAATTTCTGTCTGTATCAACAATAAAGACACAGGCAGTCTGTTTTTCATAATATTATATGTTGTCAGATGTTATTGATTTTACACTGTGCAGCCATGACACACTGTAGTGGTGACAGAGATCTCCACACAGGGAGAAGTGTGCAGGGATCTTAACACTGGGAACTCATTGCCACTTTAGCAGAGACCGGCCTGGTTGAGCGTCCTGCCATTTCAACCATATTAATATTGATGGATAAAAAGTCACTTCATAGACATGTTCAATATTTACATTTTGGAGTTAAAAAGTATACAAAGTTATAACAACAGTAATCTAACAACAAAATAACATTAGTGCAGATTCTTTACATCATAATATCCATTTGTGTTTAAAATAAAAATTCCTCTCCTTGACCACAGTTCACTAAGAGGTCTGTCCGCCTACAAACTTACAGTAGTAGGAGTTACATGTTTGACCAGTTAAAAAAAAAGTAACTTGCTCACATTAAAATGTTAAGTTTTATCACCTTTGTAACTCAGAGTAAAGCATAAAAAAAACAAAACATTAAAAGTCCCAAATGCTCAGTAAATATAAACCAACATGGAGTGGTGCTGAATTTGTACTTTTAGTTTCTTTCAGGCTTAAAAAGTGAAACTTTGGTTGAAAATGAAAGATCCGCACTCAGCATGCAGCTGGAGACGGAGCAAAGTAATACAGAGCCAGAAGAATAAGGTAGACAACCACCAGAGCTGCGCCTGAGAAGAACAAGACGGCAAACAAGAGGGAAAAGTCAGATCCTATGGTTCTTACATGTCATTCTATTGAACTAACACATTAGATAAACAATCCTTAAGTATTGTATAGAAAATCACTTTTTGGATGGATTTTTGCAAACGTGTAATGCTTGCTTAGGCCCTGTCCTATCCTTTCACCAAGTTAGGTGGAAATCTGTAAAGTAGTTTTTGCATGATCTTTATGACAAACCAGTAGAGAGGTAATAAAGTTCAGATAGACACACAGAGACCGGTGTTACTTCTCTTACTGAGGCATGATGGGAAGATCTACTGAGTTATCAAAATGACCTGATAATATCCTCTGGATCATTGACAGGTGTTTTAAATGGACCAGTGGGTTCCTGACTAAATCAATTGGGAGACTAACTGAGGAATCTTCAAAACATCAGTGGAATGAAAAGTCAGTGGATCAATTGTTTGTCATTTTTTTCGCACTGTTGACACTTTTAAACACTCAAAACTCACCCTGAAAATAATCTGACTTTCCATCCATGAAGATGTAGTTGACGACGATCACACTGAACATGCTGGCCCACAAGTGCAGGTCATTGAATAGCAGCACAAAGCCCACATCCTACGAGAAGCAGAGAGGGTGTTTTTATCGTAGAAATCTATAAAAGTGTGCAAACATGTGATATTTATATGAATACATCAATGAAGAGAAGAGTGTCTTACATAGAAAGCATTAAAAAAGACCAGTATTGGAATCTGCAGCATGCAGACCTGCACAGCAATGCAGCTTCCCACCTCCAAACTGAAACACAAACATAATTTATAGACAGGTAACACTTTAAAGAAGCTGTGTGGGTACTTGATACAGTGAGACAGGATTTACCTGAGACTGATGTTGTTTTGGAGAGCAAACTGGATCCCGTTAACGATCTCAGGGATCTCTGGAACCATGGCTAGAACCGTCACCCCGATGAAATACTTTAGAAAGAGAGAAAGACGGGAAATGTCAGTACAAAGAGAGTCGACAACCCCATCTCCCAGTGCGATCTGATGCACGTTCCCACCTGAGAGATGTTGGGCTGGTTTAAAATCGGCTGGATGTGCTCGGTGGCAAGATCGGCACAGGCAGATGTGAGCACGGTGGCCATGATGAGGATGATCAGGGACCTCCAGCGAGACCAGTGGACCACCGCTCCATGTTGGCGGCTCACTGAACAGACAGAGATACGATGGTGTGTGAGCGGGAGGTGAATGAAACCCTCACTGATCACTGCACTGTTCACACTGAGGTCGGTTCGTACCCTGTCCCTCTCCAACTTGGATGTTGTAAATGTGGGAGTGAGTCTTCAGTGTGAAGATCAGACCGATGATGTAGGCGATCGGCAGGAGGGTACACACAGTGAACACCAGCGGTCTGCAGACAAAAACACACAATTAATGAGAGGGAGGAAATATACAGAGGGTCTTTTAAACCCATAGGACCATAATTTAACAGGTATTAGCTAATTTACTCTAAGTTATTTCATTTTACATCTTGCAAACATCTTTATAAAAAACTTGTGATTTTTGTCCACATTATATGTAAAACACAGCTAAAACACACAATACTACCATTATTGTCCTTTACATGACACTCCATACATAATAAAAAAAACAGGTAATTTCTTACTCAACGTGGTTTTTGAACAGTGTTCCGTTGCTCTGTTGAATAGAAAAGTAAAAGCACATTATACACAGAACAGTGCCTGTAAGTCGGTGTATGATAAGTTGTGTTACGAAGGTTTGTGATCTCTTCCTGGCTCCTGATGCTGACCAGATCGTAGTGGCAGTTGTGGCAGACGAACGGTGCGCTGCTGTTGGGGTTTGGGCCGCTGGAGTTGGTGCAGCCTTCGCACACCAGGTTCCCATAAGCCTTGGAGAACAACGTGGGGGCAAATACACCTGCCATCCACAGTTGGAGGGATGATTCAGTGTAAGACACTGTGGTAATTGTTTTACACTGCAGTTGAATTAAGACCTGCTCAGCTGGTTCTGTCACTGCTGTCAACCCCTGAACAACATCACATTATTTTGTGTGCGAATGGATTTATGTTTGAACTCCTGCTGATTGTTGTGTGTGATCTTATGAACTCCAGACACTCACTGTGACAAGTTAAAAAAAAGGAAAGGAACATTAATTGTTAATTTAATTTGCAAATTCTTGGGAACAGTGCCCTGGACCCAGGGGTCGGGTGATTTGTTTTTCTTTAAATGTATTTCTTTTATCATTTGTATGTTTTTTTGAACGTGTATTTGTTTGTATACTTTGTTTCTTTGGTTAAAACATAAATCAAATTAGATCAGAAAAATTATTAACATCACATTACCATATTCTGTATAACTACTAGTAGTGCTAGTATTCGATTATCTAATATTCACTGTAGATCAGTGCGAAAACATTTCTAAAAGTTGGTACAAGAGATAAATGTAAACACACAAACAAGGTGAGAACAGCAACTCAAAAAATAAAACAATTTAACATGAAATGCCTGTAGGTGGCGTAATTGTTCAACATTTTGTTATACTTGTTATTCTTTAGTTGGCAGAACCATGTTTACATATGGAGGAAGAGACTGCTGCTGTTTACTTTCCTGTAGATCATGTGAACGAGTACGAGTGAGTCTTATGAGATGATTGGCATAAAAAAACAACCCGGCTGCAGAAGAAAATCTGCCCCTCCCTCATAAAATGTTTTATACAGTTGTGGCAGACCTTTAATATTATGACCTCCTGTGTCCGAAAAAAGGTGAGAGTGCGTATTCTTGGAAACTTACCTCCGACAGAGATGAAAAGCAAAGCAGAGCTCACTCCTGTGGAGCGACTGTTGAATCTTTGTTCGCTGTGTCTGAGTCCACCGATTATCATGCAGATTCCCTGAGGACAAAGCATGGAGGATAAGAGTGTGTGTGGATGGGGACATGATTTAGTCGTCTCTGTATCGAGTCTGAAGGTGGAAATTATCCTCGTAACTGAACTGACATACAACTTACAAAAAATACTCGAATTCCATGACCTTGCTTTATTTTGAAATGTAAACAGGGAGGTGAATGTGGCTTGGCTTACAGGAATGAAGAGGATGCATCCGAGCAGCGTCCCAGTCAGCGCCGCTTTGACGACCTCCTGCAGACACGGGTTGGCGACCTGGTGACCTCTGATCAGAGCGGTGATGTAGAAGGTCAACTCTGTGATGGAGCCGAAGCTGGCGTTCACCACTGCACCCACAGCAAAGTTACTCTGAGCCGAGATGCTGCAAATGCAAAAAAACAATCATCATTCTACACCTACATTTACGTGTTTCATACACTTAAGGTGACGTCAAAACCTCAATTTCTCTCATTGGGTGTCTGGAGGGAATGGGAACAGCTCACCTGGCGATGCCCATACCGATGTAATATGACAGAGGTATCATGGAGCCGAGCGCTATGGTGAACTTGACATTAGAGCTGGCGTAATCGTTTTCTTTGTCGATGTATCCAATTACTATAGCAACGATTACCAGAGGGAGGAGGTCTGAGGTGGGGTCAAAGACGATAACAGCTCCTCATGTGACGCACAATGTCACACACACAAACACACAGATTGGCATACACAAACACACAAAAGTGTAAGGATACTGACAGCGAACACATTGATCCCATCGACAGTGTACTTGTAGTAGTACCAGTTTGTAGCATGGTAGCAGCACAGAAGCGCTCTGGTCTCGTAGCATTGATGCTGCAGGTCAGGTGGGAAAAAAAAATTCATGAAACGGTTGCACAAGCATCAAACTGACATGTTTAGGATTTGTATGATTTATGTGCGTTGGCTGATGTGTTCCAATCCTCTCTCTTACCTTTCTTTGCGAGGAGGAGGAAAAAGAAACGTCCTCAGGAGGCAGGAGAAGAATGACGGCCAGCGTCCGTGCGTTCATCTTGGACACGGGGATGGTGAAGATCAGGATCCAGGAGATGAAGCAGGCCAGGGAGTGGACGACCACCAGAGGCGGGTATCCCAGCAGCAGCCACACGTAGGTGGAGAAACGACGCTGGAGGGGATAGCAGAGTAATGATAGGGTACACTTGATTCCTATGTGGCAGCATGTGCACAATGGTTTTCATACATTTCTTTAAGTGTGTAAATTTACCCAGAAGGGAGTGCAATGAGGTCGTCTCGGGCTCTCTGGGACTGTCACCTCTGTGGTCGAGGGCAGCAGGACGGGGGAGTTCTCGTCCACCCCGTCTGTGTTGCACTCACAGTCTGGGGCTTGCTCACAACATCTCCTCAGTGTATTTCCAATCTGGAGAAACACAACCGCAGGACAGTGATTAATCACTCATAGATAAAGGTTATTTCACTTGATATGGTGTAATCACAATCATTTGTACGGGTGTTTGTTCAACTGTAGTCAACTGTCACAAACGCGTTGCAATGACAAGCTGCTGCAAATGGCACGTGTTGCGGACTTGTGGTGTGTGTCGGAAACACAAAGGTTCTGCTTTCATGACCACGGTGAGGAAACAGCAGGTGGAAAAGAGGCAGGAGGAACGACCCGACATGAACTGAACTCAGGTCCAAACCGTACCTCGTGGATTGACTTGCCGAAAGGCCACAAGAAGAAACAGGACAACTTCAAGCAAAGCTTCCCTGAAGACAGAGAGTGAAAAGTGAATGAGAGGAATGGTTGATGATCGATAATGAACCCCATCACTATTCTTTATTGGTTAACTCACTTACCATATGGTACACCAATGACAGTGATGAACATCAATATGCTGACCAGGAAATATGCCAGGGAGACCCACCAGCCGAAGAGAAACACATACAGTACATTTCCACATGTGATAAAATGACCTGACACCAGGAAAGAAAAAAGACGATTAAACATAGAAACATTTCCTCCATGTGAATTGAATTAAGTGCACAGGAGAACTCTTGTTTTAGTTTAGCCACCTTTTCTATCAGTAATAACACTATCACACTTGTATGGTGAATTGTCCAGATCCTGGAACATAGTGTTGTGGTTGGATGATCAGACAGGTTTTAAACAAACACTCTTCTCTCCTGGAGAGGGATCTCAGTCACGACTCTGACCCGGAGCTGTAGGGCCTGGAGGAAGTGTGTGTTTGCATGAACTAGAGCATAAGAGGACGAGTCAGTGGTCCAGAAATGTATTTCTTATTTAAAACTAATTTAAAATGTGTACATGCCTTTGTTACGTCCAGACTTGATTATTATCAGGCTCCACCAGTACGTGTTTAAAGACTCTGCAGCTCACTTAAGGCGTAGTTTATCACCTTTACGGATTTACCGCCAAATAAAAGGACTTGTTTACAACCTGTACAATCATCTCACCACTCTGATCTCAGCAGTTATTTTGGTGAGTTCAATGTTAGGATAAGAAATGCAAACACAATGACCTCGAAAAAATAATCACATATCACAATAATGTGCTATACTGTAATTATTCATCAGCATAAAGGACAATAACCTGTACCTGAACCTGAATAGGGTTTGATGGCGTTCAGTTCGGAGTAGAGCTCTTTCACGACCTCCGACCTGTCTTCGAACGGACGCTCTGTCACATGGCTCTTCCACTTCCGAAAACCAAACTGACACACACACACACACACACACACACACACACAGACACACACAGATTGAGGATTAGTTTACCATCTCTGCTGAACTCAAGCCACCTTCATTAGCAGCAGAAAACTTCTCACCCTGTAGTTGTTGACCAGTTTGTTGGCTTCCACTTCGTTCTCGGCCCTGATGGTTCTCGTGCTTTGAATCTCCTCCCAACTGTCGTCACATGTGTTGTGGTTCGAACCTAAAATGACGAGGGACAACATGACAACTCAACATCTGTAAATCTAGAGAGAAAGAAACAAATCCAAACCAAGTGGTGCTCAGTACTCACGTGTGTGTGCAGATACGCACTTTGTGGTGCATATTCGTTGTTGTGGACAAACGGACGGATGTGCGGGTGGAGTGCCTGCTGAAAGAAGTGGTTGACCTGGGTCGTGGATCTGTTCATGATTGTAACTTGCCTGGAGATCATGATCCCACGAAGGATCTGCAGTAACAAACAAGAGACTGATTACCATCCGTCCATCCTACCCCTTTACCTTTAAAGATTGGGGAGAGAGCTGGAGTCAATACCAGCTGTCAGTGGGAGAGATCACCTAGCGTACCACGTGGCCAACATCCAGAGACAGACGACCCTTCATACTCACATTCACACCTCCAGTCACCGAACACCTAACCCTGATTTGCATGTTTCCGTAATGTAGGAGGAAGCAGTGTACCCCAAGAGAATACGGACAGTACTTTGTCTTTGTGAGAACAAGTCTTTGTGTGGACAACAATGTCCTCGTGCTCTGACTTGTCGCATCTCCATCATCAGTTACACAATTTATTTCCATTTATCTCCATTGTCTACAGTGCAGAGTCAGACGGGCTGAGTCAAATGACTGGAACGGCACAACCCAGAGCCCCTCCTCCTGTCGATCAAGTGGTGACACAGCTCGCACGAAGGTTCAGACGTCTTGGAGTCACACTGGAGTTGAACTCAAATCACACACACTGGTTTAAAAATAACTCAAAACCTCTGAGAGCTCGAACAGAGACATGCATGACCCTTACTGTGGAACATCACCTCAATCAACTCCTAGTATTCTAATCAAATCAAACCAAATATGATTTATTGTCCCCTCTGGGACATTTGTCTGGGCCCAGAGTGCTACAGCAGCTGCAGAACAGTTCATTATACAACAAACAAACAGTGCACAAGGACATGTCATTTAAGACCCAGAATAATTATCCAGAATTAAAGTGAGTGGAACATTACACCTGCCCTAAAAACACTTAAAATGATAAAACACTAAAAGAATATAAATCATAAAAGATGAAAGTAAAAAACTGCCATTTAAGCTTAAAAAACAAAGTGCAAAGGTTATTGAGATACATGGCTGAAGCAAGATGTCTCCTTATTGAGTAGTGTGACAGACGATGGGATAGACGTCTTTCACTTATAGGCTCTTATAGGGTCAAATTCAGAAGACGTTATGTGTGACGGGTCATTAAGGATCCTGTGAGCCCTGAATGCATCAACACACTGTACAGTATTTATGTCCACACACATTCATCACATATCACTGACTGTACATGTATCTGCATGTGTCTTCCTCCAGTTGCACTGTACACATGAGTGTCTGTCTTGAGTCCAGCACAATTCACTGTATCAACTAACTTCGCTTCAGGGCATCTTCATATTTGAACATATTACTGCTTTTGACAATCTGACAATAGCTGCATCTGTTCTGCAGGCAAACCAACGGCATGACTGTAATTAAATCAAAGGGTAAAACATTTTACTTGGCTCTTTCAGTCATTCATTCATTCATTCATTACCAGGATTTGATCTTTCTCAGACGCAGCCTTGACAAATGCTAACAAACCACTGGCATCATGAGACAAGCAACCACCAAAGTCATGACTTCTCCTTTTTGTTTCGGTGAAGAGCAGTTTGGACAGCTTTAGGTAGAGTCTGATTTTGTTTCCTCTTTTTGTCTCTGTGTTTGTTTCCTGAAATAAACTGGGGTACAAAAGATGGCCCAGAGAGACGGACAGAGAGCGAGAGAGAGAGAGTGGTAGTGATTGTGTTAGTGACTGTGCAAAGATAGAGGATCAGGCAGCATTATGTTGATTCACTCAGCTTCACCCCTTACAGAGGAGGAAGACCTTCAGCTTCATAACAAATATAAAACCTTACAACAGACGCTCCTTGTTTATGATTACGTGAGGAACATGTGAATACATTTAAACCAAGTTCATTCAATTTAATTTGGCCACTTACCTACACAATGTTGACTCTTCCTCATTTGGTAGTTTTTTTAAACTTCAAAACCAGAAATGTTGCAGACACATAGCGAAGGGGAAAATCTGAGCGAGGACTTTGTCATTTATTACATTAATTGATCAATTAAACAATGAACTATTCTGATACTTGATAATTCATTTATGTAATCTATCCAGCAAAAACATCTTTCAAAAACATTCCCGATAGTTTCAGCTTCTCCAGTCAGAGTATTTGCTGTTTTTCTTTGTTTTATATGACAATAGATCCAATAGGCCTTGGCTATTTGGCCAAATAGTATAACAAGATACAAATTATCATGTCATCTGATATGGTAATCAGCATTATAAATGACCCATTGTTATTTTTATCAAGTTTATCAGTTATTTTTTAAGGGCAGAGAACAGCAAAGATTTAATACAAAACAAAACATTTAACAAATCTGAAGTAGATCAATTATTAGTTATCCAGTTATACCTCATTACTGTCCATACATAAAGTATAATCAATATATAGGTGTTAGATGTGAACTTGGACTTATGTTATATTGCAATAACTACTGCATTGATATTCTATAACCAAGACCTAGAATCCAATATATTTGGGAGGTTTGGAACCACTGGTCTAGATCACTATTTTCTGGCATAACAATAATAATAATAATAATAATAATAATAATAATAATAATAATAATAATAATAATAATAATAATAATCCCCTCAATTCTGTGATTTGGAGATATAACGGGTGTCTGTCCCTGGTTTGTTCCTGACACACAAACACAACCACACGCGCGCACACACGTACGCGCGCACACAAACACACGAGCACACACACACATGCACACACTCGTAATGAGCATAACGTGACAGCACCATATGTGACAGCTCTCTGAATAACAAACCGTCCTGACTCTTTCCATCCGCGCCATGCAATCCCGTTGAACAGCAGCCGCTGACACATAAACATGGAGACCGGTAACCACGCAGCTGTTAAAGACGCTTCTCGTGCGGCTGCACATAAAGTTTTTCTTTCCAGAGAATCCGGATTTCTCACCGCAGCCTCTCACCTGCCGGGAGCTCCGCCGGCCGCCTCCTCCGGCTGCTGGTGTCCGGGCTGTGTGCGTGGGGCACGGACATGTCTGCCTCCGCTTGAACTCTAATATTAAGCCACTTCAGTGCGATCCTCAGTGAAACGTACGCCGCGGACGCACTGAATCACAGAGTCTGTCGCAGGGGGTTCTGGGGAATGTAGGCCCCTGCGGTTGAGCTCCTTAAAGGGATAGTTCACCCTAATTAGGAAAATTCACTCGTTATCTAATCACCGCTATCTAATACAATTGTAAGGTAAATGGCGGCCACTTCTTCAAACATAAAAAAACATCCCTCCTTGCTGCTTCTGTGGTCTCATCCAAGTGTCAGTTAAATTTTCAGTTTTTACCCCCTTAAGTCAAATTGATGTTGTTTTCTTAATTTCCTCGTGTTTTGTTTTTTCTTAACTAGCAGTGCGCCACCATCTCTCTAGGCCACCATAGTGTAGCACTTAATCATGCTATCCATTATCTCACTTCACATAGAAGTTCGAGATCCTAAAACTTATAGAGAAACCAGACAGTTCCACATGCTACCAGATCACAGCATTCTAAACTTCTAATGCTTATTGTATTATCAGTGGCTTTCATACCTCCACCAAGGCTCAACATTTTAATCTGCATTTGTATTTGGATCTGCATCAAATTGCACACAACGTTATAATGACAGATCTTTTTCATTAAGATCCCTTTAAATAAATACAAAAAATTATAATAATTATTTAAAAAATAATAATAATGAAGTAGTTGTGGCATGAGGCCTTGTTTTGTGGTTTCCCACCAGGGTGTTTTTGCAGTTTCCTGTACATAAGCCATCAAGGAATATAATTTTGATTGCTGTGGAGTAATTTAATCAGAGGTTATACATTGATCTAATTTAAACAACGTTCCATAGCAGCAAATGGTCAAAGCTTTTACTTGACATAATTTTACATAAGTTGATCAAGTTTCATGTATATACAAATGAAGAAGGGTCTTAAAATGGAAATACTCAACTAAAGTATGACCTTAAAATTCAGTAGGAAATCATAGCATCAAGACTTTGAATTAAGTTGACAGCCGGACTGCTGGGAATTAATGAACCTTTTTTATGCGCTTTATAAAACAGGTGTAGTCATCATCCATCTATTTCTTCCTTTGGTAATATGGTCAAACATACCAAATAACGTCTTCCCCAAAATAATCAATTCAAGTGTCAGTAAATAACTCCGAAAACACATTAACAATTTCCAAAAGAAAAACAGCAAACACAAATAAATGAATGAAAAGTAAGACAAATTAGGAGAACCTATTCACAGCAATATTTATTTATTTTTTAATTTACTTCCTGAAATCTAGTTTTTGTGGATTTTCCTTTAAAATCCAAACGTTAGTGCTGAAGCCATTAATGCAACGCATGATGTCTGTTTGAGACAAATACCTCCACAACATGGCCAAACACAAGTATTACATGGACTTTATTTCTCTTCTCTCTATTTTCTCTCCAGACTTGGCTGATGGTTGGTTACTGTGTATTTTGTAAGTACACAGGGCTATTATTCAGCTATGTGTGTTTTTTGTCCAAAAGAAACTTAAACATGCGCCTCAAAAAAACAACTCTTTGTTTTTTTAAGGCGCATGTTAAAAAATGCGCCTTTTTTTAACATGCGTCTTAGTTTCCTGATCTATTTTATTAATCTACATTTAGGCAGGCTATATATTTGCGCTTTATAATATGATTCAATTAGTATTAACCTATAATACCTAAACACACATTTACAAATAATTGTTTAATTCAATAGAATTCCCCCTTGCTAGGTTCCGTACACTCAGGAAGTTCTGTTTTGATTTGTAGCTTATGCTGGCAAATGTTGTTGACATAGTTCCGTTATGAATATGAGTATTGATGTGTGGGAGACATTACTAAGTCAGTCCACTTACTTTGACTGCTCAATACTTATCAAGGCAGATATACCCCTGGTAGTATCATAAAAGTAAATCATCTTTCCACTTGCTTTGAGTTAGTTTGCCTGGTGACTTTAAGAATAGTGATAGGAAATTAAATGTAATGCCGTAAATGCTCTAACTCCTTATCATGCCCTTCACAGAGGTTAACTGTGAGTTTTCTTCTGCTGCAATCACTACAGCAGCTGAACTAGTGTAACATTTGGGTTAGCGTGGCAAAACCCCCCTGTACCAGATTATCCTGTGACTTAGTGTCTTTCTGTCGCAGTGTTAATCTTTTAAGTTTTTTGGTGTGCGACAAAAAACCTGCTGCCTACAGACGCACTGAATGTGTGAATATATGAATGTCAAAGCAACGTACTGTAAAGGGCTTTGAGTGGTCATCAAGACTAGAAAAGCATTATATAATACAGATCATTTACCATTTAAAAAGTGTTACCTAAACTAATTCCAGTAATTTGAACAGTAGCTAAAAAAACATGAAGTGACAAATAAAGCTCGAAGCCGCAAAGACCTTTGATAAGGTTTGTGTGACCCGAATGGTGGACTTGCAAATAATACTGTGATGTCAAACTGTCCGTGACCTGATCAGTGAGATCAACAATGTGTTTGCTCCACATTGCAAATGTATTCCAGATTATAGCTAAACTAAATTAGAAAATGTAACTGTAAGAACTATATCAGTGATATCTTCCCTTCAGAAAAGAGTCAACACATGATTTTCATGTACAATAACTAGTTTGAAAGCCATAATTTATCTGAAGCAGCTGAAAAAATTTAAATATTTCATTCCTTTTTGCTTATTTTGGATGTAAGATAATATCTTATAACATGATAATAATCAATATCTGCGATTTCATCCCATTATTTAAATCCGCATTTTAAGGACAGGTGTATCATCACTTACATATATTTTAATCTGTTACCTTAACAGCTAAAATTACCATTCGATACTGTAGAGAATCATGTTTAGCAGAACGTTTTTCTTGCAGTGGATTTAAAGTTCTCAGCTATTCAGTTATTTAAAAGGAAACAGGTTTTGATTAGATAAAAGCATTGTGAGTGAATATTTTCCAAACTGGTAACACAGCAGCAACTTAAAAACGCATTTGGACTGAAGAGCATACAATGACAGAAGATATAAAGGCCACAAAGACCTTAAAAAAGGTTTTTGTGACCCAAAATTTGGATATGTCAATAGATAGTTCACAGACACTGATAGGACACGCTTTATCTCCTTATTTCAGCCATACAAACTATTTTGTAAAGTTGCCCAACGGCTTATCAAACATTACATAATGCACCCCCCATATGCTTTTAGGTGGCTTTAGAAAGCACAGAAGACTTGATTGGTGGTAGTTTGGAATTGGAGGTGGGGTTTGAAACACAAATCAGATCACTTATAAATGGTGCAGCACACATCAGTAGTGCATTTGGGGACTATCGTTGCGGTGAAACCATGGCAAAGCGTTGGAGTGCCAACTCCTTGGTGGCACAAGTAGTGCTAATCTACTTAGTTTGGACAAATGTAGAGGTTTTGGGCAGCCGGAGGAGATCAAGAAGTTCTGAACGGGGTGGAAGGATAATTGTCCAACAGACTGGACATTACCATCCAGCTGGAAAGGGCCAAAGATATGTTCAGCAGCGTCGTCGACTGCACCATGATTTCTCTCCCCAGAACCCAGGATCAGAGCCTCCACAGACTCCAAAGCAACCAACGTACCCACAGCAACCACAGCAGCCACAGCAACCACAGCAACCAAAGTACCCACAGCAACCACAGCAGCCACAGCAACCACAGCAACCAAAGTACCCACAGCAACCACAGCAACCACAGCAACCACAGCAACCAAAGTACCCACAGCAACCACAGCAACCACAGCAACCACAGCAACCAAAGAACCCACAGCCTAAGAATCCACAGCCTCCACAGCCTCAAAAGAATCCACAGCCTACAAAGCAACAAGTGTCAGACGATAGGATTTTTTGTGGGGTAGATCCCTATTTGAGAATCCAATGTGGAGTTGATGATATCACTGCTGCTGAATGTGAAGCATTAAAATGTTGCTTCGAGGGCTACCAATGCTTCTTCGGAAAAGCAGGTGAGTTTTTGAGAAGGTCATAATATTCTTTGTTGAGAAGAAAATTACGGTTTACTTGTATTGATTGATTAGTGTACTTCTTATAGCAATGGGGATGTAAAAATGTAAATGCATGATTATGTTCAAAGAACAATCTGGTAAAAAGATGTTCAACATTATTCAGTTGTCAATATTATGTAATCACTTAACTTGTCAATGCCTGTTTTTGTGCCACCAGTGACTGTCCAGTGCACAAAGGATGCCCAGTTCGTTGTTGTAGTGGCCAAAGATGCGACTCTGCCCAACTTGATCATCAACACAATTTCACTGCAAGGGGAGGGTCAACAATGTACAGCTGTTGACTCTAATTCAGAATTTGCTATCTTCCAATTCCCTGTCCTTGCTTGTGGCTCTGTTGTTACAGTAAGACTTTGATTTTCAATATCTCATCCCTACTTATTTCCAACAAACACCTTAAATAAGACCAGTGCTTAATTTCACTCTACTTATTTTGCCTTTTGCAGGAGGAGCCTGGTACTATAATTTATTCAAACAGGATGACATCCTCATATGAGGTAGATGTTGGGCCTAATGGAGTCATTACCAGGGACAGCTTCTTTGAGTAGGTGATCATCTTTGAGTAATTCAGTGTTAATATTAAATGTCTAAACAGCAAATTCATCCCATATTTTCCTTTTCAGATTGCAATTCCAGTGTAGGTACACAGGCCTTTCCATAGAAACGGTGGTTATAGAAATATTACCATCAAATACTCCTCCTCGACCAGTTGCTGCTCTTGGACCTATTAGAGTACAACTGAGGTTGGGTAATGGAGAATGTGAAACAAAGGGTTGTAATGAAGGTAAGTGTAGGTCAGCGTGGCTGTGTTGCTTTGGTAGATCATTTCATAACATTGGCTGTCATACTAAACAATAACTCTGCTCTCATAGTTGAAGCAGCCTATACTTCCTACTATACGGAGGGCGACTACCCTGTGACCAAAGTACTGCGGGACCCAGTGTACGTGGAGGTTCGTCTCCTTGAAAAGAGAGATCCAAACCTTGTCCTGACTCTTGGTCGCTGTTGGGTAACTAATTCCCCCAATCCTCACCATCAGCCTCAGTGGGACCTTCTGATAGATGGGTAAATAAAGCATCAACTTACACTGTCGAGTTGATGATGACATGTTGGATATTTGTCTGTTTACACTCCTCAGGTCTGGTCACAAGAAACAGTGAACAGGGAAATTGCTGCTTACCTCAGACACTTTTCATTCAGCTGCGTTAACGTCACATATTTTGCTCTCCATCCAGGTGTCCATACGCGGATGATCGCTACATCTCCTCACTGGTTCCAGTCGGTCCCTCCTCTGGTGTGAACTTCCCAACTCACTACAAGCGTTTCATTTTCAAAATGTTTACCTTTGTGGACAGCAGCACACTAGAGCCCCAGAGGGAGGAGGTAATGACACAGGCTGATTAGAAACTTGGTCAAAAAAGATTTTGGTTTTGCCCTGCTGACACTATTGTCCTTGTCTAGGTGTACATTCACTGTGGTACAGCTGTCTGCACTCGTGACGCAGGCCGCACCTGTGAGCCGTCATGCAACAGGCTAAGTAAGGGATGAATTTATAATGTACAGTGTTTATGAGCAATATGAGCTTGGATCTGATCATGTTTGTGTGTCTGTTTACAGAGAGAGAGGCCGAAGCAACACACTACACAAGGACTGAGCCACAATTGGTGGTTACGGTTGGACCTGTGACCATTGTCGAGGAATCAACAAAGAGGGTCTAGGTCAACCAAGTCTGCAACAGGAATAATTAAATGAATCACCAAAGTCTTGTAACCAAATATGTATTAAAAATATTGGCTTTGATACGCTATGAATATTTTCTGATCATTTATTTGCATAACATACTTTTTGTTAAATAATTGTCTTTGGGATCGTCTGGATTGAAAATGACTCCCCTTAAATAAAAATAAATGTTTCTATACATGTTGGCTGTAAATAGCAAAGAGTAGCAATTCTATTTATACCTTACTGTCCTGATTTGATCTTAGCATTGATTCATTATAAATGTCAAGGTGATAAAAGATAAACTTCATGTAATCTGGTCACTCGACCAATATTGACAGGACTTAGTGTGTAAACTAAATCCAAACATTTATAGATATACTCTTTTTCTGACAGATTGAGCACACAACCTTCAGCATATTTTATTTAGACAAGTTCTGATTAATTATTTTAACTGTTCAGCCAACATTCTGCCAAACTGAAAAAAAGGATATTTGAAAGCTTAAATTCTGCATCATCCACCAAGGCTTGAGTAGCGTTTTATATATAAAGGCAAATTTAGAAAAAAGGTGTTTTACAGGTTTGTCATCTTAAAACGTACTTGATATTGGAAATTCAAAGTATTTTATGGAGGCAACTACGAGAACACTTGGGTTGAAAACTTATCTTCTTTGGTGCAATCAAAGAGATTAATGCCATTATCCAGTTTTTATTTTTGTTCAAGGACACATACTTTATGAAAGCAAAATAAACTGATAGGTCACAGTAACTATCAAAACAACCAGTCAAAAGAAGAGGAGAATGTAAAACATGATTCAATGAAGATGGACTCTACTGGTACAGTTACAGTAAATCAAGTAATGTTTTGACTGGCGATAAAATTCACCAAAATAGAATATTCATATTATTCTTTGATTGCAACACATTTTATTGTAATATGTTAGATGTTGAAACAAAAAAAACAAGTTGCCTTCCACTGAGCTGACAATATAATCACCACAAGTATTTCAAATATTCAGGTGATTAAGTATAGATATGAAACTGGACTGTAGTTGTATAAAAATCACATCTTCATCAGACTGTTTTGTTTATTTGTGAACAAAGGTGAATACATGTCTGTTTTTTGATAGTGAAATATTTCCATTTCCAGACAGTTTTAGATCATCACTGATCATTGATTGTCTTGCAGGTGAAATGTAGCATTTACACCCTGAGCTGTTCTCCTGCTGCAAAAGTGACTGTAGGGAAAACACAGACGTGACCTTTCTTATAAAAGATTAAACTCATTCCAGCAGTTTCAGCCACTGGTGTGAATGGTTTGATGCATTTCCCTTTAACAGTCGGAGAGTCTTGTAAGTTCTTGCTTTGCGGGTCAATGCCACATAGTAACAGAAGCTAAAGAAATAAAACAAAGCACAGACCCCCTCACCCAAACATGTTCACCGAACTTTTTTGTCCTCTTTTGGTCTTTACTTGCTGATGAATCCGAACAGTGCGTGCTCACACAACTCAGCTGAGTGGGCTCACTCTCCTCCTCCTCCTCCTCCTCCTCCTCCTCCTCCTCCTCCTCCTCCTCCTCCTCCTCCTCCTCCTCCTCCTCCTCCTCCTCCTCCTCCTCCTCTTCCTCCTCCTCCTCCTCGTCAGTCAGACTTGTCCTTCTTTTTACCTCCTCCTGTAGGAACTCTGCTGACCACTGCAGAGCCGACAGAACACACTCCTCCAGCTACAGCGCACACGCCGCCTTTAACCAGCCCCACTCCCATGGCAGGCACAGCCACTGCAGTGCTGACGGCGCTCTTGGTGAGGTCCAGACTCTTTCCTCCAATCCACGCCACGCCGCCCACCGTTGCTCCTATAGCTCCCCTGGTGGCACCATACAGGCCCCCCGCCAACCTGCCAAACATGCCCGGCTGTGCCTGTGGGTGGTCCTTGTTGCCCTCTGATTGAAAACGACAAAAGCAACAGCTTAGGATTCAACATGTCACCGCCACCTTGCTCATGTTTCTCCTGTCAAGTCAAAGCGTATTTAGACAGCACATTTAAAAACAACCAAACTAGACCACAATGCTGAACAGGCTTAAAATGATGATAACAGAATACATATAAATAACAGAGAATAAATAGAAAATACAAAAAAGCTATAAAAGGGTTTTGATGGAAATACAAAAAGGGTAAACATCTTCAATAATTGAGAGTTAATATATTGCACATAACAGATGAAGTCAAGGTCTCAAAAGTCAAGAAGGCAGAGGGACTACACATAACGTAGGAAAACTACACAACAGACCAATTATGCAGCTGCTAAAATGACACATTCCGAAATAAGGGAAACTTTTGCTTAACTGTTTAAATATTTAGAATTAAAAAGTTTATTATAATTTCAAACGTTCCATTTTTGCTTTTGAAAATGGGTTAATGGGGCCTCCTGGTGGCCTCAGGGTTTAAAGGGAAGGTTCCCCCACCTCAAAAGAACTGTGGGACCAAACTTACCTGTAGTATCTGGCTTATTATCGAGGTATGCAGGCTTGTCCTCAGGTGCCTGCTCCGCCTGACTCATCTCGCTGGGTAAAGAGAGGAAATCAGATAATCACAGAGAGAAACTCATACCCATTATGAGCACACGTGCTTTAAATTGCAGGTTTCCCACATCCAACAGTGATTCTGTTACCCAAAATAGAGTAAAAAGAGTCCAGTGCCTGTTGCATATTTTGTCAGTTTTTTTCTTCCAGTCTTGTTTGTCGAAAGGGAAACAGCAGCCACAGGCAGCTGCTTTTCCATGTTTTTCCAGTCTATTATATATATTTGATCCACACGCAGCCATTGTTTTTCCCCTCTTGATACTCTTGTGTAAAAAAAGGGCTGCACAAATAAACTGGGGGAGACTTCACCCTTCAAGAATAAGTCAGTGGTTGGAAATAGAAGAAGAAATCCACACAGATGAACAAATTTAAGGAAAAAACAACATTAAGTGCTTTGTTAGGTAGTAGGCTTTTGTAAAACTTTCCTGGAGGGATGGAGCATGATTCTTACAGAACATATTCCCCAATTTGTTGTCTAGAAGGTGGTGGTGAGGAGCACTGACTCTGAAGGGAGAATTATTCACATCCATTTCCATTACCCTCATGCAGAATGGACCGGGGCACCAGTTCTTATCAATATCATCTGATAAGAGCATTTTTTTCCTTGATGTAATCAAACTACACCAAATTGCACACATTGATAGATAGCGGTTTACTAAATGTGCCTTATTTCCCCCATCCCCATCAAAATCAATGCATTATTCCCCGAGATAAATAATGCAAATGTTGACTTCAGCCAATCCTGCAATGCTGACTTAAGTGATAAATAAAAATTCTTAGATCCCTTAGTCCTGACCTGCAGCAGAATAAGGGGATTCTTCCTTCACCCCTGTCCCATCCATCCAACGAGTTTGATGGAAATACGCTCAGTGCATCTAGCTCTCAAACAAACTAACTAACCAAATAATGGACAGGGGTGAACTCCGTGTCAGAGGTTCTGGCTAAAGCAACGATTCTGGAGAGAGGAGATGACTGTTTGGTTGATTTCACTGTGAAAATAGTGACTGAAAAACAAATGAACATGAAGTGGACTATGATGACAACTAGACACAGCTGGATATACAATACCCCGACTCACACTTTCTGCAATAACTGTCATTTGTCATTGCTGCTCCCTTCATCTCAATCAGAAATATTTCTTATTTACAAACATTGACCCACTTGATTCCATTATGTAACAAAATCATTCTTCTAATCCGTGTTGTAAATACTGTTATTTTGCTGGTTTTCTCAGTTACATGCAGCATCTATTGCACGTCTGTGCGTCCCGGGAGAGGGATCCTTCACATGTGGCTCTCTGAGGTTGTTCCTTACTCTTGTTGAGGGCTAGGAACACAGGATTCTGCACCTTGTTAAAGCCCTATAGACACATTTGATTGATTTATATGTCCTTACCTTACATTTAAGCACTGAGTATTACTTATCGATGCCTATTTAGGAATCTTGCTGCTGTAAAAGTGCATCTTATCTGATCTCAGAGGACTGATGGTGGTGCAGGTTCACCCTGTGCTGAGGTGTTTTTATCAACAGTGTGCTTGTAATGGGGCTATAATAGTCACAGTGTGTTACAGTAATAAAGGAGCCTGCTCTTGGGTGTTGCTGCTGATCCCAAAACAAGGCAGACCAGTTCCCCGCCGGTCCCGGAGCTGCACAACTGGTTACAACACACAGCAGCACGGACACACGACTGCAAACGCTACTGATGCTGAATAACAACCGAACTTCTGTGACAGTTATTGTGACTTGTGGTGATCACAGGCTGCTCCTCTCCGGGAGTCGTGTCTCATCCGGGTGGTGTTATACGAAGTTACGAAATAAGGGGCACTTTTGTTTGTGTTGACGGTCGTGTGGTGGCTACACAACGTGTGATCACTGGCTTTCGAGTCAGACATAAAGCAGCAGGTAGTTGGATGGAGGCCTCAACTCCGCAGCTAGGAAGCTAACGCACAGCATCTGTTTACGCGTACCTTAAACTACCGTACTCTTAAGCTAACGTAAAGAGGCAGCCGTGGACAATTGCTGAAAAAAGTTCCCGTACGAATGAAAACTTGGCAACAAACTTGCTATTAAGGCTACGGGTTGTTTTTCGTCTCGTCTCAAACCAGGAGCAGATTGTGTGTTGACTCTTTGACGTGCGAACAGAACAGACACGTCAACACACACACACACACACACACACACACACACACACACACACACAAAACACCACTAACGGTTTCCACCGCAACACCCCCCACACTTATATCCGTGTTTCGGCAGCTTGTGTCCGGGGCAGAGCGCTGCGGTGAGGCTGGTTCCTCCAGACAACACGGTTCGAGTCCCTCCACACAAAGTGCACAACGAGCAGCACGTACCTGGTTAGTGACGCAGAAATCCGCGGTAGTGTGGGCCGTGTGTGTGGAGCTGAGCGGGGGCACCTCTCTGGTTCCTCGGTCCTGGGACAGTGGAGCTGCTGCTGCTGCTGCTGCTGCTGCTGGTGTGTGACCCGGTTGTGTGCGTGTGTGTGTGTGTGTTTTTTAGGAGGATCTCAGTCTCCACCCAGGAAAAACACACACACACACACTCTGCACTGATGACTTCACACATGTAAAATCAAAAACAAGCTGGTGTTGTTCGTGTTTACAACCTGTTTGGGTAGGACTGTGCAGTGTGTATAGTTCACTCTCAATCAATCAATCAAATCAATCCATCAATCAATGACGTTGTATTTGTTCAGCCCATATTCACAATTAGTCTCACAAGAGTGAGGAAACACTTTTTAACAGGGGAAAGAATATATATAGAAACCTCAGAGAGAGTCACGTGTGACAGAGCACGTCAACAGCTTCTAACATAGATGGAGAGTCGCATTAAGATTTCAAGTATTTATACAAAATGTCTTGACAGAGATGAACGGAGCAGCAATGACAAATATAATGGCACTGTTAATAAATGCGAGTAGGCCTATCGAAGCAATCTAGTTGCAATCATCCATGATCCAGGGTCCGGATCCTGGAGCTTCAGCGATAAAAGATTAAGATCCATTTATTCATCCCAAACACATTCACAGACAAACTCATGAAGTTTTAGGAAATTTAGCCTCTGCTTTTAACCCATCTGGTGCAGGACACACAGAGCGGTGAGCAGCCATGTACAGCGCCAAGGGAGCAGATGTTGAGGGAATAAGGTGCCTTGCTCAGGGGCACTAGACAGGGTAGGGAGGTTTTCACTCTGTGGAGTTGAACCAGAGTCGAACCAGAGACCTTTTCTGCCCATAATCCAAGTTTCTGCCACTAGTTCACCGCCTCTCCAACATAACATGTGTTTAATAAGACAGTGATGTGGTTATGAGGTAGAGGAGGAAAGACAAGCTCCATGTTTCATGTGTCCTCCAGCAGCCCAGGGGCGGCTCCTGGTACAGGCGACATAGGCGGTTGCCTAGGGCGCAAATTGCCGAGAGGGCGGGACAAGAGACTCTTTTATCATGACGTGACACATGCAATGTAAAACAATACAGTAACGTCACACCATCATTCTCTAACCCCGGGACGCACCGGCAGCACCGGGACGCGCGCGGCCACACACACACACACACACACACACAAGCACATGATCTCCTGTGGGTGGGGTGAGCCAGCCCCACGCCACTACGCTGACATGGGTGGAACCAGGACACCAGTGGACACAGGAGCTGGGTCCGAACTCATGGATGAGGATGGGGGGGATTTGCATAGGGCGAAACAACTGTTGCACAAATTGTGTGCCTAACATTTCAAAAGAGAGATCGCCATCTCGACTGTATTCAGGTGACAAGTCTTTAACCTCAGATCATCAGCTTTGTTTTTTGGGATATACACTCTCACTCTGTTAGTTTACTACAATTCAAACTCTTTCCACTTTAAAATAGGGAAATTTCACTTCACTCTAATGCTTTGCAGCGTTCATGAGATTTCCTTCACCAGAAATAAATATAAAAAAAATTAAATTAAATTAAATTAGAAACCCATTGCGCACATTCTGCGCAGAAGTCCATTGCGCACATTCTGCGCAGAAGCCCACTGCGCACATTCTGCGCAAAAGCCTACTGCGCACCTTCTGCGCAGAAGTCCATTGCGCACATTCTGCGCAGAAGCCCATTGCGCAGGAATTGCACGCACAGGTTTTTTTTTAATTAATTTAATTTAAATTTCATTTTTTCATTTTTTTTTACCTAATTTAAATTTACATAGTGTAAAATATTTTGTAATTAATAAGAGATTGAAATCATTGTCAACTTTAAGAATTCAGTATATTGCCAGAGTGGAGATGGGAGAGAGTGGGGATTGAACCCAGGACCTCCTTATTTGAGACTGACCACTCTACCGACTAGGCCACACCGCCTGCTGATTCCTGAGAGGAACTAAGCACACTAAGAAGATGGACAAATTATCGTGTGTGTGTCTTCTGACGCCTTCAAGAATCACAGCCTGCTGTGGCTTGTTTCCATGTGATGTCCTGAGGCTGCCCCCTGCTGGCTGCTGAGGTCCTCTGCACTCCAGCTGTTGTCCTGAATGAGCTTTGCTAATGAAAGAATACTGCATAGTCACATGCAGTATGCGTTGAGAGCACAGCATCCTGGTTTAAATGTTACTACCAACACATCTCCTCTGGTACTCTGTGTGCAACAAGCATACTGTGTCAGGGTGAAAATGTTAATTAATTCCACTGCATACAGTACAAGCGACACAAAAGTGTTGTACTAACATGAGAAAACTTCCTTCAAAGTCATACAAAACACAATATGGATGATGGGTACACAGTTGTAGCGATGGTAGATACTTGTGTAGAATGTAGATAAACCATTTATATTAGAAGAAGAGAATTTCCTTCTAAAACAGAGAAACTGTCTCTTTGAAATCTCGCCTAGGCCGCCAACATTGCCAGATAAAATCAGTAAATGTTGATTTTCCTACAAAATATAATCCACCAGTATTTAAAAAACTGTTTTATTTGTGATGCATTTATACTGATGTATATTGTCATGGACTTTAACCTTTCATACAAACAATTTGTGACAATAAAATAACTCCAGTGTTTATATCGTTATGTTCTCGGTATCGGAGAATTAGCAAAAGGCGGAACAGTTTCTTCCTTTCCGCCCGCACGGACGTTTTACAGCGTAGCACACGACATGGACGCATGCTGCAGCGACTTCCGGCAGCATCCATCAACAGAGTGTGTGTGAGCGGAGTTTCTGTGTGTTTCCGCTGAACAGGAGAAAGCAACATGGAGGTGTTAGGAGGAGAGTTCTGTGAGATGACTCCTCAAGAGCTGGCGGCTCCTGTCAACACGGTGGAGGTGAGTTCGGACCAGACACAGACTCACAAGCTGAAACACACACAAGCTAACGTGGTGGAAACAGAGAGCAACACAACATGGATACACGTTCAGTACAGTGTGTGTGTTCGTGTATTTAAACTTAGTCGGTGCAGATGTCAGGAGTCACTTTATCCTGGAACGAGCTTCAGAATAAAATGTGTCAAACAAAAACTTCAACTGTTTGACAACAACTGACTTATTGTGTTTTTCCTTTTGACAGGAAAAATGGAAACTGTTACCAGCCTTCCTGAAGGTAAAAACACACACACACACACACACACACACACACACACACACACACCTGCTTTTTACTAAACTCTATCCCACGTCTATAAAATAAATGTATAACCTCTGCGATAAGGCAATATGGCTGAAATTATATCAAAATAAAATAATATATCAGTCATTCCTAATCAGTACCACAATCAATGTATTATTAGTAATAGTGATGTAAGTTTAAAGACTGATTTTTGCTCCTGAGGGAAAGTTGTGGGTTTTTTACTCCTCTTTATGGACAGAGATTGACAAACAAAAAAAGCTAAACGTTTATAAGTCTGAAGCAGATCACTAAATTGTTAAACCTCCTCACTGCGCTTACACAGTGCATAACTTATATATAAATATATATATATTTATATCTATTGTATATAATTTGTTTGATTTCGATTGTTTCATCTCTAGTCGCTTTAAGGGAATTACATTACTGATGCACATTCAGCACTCATAAAAACTGTATTTTATTTCAGTGTGCGTAACTGTTTTCCAGGTGAAAGGTCTGGTGAAGCAGCACATTGACTCATTCAACTATTTCATCAATGTGGAGGTAAACACACTGTCTGTGTGCGTGCTTGCGTGCGTGTGTGTGTCACTCACAGCTGCCTCGGTATTGTCTTGATTTCAGTTCATCGTGAGTTTCTTTTTTTGCAGATCAAGAAAATAATGAAAGCAAACGAGAAAATCACAAGTGATGCTGATCCGATGTGGTACCTGAAGTAAGACACACGTGGAACCTCTTTGTCTGATCTAACTCAATGTTTCTCATTCAACACGGTCGACCTGCAGACATACATGAGTCCACTTAATCGTCAAATCTAAATATATAAACGTTTCTCTTCTAGGTACCTCAATATCTATGTCGGGATGCCTGATGTAGAGGAAAGCTTCAACGTAACTCGACCAGTGTCTCCTCATGAGGTCAGTTTACTATTAAGGTTTTCATAAATTAAATATCTTTGCACAGTTAATCAGAGAAAAAAAAGCAAATTGAAGACATCGCTGAAGGTACTCAAAAATGTTAAATTATTAGTGGTCTCATCCCTGATTAGGATGTTTGGTTGTCATTAAAGATTAAAATAACTCTTGTTATTGTCAATTGTCAGAGCATCGGACTCTGTTGTGATGCAGCTCATCGTCCTGTATGTTTCCACAGTGTCGCCTCAGGGACATGACGTACTCCGCTCCCATCACAGTGGACATAGAGTACACCCGCGGTAGTCAGCGAATCATCCGCAATGCCCTGCCCATCGGAAGGTAGCAGAGCTATTGTTTGTTTGTTTGTTGTCTTTGTTTTGTTCCAGAGTGTCATTTCGTGCAACAGCAACTAAATCTCTGACCTCACTGGAAAGAAATCATGTTCACATTCAGTGATTTCCATTTTTTCCTAAATGCAACAAACAATAATCATCTCCTCACAGGTTTGTGTTGATTGTGTTGTAAAACTGCCTGTGTGTTTTCTCAGAATGCCGATCATGCTGCGGAGCTCCAACTGTGTTCTCACAGGAAAGACGCCCATGGAGTATGCAAAACTGAACGAATGTCCTCTGGATCCAGGTACACAGTATGAAGACAAACTATTAGAAAAATCCAGCTCATAAAAACATGAAAGAAAGAATAAAAAAGAAAAACAGCGACAACAGAAGTTATTTTTTCTGGTGTTTATTCACCGTGTTCACTGTGTCTCTTCACAGGCGGTTATTTCATTGTAAAAGGTCAAGAGAAGGTCATTCTGATTCAGGAGCAGCTGTCGAAGAATCGAATCATCGTGGATCAGGACAGGAAGGGAACAGTGGGAGCTTCAGTCACCAGGTACTGTGATCACATATCCTCTTACACTTACATTTATTAAAGAGTGTGTACAGCCACTAATGAAACCCACAACGACTACCAACAAACTCTTAAAAGTCAAAACCCTTTTTTCTTTATTTGTATTATTAATACTTTGAGTTCCAAAAGTGAATTATGGCTAAATTAAAGAATCTTCCTGCAATCAAACAAAGTGTCTGTTTAATTTCAGTGTTGCACATAGAAACATAACAAACGAGTTACATTTCCTTCCTGTGTGTTGATTCTCAAAATGTGGAAACCTGCTTTATTTACCTCCAGGTTTAGTTGCTTCCTCTTCCTATTTATGTAAATTTGCTTTTGACTCATTGAAGCGACATTACACCATTGGCAGGACTGTGTATGATGTCACCTTCACACTTGTTCACAACACAAACAAATCAGGCAGTTTCTTCTAAACATATAATCCACAAATTCACTTCATGATTTTTTTGCTTGTTAATTTCTTGATATGAAGAATTCATGATCATTTGACATGTGATTATTTTATTGTGCTTCAATAAGAGACATCATTAAAGAGAAATGTTTAAATCTAATTTCTCTAGTCACATTTATCTCAGTTGCACATAGTTACTTCCTTAGACTAAAAGATTTCCTGAGTTTTGTGAAGCTGCTCGTTCTTTCTCAAACTTTTCTTCATCTCCTCTAACGTCTGTTTCATTGTATTTTGTTCTTATGATTCCAGTTCCACTCATGAGAAGAAAAGCAGAACGAATATGATCGTTAAACAAGGACGGTTCTACCTGAGACACAACACGTTGTCAGAGGACGCTCCCATCGCCATCATATTCAAGGTAGAAGGGATTTTTGACTTGACGGTCACTGACAGAGCTGATGCGTCCAGTAGAGGGGGCTACAGGACAGCTAGATGATGTTAAATGAAGCCGTTTGTCATGATGACGTTCCACAGGTTGTAGAATAAAGATCTGTGTTTGTTTCCAAAGTAACTATCGGATTCAATTTCAATTTATCTTTAACTCTGCTTTACTGAATATCTAGATTATTTCACACAGTATATGTACTACATGGATTTGCTGCGAGGACTGGTTTATCGTCACTGAGCAGTTGGAGATCGGTCTTTTCAGTTGTTTTACTTCAGATTAATTTTCGCGTGTTGCTCTTTGCTCTCTTGTGAAAATGTCAGTGAGCCAGCTGGCATCATTAACTTCTGTCCATGTGAGGACAAATCTCTTCAAACATGTCAGCCTGTGAGCGCCGAGTGTTGGGAGCTGAAGTCAATATCCACAGGACACAGTTTGCTCGCTCTGTTTGCTGTGTACTTGTATATCCTGGGTGACTTCTTCCAGATCCAGTGTGGGACACGGATAAGTTCCCACAGCCTCCCATTTCCATAAGCAAATGTCAGAGAACCATATGACTCCCAGTTCACCGCTTGCGCCCTGTACACACACACACACACACACACACACACACACACACACACACACACACACACACACACACACACATCTCGTGTCTCAGCTCCTGCTCCAGTTGCAAAATGTCTGAGCGTTTCACCTCCGCAGCGAGCTCTTTTCTGGCCCCATATATTGAATGCATTTGTCCACCATCTTGTCTCTCATCTTGCTTTCTATCCAGTTTCAGTGCTCACACTCTGTTTCCATGTCCTCCACACAGGGTATGGGTGTGGAGAGCGACCAGGAGATAGTGCAGATGATCGGTACAGAGGAGCACGTCATGGCCAGCTTCGGTGCCAGCCTGGAGGAGTGTCAGAAAGCTCAGATCTTCACGCAGACGCAGGTACATCACTGATCCTACTGAGCCTCAGCAGGGAGCTTTCATTCTCTTCTAATTTGGATTCACAAAGACGCTTCAGTAATTGACACATAATGTTCAAACCATGTGTTTTTAAACGATGAACATCACAGAATGCAAATCGAAAAAAATAACAGGAAAACTATTTACATATAATATTTGGAAGACAGAAAGAGACAAATTCAAACACAACAGCAAAAAAACGGAAAGTTACACGTGTAAATATCTTAGTGAATAGAACCACGACTTAATTTAGTTTTAATGCGTTGCTAAACAATCTAACCACTGAGGAAGGAGCTTTTAAAGTTTTTGAAGTAAAATTATGAGTTTGAATTTTTCACAACCTGAGCTGTGAAGTTTAATTGATGTCTTAGCGTTTATAACAGGGAGAGAGGGTTAAATACATTTTGGGAATTGGACGAGTATTGGTTAAGACGTCCTCTGCCGCTTTGAGTTTTCTTCCTTTGACAGAAAATAGTCACTAAAGGACTAATTCAACATTTTGGCAAATACACTCATTTGCTTTTTTTACTTTATGACGACTGTTCATTACAGTACAATAGCAGCACAACATGCAGCCATTAACCACAAAGACTGTTAACAGGCTAATAGCTAGCTTAGCTTTGTCCAACATTAAAATCAACACATTGATTTGGGCTGTAGCTGGTTGCCTGGCAACCTCACCCTGACAACAGGAGTCAGAAAGTCACATGACTTTGTGTCGAACCACAACTTGTGTGTTTCCTCTGGTTTTTGTTCAGATCAAACAAACAAGATGTTACATGTTAATTAGGGAGCTGTATTTATGCTAAGCTAAGCAGCGTCGTATTTAGCATAAAGATGTGTCAGTGACTCGCTCAGCGCTCATAAACCTATATCCTTAAACTGATGAAACATTTTTTAAAACATGTTTATTATGATGATGTGAACTCGTGTTACCTGAAGCTGATTAAACTGAATTCATAGTTTCATTTATAAATTCGGTAATTGTTTATAATTCAAAGCCTGTTTAGATGAATTAATTTGCACCACAAAGTCTGTAGAACAATAGTATTTAGTATTACACATAGTATTTACAGTATTATTCAGCCTTATATACAAATAAACAACAGTATCGAACCCAGCCCTGACGTGTGCCGATTAACTTTGATGCAGATTAACTTTGATGCCCACGAACTGCTGTCGACAGAGGGTATTTTCTTTGTCCCCCTGAGATCGGATGACTCAGGCTTTGTCTTATGAAGTTAAGTGATGGCTCTCACTCCTCTCGGTCACTGAGGAGGCCCACGCGTTTTCTTTGACATCTTCAGGTGAATGCGAGCGGCCAAATAAAGATTATGTCGTTAGAGGAGGAACCACTGATGCATTGTTTAGGCCATTTTTGCCTCCTAGCAACCAGTCGCTGTAGCTCTCGTGTTCGTCTGTCTGGGAGCAGCCATGATGTCTTTTCATGGTATTCATTGGGTCATTGTACTCTGCACAATGAGGCCTAAATCTATATAATTAAAGGCAGATAAGGCCGAAGAAACATTATCAGATTATCAGATGGTAAGTAATCTGCCTAAACCACATTTGAAAGTTGTCTTTTTTCCGACTGATGTATACATAGACACAAACAAATATTTAGATAATTGTATATATATTTATATGTGTGTTCATATATTATATATTTTTTTGTTTATTTAGAGTTGTGTATTCACATATTATTATTTCTATTTTCTATAAGCTCTTTGGATCATGGAGGGCAGGGTGGGTGGTCTTTCAGAAAGTCTTCAGCCTCATTAACCTTTGACCTTTTCTATAGTTGTATGAGGGCTACAAAGGCACACTGACTCAGGTGTTAGTGTGTGTGTGTGCGTCCATGCAATGTGCATTATTTCCTTTGTGATTTATTTGACCTACCACAGTCCTCATACACGCGTTTTCTGTTCTCTTCCTCTCCAAAATAAAAAGAATTCCCTTCCAGACTTGAAAAACACGTCTTGAAACGCAACTCTTGACTGTCACACTGCCAACTTGACTGTTGATGCCTTTTAAGGCTTCAGTCAAAATGTGTCTCAAAATGGTCAAAGTTGACAAAGAGTGTCCTGGAGTCTGAACCTGTGCCCATGAAACTTCAACATCTCCCGGTTTGAATAGAAATGAGGAGCTTTGAGGCCTTTGTGTCCTCCTCCAGCTCTTGTCTGGTGTTTAACAACAAATTAGGGATACTTTTTAACTTCAAATTTATACAATCGATATTGATGTTTTGTGTTTTTAAATGAAATAATGTTTATAATGTATGAAACACTGCATAACACATATTATGTAAACAACTTCTCAACCACACTTGCACATTTCAAATGGTCATGGATGAGTGAAACCTTGACACTGTTGTGCTCGATGCTGGGGATGACACTGATCACCCAACACCCCCAACCTCCACAGTTTTTAATTAGTAATTCAATCAATTGGCTTGTACCTGCTACTTAATCATTTGTTAAAGGTTTTATACACAGCAGGTTGAGTTGGGTGGGCAGATTTTATAAGCTCAATATTTTAGAAAAAAGATTTGTTTAAAAATATAAATCTTCAAACGAAGGAAACATAAACGTTTTGTTATGAGATATGTTTTCGAGATTGACTTGTTCACTGCTCTCGGACCTCTGCTGTCTCTGCCCCATCGTCTCAGGCTCTGAGGTACCTCGGGAATAAAGTGCGGAGACAGCGAATGTGGGGAGGCCCCAAGAAAACCAAGATGGAGGAGGCCAGAGAGCTCCTTGCATCTCTTATCCTCACACATGTGCCCGTACGTAACCACACAGACAAGTATCATGGCTAATCCCACGCCATACATTACACAAACTATAATCACTGTGTGTTTTCTTTGCAGGTCAAAGAGTTTAACTTTCGGGCTAAGTGTATTTACCTGGCTGTGATGGTGAGGAGGGTGATTCTGGCCCAGGGCAACAAAAACAAGGTGGACGACAGAGATTACTATGGCAACAAACGTCTTGAGTTGGCGGGACAGGTACGTCTTCATGCACCCGTCCCAATTACAGCTTGTACACGACCCAATTGAACTTTTCTACTTAGTCTCCAACAAAACATCAGTCCCATTAGGTTCCGTTTATTTGTTCATTTGTGAACTGATCAACGGGATTCTGTAAATGAGCCAGACCTCAGTTCTGATATTAAATGCCCCCCCCTGTTGTTGTGTTGTTTATTCATTACCCTGCAACTACCTTTTCTTCATCCATAGAGCCCCTAGAGCACAACACAAGCTTGACGCTCATTAATAATATACGTATAGAAATGTACCAATAAGGCTCACACGCTTTAGTGCAAATGGATCACAGGAGTGGACCAGAGGACAGAAAGCTGTTCCAGCCCTGATCTCTCACCTGCATCTTTGTTCCAGCCTCCGTCTTTTAATAAGACTCTCATTATTTTCCCTCAGCTTTGTTTTTCCCTGTTTTGTTTTCGTCCCCCCCCCTCCCCCTGTATTTCAGCCTGGCTTTGTCAGGAGAGAGATATGCAGTGGCACCAAAATCCGGAGGCTGTGGAAGCATGGGGATTTTTCAGCACCGTGACAATAGAATTGCTGCCTTGACTGGAGCGATTGAGCTAATCCGCAGGCCCGGCTCTGATAATGTAATTACTGCTGTCTTAAGGCCTTTAATTTCCCCCCCCAACCTGCTCTGTAGAAGGAGCGGGAGATGGGAGGAGGGGGGGGCCCAGAGCCCCCTTCAATAGGGGGCTTACACACTAACAACGCCAGCAATCTCCTCACTCTCCAATTATGGTTCCCTGACATTCAACTAATTGGCCTGGCTGCGCGACGGAAGCTTAATTTCTTTATTAATTTCAAGCGGAGCTGCCTGTTTGTTTTGATGTATGCTAATGCACAGGGTGGGTGGGGGTTGTGGGAGAGGTTGCCTCCTGTAGGCCTGGCAGAGGAGGACAGGGACCTGGGACGGAGGCCAGGTCAGGCTTATCAGTGAGCCGGCACACCTGGTTATTAAATCTGACTGTAAACGCACCTCAGCGCTGATTAGAGTTGTGAGCAGATGCAGGGCGCCAGGAGATCTGGGATCTGTCAGACTGTGTGAAGAAACAATGACATCTCAAACTCTGAGAGGATTGTCTCCCTCTGTGTTCAGTTTGGAGACTTGACGACTGACTAATATCTGTCAAACGTGTTTTTTTTTATCAACAACACTCTCCCTTCTGCCTTTTCCAGCTGCTGTCTCTGCTGTTTGAAGATCTCTTCAAGAAGTTCAACTCCGAGCTGAAGAAAATCGCTGACCAGATCATTCCCAAGCAGAGAGCAGCTCAGTTTGACGTGGTGAAGCACATGCGGCAGGACCAGATCACCAACGGCATGGTCAATGCCATATCCACGGTGAGTGTGCGACACCCGGGATGTAATGAAATCATTAAACCGAGAGGATTTACTGTTCCCCTGGAGGAAGATGTTCAAATCCTTCTGCCACAAAACATCTGTCATTCTGAAGAATATCTGCACTCAGTCTCTCTCTCCCTCCCTCTCCCTCTATAGACAGCTCTACGGTGCAAACGAATCATTTGATATTTTTCTGATTTATCTAAACAGTCATTAGTAACTTTAAAAAACACAATTGAAACTTTTAAAACTTAATTTAATGCTCAGTGGCTGAAAAACCTTACTTTCATTTTAAAAAACACTCAGTAGCAGCTACTATATTTGTATTATTTTTCAACGTGTGAAAGTAAATGATCTATACTCATACTTTACTTTATATACTACACCATACATATGTCAGAATTTAAAACATTATCTGTCCTGAGACAACAACACTGTCATCACAGCAGCAGGATGTTAACAGATTCTCAAAAGAGCTGTGATCAAATAATGAAATAAAAGTGTTAAAATCTCCATCAAACTCCTTTTAACCTTATTGATATAGAAAACCTACATTTTCTGATTCTCTGATTCTTTTTCTTGATAAAAAATGTGTTAATGGGTCATAAAGTGAAAACAGATGTTGGATTTCCTTGTTTTTCGAATGTCCACAGGGAAACTGGTCTCTGAAGAGATTCAAGATGGACCGTCAGGGCGTCACTCAGGTCCTGTCTCGTCTCTCCTTCATCTCGGCTCTGGGCATGATGACCAGGATCTCCTCCCAGTTCGAGAAGACCAGGAAGGTCAGCGGCCCGCGCTCCCTGCAGCCGTCCCAGTGGGGCATGCTGTGTCCGTCTGACACGCCTGAGGGAGAGGTGAGTGTCACCGCACACCTGACCTGTTCCTGCCGACCCAATGAAGTGGGGGCAGTAGAGGCACACACACACACACTGTGCAGTTTGAGGCTGTCTGAGAGGGTTGTGAGACAGAACCTTTGGTCTTTAATCCAGAACAGGGGTTGTAAATCCAACTGGGTGCAGATTGAGAGGTTTGTTAACCAAAGACATACTTCAGCAATGTTAGATAGTTTCAGAAGTAAAGGATATACTATATATTAAGCTTCATATATTAAATTATAGATTTAAAGATAGTAGCCAAGTTAACCAGAGAAATACACAATTTTATTTAAATTAGCCAGACATTGAAGTGTTCTCGCCTTCTAATTGGGCCATGTCTGTTTGAACCCATGGGTTTGTTTGTCTCTGCTAAAACTTCAAGTGCAAACAACATAAGAGGAAGGAGAAAACACACTGTCAGCCAGTTAGATGGTTTTTCCTTCCACTGTTTGTTTAGCTGCATAATGTGAATAGAAGTTTTGTACCTTCCCTCATCCGTGAACATGAACTGTGTATGAGTCACGTCTGGGAGATTTTCATAAGCAGTGGTCGTGAAAGACCAAAACTTCCATGATCCCCTGCTGTTTCGTGACATCATCAAGCTCTTTTGTTATTGTTTTGATATAGAGACCCCTAACAGCTGAAGTTGTACTTTGAATGTAGATTTGGATTAGCATTTTCACAAATAGTTGTGTGCTCTAGTTGTGTAGTGTGAAGTATTATTTAGAGTAAACGCACAGAGACGAAACGCCTTCAAACATTGTTGTGCTGGTTGTGTAGGCCTGTGGTCTGGTGAAGAACTTGGCTCTGATGACCCACATCACCACGGACATGGAGGACGGCCCGATCGTCAAGCTGGCCTTCAACCTGGGGGTGGAGGACGTCAACCTGCTGTGCGGCGAGGAGCTCTCCTACCCGAGCGTCTTCCTCGTCTTCCTCAACGGTAAAACTCCTCCGCAGCCGCGCCGCCCAATAAATAAATAAATAAACAGCGAGAGAATTAACACTGGAGGCTTTTGCTTCAGATCACTTGAAAAGAAATTCTAATCCTCCGTGTTTGGAACGCGTTGCTTATGAACATGAATGGGGGAAAATATTCTGTTTAGTTTACTGACGGTAATTTTGTATTTTGCAGGGAGGCTGATAAGTCATTAATTTCATGGCAGCAGTAGGTATTATTCTTGAGTCAGAACTTGGCCCCTTAATTACTGTATATGTTTGTCTCACCGCTGATAACTGTCAAATTATATTAGCTGCCATACCATTTAATTAGTTGGTAGCAGCAGGTGTCAAAGCCCTTCAGAGTGTGTTCAGTGCAAATGTGCCCTCACACAGAGGCAGAGCACAGTGTCTCCTCTGTTCTCTGCTCGTTTGTCTGTCGGACTCGATATGAAACCCCTGCAGGCAGTTGGAGCTTTGCTTTCAGCGGCAGTGGAGGTTCAGAGTTCCCCACTGTATATGCACGCTGTGTCTCTCTTTCTTTCAGCTTTAAGTTTGCGGATGTGAGTTTTTCTCACAGAATTTAACCCAAACGTTGAATCTTTTCACCATTTGAATTTCCCATAAATACCTGCTGTAGCTTTTTGGTTCATTTTAGATCTTTCACTAGATCAGAGCTGAAACAATTGACTGGAAAATGAATTAGCTGCAAGCAAAAATGCCAAATCTCTGAATTTGCTGCTATTTTATGTTTTTATATGAATATATTTTTGTATTTCTGTCTGCTGCTTGAACCATTTAAGAAATTTGATGATGTTAAATTGCACTGCAGGAAATGATGACGCATGTTTTTCACTCTGACCGTTTAGAGACAAGATGATTAACTGAGTTATGAAAACTACCTTAGACTCCAACTGGGAAAGACGAGCTACAAACCAACATGAATTTACTAATTTCATGTTCATGAGAAGAACGTTGGATTATACCTTTAATCAAAGCTAAATTATTTGTTGTGATAGTTGGTAGATATATTTTTTGTAGTTGTGTAAATCTGTGCTTGTGTCTGTGACTGGTCCACAGGTAACATTCTGGGTGTCATCAGAGACCATCATAAACTGGTCAACACCTTCAGGCTGATGCGTAGAGCAGGTTTCATCAACGAGTTTGTGTCCATCTCCACCAACCTGACCGACCGCTGCGTCTACATCTCGTCTGACGGAGGACGCCTCTGCAGGTGAGGATAACAGTACACCTCCAACTTAAGGCTTTAACAAGCATAGACATAGATTATGTTGATATGCAATAAGTAGAAGAGACTTTACCAATACACCTGCGAACAATTATTTTGTATTTCTATGTTTCCCCTTCAGGCCGTACATCATAGTGAAGAGGGGGCAGCCGATGGTGAAGAACAAACACATTGAAGACCTGTCGCAGGGCTACAGGTAAGACCAGGAGACAGGGGAGCTACACGTTTTTGAGTGTAGATATTTGTTTGCCGATAATTGTGTATATTGAAATAGTTAACTTTCAAAATTTGTTTATATATAACTTTTTCTTTGAATAATTTCTGAAACACACTTTTCTATCCTCCAGAACCTTTGAGGATTTCCTGCACGAGGGTCTTGTGGAGTACCTGGATGTGAACGAGGAGAACGACTGTCAGATTGCCCTTTATGAACACATGATCAACAAGTGAGTGACGCATGATGTTGCTGATATAAAAAATGTGGAAAATGATCATTTTGGTCAACATGATGTGTTTATTTCATCTCGTATTTGTTTCTTATTTTGCCTTCAGACTCACAACACACTTGGAGATCGAGCCCTTCACGTTGCTCGGGGTGTGTGCCGGCCTCATTCCCTACCCCCATCACAACCAGTCACCCAGGAACACGTACCAGTGCGCTATGGGCAAACAGGCCATGGGTAAGACTGAGCTGAGCAGGTAGCTTCAGTGAGCGGGCAGGTCATTGAAATGTGAAGATCTCAAATCCATCCTCAAACATCCTCCACACAGCTGCACCTCTTTGCATGCACTCACACACACAAACACTTACAGTAATTAAATCTCACATGAACACCGTTCTTAAGCCTTTTAAATCTGCGGGTTCAGAGTTTAGCATTTTTATTTGCACAAGTTAAAATCATACAAAAGGACATTAGAATAACAAACAACATAGATACAAGCAGCCTGCTGATTCGTCTCCCCCAAAACTCTGCTCCTGCTCTACCTCTTGTCACAATACATTTGTATGTGTGATTGAGTGTTTTTCATGTGTGTGTGTGGGTCTGTGTGTGTATGTGTGTCTGTCTGTGTGTGTGTGTGTGTGTGTGTGCGTGCGTGTTTGGACATCAAACATGGGGCGCTTGCGTAGGTTCTCTATTGTGCGTGTGTGTGGCGGAGGCCCTTTCCCTGCCAGTCACCCAGAGTGTCATTAGCAATTCATTGTGTCTGCTTTGGCTGTGCTCGGGGGGTCAGTGTGCTCAGCTGCGAAAGACCACAGAGTGCGCACCCGCAGCTCCTTGGTAACCAAAACTTCCCCAAACGGCACCGCTAACATTCGTAAGAACCTCTGTCACCCCCGTCCCACTGCTTTACCTCAGTCCGTCCCTTCCTCCCCTTCCCCCCGTCCTTACAAAAACACAGACTGGAACTATATTCGGCACAATATCCTTTGCCTTGTCTTTTTTGTGTGGACGGCCCTATACATGTGCAAATCTGGTTGTGTGGCCCGGGCCTATTATCATAGACTCTGTGCTTGTAGTCTGATTGTGAAGTAATAGCATCTGACAAATGTCAAGGCTTCCATGGAGGCCGGGCTTTATGTCATAACAGGCCTTGTTCCTCCTCTGTGTCGCTCTGTGATGCTGATAACCAGGCTCGGCCCTGGACAACAGGAGGATTAATCACCTCTAATAACTGATCTATAGACAATCAATTAAAAAAGTGCAGTGAAACACAGACATTTTGTTTTGAATATAATTTTTCACCAAATATTATCGATATAATCTGTGTCTCCTCTCTCCAGGCACTATTGGCTATAATCAGAGGAACCGTATCGACACTCTGATGTACCTGCTGGCGTATCCTCAGAAACCGATGGTCAAAACAAAAACCATTGAGCTCATCGACTTTGAGAAACTTCCTGCTGGTCAGAACGCCACCGTGGCTGTGATGAGCTACAGCGGCTACGACATTGAAGACGCTCTGATCCTGAACAAAGCTTCTCTCGACAGAGGTGAGTCCTGCCGGTGTTAACAAGAGCTCGTCCCCATAAGACTCTGCCTAAATTTTATTGCAGTAGAAAAGGATATTACAACCTATGTAATTTGTGTGTTATGCTTCAAGGGTTTGGCCGCTGCCTCGTCTATAAAAACGCCAAGTGCACGCTGCGGCGTTACACCAACCAGACCTTCGACAAGGTGATGGGCCCCATGCTGGATGCTGCCACACGAAAGCCCATCTGGAGGCACAGCATCCTGGATGCTGATGGCATCTGCTCCCCTGGTGAGTAGCAACAGGACCAGGAGAGAACCAGCATGCTTTGCTGCTCCTCTCGTCAGACACCACTGCTCCAGTAAATGAGATGAATCATTAATATCTTCAAATATGAGGGCTAGTTTAATGTGCTGTGTTTTACTTTGGCTTTTTACTCTTTCATGTTATGAGCAGCGTGACTTTATTTACTTACTTAATATTATGTAATTTATAGAGCTGTGAAAAATAACGCGTTAACGCGTTATGATTAAATTACAGGATTAATTCGTTAATTTTTTTAACGTATTTAACGCATGCGCAGAAGGATCTTCCAATTTACCCACATTTCCGCCCACTCTGCACTAGTCTCCACTCTAATGCAGTCAGACGGCAGCTGCTATGAAACAAACAAACATCACCTTCTGGGAAGATCATGCTCCAAAAAAACAAAGATGGAACATTCAATAAAACCAAGGTGATGTGCACACTCTGCGGGAAGACGTTATTGTTTCACCAGAGCAAAGCCGCTTAAAGTTCCACCGCAACGCGGAGCATGAGTTGGTTGGCGAGGGGCGTTCAAGGGGAATCCGCCAAACCAGCTTCACTCACAGGACACATTGTGCAAAAGAAGCGGTCAGCTTTACTGTCAGAGAATGTGAAGAAGTTAGTTTGCCTCACCAACTGGCTGAAGAAAGACTAGCTAAGAGGCCTTTAGAGGCATTAGATTGTGCCATGGTGTGGTGATTGGTTGTTTGACAAAAAATGCTCAATCATACTATAAAAACAATGGCTAAGAAGCCTAAATAATTTATGTTTGATTTAAAAAGAAAAGAAAAAAGTTTTATTAACCCATACAATGGCTAAGAAGCCCAAATTCTGTTTAGGATGAATGTTCCATATGGAATAGTAAAGAGAACTGCAAAATAACTGCTGAGTTACAGCACCATTGTTTTGTTTATTTATGAATAAAAAAAAGAAAACATGTTAAATGTATATATCTGTCTGTTGTCATAAATCTTTTTTGTTCTCACAAAATATACCAAGAAAATTGGTAATGTGATTAATCCTGATTAATCCATAGAAACCTGTAATTAATTTGATTAAAATTTTTAATCATTTCACAGCCCTAGTAATTTAATAATTGAGAGTTGTATATAATAGACTGAAGTCCTCACTTACAGCATTAGTATTAGCTGCTTTTTAAATCGCAGCTTCAGCAGAGAAGCAGTTTTTTGAGAGCGAACCTAATCTGAGCCCAATGCAATTAATATGAGCTGCTCTGAGTTTGTGTGACACCGTCCCTCACACATGTTTTTTCCCTGTTTTCCCATAACTATAGTCACGTGTAGTGTAAAACATCAGCTCAACCAATGTGACCGCCCCTACTTAAACCCAAATATCTACATTTTTGTCCAAACCTGACCAGCCTATCAGATCCAAGCCTGGGTCGGGTATCCACACTCTGGTGGTGTACATCGTTCACCTGTTGTCATTCAGAGCTTGATCCAGATTTCAGAGCTCTGCACTCAGGGGGACAGAGGAGGACAGAATCCACACCTGCCCGAGACGCGCGGGTCTCACTTCATCTAAAAGAGCACACAACAACAACCGTTAGTCCAAGTGGGTTGCCGTACTAACTTCGTTTCTCTAATCTGTGATCGCCCTTCTGTTTGCCCAAGGTGAGAAAGTGGAGAACAAGCAGGTGTTGGTAAACAAGTCAATGCCAACCGTCACTCAGACACCACTGGAGGGCAGTAACCAGCCAGGCCAGCCCCAGTACAGAGACGTGCCAGTCGGGTGAGTGCACGTCTGCTCCCACCACCACCCACGCACCCGCCACACCCACCCACTCCCCCCACCCCCCACAAGTTCACTGTGATCTCAGCCTGCGTCAGCTTGCTGTTACTACACCTGTTACTACACCTGTTACTACACCTGTTATTACAACTGTTACTACACCTGTTATTACACCTGTTACACCTGCCGACACCTAAGTGTTTGCCGAAATGAAGAATAACATTATTTTGGCGTCCTATTTGTTTACAGCTATAAGGGCTCAACAGACTCGTACATCGAGAAGGTCATGATCTCGTCCAACGCCGAAGATGCTTTCCTCATCAAGATCCTGCTGAGGCAGACCCGGAGACCGGAGATAGGAGACAAATTCAGCAGTCGTCACGGACAGAAAGGTGCCACCCTCAGCACGGTCACACTGTCTCCGCTCTTAAACAACATCCAGTGTCTTGAACTCAAACCTGAATTTGCACAAAACAGTAAACGTTAAATTAATTTCAAGGCCAAATTTGAAATAGTCATGATAGATTGTAAATGACCGGACCAAGAAAAGACTCTTCGGTCGTCTCTGTGTCGGAGCATTTGTTGAGTCAAGTCCCAGTGGCTGTTGCTCTGTCACTGCCCCCCTGTCCTCATCTCTCAAGAGCTCTTTTCAATTAATTGGCTCTTTGTCCTGTGCCAGACTATGTAAATTTATTACACCACAGCAGTATTCTGCTGCTGCTGGGGCGAAAAAAGTGTTTACAACCTCCATTGTTTTGCTGCACCTCCCCTATAGAGGGCTTGTATGATGTTTTAATCAAAAAGCTAACTGGCGCCATGCATAATTTACTCTCTTCATTAACGCCACGGCCACTGGGCGGTCAGCTCGGGATGGGACAATGTCCTCTGTCTCAGATAATGACGGAGGGAGAGGGGTCGCCGCTGGGTTAGCAGCAGATCTGGATGAAGAGGCCCAGATGTGTAAATGATGTATGGCCACTTTTTAATCAGATTTCACTGCACATGCATTCACACCAACGTTAGAAAACAGACAATTTGTAAAAGCCTGCATTTTTATTCCAGTGGTTTTTTTTATTCTACATCAAAATCCCCTTTTTCCTTTTTGTCAAATGTTTTAAACAGAATCTGGAACTGATCCTATATCAGGGTTTAATTATTTAATTAGAAGTGTATTAAGCGATAGATCTTGTAGCAACTCATGACCAGTCTCATAAGTCCTGGTCAGCAGAGCAGAATAAGTTAATTATTTACTGGTCTCACACACACACACACACACACAGCTGTGGAGGTGGGGGAGGAGGTGGAGAGGTTGTCAGTAGCAGGGGCCCATTGTGCGAGCCTCCAGCGTGGAGCTGTATGAGCTGTGATGGAGGGCTCTGAACCCTCGCTGTTGTCTTGCCTTTCTCTGCTGATTTCATGCCTCTTTTATCATTCACTTTCACACAAAACAAACAACACCAGGGATGTCTGCTATGGGAACTAGTGTCTCTCTCTCTCTCTCTCTCTCTCTCTCTCTCTCTCCCTCTCTCTCAATCGTTCCGTTCACCTTCTCCTCCTCTGTTTTTCACTTTATTTCCTCCTCTTTCACTTCACTTTTAGCCTGATCTTCAAACCTTTTTCTCAACTGCCTTTTCTTTCCTTTTATTTTGCCCCTTTCTCCTTCTCCTCTGGCCCGGTCGCACTCGCCTTTTTCTCTTTTCTTTCCCCCTTCTTCCTGCTGTTGGATGACTTTCCAGCAAGTCGTTGCACTTGTTCCCAGTCAACATCCTGTTGCAGCGTCCTTTAATGGCATCAGCAGTCCGCACCGTGTTGTGTCGCTGACTTGTGGACTAATAGTGAATTTTATCCACGTGCTCGAATTCAATTTCTCCTCTCCAGTTGATCCCCTCCACTTCCTCTGAGTTGAACTGAAAGTCATGGATGTGTATACCCGGTCTCCCTGTCGCACTAAGCACCTTTCTCCACTTCCTGCTCTCCTTCTCTTCTCCCCTCTTTCTCTTTTTTCATTTGCAAATGGGCCTACAATCTGTTTACCCTGGCCTGGGAAGAGTGCTTCGGCCCCTCGGCAAACATTTGCACTCGCACTTAAACTCCTGGCTACCAGGGCGCCTGTCCCCCACGTCATGTGAATCAAAAGAAGACCCTGTCTGTCCACATGAGTATGGAAATGTGATGCTCCGCCAGAGGTCCTCAGCTTCCAGCAGCAATACACAACCACAACAACAGTTTAACCAGAAGTGTGAGAGTTGTTTTAGTCAGAAGTGGGAGGTCACTTAAATTAGGAAATAAATCTGGTTTTAATGGTTTGATATCGCTGCAGCTACTATGTTTTGTTCTTTTCTTTAATCTCTTGATTATTTGATTTATCTGTAAAGTGTAAAAAAAATGCCCATCACCTCCCAAATCTAATTATCAAGTAGCTACAACCAAGAGGATTTGTTTGGAATTTTGACTTAACAAACAAACCCTGAAACAACTTAAACAGTTAAATATTGTACTACTTTTTTTGTTGTTTAATTTGCTGTAGATTCCCTGATTAATTAATGGACATTTATTTGATCACTACTAGGAAAAAAATCTATTTAAATGGCTGTTTGTGCTTGGTCTGCAATTTCGGTGAAGGGGCAGTCACATGATGTTTGTACAAACATGCATTAACAGCAATCTGTGTGTGTGTGTGTTTGTGTGTTCAGGTGTTTGCGGTCTCATCGTCCCACAGGAGGACATGCCGTTCTGTGACACTGGCATCTGTCCAGATATCATCATGAACCCTCATGGGTATCCCTCCAGGATGACGGTACGACTCCTCTCAGCTGAAAAACATATGTTATATGAATCAACAATCTGTTATTACTAATGAATTTGCATGGTGTTTTCTCCTTTACTTCCTCATAAAATATCAGGACATATTTAAATTACTTATCAACACCTTATTTTTGTCTGTTCAATTGTTTAAAATCCAAATGAATCCAGATTACTGTCATATATAATAGAAGTAAAATGTGTTTATCTGTGAGCAGTTTTCCAACTTTAGCATTTTGGCTTAAAAAGAAATTTAAACTAAAAAAATTATCATAATAATTGCTGATTCATTTTCTGTTTCACATAATCATTTAATCTCTGAAAATCTGTGGGACATTTATTAAGAAATCAAAAACTATTTATTTTAGTATAAAGGTTTTAATTTGACATTTACCCATGAACCTGTTCACAGTTGTTAATGTGAATGCTTTTCCGCTGCAGCTCAGACTGAAACCACCTCAGTCTCTCCTGTGTTGACCGTCGCTCTTCATAAGTTTGTGTCGGCTCTTCTGAGACAAAACCCTCATTATCCAACTCGTCTCCTCTGGGTTATCATTGGCTTCCAGAGCACACGTCCATTGACGCCATTAAGCAGCAATCTTACTGGTCACAAACAGATATTTGTTGCTGCCAGGGAAGCTGGCTCCCGTCGCAGCGTGTGGATGTTTTATCAAACACGCACAGTACATGATGGTGCTGAATTTGAATGACATGGAACTTGGCCCCTGTATCTGGCGGCCCTTTGTCCTTTTACACTGTAAAAAACATGCAGGATCTTTACTGCTGAAGTTGTCAGTGCCAGTGTGTTTGCAGGCAGCCGTTGTCATGGCTAAGGCTCAGAAATGTTTGGCTCGGGAGGATGTTTCTGTGGCCTGAGAGTGAAATGAGAGTAGGTGTTTCCTTTTATGTGCCGGGGTCAGGGGTCCTCCGGGTGCGACCCCAGAGGAATTGTTGAAATCAGTCATCCTTGGACTGCTGGTCCCACCCCGATGGGTACATGTGTATTCTAAGCTCACCATCTATATCAATATGCTGTGACAGGGAGGATGTAAATTAGGTGAAAGTGGTCTCAGACTGGAGACTGTACAGTACATTCAGAAAGACCCCTTTATCTGTTTCACATTCGGTTATGTTGCATTCTCATGATAAAATACAAGTCATCACCCAGATTACACTCAATGGCCCATCATGAAAAAACGAATTAAAGAAAACACAATAAAAACAATTTCAGATATTTATTGTAAAGGAACACTTGCTTGTGTCCTTGGGCAGTGATTACAGTCTTGAGTCTTCTTGGGAAAGTTTTGCTCTCTTGGATTTGAGGATTTCTTCTCTGCAGATCCTCTGAAGCTCTTTCAGGTTGGATATCTTCACGTCTCTCCAGAGATGTTAGATTGACTTTCAGAGAGTTTCAGTGAATGCAGAGACATTGTCTTGTGCTGAACCTTCAGTCTGAGGTCCTGAGCTCTGGACCAGGTTTTCACCAAGGATCAGTGGAGTGTTGCAGTGAAGTTTCGTCCATCTTCAGAATGGTGCTCAGTCGAGTGTCCATCAAAGTCTTGTAAGGTAACCGTCAGGTTCTTGGTCACCTCTCTTACCAATATCCTGATTGTGGCCAGCAATGTTAACTCCTGGTTGACCAAATAAGAGTCTGGATACCCGACCCAAGCCCGTTGGGACCTGATGAGTACGGCTGGGTTTGGACCAAACATATTTTGGGCTTGTTGGCGGAACTAACTCCTTGATCTTTTTGCGCTGCACGTGCCTCTAATCAGGGAAAACATTGGGTTCTGGTTGGACTGGGCAGATTTTTTCTCTCAAGCTCTGTCAGGTTCACCAAAAATGGATAAATAAATGTCTTTATTAAATTATAGAGCACACTGTTCTATCGGGGAAACAGCAGAAAGCAGAAAATGTTTGTGTCTCATCACAATCCCGTCTTTTTGCCCTGCAGACAGCTCTCTCATCCTCATGACTTGGTCTTTCCTCTGGTATTTGTTTCCAGCTGGGAAATCTTTTATATATAGACTCTTGTGTACTTTTCCAAATCATGTCCTCAATTCAGTATACGAAGCTGGAATCATACCAATGTGTAGAAACACCATGGGAGACACCTGAGCCAAGTTTCAAGTATCACAGCAAAGTGTCTGAATGCTGTTTGTTGGATTTCTGGGCGTCTAAGAGTGTCTCTGATCGTGTCAGGTGGGGAAGTTGATCGAGCTGCTGGCTGGGAAGGCCGGAGTCTTAGACGGACGGTTCCACTACGGCACGGCCTTCGGCGGCAGCAAGGTGAAGGACGTGTGTGAGGATCTCGTCCGCTACGGATATAACTACCAGGGCAAGGACTACGTCACCTCAGGAATCACTGGGTAATAAACAGTTTCATCTCATTAACCACAAACATGTCATGTTACTGCTTAACATTATATAAATATGACTCCTTTTAGATTGTGTTGTTCCTCTGTGGCTAATTTGTATTTATTTCAGTACGTGATGCAGGAAGGAAACTTGTTTGTAATAAGAAATAATCATATCCAACATTTTAAACAATGTCATGATTTCATGGTTTCTTCCTCGTTTTTAAGGACACTTTGAGTGACCTTTTCTTTTTTTAAATATACCTTCATCATGAATATTCATAGTATACATATAGTGTTTTTAAACCAACCCTTTGCTCTCACAAGACAATACAACGTTTGTGATTAATATGTTATTCTTTTGTCTGTAAAATAAAAAGAACCAAACAACATATCCATCAATGTTCATTTTATAAGAAAAACAGAAGCAGTCATCCCTTGTATTTCATACATGTATGTAACCTTTAAATATGTGGATTTTACATTTGATCTTTGATCTGACACCAAACTGCATCCTAATGAAAGGTATTCTTTATTATAGTGTTAGTTAATTATTAATAATCTTTGTGTTGCTGTATTTCCCCAGAGAACCACTGGAGGCTTACATCTACTATGGGCCGGTGTATTATCAGAAACTGAAGCACATGGTCCTAGACAAGATGCATGCCAGGGCCCGAGGCCCCAGAGCCGTCCTCACCAGGTAATGTCAACCATTCGGGTATTTAACTCTCATTTCACTGACTACTGATAGACATAAAATGATCTTATCAGAGCAGATGGAATAACAAACTACATTCTTCTGTCTGTTTCCTCTGAACGTGTCCTTCTCACCCACAGGCAGCCGACAGAGGGCCGCTCCAGGGACGGAGGTCTGCGTCTGGGCGAGATGGAGCGCGACTGTTTGATCGGCTACGGAGCGAGCATGTTACTGCTGGAGCGGCTCATGATCTCCAGTGATGCCTTCGAGGTGGACGTGTGCGGACAGTGCGGCCTGCTGGGATACTCTGGCTGGTAAGCAGCCCATGTACACTAGTCATCTTATCATGGAAACGAAAAATCTCAACAATGAACGTTAGAGCTTTTGTCATTTACTCATGACAACTCACCTGAACCATGTGTTCTCATTAGCTACTGAATCTGCTCTTTTTAACATTTTTAACTAAAGGATCTTATCTTGTGGATTCAGATTCATCAGCGAAAGCTTTTCTGATGTGTTCTGGAGATCTGTTTCCTTTAAAAAAACGTATTATTTTCAGGTTTTCAGGTGACATGCTTTTTGTTTCCTCTCCTTGAAGTGGCAGGCAGCATAATAAGTGCTTTTGCTTACATTTGAATAGTGAAACGTGTTTTAAATATGATAAAATTTGATCTTTTAGCACATCTCACACTCCAGCCCAGAAACTGTTGAGCAGCCTGGATGATGGAGACCCAAGTTCTTAGATCTGATGAACGTCATTAATCCTCTGTTTTGTGTCCAGTCTGATTCTCGGTCTCTGTTCCCAGGTGTCACTACTGTAAGTCGTCCTGCCACGTGTCCTCCCTGCGGATCCCGTACGCCTGCAAGCTGCTGTTCCAGGAGATGCAGTCCATGAACATCATCCCTCGACTCAAACTGTCCCGTTACAACGAGTGAACGGGCGAGGCACAGAATCAGGCTGTATGTGAGTGAAAGAGTCAGATTTGTTATTGACAACGTCTGAAACATGGTTTATTTGTAAAAAGCTTTTTTTTGAAGGAGCAGCAAGAAACAGGCTGAAGATTTTTAGTTTTTTTACAAAATGTTTGACCTGTGACTCATTTCTGTTGATACCTTCTGACCATTCTACTCTTTGTATATGTAATTAATAAACACAGAGAATATTTCAAATGAACCGCTTTGTCTCGTACATTCTACTTATTTTCAACTTAACGTATTCTATTTAGTGACAAATAGGTAAATAGGACATTTTAAATGAGGTATTTAACCTGAATAATAACTAAATGGAAAAAGTGCAGATGTTTCTTTTGCATCCTTAAGCTCTAAAAAATAGTGTTGCAGATTGTTGAATACGTTTTTAAACTTCAGAAAGCCACTGGTGTTCAAATCAGACCTGAAACTTTCTTACTTTTATCACAGTGGTTGTATCCATTTTTTTTTCTATCTGCTTCCTGATAGTTTGTGCGAAAGTCCAGGTTTGATTTCTGCTGAGGACGTTTGTCTTGTGTGTTGATAACGTCACATCAACAAAGATCCCGAATATGAGTCCTGACACTCAGCTGAGAAGTGATTGTATTATAATTTCAACTCCAGAAAACAAACAAGGAGCAAACCATGGGGAAAACAATAATGTGAATTTCATTAACATCACACATAATATAAATCAACTTCACTTAATATTTACAAACCAGACAGTCGTGAGTAAACACAGTCAAGTTTAGACCAAATCATTCACATGTTCAGAACAAAAACTCAAGTTGCAAATGTTTATTTTTTATTTTTAAGCCTGCTATAAATTAGTCTTTTTTTATCGCCTTGATTAATTGATTAATTTATTTGGTCCATAAAAAGTCAAAACAATCTGAAACAATGACCTTTTATAATTTAATTTCATCAAATGTCTAATTTTTTCTGATAGTTAAATATTGTAAGTGTTCAGATTCGATATTTCTTCCCAAAACCAAATCAAACAATGACATTATGTTGCGAATTAATTTATTAAATAAATAATAATTTATGAAAATTGTTAAACAAAAACATAACATTTTCTCTAAGTCCATGTTGGAATGATGTCATGTTGATACATTTTTGCTGCTTGATGTAACAACATCCATCAGAAACTTACCATCTCCTTATAACATGGTTAAAATGAGTTTTATTTGTGTTTATATTTTATTAAAGATGTTTTATGCTTGTCAGTGGAAAGTGGACGAGGACTCGGCTGGAGGACAAACACAACGAGGCTGAGTGACATCGTACAGAAACAAACATGAGCAGCCGCCTCATTCACGTCAGCAGGAAGAAGAGAAAGTTTCTTTGACGTACAGTTTCCTCTTTTCAAACCGAAGCCTTAACACCAGCAACGTGTCGTATGTAGCGTAACCATACCCCCCACTCGCACATACACACATGACTCAACTGGGGCCTTTTCACTGAACAAAAGCAGCACACATCCGTTTGTGTGTGTGTGAGAATAGGACGAGTGGAAGAGGCTCTCTGGAGGCTGCACCTGTCCTATTTTATGAGGCTCTAATAAGCAGATAACGGGATGGGGAAGAAAAGAGCATCCGCTGACTCCACCTTCTCCTTATTTGACTGAAATTAATTAGATCCTATGTTGAGGTCACGGTTTTGCACTAACGACCATTTAGGCCCCTTTTGAATATTAAGTGATTAAAGGGTCGTTATAGTGTTTTACTTGTGATTTATTCAGTTTAACATCAGTATGAATTTCTTTAGTTTTTTTTTAGTCGTCTTGTGCTTTCCCCCCCGTTCCAGCAGCTTTCTCCTTCCTGTAGAACCCTGAAGAGTTGCACATCCCTGGTTTAACAAACTGTGACTGTGCAGGTTGTCTCGTGGCATGTTGCTGCCGCCCGGTCCCACCCGTGCTCCCAGGTGGCTGCACGTTGTGTGTCGGGCGAGCAGCAGCAGCAGCAGCACCGGCGCCTGCGCAGTGCAGGAGAGAGTCCTCCCTTTGCTATCCATGGTGTGGTGAGTAATTCAGCCATAATCCGCCTTTCTCCTCTCCCCTCTTCTTTCCCCTTCTCCTCTCCCCCTCTCCTGTGGTTCCATTCATATTCTAATCACAGCTTTCCCTTCTCCAGCTCTCAGGCACTCCATCAGAGCCCTCCCAGCCTCGGGCTTTGCACTTTTACTTCCCCCCCTTTGTGACCGTTCCCTCTTCTCCCAGGCACACCACAAACTAAGCAAAAGAGTGAGCGAAAAGAGGGGAAAACGCCCATTAATAAATCCACACTTGTGCCGTTTGTAGCATGTTTGGATCCACGTTGGAGCCCATGACGCATCGGCCGTGCGGCAGAGTTGTCACAAACACGGTGTAATGGTGGAATGAGGGAATGTGGCAACAAGTTTCTGAGGGACGTGAAGCCGCAGTTGGGATCAGCAGCAGAGGTTGTGTATGTTTGTCTGGAGCTGGGAGGTGTATAAAACTTAAATGAAATGCCATCATGGAAGATGGGGAGGCCACAGTGTTGGGACTGTGTAGATCTAAGCCTCTTTTTTTTTCCGTCGGGAGGGAGCTTTTCTTATTCAAAACAGCCCCACAAAAGACTTCCAGTGAGCCTTGCCACATCCCCATCTGACTTGGGGCCATTCATCAGCCTTCCAAGCCTATCAATGACATGTCCCCATCAGGGCTCCTATAAAATCAGCCCCTTTCCCATGAAACATCAGCAAACATTTTGACGGGTCTGGCTTTCCCCCCGCTGGATTTTCTGGAGTCTCTTACTCCCCAACACCCCCAACACCCCCCCCTAACACCCCACCACCCTCTTTCCTCCCTTATTCCCACCTCCCCCCTCTCCTCCGCCAACACCACCCCTCTGTGGGCGAACCTCAGATCCTCAACATCTCCTGTGACGGGCAGTGGTCACGGAAACACCGAGCGAGACCAGGGGAGAGCCGCCGAGGAGGGGGAAGCGTGCACTAAGCCATTTTCTTGGAGGAGCCGAGCGCTGTTGATGGGAAGAGGATGCATTGCGGGCTGCTGGAGGAGCCTGATATGGATTCCACAGGTCAGTCCCCTTCAACTCTGCTTGTGTGGATGTGTGAAGAAAAAGAATCTGCTTCTGTTCAGAGACGTTGTGCGTTGAGTGTGTTTCTGCTGCTGCTTCTCTGGACGACTCAAACTCGCTCTGAGGGGGCGTTCGGCTGCCTGGCTGTTGATTTTCAACTTTTTTGTAATGTTTTAATTACTCAGTATCTGTTAGACAGTGTTTTTGGTCACGTGCAGTAACGAGAAGTGTGACTTTTGTGGATTGAAGAGAAGTCACAGAACACATGGAGTAGTCTTTAAACCCTACAACAGGTGGTTTCTTGTCTGTTCAGTAGAAGTAGTTTTAGAAATTGCAGTGATCAGTAGTTGTGGGGAAATAAAAACAAGTGCACGTCAATGAGCAGCATCATGCACCTGTTTTTAGTTTCTTTTTCTGCTTTTACTCTAAAGCTGGAAAACTCAATAATTAATTCAGCTGCAAACTGAAGAATTTAAATTAAAGAAAAAGGAAAACAAGTGAAGCAGAACTAGAGTTATTTCTTAAAATTAAAACATGTTTGATTAGAGAATTTTCCTTAAGCCTCAGTCATGGAAAAAGCACATTTTGCTGCTGCAGTTCAAAGCAGTAAAGTCTTGAATGTGTGTAAATAAATGAGAGAACATCTGTTTCACTTGTTCAGCGAATTTAATCCAATTATTCCCATCCCCAACTTATCTGCTCCTGTGGCAAATGAAGCTTGAGATCTGAGCCTCTGTGGAGAATTAGCTTCACTTCACTGGTTTCACTTTTTCATTCGGTTTCATTTATTTTTCTTTAGTTGTTTTTTTCCATCAAACAGAAACAAACGCTGTCAGTCAATGTTAAGAATTGTCAGCGACAACATGTGGTGTTTTATTCAATGTTTATATCTAAATTCTCAGGCTGTTGGTTCTTTTATTGTGTAAGAGACATTATAATTAGGATGTTATACAGAATACTTATAATCAGAATAATATTAAAATCTAATGATAATCACAGCATCTGTAATAGAGTCGAAAATTAGCTTCTAATTATTAAAATAACTTAATCAAAAAAATAAATGAAAACCCAATGCACGTCTTCGAGGTCTGTGAGGTTGGGACTCTCTACGCAGACGCATCTTCTTTTCTGTCAGCTCACGCTGAACACCGACATGTAGAACCTTGTCGTGTGTAAACTTCTCAAACTTCTCAGTGTCCCTGACCCTCTGTGGATGGGCTGCACCAACAGGTCCTGCTGCCAACAGGCTGTCCTAGCAACAGATGTAATGGTGACTGTCGCCAGGTCACAAACAGAAAAAAAAAGAGATTTTCTCGATTAAATAAATGTTTTGTGAACAGTTTATATATACAATTGATTAGTTACTGATTTTTACTCTCGTTTTGCATGTGGAGCGTAAAGTTCTGATCATTTCCATTTTAGGATACATGGTAGTTTTCATTTTCCAGTTCAATTAAAAATATTCTCCATTTTATTTGGCTCTCCCTTCGTAATGTTATGTTTAATACAACTGGCTGATAGAGAAGAAGCTGTGACTTAGCGTTATAAGACATCAAATTCAGAAAATGCTTTATTGCATTGATATAAACCACAAAAAAGAATATTGGCTACACACAATTTCCAAAATGTAATTTCTTAATAACATTTATCAAATACTAAATCCTTTCTTTGAAGAAATCAAAGAAATTTTAAATGGATTTCCACTCGATCAGGCAGGTTCCACATGAAAGCTCTGGTGTTTAGCTGCAGCTTGGTCCCAGAAAGCACACCAGTCGTGCTATTTCTAAGTAGAAATTAAAACGGGACAATGGCCTCTATTCCAGCAGACTGCCTCAGTAATGTGCACAGGCTCTTTTAAGCAAGTGTGTACGCTCGTAGTCTCCTGGGAACAATGCTGGATTCCTGCCGTCTCGGTGAAAACATCTCAAATAGAGCCATGGCTGCTGCGCTGCCCAAACAATCCACTGTTGTCAGCTCACCCTGTCACATTAGTGACATTTATAGTGTCTGTGCATGCAGAGATTTTCATGTTTGTGTAAATATGGCTTTTGGCATAGACAGTTTTGAAATTGTCAGGTTTTCAGTTTAAAGTAAAAAGCTCAAGTTGGTAGAAAACAGCTGCAAGTGATGTTTTACCCAAATGACAATAAATAAGTGTGCAGTGTTAAATTCTTAAAATTATATTCTTCTTACTGATCCACAATTTCATATTCCCTCGTCTAAATGTCATGCAACGTTTTTGCTGAGTAATAAGAGGAGATCTTTGGTCCTTGGTGTCTTTTCTTAGAGAGTTGGATTGAAAGATGCCTCAACGAGAGCGAGAGCAAGCGATACTCGAGTCACACGTCTCTGGGGAACATGTCCAACGATGAACGTAAGCACGACAAATGCTGTTACACCTCATCTACTGAATTCACTGAGGATTCTCACATAGTTAATATCATGTCACGTTTTACACATTGTGTCCGGTTATGTGTGAAACTCTGCACGTGTTGTTTGTTACAGATGAAGAAAAAGAAAATAACAGAGCTTCTAAACCACATTCGACACCAGCTACTCTGGAATGGTGAGTTTAACAAAAAAATTTGAATGTTTTATTCTTTATTCCTCTGTAGAACTAAAGCTTATTTAAAAAATAATACTTTTATGTTCAGCAGAAGAAAATATATATTAAATCAAATTAAAAAAATGTAAGCTAGGCTTCTATGGTTTTCGGAGCTTTTTGATTAATTGTTATTTTTACTTAAGCTGTCCCTCATTTTGTGGAACATAGAGATAATACTAAATATCAAGTTTACAATTAGTTGATTTTATTCTGACTTTAATAATTCACACATGAGAGCATGTTTTACGGTGTGGTTCATCATTTTCAGCCATGTTAATATCATAAATATATAAAACACACACTTAAATCAGTGTTTATATTCATTTAAGCCCATGTGTGGTTTATTGGTTTGTATTTAACTTAATAACATTGATCTAAATAATCTAATGAGAATGTATATTTGACTTCACATCCTCCACATGTACAAAATACAAAGCTCATACTAGTGGCCTGTTGCCGAGCCACATGACCAATGACACCTGTTACTTAACAGCATTAAAACACACATGGGCTTAAATGAATATTAATACTGATTTAAGCTGCACTGTGGGGGGGGCTTAAACCCAGGGTGAGGAGGATGAGTGGAGTCACTTACCAGTTATTTTATTCTTAAAGGGACGCATTATCGACTCAAATTATATTTTAACTGCCCCCTTTAATACATTTATAATGTTCTTATAGAAGGATTAAATGTAAACAAGGTATTTTTTTATTGAGAAATAATCCAGAAACAAAACATGTTTTCACAGGACCTCTTGGACCCTGATTTACATCAAATATTCTGAAAACTAAGATCTGTGTTTACACCAGGACAAAATGATAAACAAATTACTGATTTAATTAGTTTTGATGATGTGAAATCTTTAAAAGAGAATTGCCTTTTTTATTTATGTTCAGAAGAGTTCAAAGCTTTTTGAGGGCCATAAAAAGACAGGTCAAAGACTTTATCTTCAATAATTCATAATCCAGCAGCATGAGGCTCTTACAGCAGGATAGTCCATTTGAAAACAAGTGCCTAAAAGGTATTTATTCAAGATGTAGAAATAAGGTAAGAAATGCAAATCAATATAATGTTAGAAGTGAAAATGCAGTTTGTTCACGTCATGAAAGTCCAGACCAGAATTCTGTCCTTCAGAGAAGTGACCACATGATAGGTTCCATTTTTAATGATCAGGGGCCACAAATATAAAGATGGACATTACATTAATTAATGATATTATACATTATAGAGATGAGTCATTAAAGAAGAGGTTGTGTTTAAAAACGTATTAAAAACTGAAGAAACCGGAATAATTTCAAATCTGGTGGCCACATTATCATCATCACCAACTAGAGCACAGTCAGCGCTATTATGCCAGATACCTTCTCTTTCGGTACCTTTTGAATATATGTGAATAAATCCTATCAAATAAATCAACTTAATATAAAATTGCCATAAATATGTGCGGTTCAATGCCACGTCAGCACTTACTGGTGATGATGTGTCCCTCAAGGCTCAATATTGGGCCTTTTCTAAATGTGTAATTTGACATTTTGTTGTTACTTGTAAGTTGTGGATCTTGTTTTTTTCTATTCTCAAGCCAACGCGTTAAAGCTGCAGTGAGTGGTTTCCTTTCGGGACCATTAGGGGGCGGTACATACAGTAACGCATCATCTACGATGAAAGTCAATATTATGTCTCTGCAAAGTTTGCTTCAGCGGCAGAATGTAGATGGTGAATAAAAGGAACCCAGAAGAATAACAAAGAACATAGACATATGAGTAATATAACAAATCAGAGCCACATCGGTGACGGCAACAAAGTTCTTCAGTTTTAACAGACCCAACAAAAAGCTATTTAATGACACTGACAACTTAAAGAACAAAGTGTTGTCTTGCGATTTCTTTGGGATCTGCAATACTGGACATTCTTCCACATTCTTAGCAAGTGTGTCAATGCAAATGAATTTAACAGTAACACAGCGATTATATAATGTGCATCATGTAGAGAGGATTTATTTACACATAAGTTACTCGAACTGTCTGGACCCTGACATTCAGGACGACTCTTGAACCAACACAGCGGTTTATAAGCAGGAACAGCAACCAGAGAAATATCCAGACTGTAAGATAGAAAGTCTGATAAAATAGGTTGGCCAGTGTTACTGAGAATTTGACCAAAATGCAGAAATGTCGTGAATTGATCAGGATTTTTCCACAAAATCACCCTCTTACATAAACAAATAAAAACATTAACATTGTTATCACCTCATTAAATGCTTTTATTGCTCTACTGTAAATTCCATACACATTTTCCTCTCTGTTTATAAGAAATATCAATGTTTTCTCAGTTCATCTAATTTATGTTGACGTGTTGTATTAACAAATACCAGAGTTGTTTTAATTCTGATGAATCTCATTACTCGCAGGCTAGAGGAGAACTATGAGATAGCTGAAGGTGTGTGTATCCCCCGAAGCGCCCTGTACATGCATTACCTAGACTTCAGTGAGAAGCAGGACACACAGCCGGTGAACGCAGCCAGCTTTGGAAAGGTAAGACTAAATTCTCCTGTGCGGATGAAAGTCAAACAGTCTTGACACGTCCTCATTCACACCTTCATCCAGTTCAACTCAACACCCATCCTGAAATGTATTAGAAGTCATTGAAAGTCATTAAGGACTCAAACAGAAGAAGAGACGCGGCGGCAGTCAGATGTTAGAGCCTCTATGAAAAGCAATAATCACATCCAGTCAATCAGCCGTGAGCCTCAGTCGGACCATTTCATGCCTGGCTTGGTTTCGCCCGGGCTCTGTCTGCTGTGTTGGAGTAATATCGTCTGCAGCTCAGTGGGAAGCAAAGCTCTGTGGCCGCTCACTGAACACATCATCTAGAGCCAAAGGAGATGTGCTTTCCTCTGTTCCCACAACCCCAACAAGTTCCTCAGCCGTCCTACCCCCAGCCATCCCCTGTACCCTGGACTCCGGCCCCAACCCCCAACCCCAGGCCCACCCCCGCCCCTTTGCAGCTCCTGTCGGAAGATATTGAAAAAGAGAAGGGGCCTGGATTAATGTGTAATTAAAGGAAATTTGGAAGGGTGAGATGTTGCGGAATGTTAGATCAGTGGCTGGAGCAGTGTGGGGTGTCCTTTAGGAAGGCTTCATTGATTCAGGACAAAAAAACGAGAGAGGGCCCGGACTGCCTCCCTGTCTGCTCATTTATCAAGCGGGGCCTGACAGAAACTTCACAGCTTGGCCTCTTTTTTCATCCCACACAATGGAGAGCTACACTGTTTGCTAAAGTTTCTGCACCAGGAGCCGGACCAAGGATCCAATCTCTTTGGACAAAAAGAGAGCAGAGGAAGAAGGAGGGAGAGGGGGAGAGAAGGAGAGCGCGAGGGAGAGGGGATGGATGAGGGGAGACTCTTGATATAGGAAAAAAATAATTGTAATACCCCTGGATGTCATAAATGGATGGTTCTCAAAGCTTTTATTTTCCTCCCAGACCTCCCAGTGGACACAGCGATGAGACGTTCATGTCATTCTGCTGACAAACTTTATTAAACACTTTATCATAAGGAACTGAATGAACAAGTACAGATTATTACAGAATATACTTTATGTGTACATATTTTTCTGTTCATTAATACATACTGTTACTGACACATAGATTTCTACTATCCACCGAGTAAAAAATACAAAAGTCAATATTTTATAAAGGTGTTATTTGTCTTTTTTCACTTAATGTTTATGAATTAATGTAATTTGATAGAAATTAACTGTTTCTCTCCGACAATCCACAGATCATAAGGCAACAGTTTCCAGCGTTAACTACCAGAAGACTAGGGACGAGAGGGCAGTCCAAGTGAGTTGGTCTAGTTTGACTTTTGTCTTAAAGAAATCTAGACACAAAAATACATGTATTCATGAAGAGAAAAACTCTAAACATAAAGGAAAATGTATTCTTCTAATTTACTGGAAATGTATACAAATCTATCTGGTACAAAGCAGATTTATGTTTAGTTTGATGCTAGTAAAGATATAAAATTGTAGCATAGGTGAGAATAGATTCATGAGAATGATCTGATAGAAGACATTTGATGAAACACTTGTACATTTGTCCAAAAAGCAGATTTTCTTTCACAGTTGTCGATAGTAGTATAACTTGTACTCTACGAGGGTAGAATAACCCGCGTCTCCTCCTCTCCGCAGGTACCACTACTACGGCATCGCGGTGAAGGAGTCCTCTCAGTACTATGACGTGATGTACTCCAAGAAGGGAGCGGCGTGGGTGAACGAGACGGGCAAGAAAGAGGTCACCAAGCAGACAGTGGCGTATTCACCGCGCTCCAAACTGGGGACGCTCCTGCCAGAGTTTCCAAATGTCAAAGACCTAAATTTGCCCGCCAGCCTGCCAGAAGAGAGGGTAAACAGGAGTTTTAAAAGTCCATCCTTACAGCCCCCCCACCCACTCGCCCCTCTCATCCCACCTCTCCCTGCCATCTCTGCGCCCCCTCCGGCTCTTTTATCTGGATTTCCACTTGGTCTGCGTTTAGAGAAGGACCCCGAGGATTTATGTGCTGGCTCCTCACTAACTCTTAATCTTTTGGGGGAGATAATAAGATCTAGCAATGACAAAGGACAGGCACTAGCTGTCCAGCTTTTAAAGAGGGGGCCATGATTTTAAATGGTTTGTGTTTTGCTGATCTCTAAAGCTCGTTTTATATTACTCCGCTCCAGCCTAGACCTGTTACGTGTATTTATTGGTTCACATGCTTTGTTTAAGATTTATTCTCTTGTTTTTGTACCACGGTTTTCCACCAAAAGAGGGAGAAAAAGGCTATTAAGTGTGTGATGCAATTAGATGAATGTTGTGTTGTTGCCCACAGGTGTCAACCTTCATCATGATGTACAGAACGCACTGTCAGAGGATACTGGACACTGTGATCCGAGCCAACTTCGACGAGGCAAGGCGTCTCTTCTAACCCTTGTTTTTTTCTTAAATCAAATTCTGTTTTGCAGAAAGTTTGATTGTGTGTAACTCTTTGTGTGTAACATCATTGTGTGTGTTTGTGTGTTTGTTGCGTGCAGGTCCAAAGCTTCCTGCTGCACTTCTGGCAGGGCATGCCCCCCCACATGCTCCCTGTCCTCGGCTCCGCAACGGTGGTGAACATAGTCGGTGTTTGTGACTCCATCCTCTACAAGGCCATCTCTGGGGTGCTGATGCCCACCGTCCTGCAAGCACTGCCTGATAGGTGAGTCGGGTTGGAGCCTCCACTCGACTACAGACGCTTATTTTTGTAAACCTGCAGTTGGCCTATCAAATGACCTTCATACATTTTAAAATCGTATATAAATGATTGTATGTCTGGAATCATTTCACAGGAAAGTTCCTCTTTTCCCCAAAAAATATTTAAGAATTGCAGAAACATTTTGAATCGACTTTGGAAAGTTTGGAGAAAGCAAAGAAAATTGTCAGCTTTAAATTCTGTTCTGGATTTTTAACCACTATTATTGTGGTTGAAATGAGGAGTCATTAAATCAATTATCCAATTGAACAACTACATTTTTTAAATGATTTTTCAATAAAACCATTATTAGTCATAAATAATATTCCACCGTGTTTCCAGCCTCCCAAACGTGAGGATTTGTCCTTTTTCTTTTCCATTTACTGAATTTTTTCTTTTTCCCTAGTTGTTTACCTAATACAATTTCCAAGTTTTCTCATTTACAGTTTGACTCAGGTTATTCGAAAATTTGCCAAACAGCTCGATGAGTGGCTCAAAATAGCACTTCATGACCTTCCTGAAAACCTGAGAAACATCAAATTTGAATGTAAGTATCAAATCCACTGGTAACATCTTAAAAACACGCATTCTAAAAATGTATGAAATAAATGATTATTATTCACAGGAGTAACCGCTCTCTTATTTTTTGTTGTTGCCAGTATCAAGGAGATTTTCTCAGATTCTAAAGAGACAAACATCGTTAAACCATCTCTGTCAGGTACGTGTCGGGCTCTGAATGTATTCTTCTTTTAATAAAATCCATATGAAGGGCTGATCGTGCCTGATAAACGATATGAGTGTATGTTCGTGTGAGTAATATTGTTGATGCATCCGTCCCCCAGGCGTCACGGACTGTGATAAACAGCGCCGACATCACCTTTCAAATGCTGGAGGACTGGAGGAATGTGGACTTGAACAGCATCACCAAGCAGACACTTTACACCATGGAGGACTCACAAGAGGAGCACAGGCAGCTCATTATCCATTGTAAGTCTATGCAGCTAAACTGACTCCACTCTAACACGTCCAGCCGCACACAGAGTTACACTTTACCTTCTAGCAAACAACACACCGAGCGACAATCATTCCCACGACCGGCCGAGTCAAAGCAGTAATGATGGAGAGCTAAAGGTTAAAAAGGTTCCCTCTGCTCTGAAACACCCTGCGGAGCATCTCCAGGCTTCAGTCCTGATGGGTTCAGGGGTCACAGATACGCAGAAGCCGTCGCAGGGAGATGTTTGTTTTAGTCTTGGTTGAGGTTGAATCCTTTCGTAACCTGACGTTCTGCCTCCTGTCACAGTGTATCAGGAGTTCGACCGCCTGCTGGAGGAGCAGTCCCCGATCGAGGCGTACATCGAGTGGCTGGACACCATGGTGGACCGCTGTGTCGTCAAGGTCAGACAGAAAATACTGCTATCCGGAAGAACTGCTCTTTAAACGTGCACTGACTCAGCGCATTTTTTGTAAAACGCCAATGTGTTAAGGTCAAGTCCCGCAGATTTAAACAGATTCTGAGAAGTGACTTGAACTAAATGTTTAAAGTATTTGCAGAGCAGATCACTTTGTCCTTAAAAAGACACCTGCGGCTCAGAGCCACTCGTTCCTGCGTGTCTTTTTACACACAGGCACTTAGCCTGCAATCCTCCCAGTTAATGATGTCTTCAAGCTTCCCATTTGCGTCCATTATGGCCAGATATGGGCTTGTAAAATGTGGTCGCCCTGGCAACGTCTTGGACTGCCCAGACAATAGTTCAATGGGAAGGCGTGTCCCCGGGGGCAAATTAAATAGTTGACTTGTTGACATGTTTTTCGTTCCTAAGGGTTAAGCCCCAATACGGACCCGGGGGTTAATTCTACCCCGGCGTCCCGACCCTTCCCCCTCTTTTCTCATGGAAATGTTTCTCTCTAGGTGGCAGGGAAGAGGCCCGGCTGCCTGAAGAAGGTGGCCCAGCAGTTCCTGCTGATGTGGTCGTGCTTCGGTACCAGAGTGATCCGGGATATGACCCTCCACAGCGCGCCCAGCTTCGGTGAGCGGCTAATGCTTTGTCATCATCCCTGCAGCAGGCGGGAAATACGCAAGTTTGACAGCGTGTACCGGGAATAATTACTTATTATGTCATGCACGCTGAAAAGGAGCATCAAATCCTGAAATGGATTTTTTAAATCCCATCTGAATCACATATTAAACTAAGTTTGTACCTGAATGTAGCTGTTTATACACAGATCTTAGATTTATAGTTAATTCTGCTCCACATAAGGATCAATGAACACTTAGAAGAAATTGCATTTTACACTTTAACAAATTGAGAAAAATTAAGAAATTTAACATAAATTGAATAACCCTTTAACCAGGGATGTCCATATAAAAAAAGCGAATCGAGTCTCATATTTCTAACGTAATGACATTTTATTTATAAAGCACTTTTCAAGCCCAAGCAAGTTTTTTTCAACAATGTCTGGAGTTTGTCCTATATCACCACTGATGAGTGAAACTGGTTTAAACTTTCAGCACCATCATGTTACCATTTCAAGATTCTCAAATAGGAAGAGCAAGTAAATCACTCTGGAGATTGCCGGTGCTTGTTGTGCTCGGCCGAGGTTCGCACCAAGTGAAAAGCAGTGAAAATAAGAGAAAAGCAAATGGTCTCTCTTTCCTGTACTTGTGTCTTTGGCCGTGTCTGTGAATATCAAAGACACAGCTGGTTGCGGTGTTTTGATAGAGCAGGTCTCCGTGCACAAACAGCTAATTAACAAAAGCCGACCCCCCGCCACCGTGCACCCGATGTGTTTGCCTGTCTTTTCCATTTTACGACCGGTCAGTATTATACCCTGCTCCCCCCCTAAATAGCCACAAGTGTTTATTATGCGCACGGTGGTGGCGGCAGTGACCGGCACAATGACACAATTGTGACACCCCCTCACAGGCCAAAGTCTCATCTTCCGTGCGACCCCGGGGTCAGCTGACACATTTCTGGCACTGGGTCGGTACATGGAAACCAGGGCACTTGCTTCCTTCTAATAACAGGGGCCGTGCTGTCAGTGTGCAGGATGTGAAGTCATCAGATAGATGCTTTTAGAAACATCTTTATGGTCGTCATCATTAATGTCTTCCACTGGCATCTTTTTTTCAACGGAGCCTCACTCACTGTCACCGAGTCACTTCTTTAACCTGATGAAGTCAAAGCTGTTTTTGATGAATAACACTTGTCCATCCTGTGTGTTTGTGTCCAGGCTCCTTCCACCTGATCCACCTCATGTTCGATGATTATGTTCTTTACCTGCTGGAGTCGCTGCACTGCCAGGAGAGAGCCAACGACCTCATGAGGGCCATGAAGAGTGAGGGCAGCACAGGTGAGGCCGCTGCTTTGCGAAAAATATGCTGTGTAGTAGTTTGTTGGGTTTATATAGTTTGAATTATATACACTTGTTTAGTGTGAAGCCATCAGCTTAGGCTTAGGAAATGATGATGTATATTTTTCACTTTTTTGGACGTTTTACGTTCAACATTGTAAACAATTAATTGAGAAATTAACCAATCACTGAAATAATTGTTAGTTAAAATTTGTACTGGTTTATATTCGACGTAATCAACAATGTAATAAATAAGTCTAAAAAATCTTTACAGCTTAAAATGTCCTAGTTTTTTTTACTGGACAATTATGGGGCCTAAATGCAGAAGTATTTTGTGATTAGTGACCATTTTAATCTTTTCATTAATCCATAAGTGCTGAGGAACTGTGATATATGCCTATTTCTGTAATTATGGGTTTGTTAACTCTTATAGATATAGAATAGTTTAATAAGTTGAATGTAATATACCTTCAACAAGAAGAACAATAATAGAAAAATAGGAAAAACTTGAATTATTCATTCTTTCTCATGTCATTGAGTTTCAATCCAAACATGTTTCTCTAAAGAGTTTGAACCTCTCAGAGTAACTGTAGATTTATTATGTCTCTTAAACACCAAACACTGCCTCTTATATTAAAATGTCAAATGTTCTGTCGTCTTTTCTCACCTTCAGCAGAGAGAGAGGAGGAGTTCCCGGTGACAGAAACCACTCCCACCTCCCCGTCCCCAGGATCCTTCTCCCCTGCTCGCTCCGTCCACTCGGTGGGCGTCTCCTCCACCAGCTCCCCCACAGCGGCCGTGTCTCCCGAGTACACCGGAGTCCCTACCACCACAGGTGAGGCCGGCATCAGTCACACACACACACACACACACACACACACACACACACACACACACACACACACACAGGTATAAAAACGCAGGGTGTAACAGGGTTCACTGAGCATAGGTTCTCTGCGCCAACACATTTGTCTCTGTGTCTATATATGTCTACCAGGCGCTGTTCAGTCATATACCTGGTCCCTTACATACACAGTGACAACAGCCGGCGGCTCCGCTCCAGAGGCCGGACAGCAGCTGGCCTGTATGAGGAACAGCGCCCCCGTCCCCCCTCCTCCCTCCTCTGCACACCGGTTGCCAGTGTACACCCACAGAGAGGAGCATGGGTAATTATATGATTTTCACGATTATGTTAGGTTTCCGTATGCTCAGTATACTTGTAACTTGTAACTTGTAACTAGTACATTTAGCTGAATACTTTCTTTTAACGCATTGCTTTACTGTATTGTAGGTATACTGGCAGCTACAACTACGGCAGCTACGCCAACCAGCATCCTCACTCTATCCAGAGCCAGTACCCGAGTCTGGCCCATGAGCCGGCGCTCCCCGCCCCCCTCCACTACTCCGCCTACCACCGCTCATCTGCACAGGTCAGTGTCCGCCACCACAAAGACCATCCAATGACAATCAGACAATGAATTTGCTAATTGAATTTAAATAATTAGTAGTGTAGGCACGAGTTTTTAAAGTGTAAATCCAAATAAAGATTAAACAATTCAGTCAACTTTAATATATATTCACTGTATTAAGATAAATAACCAGTTTTATAAATTACTCATCATGATAAGAGAATACCTAAACTGAAGAGATTAAGTTAACAAATCAGCTAAATTAAAAACTGAAGTATACATAATGCAAAATCAGCATATTTTAAGAATATTATGTTATACATTTATAAAATGATGGGATGGTTTAATTAGTTATTTAGTTGATAAGAAGAAGATTAAGAAGAAGCCTGAGACTATAACTATGCTTTGTAATACAATTCAGGATACAGTATTTATAAAGTTATGACTATTTAATTAATATATAATAAAGCACTCCTTATTTGTCTACTAGCAGCTCATGTGCAGTGGAGTTTTGAATGAGAATATCATCACTGTCTCTGAATTGTCCTGTGAACACAAACCTACACTTGAGTGAGGTGTTACAGCTAATGTCCCGGCTGGTCAGAGTTTACTCTTTTGCTGGTAATTTCCAGTTGAGGGTCCTCGAGCCTCCAGAACTGCTCGTACAGTGGGGAGATCCGACAGGGGCCTCAGCGCTCAGCGTGTTTCTTAAAGTCCCAGAATCAGCCTCTCCACACAGCGGAAGCAGAGAAGTGAAAGGTGGCCCTGCCGGGGCAGAGAGGGGCCCTGCTCTGTTACTCCTCTCTCCAGCTCTCAATAGTCTCTTCATCTGTTTGAACCAGTCGGCAAAGAGCGGGGCAAGGGGGCGTTTATTAAAATATTGTTATTCAATGGTTTCTTTTCTGCCTGTGAACAAGAGGCAGCTGAGGCGTCTGTTCTGCTCTCTGACCTGCAGTGACTGTCTGTTTCCATGCCGTGGTCGCTCATAATGGATTTGACTGTCGTGTTTATATTTAGTGAGAAAAGGGAAAAGGGTCTCACTTCCTTTTCTTTTTTTTTAAGACCGTCTGAGCTTAAATCGGGCACAATGCCGGAGCTTTGTGCGTACGAGAGGTTAAAGATGGAGTTGAAACCAATAGAAAACTTTGTCGGATCCACATCTGTCCGAAATATTTCAGTCAACACGCAGATTTCCTCAGCTGGTGTTTGTGGTCAGGCACCAGGGGCAACAACAATAACACAGGAAGACCAGTTTTCCAGCTGATGTCTAATTTTCTTAAGTGGCCTAATTTTCTATTTTGTCCAGTTTGCTAAAACTTGTAAAGCAATATCTCTTGACAGGAAATGATTGGTGGCCGGGTCAGTTCACACCCGGTGTTACATGGTTATCACAGATTCATATATAATATGAACAGGGGTTTAGCTTGGAGGACACGGGACTTATGTCTTCTCTAAGTGATCTGAGAAAATTAAGTTAAAACATTTGAGTGTGATGACTTGTATTCCACTCATGTCTCCTCCTCTTCTTCTCCTCAACAGTACCAACTCAACGGGCAGATGTCTCGGATGGAGCCTTGCTTGATGGGCAGTACTCCTCGGTTGCACCCCACACCTGTGGCCTCTCGCTGGCCGGACGTGTCCCCGACCAACAGCTGTTACACCAGCCCACCTATGCATTCCTCCCGCTATGCCACCTCGGGGGACATGTACTCCCCCCTGGGCCCACGCAGGAACTCAGAGTACGAACACTCGCAGCATTTCCCCGGCTTCGCCTATATCAATGGAGAGGCCACCACAGGCTGGGCTAAATAGCCTTCAGACGCTGATTTGCTATGTACAAGCTCCAGACCTGCCACACAGGTGGATGCAAAGTCTCTGGACACTTCCAATCAAGTACATGAAGGAGGAGCAGAGAGCGGAGAGTACCGATTGCAAGGTAAAAGGAATCATGGTGTGGACGTACAGACAATTTGAAAAGACTCATTCTGTCAATCACGCTGATGATTTCGGTGTTTGTCAAAAGTTTCTTCAGCAAGCGATGGAAGAAAACTATTAAATCATACAGATCGTCAAAACTTGCAGCAAAAATCATTTTGACAGTGCAATGCTGCTGCCAAGCTGTGCCTTTGTTTTTAGGAATGTACACCTCTGCCCTCGTCAGTCTCACAAGTCACCGCGCACATCCTCCCACCAGCCGTCGGTCAGTCACCTCCCTGGCTGATGGACCAGTGTGTAATCTGTGTTACTGACACCAGTACAATCTCAGTGACACCCCTGTCTCTGGTTTGTCAGCCCTGTGCAGCGTCGTATCCTGAACTCACTGCAGCAGATAAATGATGAACTGCACTGCCTTAACGTTCTCCTGGGACACCGGTATCAAACAGTGGCACAGAGCTAGAACTTAACGAGTGACAGATAGAAACTCATGAGACCTTGGTCGGCGTGTGAAGGTGTCTTCATCTTGGATAGTGTTTTTAATGATTGAATGCTGTGACTCAGAAACAACTGTGTGAGTTTGTTTTGTCGCAAGCTTTTCTGCTGTTTTTCCTGTGACCACATATATACATATACATATATGTACATATAAATGTATATGTGTATATATATATATTTGAGTATGTATTTTCTGTAACTTTGTAACATGGTTTGTTCTTTATTTTCTGTTACAACTGGTACTTTGTTCTCTGTTTTGTATGGTTAGTAGAGGACACATTAACCATTAATTAGGGTTGTGTGTTTTTATAATGCACTCAAAGCAACTGAGGACCTATTACCCTATGGGTATTTATAAAAAGGGAAAATATCAAAGTGTACAGTAACATGAATTCTAGTCACTTTCTTCTGTAAATAAAAGCACTGGAAACCATTTGTGGTGACTGTTAAACTATCACAGTCAAAACTGATGTGTATGTGGGAATGATGTTGCCACATAAATAATTTCACAATCTAAAGCAGTGAGTCATCTTTGTCAAAGTGTCCTCTTAATAGAGTCTATTGTATTCTCTATTTCTTTATTCCGTCTGTGGAGAAATGCAAGAGCTGATGAACAGAAACCTGTTATTGTATCTTGATAATTATCCGACTCCGTTTCAGCACTGGAGCAAAGTCTTGAAATCCACTGATCTGTTTGCTTACTATGTTTAATATAAGATGGCTAATACAATTATTTAAAAGCACATCCTACTTATTTGTCAAATATGTGAATTTTTTCTAACTTCAGATATGTGTTGGACTTAAATTCATGAATTCATTTAAGCCTTATCTCACAATCCCCACACACGTTTAGATTTTTTACTTCTCTCTCTGTGCATCCCATTGACAACACGTGGGCCAGCGGCACAGAGGCCACACTGCAGAAAGAATCACATTTGAATAGAGAGAATGTCCCGCTGTGCTGAGGTCATTGCACCTCAGTCCCGTAACCTTTGACCTCCGACCCCTGCCGAGGTTTGTATTTATTAGAACACAGATCCCCTGTGTTCTGTTTCATCCTGCGGGATTCACAACGGATACTTTCAGAACCGGGAACGTGTTTACAGCAATGGACAAAAAAAAAGGGGGCCGCCTTCATTGTGATTTAATCACCTGACCTGAGTGTCAGTATCAATATCCGCTGAGGATTTCAGAGGAAGATTGGTGAGTGTGGGTGAGCACCGGGAGGAGGCTGTCAGCTGTGAGAAACACGTGCACATGTTCCTCCTTCAAAGACACTAGTCACGTGCTTAACAAATACTATAAAATACATTTGCAGCGTAACGATTAAATGCATATTCTAAAGTAGAATTTCTTTCTTTTAAACCATAAACAAGAATTTAGCTGGATTTTTTACTTTGAACTCGCAGGGCTTATAACTGGATAATGTGCATCATGTGTATCAGTCACATGCAACAGTGCATTGACAACAATGAATTCCTATATTCAGGGAGAGGCTGCAGCCTGTAGCTATATCTATTAGAAGGAATACACAAGCTCACACTGTTGGTCCCCACTTCACTGTGCACGTCTTTGAGCTGCTGGAGGAAGATTCAAACCCTGAGGTTCAAACCCAGAAGTGTGAGGCAGCTGTGGCCAACACATCCTGACCCAATTCAATGATGATGTGCCATAGATCTTTAGATCCACAGAAGTCTAAACAACTGCAGCACCACTGTCTCAATCACTGTCGTATTGACTGTAAGACTTTTTTAAGATTAAGATGATTAAGATTAAGATGAATTAATAAAGTTTTTGCAACATCTCACATAAATTATTAAAGCATTAATGCTGACAATATGGCTTCATTAGTGAATTTTTCAAAAAATATGTTTTATTCGAGGAGTCCCTTTTTATATTGAGTCAAAACTTACCTTTATATAGAAAGCAGGGTTATTCATAAATACCTTGTAGTGTCAGAGTTGTACACTATCAATTTTAGGGCCTGTCATTGTCAAGCAGGAGCCTGAGAAAAGGGCAGAGTGATGGAGAGGTGTGTTTACTCCTCACGGAAAGGTAAAGAACTGATCTGACTCACAGCAAGAAACATTAGCAACAAAAGTGACCCAGAGAACTGAAACCTCCGATGGGTTTTATTACCTACACATCTACACTAAGGAGATAATGTTATCATCTGTGTGTTGGTCTGTTCGCAAAAACTACTTGGCGGATAACAATGAAACTTTGAGGAAGGATGTGGTATGAGTCAGGGGAAATGAAGACATGGATCCAGATCAGGGGCCAATCTTTTATTGTCCTTTTCACTTGTGAGATTTGGATTTTTTTGGTAATTCTTATAAATTTCTCAACACATAATACAGATATTTGTATGGATTGATTTGTAAAGTGCATCATTTTCAAATGACACAACAAAAGCCATCGATAACGTCACGATTCTCAATTAAAACGTTTCCTCTGCACTTCCTGCTTTAAATGTTTAACTAATAAAGCTGGCTGCTTATTGGATGATTCGATGTTTATATACCTGTGTTCTTATTCACTCTTTTTGTGTATTTTCCTTGAGCAAAACACATGGATCACATATCACATATATCTTGTTACACTTGCATAAACCACATGTCCCTGCAGGAGGCTGTCATTCACACCTTGTTTAAGTGATAAGGTTTTGTCTTTCATATGGACACACAACCATGATGACACTATTTCATCAGATGATGACACTATTTCATCAGGCTTGTATTCAGTCTGTTTTATCATATTCTTTGGTGTCACGGTTTGGTGACCTGTCTTTAAAGGAAAGAAACAGACTGAGTCAGATTCACGTCCCGAGGGCTAAAACCAAACACTACAGAAATAGATTTGTTCCAAATCCTATTTTCTATTGACAGGGAAGCATTTGAGTCCTTTATGTTTTTGTGATCTTGTTATCATTTTGAAATGTGTTTGGATGGATGCCTCCTCTTTGGTTGGCTGCAAAACAAATCTACCTACAGGTAGAAATAAAGTAACCTGACCTCAGGATACAGTAATGGGAGTAACAAAGATGAGATATGCTGTGTTTTGTCCAGTAGTATAAAGTATAGTACATAGTATACACTAAGTATACTGGTGTGTGGAATATGAGACATTGATGTATATTGTATAACTGTACTACATTGATAAACTCAGAGGAGAGCAGCTGATGGTGACACACACACACACACACACACACACACACACACACACACACACACACACACACACACACACACACACACACACACACACACACACACGCACACACACACACACACACTCACACACACTCACACACGCCCTCCCTCCCTCCCTCCCTAGGCTAGCCAGGCAGCTAGCTCGCTAGCTTCACAACACTCGCCGGTAACGTCAACAACCAGCTGTCTGTTCTTAGTGTCCGTTGTTTGTGTTCACCATGGATTTAAACGCCATCCTGTTGCAGCTGGAATCGAACAACGAGCAGGAAACCGAGGAGCTGCTGCGTCAGTACAACCGAGAGGTGAGGAGCGGCTCCGCTTTCCCCTTTTACGTCAACCACAACAAACCGCAGCGCTAACGCTAGCTAGTTAGCCGGGAAGCTATGCTAGCCGTGAGTTTGCTAAACACCTTGTGGGCCAACTCAAGCGAATGAATAGCACCGACATGTGATGATAGCGTCGTCAGTACATCAGCAGAAAAAAACTATGAATGAGACCGACGTGTCTGTAGCATGTGGTTCACAGCAGCCATGAAGAGATGGTGAAGCTAATGTTGCCTGTCAGAGGAAACAGCAGTGTTAGCAAACCTCAGCTGGTTCTCTCATGTTCTTATTGACATGTATGTGTGGATGGAAGAGGCTGAGGCCCTTTAGGGCTAATGTGTCATGTGTGTTGTATCCCAGATTAAAACCAAACATGTGTGATAAGAAGTGTTTACATATGTGTGTGTGTGTGTGTGTCTGTTTCACCAATGTGCATCGTTTCTGTTTCAGAACACACACATCTTCACGTTCGACCCACAGGAAGAAGCCCTGCGGAGTGTAAGCACCTTTAATCCGAGCTGCCTCTTTCTAAATGACCCAGATCTGCTCCTGTCTCCTTGTGATGAGTGTTTCTCCACCTGCTTCCTCCACAGAAGCTGTGTCAGAGTGTGCTGTCAGTGCTGGGGAGGCAGGTGCAGCCCGGCTGTCAGAAGACATGCCTGGAGTCCCTCCGCATCCTGTCCAGAGACAAGCGTGTCCTCGCACCCGTAGCCACCCGGGAAGGCATGCTGACTCTGGGCGGGCTGGCGAGGCTGTGTGCTGCAGAGGAAGGAGGTGACGACCAGCCGAGCTCGCAGGGAGACACATCGGAGGAGGAGGAGCGGGTGGTGGTGGAGGCCCTGAAGTGCCTCAGCAACGTGATTCTCAACAGTCCGGCAGCTCAGCAGGTCAGTGTGGACGTGCAGCTGGTGAACGGCCTGTGTGCCAGCCTGCGCACGGCCCGCACATGGCACCACGAGGTGGGCCTGTTCACACTGCGCCTTCTCTTCCTGCTCTCTGCCCTGCGTCCTGACATCAGAGGGGTTCTGAGGATAGAGAGGCACGCGGTGAAGCTACTGACCGAGGTCCTGGAGCACACCCTGGACGTGCGCTGGGTCGGCCCCTATGAGGCTGCTCCTCCAGATCCGCAGGCCCTGCCCATGCCTGCAGAGGACAACGAGCGAGCAATGGAGGCACTGAAGGCCTTGTTCAACCTCACTCTGTGTGACGCTGGTGAGGTGAGTGTGTCGCGGGTTGTAAAGCTGTGACAGTGTGTAATGTTACAAAAAGAGTTCCCATTCCCATTCCCAAAATACAGGGTGAAATACAAGCCATTTATATGTCTCCATATTGAACTTGTCCTGCAACAGTCGCACTAAATCATGATAAGTAAACATTTGAAAGCACAGATATGGTTAGACTGGTGCCACTCACGAAAATGGATCAAGCATTTTCCAGTATTTGGCACCTTACACTTGACACACTCGCTCTCTCTTTAATAAACAGACCAGAAATGTTATCTTCTTTTCCTGTGAATTAGATTAGATGAGATATGAAAAATAAACTGTTAGTCAATATGTCAGTATTGTAGTAATAGTGTGTCGTTGCAGTAGATTTTAGATTTTGAGAATTAAACTTGGAAGTCTTGTCTAAGAAGATATTTCAAACATGCTACATTTCATGCAACTTGCACTGAAAGGCAGAAACGACTACAGAGGCAGCCTCTAACAAAGTGTAAGTTCTTATGGCTTTATATGATTTAACCTCTTAGACTCATGTAGGACCCTGCTCTCCTCGATCAGCTTTTACAAACTCCAAAATCCCAAGAAAACGCTTTCCTAGAACGCTGCTGTCCTCTGCTCTTATCTAACTTTAGACCACCTCTTAAAATATTCAAGTTCCTATTTTTGAAGCTGGGCATTTTGCTTTTAGGGTCCCGTCCTTGTACTTTGAATATGTTTAACTTTATGGCTTGACTCTTTTTTTATTTTCCTCACAATAAAACAGCTCTCTTGATATTATTGTTTTTTAAACTCCTTTTATTTGTCAGGAGGACGATCACCAGTTGCGGCTAATCACTGCCATCCTGCGTCATCTGTTGATGCTGAGGACTGAGACGGAGGAGAAAACCGAGGAGGCACACAGGTAGGAGAGCTGCAAACGTTGAATGGAGGCGCTCTGCACTTTATGACCTGTGAAAGAGACACAAGACCAACAGCCGAGATATTTGGCAAATGTCATTTGAAACTGATTTGCATAGAAACGCACACAGACAGACAAAGGACAGGGAAATAACCAGATCTGTGTACTGACTGGAACATCCCCTGCTGTGACTCGCATGTAAGCACCCATTCTCCACAAGCCCTGAGTGTCCACTGAGCAGCTGGGAGTTAGCAGCTCACTACAAATGAAGACTGATATCTGGTACTGCAGTATCGTGGGAAAAACACCACAGCAGAGATGTTTCTCTGGAGCCTTATTGGGTGTTTCATCTTCTAAATGCTTTTAGCGGTCGTTATACGGCAGCAGTATCTTATTCTAAAGGTAATTTAATGCAGGAATGCCAAGAATCTATGGCCCCGGATTCAAACTCAAACAGTGTCACGTAAAAGTGACTGATGTTCCTCATTACCTGTCAGACTGGCGGCTGAGCTGCTCATGGGATTTTGGCCCAATGACCACAATTAACATAGTGGTAGTTTGTTTAAATGTGAATAAGCAACAGATCTTGTCTACGTCGAAATTGGGGCTGCGTGGAGAACAAGTCGTTTTTATGTAGTTACAATGCGTTGAGTTAATTAGGATTTATTTTTTCAAATTCCACTTCCAAATTTAGTCTGTCGTTTATTTTAGTCTTTTGTTATTTAAATCCGTTTGCACCACTCTTGCATCACAGTTTCACCAATTATCTCTTATTGGCTAATGTGGGACTTCTTTCACTAGAGGAACATTTAATTTAGACCAGAAGAATTAAAAAAATGATCTCAGTTTATAAGTCAACTTTTAACCACACACATTTCCATTTCATATCATATCTAAGTATACTGAGACAAGCAAATCAATGCCAAGGACCAGTTTTCTCGCTTGAATATTTTAAGAAAAAATGCTAAACAAATTGGCTACTAATTCTGGGTTTTAATTAACCATATATTATTTTCTGTTTTATTCCCAGATTCCCCTTTTGTACCAAACACAGCAGCACAGTCCAGAATGGAAGACTATTTAATACCTAGTATCTCTCTACCCCTCTCTAGCCATCTGCACAACATTGCATTGTGTGGGATTAAACAATGTGGTACAGATAGAGTTACACTTAGAGAAGTTATTGGTAAAAGTGATGAGATCACATTGTGAAGTCATCAGGCAGATCCTGACCAGCTCTTCTAAAATGTTAATTTAAAACAATATGCGATCTCAGTCCTTTGGAATCAGGGTCTTTGACTCTTTTCACGTAAACTGATCCAAAGCTTTAAACTATTGATTCTATTTACTTCTTAAACCTTTTGATTATATCCTGTGGAAGAATCTTAAAGTAATTAAAATGTTTTTTATTTATTACCAGCCATGCTGTCAACTTGCTTAACAACCTGCCCGTGTCCTGCCTGGATGTGTTAATCGAACTGCCTGTCCAGGGTGGACATGAGAAATACGGTGGGAAAAACATGGATGCAGTCCAGATGTTACTGGATTTCATGGAGAAAAGGATCGACAAGGTAAAGTTCATCCTCTGCCGTGAACATAGGGAGGACTGTAGCTCACTGTCTGACTGTAGCTCACTTTCTGACTGTAGCTCACTTTCTGACTGTAGCTCACTTTCTGACTGTAGCTCACAGTCTGACTGTAGCTCACTTTCTGACTGTAGCTCACTTTCTGACTGTAGCTCACAGTCTGAACATATGCTCATTACTTATGTGTCGTCGATAATTAATCCAAACTCTGATGCATCCTAAATAGATGTACGGTTGTGAAATATACTACATTACAGTGCAAGTGAATTTACACCAATTGAAATTGACATTATAGAACATTACAAAAACATTTAGCATGTAAACTATAATACGTTTTAGTTCTTTCGCATGCAGCAGATTTTGAGACACATTTTTGTTTAAGTCCCTGGTGGATCTCTTGATTGGACACATACAGATCATTTCTCCTACACAGCCGCTACTTCGAGTATTTTCCACTTCTCACCTGTCCTCTGTCTTTACCTCCATCTCCCTCATATTTACCATGTGTATTACTGGTGGACATTAATCCAGCGTTTCAGCTGGTGCTGCGTGTGAAGTCATTTTTGTCTGTGTCACTACAAGCAGGGCTCCAACTACAAAGAGGGGCTCACTCCGGTGCTCAGCCTTATGACTGAAGGATCCAGACAACACAGAGAGTTCCGCAGATATATCAAAACTCAGGTACAGTCGCAGACCTAAGTCATTTGAGTTGCTTCTTTAATGTGTAAAATGAGCATATGAGTTGCTTTAATGTCTGAGTAAAGCATTAAAAACTCACCGGTATGATAAGCAGATTTTAGTTCTGTTATAGGTTGTAATAGTGTGGTAAAGTGTGTGTGCATTCAGCTGTGACTGGGATTAACAGATTGGTTATAATGGCAGTTAAACTTGATTCTGAACTGTTGGAAATCTCTGTATTTTCAGGTACTCCCCCCACTGAAAGAAGTGAAAGTCCGGCCAGAGATTGGCACCACGGTCAGAAACAAGTTGGTTCGCCTTATGACTCACGTCGACATGGGAGTGAAGCAGATGGCCGCAGAGTTTCTCTTCGTTCTCTGCAAGGAGAGCGGTAAGAGGGGGCAGGAGACATCACATGAGAAAATAAGAGAATAAAAGAGCAGGGATAATATGTCTGTAGTTTAGTACAGACTGCTGTGTAAATATAACTCCAGCTTGTTTTATGATATATAATGTCACACCCTTGTGTCTTTATGGTTTCCTCTTCCAGTGGACAACCTGCTGAAGTACACAGGATATGGAAATGCAGCCGGCCTCCTGGTGGCTCGAGGACTTCTTGCAGGAGGGAGAGGAGAGACTCAGTACTCCGAAGATGAAGACTCGGACACAGAAGAATACAAGACTGCCAAACCCTTGTGAGTAACAGTCTGATGTTATGACTGTTTATGCCTCGATGATGTATGAGTTAGTTCACAGCTGCACATCAAACCCTGCTCTCCTCCTTGTCTGCAGCATCAACCCCATCACTGGTCACGTGGAGGAGCCCATGCCGAACCCCATCGAAGAGATGACGGAGGAGCAGAAGGAGTACGAGGCCCAGAAACTGGTCAATATGTTTGACAAGCTGTCAAGGTAAAGAAAGCTTCTGCTCGAGGCCGCAGAATCTGAATCAACACTTAGATCATGAGCTAAGTGTCAGGCCAGAGACACCACTGAGGATCAGTTTAAGAAATCCTGTCCATGTGGCCTCACAGATTTGTTTGGGCAGGTTTATGCTACTGTATACTGTTTATAACCGGAGGCCATAGTATGAATGAAATCACAGTGTGCCTGTTGCCATGTCTACTCTGGAGGATTTGTTGATTTGTGATGGTGGAGAGCATCTGTGTGCAGTGGAAAATAGAATAGACTGGTTTAAAAAAAAAGAAGGTATTTTTCAGGTATTGTAAGAAACAAACAGAAAAACATGACCATCACGGAATTCTTTGACAAACAATTATTTTACCTTTGCAAAGGCAAAGACTAACATGATTAACTTTTCCCTTTGCTGCTTCCCCTGCTTAAATTATTCGTATTAGTTATTGTTCCCTCTGCAAAGGGCCCTTCTGCATTTATGTTGACCTTTCCTTAGCGAACAGAAGCTAACGTTAGTCGAGCATGATGCCTGCACAAAAGTAACAGTGCGCTCGCTCCCTGCCAACTGATTCATCATAGGAAGAATCTCTTGCCATTAGCTGCAGCTTCAATTAGGCCTGGACTTCCAGCACGCAGCAGCATTCAGCTGGAGGAAATGGAAGCTGCCAGGACGCCACTGCAACATCATTACCACCTCTCCATTAATTATCACCTAATTGGTACACAGTCGGCCTGTTGGTCCTGGCTCCTTTATGTGTCCCATTCAGGTTTTTAATAATAACACGTGTCCTGACTTTATTCTTCTCATTCTGAAAAGCCAGACAGGGAGTGGACTGAGACAGAGGTGCAGCTAGACAAAGCAATTTAGATGGAACGTGGACGAAGAGAGGAAGAGACACTGGTGAACAAATGTGCAGACATAAGAAAGCTGACCCCGTCATTGTGGAGCCAAAGAGGAGTTGAGCTGTAATGAGGCACGTGTGGCCAGAAGAGGAAGATTCCTTTCTGAGGCTGCGTCCTCTTTCTTCTCCTCCTCAGTGAAGGAGTGTTAAGGAGATGTGGTGACGACCGAGAGGTGCTTCCTCACTACACTTGCCGCTCTGGGGAGATCGGTCAAAGCCCGACAAGAATGTGCTCCCCTAACTGCTTAACTGATCCTCCAATTAGCACATATTTTACACCCCCCACCCAACCAAACCAACCCCCTAACATCAGCCCCTCGGCCACTGATGAGGAGCAGAGCAGAGGTTTCTTTAGCTCTTATTGGTAGAGATGAATGGTTGAATGTTTTTGTTTGTTAGGTCTTGTTTGTTCTCATTCTACCGACTTGGACCAATGATCTGAGGCTGGAGACAGGTGATGCCTCCGCAGATTTCATCAGTGGAAATATAAGAACTCAATGTTACAATATTCTCAGATTTAGCCGCCTTACGTTCTCCTCAATTTCTCTTTTAAGAACTTAACCTGCAGTTTTTTCCCAGGATAAGTTCAATTTAATTGGAGGAATTACATGGTCGATCGTGTTTGCATCTTTGAAATGAATGAAAACGGGGTCCTCCTTAAATCTTTGATGATAAATCATCAGGGAGGGAGTGGTGACACAAAGTGCAGGTATAATTGGATTAGTATGAAGGGGCAGCCGTGGCTTTGAGGAGATTAGGCTGAGCGCTGATCCTGTAATTAAACTGCCACAGGAGAGGAGGGGGCGAGGGCCGAGGGGGAGAAAGAGGATGGCCCGACAGGGGCCAGTGTCCATAAAGAAGGGGGGAGGGGTTTGTTGAGTGAGGGTCCTCGAGTTGTGGATGTAAGAGAGTAAAGATGTACAAGTGAAAGCTCTCTTTAAGACTGTCCAGACACAAAAGGTCCCGGCCATAGAATTTTACTTCAAATTTAGTTTACCTAATAAACAATAAGTAAATGAGGATCAGTTTTATGTTTGAGGCGAACTTAACAACTGTTCATCCAGCTGCAGATGTGTTTGCCTGATGTTTTTGTTTTTGTGTGTCTGCAGGCAGAACCTGATTCGGCCAATGGGCGTCAGGCCGGACGGGACGTTAGCTCCTCTTGAAGAAACGCTCTGTGACCCATCTGAAGACAACTCCGGATCAGACTCTGACTAGTGCTCTGCACATCCGAGGCCACATTTTCCAGACTAAGCCCAGCAGGCCCCCACACATCTAAAGCTGTGTCCCATTTCAAGGGCATGGATCTTTTGAAGGGTTGCACCATGAAGGGGGGGGTCCAATGAGAGAAGCTATCAGCTGAACCTCTAAAAGAGAAAGTCTAAACGTCACAGAGTATAAAGCAGTCACAAAATAAAAAGGACAGGTGCTGCATCAGAAAACATTTAGTTTTGAGTTGTAGTCAGACAAAACACTCCCTCTACTGTTCTGATAGCTCCCTATAAATTAAGTCTTTTTAAATTGACAGCCATCAGTCTTGTGGAGGTTTTTATCTGACTTCTACTCACAGAAACCCAAACTCACAGCGGCTTCTCTTTTCAACACTTTGAGTTCAGTTCATCACCCGGAAGTTTCCCCAAATTAGTGGAGCAGAGTTAACACTACAGCTTCTGGTAAATGTGATGTGGTCAAGTCATAATCTTCAAATCTGTTAAGGCAACATGGTTAATCTTATATCATCAAACAATTGACCAACCTGCAGTGGATTGTGGGAAACAGAGGCCTGCACAAACATCGTCCTTTTCACAACCTAATTTAAAGAGAATCTAAAGGAATTTGGGTAAAATTTTCAGACTTTCGCGACTTTTCAGTTCAGAAAAACAACTGATGATGATGATGATGGAGCCCTGAAGTGGGACACAGCTCATTTCACAGGAGTTGCTGTTGCTGCCGTAAGCACTTCTTTAAAGCCTAGGCGGACTTGATGCGTGATGCACCATAAAGCATCGGAGGCCTCCGTGGTTACTGTTGCACCTTCATCACTTATTTTCCTGCTCCCTGAGTTGAGAGGATAAAGGTAATATCATACATTTAGCTGGATCTTGTGTTTCTTATTGAAAACACTGTTGTCCTGGTTTATTAAGTGTAATTGGATCTAAATTAACATTCCTCAACGTGTGCTTCTTGTTTCTCACTTTGTTTCTTCATTTTTTTTCTGCTATATGTTCTGTCTGCTGTTTGTATATCGAGATAATTCAAGTGCACATAATACAACACACATTAAACAGGAACTTATGACTTATGGGTTTAAAATCACAGGGCCTGAATGGACCGGACCTGAGGATTGATGTATATTTAGAGATCAGGCAGTGCCGGTGTGGATAGTTTGAACTCGCAGCCCCCAGCGAGTCTTTATTAGTTTGTGTTATTGTCATGAATAAGTTAGAAGCCAAGGAAACTTTCTGAATTCGGGGCTCGTCGGCTCGCTGTTACGTCACTGGAAGGTTTTTGGTGCAAGAAGTGAATTCAAATTGTTTAAAATGGATGGTACAACACTAGTTAACAAATAGTTTTCAAAGAAATTATTTTCTAATCTACATTTTTCTTGCCAAGTCTGCATGATGTTAAATCCGTTTGAGTAATGTGATTTGTTTTCTATATTGAAATATTTGCTAATTTTATAAAAAATCCAGTTAGGTCTATATATATATATATGTAATTTCTTTTTGTTGGTACACTTTTTGATTAAAAACAATAAAGTGCCACCTCTGAAGTCAGCTGCATGTTAGGATACTCAACAGATTTTGCCTCCAAACTTAATATCTTTGGTTCTTTGTGGCTAAAGGAATAAAAATGAATCGCTGATTACAATCCAAAGAAACTGAATGTTGCTTAAACCAGAGAACATGTTTCATGATCGCAGAATGCTGTGACGGCTCAGTTGTTCATGAGCCCACTTTTCACCTGGCCTGTGAATCACCACTACTGTCTCCTCACATAAAAATAATGTGGATAATGTGACGGATTAAAGGGAAAACCTGCTAGAAGTGTCTTAGGAAGGTTTTAGGCTGAACAGCTTCAATGCCTCATGTCTGCAAAGGCATAAAAGTCGCACAATATCGATTGTTATCAAACCATCCAGTGGCCATTTGTTTTGTTGTTTCCCTTTAATTTGTCACTTGTGTATCAGTTTCTTTTCTCACACATGTAAAGGCCTCGTTTTTTCTGCACAATCATCGTGGGATACATTTAAACTGCATGTTGATCACATTCTGCAAAGACTGTTTCTAGAATCCTTTTTTTGTTTTTATTTTTGCACACCTACAAACTGTAAATAGCACCACTTTTATTTGATGTAGTCAGTCGTCCACTGAAAAGTTAATAAATTGGAGAATAAGTTAATGTTTGTGGTTTTTTGGAATCTTGCAACAGAAAAAATGTAAATGACACAATACATTTATTAAATATCGTACAAATTACAATGTTGTGCAGATACAAGACATAAACAAGTTGTTGCTTTTGTATAAAAAAAAACTTGGAGAAACATTTTATTTATTTTTACAGGGATCAGACTTTAACAGAGCCTCACCCACACCATAATAAGTGCTTTAAATGTGGTTGAAGTAGATAAAACCTTTTCATTTGTACATATGAACATCAAACTCTTAATAAAATAACATAACTTGAATTTAAATGCATACATTAAAGTGAAGAATAGTCTTAGTGTGAACTTAACAGAGAGGAAACTGTGTCAAAACGTTCCTGTATCATCGTCTGAAACATGTAAAGTCAGTGGCTCATGTTGGATGATGCAGAGCTCTTGCTGTCCGTCTCCGAGTCCGTCTCCTCGCTGCCGCTGCTGGCTGCTCCCTGACCCCCTGGTGTGGGCCCGGACGTTTCCATCTGACCTGGATGCTCGGACATTACTCTGCCTTCACAAGACGTCTGTACGGGAAGAGGGAGATATGGCTTTAGAGTCAAGTACCTTAGTGTTACGACTTGTTTAGCTTGAGCTCCAGTTGAAACCCACCGATGTTTCCTGACTCCTCATCAGCTCTGTGATCTCGTGGTTCCAGCCGAGCATTTCAGCAAACCTCCGGACGGTGTCCTCCAAGTCGCCCAGCTCCAGGTGGTCTCCCCTCCGCAGTGGGACCTTCACAAAGGGACCCACGGCGTGTCGGTTCAGCAGGAGACGTGGAACAGTGGAGCGCACCGTGTTCACGAGGCTGGCAAATGGCTCGATCTGAAACAATGTTCATAAATTAAAGAGCTTAACATTTACCTACTTTAATGTTCCCGAAATCTATAATAAGAAAAAACGTTGGTGTCTACCTGTAGGGACGTGCCCATGATGATCAGCAGGTCTGCTTTGGGGAAGTCTTTCGTGTGGAGGAAATAATTTTGCGGGAGGTCCTCTCCGAAAAACACAACGTCAGGTTTGACTGTCGCGGCGCAGAATGTGCAGATGGGAACGTTGCCGTTCATGATGGCATGCTGGGAAACAAAGAAATACAGGATATATTACTGCATCCGTTCTCATCTTACTACTATCGTTGCTGGTGTTGGAGCCGAGAGGCCAACATACCTTGGCCTCCACAGCAGGATAAGGAGTGTAGCACAGGTGACAGGAAGCTGTGGCAAAGCTACCGTGAGCTTCCACCAGTTTGTCGTCTGGGATGCCACATACTGTGAAGAAGGTTATCAGATGTTATGAAGGACATTAAGAGCAATAAAGGTCATCCATTCAATAATACACAATATGCATCTAGACTACACGTTATGTGTACGTCTATTTCTGGCTGTTTTTCAGCTCACTCACATTTCTCCAGTCCGTCGATGTTCTGTGTGTACAGGCGGAGCAGCAGGCCCTTGTGATGAAGCATGCGGATGAAATAGTGGATGTAGTTTGGTCGATGGCTTCCAGGATACAGAGCTCTGGCCAGGGAGAAGAAAGGCTGCGGGTCATCGGAGAAGTAGTCGATGTTGAAGATGGCCTCTGGGTACGGGATGTTGTACTTCTCCAAGTTGGCGTACAGACCTGTGCCCGGAGTTCTGAAAACAAATGTGGGCGACCAGACATCTTTACATTTTCGTTTGATGCAAAGCAGCTGATCTTGTGATTTTCCATAGGCAAAGAGGTCCAGTGTGTGAGATTTAGTGACATCTAGTGGTGAAAGTGTTGATTGCAACCAATGATAATAATCGTAAGCGTAGTGGACAACCCGCTCCTGATGAAGATATAAAACGCTCAAAGGAAATGGTAACACCCTTATTCATATTTTATTCCATTTCTGCCAATACATCCAAATAAATCCTACACACTGGTCCTTTATTCATCTTTTTGAAACACCGGACAGTTTCTATGAACACGACACAGGTTTACACTTCATGGTGAAGAGTGAAGCACAGTCAAAGTGATAACAGAGAAAGAAAACATGCAGGTGCAGAGGGAGTAAACCCAGAGACACCAACCTGAAGTCTGGGATGCCGCTGGCCGTGCTGATTCCTGCTCCAGCCACCACCACCACATTCTTACAGCGTCCCAATTTCACCAGCCGAGCCACAGATGCCAGACCGCCCCGGGGCGAGGGCTTAGCAGCAGAGGTAGAGGGGATGCCCTGAGGAGCTCTGGACCCAGAGGACTGTCCATCCTGCACGGGGTCATTGGACGTCTTTTCTTTACTGGAGAGTGGGACGAAAGAATACACAAACACATCCTGAGACCTTTTTATTCTTTTCTTCAAATAAACACTGTGTAGAACCACCACCAACATGAAAATAGTTAAGACAATATATCATGTTAGTTTGTCAATCTCTCTCCTATCCAAATAACAAGGGGGGGGGGTCGCCTGGGGTCTGAAATCGTTTGCATGGTCCAGGTTCATGCAAATCTAAATATTTCTCAGGCCTCAAGTTTCAGTCAGACTCCCCCTCTTCATTTCTCCTGAATGGAAAGTAGAGATCAGAGCCTCACTCACTGCTTATGGCCGTGTAGAGAGAAAATAAATCGCACAAAAGGAAGTTGATCTTTGATGTTAATATTAGAGAAATTAATTCTGTACTTGACTATGTTCCTCAGATACCTGCATAGACTCCTTGTATTCTCATCAGTCTCCACTATACTTTGTATTTAGTGTCATTTAGCAAATGTTAACTTCTTAATATCAGCATGTCAGTAAACCAAGGTGAGCATTTGGCTCAGGTACAGCCTCACAGAGCAGGGAAAGTGCACATAGGCTTCATTTGTGTAGTTTCATTAACAAATCTATGTATGTGTGTATTTAAGTGTATTGTATTGTACTGGTTAATTACTAACAAAGGACATGACTTCTTTTTATTCTATTCCTTCTTCTCTGATCTTGACGATATCTTTAATTTATTCCCTCCATCATTTTTTATCAATGACAGCAATTACATCTCCTTCTCATTTCCCTTCTAATGTCCTGGAGCTTTTAAAGTCCCTGGGTCCTCACTGTGTCCTCACCTGGGGGGGAAAACGTTCTGTCCACTCACGCTCATCTTGCTGAGGTCTTGGGCCAGAGCCGAGTCCGCCTGCTTCTTTCGTAGTTTTCCATACGGGCCCGGCCCAGAGTCCTGGCTCTCTGCTGGGTCGGTGTGTCGGACCTGGGGGGTGGAGCTGCGGGTTATCCTGGGGCCTGCAGGAGGCTGGGGGCCTTTTTTAGGGCAGCTGGACCTGGATCTGTTCATTCCAACACCTGTCGATCACAAGATAGAATCAAAAATCATTCAAGTTAAACTGATTTGTCCAATGAGATCTGAATTGTCAGACATAAAAAGTAAACGAAAAGTGGCTGCTTGTTTATTTTCCTTTCAATGCACTTTCTCTTTGTTTGGATTGTTTTTAAATGCCCTAATTAGATATTAACTAGTTTCCAGCGAGTTGCTCTTTTATTTGCTCTCCCTCTGTCTTCCGTGTCCCATATTTAAAAAGCTGTTACACAGAAATCACGGGGGTGTCCTTTTCTGCTCAGTGCACAGAGAGGAGCTGAGATGTTTTAAACCTGTCAACTGTTGAACAAAAGGTAACTGCTGCAATATATTTAGCAGCCCCCCCCCCGCTCCTCAGCAGCTATGCTAATACAGTCCACAGCTGTGGCAGCTTTACTGTTCAGGGAAAGCGGAGGGTCGAGCTGTGGGGTGTGGGGGGTGAGAGTTAAAAAGAGGGGTGGCAGAGGTGAAAGAGAACCATAGATTGACTGTGTGTCAACAAACCCAGCTGGGAGAGAAAAGAGGATGCCCCCTAACGGCCCCCTTAAACTGAGGAAAGAGGGGGAGAGAGGGGATGCAGAGATAAATGATACGGAGGCGGGATTCAGTAAAGAGGGAACATAGGAGAAGGAGAAGAAGAAGAGGAGAAGGAGGAAAGGAGGTGGAGGGGGGGAGAGGGCTTCTTTTCCAAAGCTCTTCTAGGCCTTCAAACAGCTTCCATGAGGAATGGGTGTGAGCGATCAGGGAGAGGCAGCGGACAAGGACACAAAAGAGCTACAACCCATAAAACACCACTGCTCCAGAGGGCGGCCGAGAGATAAGACGAGTTTTTAACTCCAGCAGCAACCTCTCGCCCTCCGGAGGGGGCGGGGGGGGAGGGCGGCTGGGGTCACCGGAGGTTTACACGGCAGCAGCATGGCCGGAAAATGAAAATAACAACGTCTGGCATTAGAAACGATGTCACAAAGCGTTTCTTTAACTGCTACATCAACAAAATAAGGAGAATTAGGTATTAACAAAGAGATTAATATAAAAGTTGGCTAACAAAAAATCCTTTAAGCCAACTTAAAAGTCCAGCTACTTTCATTTCAGGCACTCAATCTCCTCTCACTTTGCCCGCACATTACTGAAGTCTTTTCTCTCCCCTGCACATCCTAAAAGGACTATTAAAAACAGTGGGGTCTCGCCTTTTGTCTGGGCTCCTCTCAAAAAGACACTGCTGAGTACAGGCAATAAATCAGCAGCCCAGTTATTAAGGTCTCACACAGATGGTGCGGAGCAGCAGCAGACCCAGTCCTGATCTGAACGCACACACATGTTGGCTGTAGTCCCTTCATTCTATATTATTAAATTTACTAAATTAAACTGGACTGATGGGGGGGGAACGTAAAAGAGAGAGAGAACTTAAACATGGGAGCTCATCTGTTGACTGGAGGAAACTCTGATGAGGCGACTAAAGGTTGCAACAAGTGAAAAGAGAGCAGCAGAGGCCAAAGTTAACTAATGAAGGACACTTCAGCAACAACCTGGAACAAGTGCAGACGGAGCCCGTGCACAGTTCTGCAGTCGATGGTTTGCAGGATCACACAAAATACTCAGCTCAAGTTTTATGAATGAGCGGGACACGAGCCCCAGGAAGGGAACTGTTACATTTTGGTACGGATCCACGAAAAAAAAAGATTCTCACTTAACTTGTTTTTCAACATTTTCTTTATCATTTTATTCTAGGGCAGATGTGGTCAGGTTCAATTCCACCACGCATGCTGTCATTATTCTTTAATGACAAATAAATCCGTGTATAAATGACAAAAGGCTTTAAAAGGGATTTGAGAGCCCCTCCACCTCCCACCCTCTTTTCTGGCCTTTCACACTGCATCACTCTCCCCGGTCGACAAGCTGAGCTCAGCGTGTCCCAGGCCCGGACCACCAGGAGTGTGGCTGCTCATATGAGGGCTACAGTCATCTAATTAGGACAGTCCTACAACACTGGGCACACCCCAGTGTTCACAAGTACACCCCCGAACAGTAATCCGTTTACAGCTCCAGAGGCTGAGACAAAACGATGGGACAGCAGCGAGGAGCAACAGGAGCTTGTTTTGAATCAACAAAAACATTTGCTGCTCAACTTCCTGTTTTGAATAATCCATCCGGATTCTTTCTACTCTTAAAAAATAACTAATTGAAAGTAGACGTGAATAGTATTTGAGTATTAATGCATTCTCTCTCTGCTTATTCTTAATAAGTCATATGTTTTTCACACAGAGCAGATATAGACATTTTTATTTTATGACCTACATGCACAGGTTTATTATATTTTGAATCGATATTTTTACGATATTTTTTCCTTAATCATTCATTTATATATTTTTATAATTCGGAAAAGATGGTTATGAATTGTTTTTATGTCTAGTGAGCAAAAAAAAGCAGCACACACTAAAAACAAATGCTCCTGATAAGAAACTATAACATTTAAGTGCTAAAAGCCATTATACAGATGAACTATAACTATAACAACATTACACTTTCCTCCAGTTATTTAAAGAACCTGCACCTACACAGTCATTCCCAGACACTGACCCATCGGAGCTCTGGTCACACTGAGGTCAGCTGAAGTTAAACTACTGAGAATTACATATCTTCATCATCCAGGCTCAAACCAACTCCTCTTCAATCTCAGAACATCACCTTTTAATCATCACAGGCTATGTTCCATCCTCTAGCTCCCCCCCCTGGTCCACCAGCATAGAGAATTAAAAAAATCTGACTGAACCAATTTGTTCCATCCAGTGTCTCTTGTGATAGCGCCACCTGTTGGCCTCCTCGCAGCTTCTCACATCCCAAGTTAGCTCGAAGTCAAGCTCCAGATCACATGCTTCTATTTGCCAGTCTCAGGGTCGTCGGTACCAGAGCTCACTGCATTGTATTCACCATCTGCCCACTCTGACCTGCTAGACGTCTGTTTTCATCAGGACCTTCATTTGCACTGATGCTTCTTTCATGGATCTGTTACATGTCTTTGTTACTGATTCTCCTATAAACCACATGAAAAGATGATGAGTAACCAACTGAGCTCAAAGACTATTATAGGGATTGTTTACAATAGAACAAAAACCGGGGGTGGAAGCTATAGATTTGTGAGAAGCTGGAATCAGAAGATGTTTGACATTTTTAGCTGTGATTAATAACATTGATGAATAAATATTATTTAAGCCCAATTATTTATTAATTACTGAAATTGTCTGGTCAGGGACTAATCAGATTTCTATACTAACAGTACTAATTATTTCAACAATGCATCAACAGGTCTGCTTGTAAGAAATTAAAATAAATTTACTCAAATAAAAACTGCAGTATAAAATACTGCGATCTACTTCATCCAGCTGTAATGAGTTTGCATTTATTATTGTTTTGTTTCGGATTATATACCATTTCAAAAAATGTTTTTTTTACGGGCAATTTGCATTATAATTTTTTTCTTTTGATTCCAGTAAAAATACTTTGCCTGATTATTTTTTTTTCATCTATAATCATATTCATAATGTACATCAACCTGTTAGTAACATGTCAGGGGATTTGGTCAATTTTAATGAGGCTCTTTTCCCCTTCAACACATCATTTAACCCTCCACTTACAGCAGATTGACAACCACCAGCTTTGATCTCTAGCCCCCCCCCCAAACACACACACACACACACCAAAAGAAAATGCAGGAAGGGCACCAGGTAACCATGGTAACCTCTTCATTACTTATTTGGAGAGGGGACATCTCCATGTTCTCCATCCCCACCTGCTCACTAATGACATTTCACTCTGTGTAGCATCTTTGTCGAACTCTCCGATGACACAAAGCAGCGAGTGCTAATTTGTTTTGGTGATGTATTGTTTGTGCTAACAGGGTGAGGGGGCGGGCGGTGGAGAGACAGTTGTGTCCAGTGGGTCGATGACTGACTAACGACTCGTCCTGTGACTCCTCTGATGAGGCACCGGGTCTGAATCAAACACCACTCAACCAATAATGAGACGTGGTGTAAATTAAACCAACAGATTCGGAATCAGACAATAAACAGTGCGGTTTTTTTTTGTTACATCATTCCAATTGAAAACACACGTCCACTCACAGTTTGCACCAACGTGTTTTGCCTCCAGTCATGTAACAAGCATTTTGACATTCTAAAAAATAAAGACTATCCATTAATACAAGCAATATAACGCTCCAGAAAAACAAGTCAATATCACCTGTTCTTCTCCCAATTAGAATTTTTGAAACACATCAATATTTGACTATACACACATTTGTATACATTTTAATTTTAAGAAAACTGACCCAAAAACGGCAAATCTTCCCATTTGAGAAGTTGGAGGGAGCACCATAAAGGTTTAATTTTTTGGGGGCTTTGATGATGAGTTTGAGTTATACAATTAATATTTAATTGTTGTTTGTTTAAAAGATGAAATGCTTCCTCACTAAAGCCGTCAAAGGGTCGGTTTCTCTCACAGAATCGACCTTTGGAAAACCCAAGAAACATTGAGGTCGTTTTGCATCAAGCAGCTCGAGTCACTGTGTGTGTGACAAATCCTGAGAGGAACTAACTTTTGAACAGCACAACTTTCCCGTCGCTGCTCACTGAGTTCTGACCCTTTTTATACAGTCTATGGTTCTGACACACAGAAAAGAGCAAGTTCACAACCAAGCTGAGGTTTTGCAGCAGTAAGGCTACACCGCCGCCTGCTGGAGACTCTATATCATTACATGTGAAAAAGAAAACAACCAGTGCCACACAACACTATGGTGTGTGGATAACTTCTATATGAGGGTTTACTGTTTAACAAAGATCCACAGTTTAAGCTTCAAACCAATTTAACTGGAAAATACAGTCAACATGCAGCCATTCGTCTTTGTCACATAATAAACATATGGCACAAAATGTGGACGGTTCCAGTTACATGTGGAGACGTTTCTGCCTCTTGTTGCTGAAAATCATTATAGTTTGCTCTCTTAATTTTCTATATAAAACGATGTTATTATGGTTGAGGATTAGACTCAAAAATCTTGTGTGGGACATTGTTGTTTTTCTAAATATTATGTTTTTAACCGATTAAGAAAATGTCTATTTGCATTTGCACTTGACTCCACTCTCAAGGAAATCATAGACCCTTGTTATTGCAAGTAGGAAGACCACATCCCCAGACCTCCTAATAATAATAATAATAATAATAATATATAATAATAATAATAATAATAATAAGTGAGATACTATTTAACGTTAAAATAAGGACTGATGATTCGTGATAGCTACCTGTCTGTGCAGCCGGAGGATGAGGAGCAGACTCTGTTGATTCACTCACATCCAGCAGGAAACGCACCGAGCTTCGTTGAGCTCCCCTGGTGTTTGTGTTGTTTACAGTCGGATCAACAACAACAACAACAACAGCCTCAGCTTCACTCGACGTTCAGATATCTTCTTCTCAAACTCTCTCTGTTGATCTGGGGGCAGATGAACTGTCACTCTGCGGCTGTTTCCGGCTGCATAATAAGCCATTACGAATACGGGCGGGAAACCGTGTTGGAGTCACGTGGTGCTGCACTTCCGCTTTCCCTTCCGGTGGTGTTTTTAGTTTATTACTATCAAATTATATACAAACAAAAACAAAGAAGGGCAAATTCCTGTTTTCTGTCTTTAGAGTAAAGGGGAGCGAAAAAAATACATACAAGTAATTTAAAAACACATAAGACAGATGTGTGTGTGTGTGTGTGTTTTCTAGTCGCCCCCCCTTTTATAAATTGTTTTTATTAGATCACTCCTACACAATTACAGTATATGTAACCAGCACAAGAAAGATGGAAAAGAAAACAAGTGCGTGTTTTATTAAAACAATTTCAGATAATTGAATTTCTACTGATGCACGTTGAAATGATTTAATCCTTTGCTTTGGGTTTTTAAGCTATTTTAGGACTAAGGTGTAGACAGAGACAGTTTCTCTGTTTTAGAAGGAAATTCTCTTCTTCTAATATTAATGGTTTATCTACATTCTTCTAATAGACCTGTAGTTTATCTACTTGACGGTTACTGAGAGGTAGGTCGTTTTAACAGCTCATTTGTTTTGAATACACAAGTATCTACCATCGCTACAACTGTGTACCCATCATCCATATTGTGTTTTGTACGACTTTGAAGGAAGTTTTCTCATGTTAGTGCAACACTTTTGTGTCGCTTGTACTGTATGCAGTGGAATTAATTAACATTTTTCACCCTGACACAGTATGCTTGTTGCACACAGAGTACCAGAGGAGATGTGTTGGTAGTAACATTTAAACCAGGATGCTGTGCTCTCAACGCATACTGCATGTGACTATGCAGTATTCTTTCATTAGCAAAGCTCATTCAGGACAACAGCTGGAGTGCAGAGTTTGAATTGTAGGAAACTAACAGAGAGAGTGTATATCCCAAAAAACAAAGCTGATGATTTGAGGTTAAAGAATGGTCACCTGAATACAGTCGAGATGGCGATCTCTCTTTTGAAATTTTAGAGACACAACTTGTGCAACATTTGTTTCGCCCTAGTAAAAATCGCCCCCATCCTCATCAATGAGTTCGGACCCAGGGAGCGCATTTCCGCCACCCCCCCACAGGATATCATGTGCTCGTGTGTGTGTGTCTGGCGCTGCGGTGCGTCCCGGGGTTAGAGGATGATGGTGTGACGTTACTGTATTGTTTTACATGTGTCACGCCCCTGGATTTTATTTCAGTGCTGAAGTCACCAGGCAGTCACCTTAACTTTGAAGTATTTTATAAAGATGTAAATATGATGTTTTAATGCAGATTTAAATAACAAATAATAAAATAGTTTAAAAATAACAGATTTGGAAGGATCACTTCAACCATAATGCAAATGCACAAGAATATTTGTTTTATTAGCCCACACAGTCCACTCACAGCATTGACATACTGAAACAATAACAAAAACGTCAACGCTGGTAATGTAGGTTTTATGTAGGTGAACGTTTTTTTCAAGGTTTAAATGATAACATCAACTACATGGTTGCAAAGAAGTGATTTAAAGTAGCCGTGTGTAGGATAAAAAGTATAATTTTCATGATTATGTTTTTATTTGTGTATAATCATCTCAAACTAACAGTTATTGGGATACAGGGATCCTGTATATGTAGACTTTAGATGCTGTACACCATTAAATGCAGGTGGTTATCAGACGTTCCTTCAGTGTGAGTGCTGCTGCACATGTCTGTTGTTGCTGCTGAGCAGTTTGGGGTACGCTGTGTCGAGGGAGCGTCCTCGTCTGTAGACCACCAGCTCCAACTGACACTGGTCGATGGTGACCACCACCTTGGTGGACCTCTCTGTGCTCATGAGGAAGACAACGGTGAAGACGGCCATCTCAAACTCAGGGCTTGTCCCGATGAAGGCGCTGCCAACAGGCTTCACCAAGCTGTGCCAGCTGAACTGGAGGTTGAGGACATGGTCGTCTTGATCGGGCTGTGGACAGAAACAGACATTTTAAAAACAACAGGTTGTGTTATCTGGTCCAATACTTCCCCCTGAGGAACTGTTACCCTTACTAAGTCATGGGCGCTGGCTTTGTATCCTTTGTAGTCCAAGTGGCTGTTCTTTTCTTGCAGGTAGAACTGGATCCAGTTGTGGAACCCAATGATGTCTGTTCCAAATTTGGTTTCTCCAACAAACACATGCTCGAATCCACAGGAGTCCATGCTGATGAAGGTTTCAATTTTAATATACCATGTAAAATTAAATATTAATTCAATGATTATTACTGTGCTTTCTGTACACACACTCATTTAATAATGAATCAAATGAATGGACAGTATTTTTTGGGCTCTTTCAGTATCTCACCCTGCGTTTCTCTGTCTGTGGTAAAGGTTGAACCAGATCAATTTCAGTTGATCCTTAAACTGCCTCAAGTTAGACCTGGACTGTCCTTTACTCACCAGGTACTGATGAGCTCGCTGTGGACCAATCACATCACGTCAATGTCAACAGAACTCAGAAGATAGAGGAGATCACATGTGCAAAGTGAGAGAAAACGGTTTGGCTACAAAACAACTTTGAAATGTCCTACAGTCATTTTAACTCTGCCTCTTCTAATGGCATGTAAAAAAGTTAATGTTTTCTGGATTACAGGCGTCTCACTGTTTAAGGATGCATCACCTTTGTTGAAAAAGTAACTCCACGCATGAGAAATAGACATATACGTTAACTCATTAAGAAAATATAGATGGTAATGAATGTTTGATTGTGCCTAAAAAATTTGAAAAATATTATTATTATTACTTAAAAAGATTTTTAAAAAGAAAGAAAAATTAGGTGCCTTTATATTCATTTATCTTAAAGCTTGACTTAGAGAAACCCAAACCTGTCTTGTGGAGAAAGCGTCAAAAAAGCTTTTGTCCTTATGCAAACAACATTCATCTGCTCCATCTTATCTAATCCTTTCTTCCAAAGTACTACATGTCCATATTTTTCCTGGGATCCTCTTTGGGGAGACTATTGAGGCCAAAGCAGCATTCCACAGCTGCAGACAGATGTTTTAGATGTTGTTCTCTCTCTAACATGTGTCGCTCTGAGACAAAACTCTCACTGTAGTCCAGCTCCTAATACATGTTGGGAAACAATAAACTAGAAACAGCTGTTGGGAAACAAAACAACTTTGTATATATGTGTTGTACATGATCTTCTTTGTGTGAGAGGCCTCAGACATGGAAAACAAATGAGGAGTAGAGGAGAGTGAGTGAGCGGTAAAAAAAAGGTGTGTTGCTTGTTGGATGCAACTAGTTGTAACATGTCGAATGCACCTTCATGACTCCTGTCTGTAAGACAGCATCCAGGAAGAGATCAGTCTCTCGCTGCTCCTCTGCTGTGACTCGCTCGGCCACGCCTGTGGACCGCTCGTAGTTGTCCAGCAGCTTCATGAGCCCTGCCGGTACAGAAATCATATCTACTGCAGTGAGGTCCGTTAATGAGTGAGACCAGGTCCGTCTGTGCTGCTGCACTTACAGGAGGTGGTGGTGATGTTATTTAATTTGAGCTCATCTACGTTGGAGAACAGGGGCTGGGAGGCACGGTCCTGAACGATGTGGGTCCCGGGGTTCACATAATTGGCTCTGCCCTGGACAGTTCAAACACACAACACAACACTGAGTAACAACAACAACAACAACAGTGGGAGTGTTGTGTGAATGAGAGTGGGCACTGTACCTGGACAGATACTGTGTAGTCTATCCCAGGCGTCAAACGATTCACATCCAACCTCCACAGCTCATTGAAAAGGGTGGATAGCTCCTGATTGACAGCTTGTCTGTTACAGACAGAGGTTCAGTACAGACAACTGACAAACAAAGAGAAACGTGATCAGCACAGACACTGAAGAGACATTATTGTTAGTTTACTGTACCTTGATGCATCCAGACCACTGAGAATCACTGCAAGGACCAGGACTCCACAAAACCTTTACAGACATTTGACCCAAGTTAGACACAGATAGTAAAAGTAAAGACATAAAAACAACTTTTTAAGATTGTAACAATTGAGCTAAATTGAACCTGTGTAGAGGGAATAAATTCACTTCCAAGATAATATGAGAATCAAAAATACTTACATTTTAGCCATGATACTTGCTGCACGCGTCGTCTCCCTCAGCTCGAACTGGCTCTGGCAACACACTCTGTTCCTCTGTGGTTCTGCCTCCAGCAGACACTGGGACCAGTTGCATTCACTGCGCATGGGCGAATCTGGACAAGCTGAGCTTCACGCATTTCAATTTAACAGACACCAGAGGGCGCTTTGTCACAAGGGTACACTTCTTCTCAAATGATTCCAGGCATTTCTCCAAATTCTAAAAGGCAGTGTTCACAACTTGGACTGCGTTCATAAACATAAACAGTCATTTACTTTTAGTTTACACTTTATCATCCAAGACATTTGTTTGGAGGATGTGGGTAATTTATTTATGTTGATCTCTAGCATGGCCATGTGCGTGCTTCTTATATAATCCAGTATAAGGGACTTTAATCTAACATGTCCACATCTATAATTAGTATTTAATTTAGCACAGATCTAAATCATCTTATTTTGAAGAGCTGTATTAATATTAAATTGTGTTCACAAGCTCAATGTTCCTTGACAACTGGGAACTTGGAGGCTTGGAAGCTGTTTGCCCATTGAACAGGCCTCATATACAACCACCCTCATAAAGAATGGTCCAAAAACTTTTTATAGTGGACAGAAAGTAGAAGTCAACATTGTGTTTGATCTGTTTTGTCTGTCCACACATCGTCACGTTGACTGGATGAAACCCTCCAGGTGAGATGAGTCAGAACAGACGTGGTTTCCATCGTTTACACCTGATCGACATTTAAATTAAAAAAAACTGACATATCGAAGAGGATGGTGCCACAACATGTAGGTTTAAATGTCTGTTGAGGTTATTATTCTGCCCTCCCCCCTTGACCTGGAGGTTGTTTTATGCAGATTTCTCAACATGAGGAAATGATTTAAATATTGGAATTAGACCTGATAATTATGTTGTATATAGTGTGTTTAGTCAAGAATCCAGACATATACGGGCTGCTTAATTCTTTAATGGCCTCGTTTTGTAGAACAAACAATCTTTTTCCCACATCTCCCATTGTGCTCATTCATACCCTGATTTGATAATGAGGAAAAGCCCAATTGATTTAAATAACTTTATTGTTTCTTCTAATCTTGATCTGAACGTACAAAAAACTAAAATAACCCCACACAATTTATGTTCTTAGGTATGACCTTTACAAAATTATTACTTTGAGACATTATCTTACGTGACGACAGAACTTTTTTTCCAAAAATAACTGTGAACCAACAGGTTTCCTTTAAAAATCAGTTTACGGTTCTAATAGAATAAACAACAAACCTGTGTATAAATGTGATGGATTTTAATACCATGCAAAGATATTCATTTGTACAATATGATATGTATCGGTGCAAATGCATGCAGAGTATTAATGTTGAGTGAAAACCAGAGGAGGAAACGTTATAAGACAATTATTAATTAGCAGGTTTTAGTTCGGTAGAAAACATAGCAGCTGTTTCAGAATCATTACTAATGTCAAAAAACAGGGGGAAATCTACTCAGCATATTACTTCTATTAAGTTCACCTCTTTTTCCCAAAATTTCTACAGTCAGAAGTTTAGAAGACATATATTAAATCTATATGTGCATATTCTAGAAGTCATCTTTCTGCTGGTTGACACTTTAGTTCAGTCATAAAAACAAAGAAGCCAGCACATAACCGAGTACAAAATATCTCCAGAAACCAGCTGGCAGGCGAGCAGTGGTGTTGCCCCAAATGTCCCCTCCATCATCACACAACAGTAAAGGAGACAAAGTTCAGGAGTCATAGTGGGCGACTGGTCTCTACGTTTAACAAATCCATTATCTAAAAACTGAGAAAAATAGAAATACACTAATACTTTTGGCTCATCTCTGAATGTAACACTAAAATGAAATGTGGGAGCGTTGCTGGGTCTTTGTGTGGCTGGAGAGGGTTGGCACAGAGTTTCATTCACAGCAGGACCAGGTCTTGAGGGGCCGACGGTCTCATGCGTTGGAGTCCTCGTCTGTTACACTGAGGTTCGGTGAGTTCGAAACCACTTTGAAGAATTCATCGTCTTTCAGCATGCTCTGGTAAAACACAGGACAAACAAAATGTTTTTACTTCACAGCCACAATAAACTATAATATACACAATGACGTGAACGAGAACTGTTGATTCTCACCGTCAGGTTTTGAATTTCCTCGGAGAAAGCTCCAATCTGTCTCACAGTTCCCTCGGAGTCCTCCATCTGAGAAAATAGAGAAGCAGCTTTAAAACAAAACAAAAAAACCTGACACTCACAGTAGATAATAAAAAACAGATACTTCCGAGAAAACACTGGTTTAAACACACACAATAAAGAACAATCGTGTGTTTTTAGTAAATATGTTATTTTATGATATGATAACATGATTGAGTTCACTCGCCTGCTCGAGCCTGTCGAGGTCGTCCTCGTAGATTTGGAGCTCGTAGCCTTTCTGGAAGCTTCTTCCCTTTGGCATCTCCACGTCCATCGGACACACGTACTCCTCACTGTCCTCATGCTTCTTCTTCCTCAGAGTACCAAAGCTACCAAACGACAGCTTCTTCGGCTGGTAGGAGAAAAAAGGGGGAGAAGACAAATACACATCTTATTTAGCTACTTTTTCTTTAGTTTTATTAAGAGCAGAGTACGTGTTCCATTCAGATCTTTGATATTGCTCACTGCGCTTTTGTAGTACACCGGTAATTTTACCCATTTCTTTAATTTATTATAATGTCATATTTTTTCTTATTGTCTATGATAAATGATGAATGAAAATATATAATGTTGGTGTTTTCTTGGAGGTTTACTGATATTTAACACATTTTCTTTCTGTGTATTCCAGGTACAAGCAGGACTGGAGGATGATCAGTATCCTCAGTATCCCCTGTAGTACCTTGACCTTGGTGGTGGCAGTAAGCAGAGTGTAGTCTGGGTTTTCGAGACACTCCTGTTTGAGCTGCTGGGCCTCGGAGCCAATGAGCAGGTTGAAATGTGTGGCGAGGTGGCGACGCAGCAGAGTCTTGTTTGGGGGGATGTTCAGCAGCAGCGCCATGGTCTCCACGTTGTACCGCGGCTCCAGAACCTGAGGAGAGGGCCAATGTGTGAGGAGTGGGGGATATTTGAGGAGAGTCTGTAATCTCAGGAAAACAGAACAACCGACTCTCTTACCATCAGGCCACCGTGCACACCACTGCCTCTCAGGTTGGGAGCGTATTCAGCGAGATCCACAGAGCGCAGCCACTCCATCACCCTGTGGTTGGTCCACTGTGATATCTCTGCTGGAGAGATGTTGTTCTACAGGCAGGAAGTGGAGAAAAGAGGTGAATACATAGAAACTAACAATAAATTTGAATATAGCTATTATTAGAGGCACGCTGTTAAAACCTCATCAGACGGACGACGACGCAGGCAGTTGGGCTCGTAGTTGTTGAGCCGGAGAACTTGAATAGCTCTTTTGATGCTGAGGTGATGCAGGACGCTTCCCACCTTCAGAGAAAGCAGGTCATCCTGAGGAACAAAGTTAGATGTCAGTGATACAGTGAGTGTATCATTAAATAACCAGAGGCTATCACAGAGGGTGAGACTGTCTCCACTGCAGCTCAGACTCCGTGTTATAAATCTAATGAGAAGTGGCAAAGGAGTTGTCAGAGCCATTTATCTCCGGGGTCTGTGGGGGAAGCGTCTCTTGCAAACACTCACCACTGTCATGTAGTGCAGCATGCGGCCGTCCACTCTCCCCTCATCAAACTGGGTCTTATACTGAGGCAGACCAATGTCATCCAGCCATCCTGAGAGGAGGAATGGAGAAAGCTTCATCAGACAGAAGTCAGGACAGTTTAAACCCTCAACAACACGAGTGGACATATGTTCCCCTCCGTTTAAAAAAGAAATCCCATCAAGACAAGATCACAAAACAACTAGAAACAATTAAACAAGTGTGTTGGGCCAGTAGGTGCTGATAGAATCTGGATTCCTCACTTGTCACCCAGTTGTAGTCCAGCTTTCCCTTATTGTCCTCCTCCTCTGAGCCGAGGGCCTGCAGAGCCAGCTGCAGCTTCTTTCTGTGCAGCGGGTGTTTGATGCCCAGCTCCTGAAACAGCCACAAGTAGACAAGTGAGGACTATGCACCCCAGGGCGCTTCTACACAGAACAGTCCAACACCAACAAGAATACTTCCCCTGTCAGCTATGGGACACTTATTAAATTATTCTGCCTGGTCTCACCCTCTCCAGGTCCTGCTGTGAGGCCTGTAGCAGCGTCTGTCCAGAGGAGATCCAAACACGAGCCATGTTCACGTAAAGACCCAGACCCTGGTCCTGCAGCCAGTTACACACCTGATCCTTAGACCAGCGTGCAAAGGGAGCATCAACCTCACTGAGAAAAAAAAAGTTTAAATTATGAGATATTACATGCTTTGTTATCCTGATGGGATGCTTTGTCCATCGTCCCTGTATGAGCTCTATATTTCATTGTACAGCAGATTGAAAACAAAGAAACCACATTCCGAGTCTTATTATTCAGGCTGAATGCACAGACTCACTTGTTGACTTGCTGGAGATCACGTGACCAGCCCAGTCTGGGTCCCGCTGTGGCTCGCACACCACCACGCTTGAACTCCCCCTCTGGTAAGTTGTCATCCAGGGTAAAAGTGGTAGACTGACTTCTTTTTAACCTTAAAAATATGTCAGTGTTAATATTAAAAACACAAATTAAACTAAATCCATAGTCAGGCATCAGTGGGACTAATAAAGGATCTTATCTGCAGACTTTTATATATTTCTAGCTGATATGACAGAATTCTAAATCTACATCCATTATTCTATTATAACAGCTTTTAAATTGTTAAAATTGTATGACTTAGTAATGAGTAGATTAGTCGTGAGTTACTTAAAATTAAGAGGTTGAGATCCTCACATCATTATCTACTCACTTTCCAAATAGTTTCATAATGCCTTTGGATTTTTTTTTGCCTTCTGGGGTGGTAGGCAGCGTGTTGGTACTGTCACTGTTAGCAGACCGCTGTGGCAGCCCGGCCAGATCCAGATGGTCGGTGCCCTGTTGCTCTGTTTCAGCTACACAAACAAATTCCAACAAAACACCATCAGCATCCGTGTGGGAAACATACACAGATCAGTGGAGACTGAGCCGCTGCCCTGGGCCAGAAAACACTCCTAAAACAGACTGAGAGGTCAGGGCGATGGGCATTAAAGAAATCCCTTATAGTAAACAGTACATGCATTATGTTATGTCTGAATGAGTCTGGAATAATAACCTTTTATTTCATTAGGTATAAATGAAATTAGTTGTTTTGTTTTAGATTTTTAGTTTGGGTATTCTTTGGGTTCGCAACTTGAATTTGCATTTAGGAAGAAAACAGGGTGTAAACAAATACATGCAGGCAAACCAACATACACAATAGACTGGCTGAATGTTGGACAGTCAACATGTGTGCAGCAGAGGGTAGTGACAGGGGTGTGGTTGTTAAAGTGCTGCAGCTACTGAAACGTGATATGATAAATAGATGTCAGTTGATGAATGATTTTAGAAAAAGGCAAAGCCGTACAACCACGCAGGAAATACTCAGTAGTTTGCTTAGCTTTGAAAACTACTGCAACGCTACAATGACCCAAGGTCAATACTGTACCTAGCATAGGGGCACTCGCACTCCGGCTGCGGTCTTCATGTGTTACAAAGCACACGCAACACACGACAGGGTCCAACAGAGAAACAACAAGACAAGAGGGCAGATATAATTGAAATGACAACAGGATTGGGAAGGTGGAAAAAAACAGACATGTACAGTTCACACACAAACACAAAAAACAAATGCACAGGACGAAGGGCACACCACAGCACAGACTTCCATAATTAAATGGGGACCACAGGTTGTGGAGGCTGCAAATTATGGTCCATAAAGTGTACACCATGGGTGTGGCTTGAGAAAATAAAAAGTGGTCATGGGTAAAAACGAAAAATCTTCAAGAAAATCTCACTGTCATAAACATTCAGTCAGCTCCACAGCTCTCCTCACCTAACACAAAGTAAACTAAGTTGCTAAGTTATATGCAAAGATCTTACCAAGGTTGGCCGTGCTGCCAGACTTTTTGCCACCACGGATCTTGAAGAAACCTTTTCCAAAAGATGATCGAGCTTTTCTCGAGCCAAAGCTGTCGTCCTCTGTGTTGGCGGGCAAAGTGGCCGAGGGACTCATAGGTGGCTTTCCACTCATCTTACCGTTCTCCTCACTTGGGCTCTGAAAGAAGGAAAAACATTACTCACAGACAGAATCAATGTTTACACATATTTAGCTGGAAGCTCTGGTTAAGTAGAACACTCTAATAGAGTTGGCTAATTTGATTAATTTATAATATAAGAACATTAGTCTGATATACATTTATATATATATATTTCACAAAGGACTTCTTTCCACATATAACTTTTTTTGGTCTTACTTTTTCATTATTGCCCTTATCGATCTTATCCAGCTGCTCCTGGCTGCTCGTCTTTGTGGTATCTTGGTTACTGAAATGAGAAACCACACCAATAAACACTTCATTCATGGCAGAGAGGTTGAGATAGTAAACGTGTGTCACATGGTGATTAGAACCGGCAGTGTGGTGATACAGGACATGAACTGCTGTTACACACATTGTTCTCATGTGTTAAGTATAGAGGGAAACTGTTACAGCTCCTCAAACCTTGTACGACTTCAGCCTATAGACAGAGAACACTACTGTGTGCAATGTGCGCCGCTCAGGACATGTTCAACAATGATTTATTAACTCAGTAAAGTTTAAAAACTAATACAGACCCTCAAATGACCCACATCAGCTACAAATTGGGCATTTCATTTATTCATATATGGTTATGAGTAGTGTTAAAGTTATGATATTCAGTATCTACTGAGTAAAGTAAAGCATAGAATTGGAGTGGGTTCAGTCAGTTCAGGTTTTACCTCTCCATGTCTGTTGGGGAGGACTCAGACACTCGTTCTGGGTCGGAGGGGCTCGGTGTAGGTGAAGACTCGTCACTCAATCCATTTAGACTTTCCAGCTAAGCACAGATCCGAATGAGAGAAGAGGATAGGCGAAATAATACTACTTAGAGCTCAGAGTCTTAAAACATGATAGAAGAAATCAACACACACGACTGCTGGACTGACAGGAGAAGTTATTTCATTAATTGGACCTCGTGCCCTTCAACGCTCGTATCCCAAGTGTGAAATTTACCAGAGTTAATGATGTTTTTCTGACCACTTTAGAGTTTTATGTGATGTGAAGCAGCTCGAGGGCAGGAAAGGTACAGAGCGATAACCAATTAACAACGAGCACTAAAACAGGAAGGAAACGCCACTATAATAGTTTAAGGTTTCCAATAACCTAAAGTCTTAAATCTCATTCTACATTTTGAGAATTTAAATTAAAAATAAATGATATTTCAATACAAACCAGCAATATATTATTAAAATGTTGTGCTGTAAACCATTTGAATTTACTTTAACCCCTGACTTGTGATAGTCACACTACATCATATGATTCTGTACAAACCTCATCCGGACTCATCCTTTTCAGTTGCTGAACATCTGCAGCCTCATGCCTTTCTGGTTCAAAGGACATGGGGATGTTTAAGAACGCAAGTGAAGCATCACCAACATACTCGTTCTCTTTGGTTTTCTCTGGAGAGGAGAACAAATAAGAGACAACTGAAATTACTGTATACTTTGACTAGTAAAATAAGAATCTGCCCATCCCAGAGAAATAGGTTAAACAGTCTCTGACAGAGAGATCCCTCTCTTTTGGATTGGGTAAAGTGAAAAATGCTTACATGCTGATGAATAACTTACATTCGACCTGTGGTCAAATGTAAACCTGTCAAAATTAAACATATTGCTTGAGCAACTGACCTACTTTCGTCAGCAACATTAAAAGGGTCAGTGTGTAGGATTTTTGTGATCTATTGGTAAAGTTACATGTTGCAGCTGAAGACACGTCCCACTCCAAACATGAAGGAGGACCTAATGTTGTAGTAGTTCTCAGTTGTCATAAAAATTCAAAATCTGTTTTGTTTGTCCATTCTGGGCTACTGTAAAAAGACATTGTAGCCTCCGTAGAGAGGACTTGCTCCTGAGGTTGAAATACAGTATTTAAATATAAAAAGGCCCATTCTGGGATAAAGAAAACAACAATTAATACAATTTAGGTGAAACTCACAAGTGAAAACATCACTAGGATTATTTTATATAAAATTTCTGGATCCCTTTCACCTAAATCTTACAAACCGAACCTTTAAATGTCATCATTCATCTACTGAGTCTCACCTTTCTTCCCCTGCACTGACATCACCATGTCTTGGACTTTCTTGTACCGTAACAGCGACTGTTTTAGTTCCTCAATCTTACGATCCTGCAAAGACAAAAACAATTTAAAACGCACAATGAGGACACGCATTCAGGAGTTGAATCAATTGATTTGTTTGCAAGTGACAACTTTTCAAATGTACCTTCTCTTCATTGGCTGCCATCAATGATTCAACTGCCTTTTTCATTCTCTGCACTTCCACATCTATTCAGGTTGAAACAGTGATTACAGACGAAGAAGAGTTGAGATTACAGTGTTTTAGGAGGGTGAGAAGAGGGGATGCACAAATTGCCTGAACACACAGGGTGCAACTGAACTCAGACCAAACTGGCTGGAATATTCCTGACAGTGATTCCAGTAACATCACAGCCACTTTCTTTGATTTTCCAAGAATCTTTTGAACATCCTTGTGTGAGCAGGTGGACATATTTCACGCCTGTAGAGCATTTTCACTTTTCAGAACGCACACTTTGCCACAAAGCTGAATCAGCAGTAGACCCTCCACATACAGAGAGTTGGGAATTAATTTAATTTACAACCAGATAAAAATAAACTAATGTTTTGTTCACAACCTCCTCTGCTAAGTTTCGACCTATATCCTGAGTATATTATATTAGCCTAAAATGAGATATAACATACAATGTGGAATTCTAAAAAGTTTTAATTGACAGACTATTAGTAATAATTTCTCAAACTTTCTATACACGTTTTGATAATATTGATGTTGTGAATTATTTTGGCCATGATGATTATTAACTAAAAATGGACACATTCTCTTAGCAGTGTGAACTTCAATGTGTCCTCCTGAGTGTCATATTCCCAAATACTGATGAGTAACATCTACCTGTTGATGCAGGTTAATATCAGGGCCGTTCTTAGGGAGGGAATGTGTGCACTGAGGGGGAAAATAAAACTGCTCTACTCGGGTGAAGGATCACTGACGGGGCAAGGTGCAGACATGAAGACAACACTGATTAACAAAGATCCTGTCACACAGCACTGCACATGACAACATCAAAGGTTAGCAGAGCACACACTGGTTGTTGGTGTGAGCAGTACAGAGGAGGATGGTGCAGATGATTATTATTGGAGGACATGAAGAGGGAGGATGAGTGAGCAGCCTGAATAGTTATGACAAACAGTTCATTCCTCATTCCTGTTGAAAACAGAGAAGCAGACATTCCTTGTTGCTGTTCCAGGCTGGACACTAAAAACACACCGATAACACACACAGGCTTTTGGATGACCGTGGATTCGTTCAGCTCAAAATGGGAAAACTAAAAGTGTCACAGAGGTGTGGTGCTCTGTGGTCGGGTATTAGCACTCTGATGGGTTATAATGGACAAGCAGAGTTCACATGGCTCATGCTCGTTCATGCAAACAGGGGTTGAGATGGGTGCAGTAATTAAGTGCAATGATAAACACAAACATAAAACCCCCCTTACGTTTCTCCTTCAGCCTCTTTCTAAGAGTTTCATCTGGATGAGACACTAAACAGGACAAAGAATTATGAAACAAACACTGGTTGGTGGCGGATTCTGTTGTCGGCTTTGCTACGTATAAACAGAAATGACCACTCAATCATATTAACATCAAGTTGAATATGTGAGGTTAATCATCATGCATGTTTGTTTTCAGACAGGCTTGTGATTCAATGGACACCCCCACCTCTCTCTGAGGGATCTGCACTGCTGAAGGCCATGGCATTGAAGCCCGTCTCATCCTGTAGCCTCCTCATCTCTCCGTCTCTGCCCTCCAGCTGCCTTCTCAGAATGGCGAGGTCCTCCTGTTCAACAGAAGACAACAGTTAGGACATTTCCTCCGCCACCGCACCGCAACACTACAAACAAACCACAACACAAGGATTCACAGATGATGACGTGGTGTACAAACACACGCAGGCCACACCTGCTCTGCTGTGTGTGGGGTGCAGGGAAAGCACTTATGGCTGGGAGGGCTGAGGGAATGGCAAATACAGGAACAATTATATAAATTAAAAAAAGTACAAGGTTAATTGACCGGAACAGGAATCACGCATGGAGACTAATTAGATTGTAAAGAGATTTGAATGAAGGACATTAGCAGGATGAGGGAAAAGAGGGAAAAAAATATAAGTTTTTGGGAAAAAGCTAAATTAAGATATAGCTCTCATCTTGAAAACATAAATGATTAAACTGGTGTTTTGTTAAAGTAGAATCAAAAGGAGCTCACTGTACTTTACTATTCATTTAACCTTATGGCACAGTTTAGTAAATCAAGTAATTTCATTCTTTGCCAAAAATAAAATTCCTACAGAGCTTTTCTAGTCGTGACCACTCAAAGCGCTGTCCACTAAAAGTTACATTCACACACTCATTCATACAGTGCTTCTATATGCAGCACTTTTTTTACCACATATACTTCACACACTGACAATTCAGCCATTCAGGGTTCAGGTTCTTGCACGAGGACACTTTGCCATGCAACATGACATCATTCTGCCTAAAAGGGTGAAAAGAAAACTACTGCAAAGCAGATTTCCGGATTTTCCTCCTCAAACATAAAAACAGAGCAGGAGCCAAAGGGAGAGGTCAAAACCATAATCATATGGCAAGCACGACAGTCATCCTGAGAAAAGCCAACCTTCATAGCCTGGAGTTTGTGCTCCTTCCTCTGTTTCTCATACTGCATCTGGCCCATTTTGATTTTCAGGCTAGAAAGCTTGGCCATTAGCAACTAAGCAGTAGAGAGACAAACCAGGGAAGAAGGTAGAGATAGGGGTGCAGGAAGTGAAAGATAAAAGCGGTCAAGAAGGTTAAATACCTGAGTTTCAAACCAAGATATTTCGAGTAAAAAGTACATTTAAAAATGGACATTGGTGATCAACAGTCAAAAGTAAATGGCTATTGCAAAAGTCTTCCCCTTTAGGTTTCATCCAAGATAAAACATGCAAAATAATAACAACTCATATCCAGTGAACAAGGGATCCTACAGATCGAATGGAGTCATCTCAATCATATACAACTTAATAGAGTCACTGGATTCTGTGAACAGGAACACATTAATAAAATCATACTGGGAGCAGTTATCAGAAGCAGACAGTGATGTTGATAAGATGTTTTTGAATAAACCCATAATAGATACAGTAATTCAGGAGGGACAACATTGAAATAATACAACGTTAGCCATGAATAGTATTTATATGAACACTAAGAAACTCACCTTTGTTGACTTAAGTTTCTTTTCGAAAAGTAGTTTCTCACTCTCCATGTCTGTCAACCTGTACCGCAGTTCGTTAATTTCAAGAATCATATCCTGAAAGAAGAGAAAGTGCATATCACAGAAATATGGTGAAATAGGTTAACTACTGGATACACCTTTAAGTTATATTTATACCTGTTTAATTAGATGTACATCTGTAAATATATATTCATGTTCTGTGTAGTAAAACCTGGACATGAATCATTTGTTCCTGCTTAACATTATGATGCGTTCGAAAGTGTTCCAAGATTTCTGCATGGTATCTGGGAGTAGTACCCCCCCCACATCTTATCACATTAAATGCTGTAAAGCTTTTGACCAAACTTCAAATAAGGTCCAGCAACGTCTATGATGATTCATTTTTAATGGAAACTAGCACAGCAGGCGGATTTCTCTTGGTTAGTCAGGTGAATGTTAGTTTCTTTTTCTAATGTTTTGCAGCTGCTTTGAGGCCGACAGTAAAAATCTGATGTCCCTCTCCCACACAGGTGTAAGACATCATGAATAAGAGTGTGTGTGTGTGTGTGTGTGTGTGTGTGTGTGTGTGAACTTGGACTACAAATTACCTCACATACCTCACTGTCCCTAAATCTGTCATCAAAGTTCACTCTGTCCTTGTCAATGTTATTGAGCTTCAGCTTCAGGTTGGACACTTCAGAGATCAGCTCATGCTTCTGGGTCTCCAGAGAACTTCTGCACAGAAGCTCCTACAATGATAAATAAAGACTGTTATATATAAAAAGCTTTTGTAAATTAGACTCCATTTATATTGCCCTTGTGGTCTCAAAGTAATGTACACTAAAAGATACATTCACACACATGTTTATACAGCGCTTTTATATGGAGTACTTTATCTATCACACATCATTTACACTGTGGGGGTTTAGGGCCTTTCCCAAGGACACTTTGTTGGGCAGCCTGGAGGCAGGGGATTAAAACCAAACTCCGGTTGTGGACGACTTGCTCTTCCTCCTGAGCCACAGCCGACCACAAAGCTTCCATGTTCACATTATTTAATAGCACTATGGGTGAAGGTGATGATAACATGTCCAAAGGTCACTAAAGCATTGTGTGTAGTCTTGTTGACAGTATAATGATGATGAACAAAAATTACAATGGCTCAGTGCTTTGAGCTAAAGGAAGACAAGGACAGTTGCCAACAGGATATAAATAGCCGACAGCAAACACAATCAAGTGATAAGAGGAAAATAACTCACATCTTCTAGCTTAAAGTCACTGTCCAGTCAACACCAGTGCAAAACTTTCCCAACTGGGTGACTCCTGAACTGCATTATATATGAATTCCATGCATGCACACAAACCTGTTGCAGCATCTCCTCAGTGGCGTTGAGTTTCTCTCTGTGCTCCTCCAAACACGAGTCCAGATCCCGAATCTTCTCTCCCTGAGCTTCCACCTGGTCTGTCAGCACACTCACCTGCATGGAACCATATCATTACTCTATATTTTTATTTTAAAAGACACATTAAAAAGGTCTGTGTTGTAAAAATAGAAACGTTAGATTTGAGTTCCTTTGACTTTGTTAAAACTGGATGGGTACCTGAAGCACCAGAGACTCCTTATCGCTTTCAAGTCGGGAAAGCCTTTCCTGGTAGTGGTCACCATTACCCAGAGAGACATGTCCATTGGACTGCAGGGACAGAGGGAAACATGGATTAAACAAAGAACCATAAGAGATGATTTTAAGTTCAGACATGGGAAAATTGCACCGATGAGTTAATTAATTCTGCTGTTTTTTAAAAAGGTTTCAGTGAAATGATCTCAGATGAACTGTTTCATATCAAAGTGTGACATGTTACACTGCATTACTCTGCTCAAACAAAACCTTAGATGGCTGAGTAGAAAGCTCACATTCACTCTGCTTTACACAGAGTGAGTTACAGCATTACACAAAAACTCAGTCATTTATCTGGCCTACAGCCCATCACTCTCCAAAACAACACTCTGGTTCCCAAGCGGCTGGCGTCCTCCTTGAGGCACACTGGCAGAGACATTGACAACATCAGCATTTAATGGTGCATTCCCAGGAAACCGTGTAGAAAGGGACAGTCTTGTTTTCGCTTAGCAAACAAGTCGTTTTTTTTTCCTTAGACACAGGTTTGTTTGCCCACGTTTGTCTGTTTTAATGAAACACACACAGTGAGCTTATCAAGCAGCAATCCAGATGTGCTAAAAGCTTGTTTGGAGCACATCCTGTTCCATTATCTCAGACAAACCCCGATTACATAACCTTTCTAACATCAAGTGTTTCTTCATTCAATCATATCAAATGTGTGTAATAAAGAGAAAATCTCAAAATAACTCAACTTTAAAAAGAGCTAATAATATCAGCACATACAGGATGGAGCCACTTTCAAGATGTTCATGGCAACAAGAATCCCATCTTTTAAGTCTAGATTGATCAGTTATGTAAAAAGTGCCCTGAAGCTACACAGAGGATAACAGAAGAAATATTGATGTAGTATGCAAAATTTGCTTTTTCCTGGTGCCAGTTTGATTACTAAATCTAGTCAATGACACTAGCACTGTTATTTTACCGATGTTATGAGTCAAATGTAAATAAATTTGACATATGAGCTCCTCACCAGTTGACCATGGAGCCACTCGACCAGACTGTCAGCTGTGGAGTCAGGGATCTGGCAGCGCAGATTCTCCCTTTCCTCTGTGTCCATCATCTCCAGGACGCTTCTCAGGTCTTCCAGAAGGTGAAGCGCCCGCAGGCTGCCCATGAAGGGGGAGGTGGGCGACTGGCAGTCGAACATCCCGTTGGAGTAGTCCAGAGCCTTTGAACCTGAGGTGGAGCAGAAGAAAATATAATATGAGGATCAAGAATTAAAAGAAAGACAGACGCACCGTCTCATACTTCACTGTGTTCTTATTTATAAAAGAAGAGAATAGACTTTTATGTAGCTCAGGTTCTCATCGTGATTAACGCATATTGAAAATATTAATTGTGACAAACAAGGGTCATGGTTTGATCCTCGGAAGCCACATGTTTTTAAGGCCTTTGTGGGAAATTATGTTAAGGCACTCCGTTGGTGTAATGAATGTAACAGTGCAACATGGGAGAACATGGCTTAGAGCTACATATTCTAAATGAGGACACAGAGATTGCTGCACTCTCATATCCAGAGGTCACGTGACTACTATCTAAATGTCAACCCATGACAAAACGGCAAAGTATCTTTTATCACCATTTATTCAGCCTCAGAGTTACACAGCAGAAGCATTGCTGTTTTAAGCTTTAAATGAATGGATATAAATAAACTGATTTACATATAACTGCCTGAATGAAATGTTATGCTGCTGCTTGGAGCTGTCAGAGAACGTTACCTGCTATAATGCCATCCATCTGCTCCAGGGCCGCTGCCAACATGTCACTGGCATCAGCCATCATCTTCAATCACTGATAAATCTGGAAGGAAACAATCAAACTTAAGCAGCACTCTGTGTGTTTAAGTCATTATGAACTTCCTTGATATGATTGTCAAAAAAATGCCCGATAATTAAAAACCAGCTTAAGCAGTGCATTGAAATTTGATTTATTAAAAAACTTGATCAAACGCTTTGCACTTTAAACGTGTACAGGAACATGAAGGATTATAAAATCAAAACATTCTTCTTTATTGTGACTACAAACCCAGATGTGTGATGTACTGATAATAGTTTAGTCTATGGGACAACAAGTCCCTGTGTGCCTGGGATAAGATACAGATGTAACTATCAACAGTGTAGGAAGAGGACTAATCCTGCAAACCTGTGACCAGTGTTTAGCTTTCTAGGCTTCAAAGTGCAGTGATGTTGGTGTTAAGCATGTCATTACAAAAAGGTCCCCACCCAGGAATTAGACTAAAACTGCAGCACGTCCTGAGCAACCCTCCATGTCTAAAAAGGACTGCGTCCGGTATAACAGCACGTTAGTGAGATGGATTTGTCTGTTTAAAAAAGGATAAGCTGAGCGATCCGTAAGAAAAGTCCATCCATCTAAATGGTTACATGATAACCAGGGTACATGCACTGCTGAGTTGTTCTGTCTTATGTAAATTATTTCCCGGTAAGACAGATGAATAATGTATTTCAGAATATCAATCAGGCCATTTACGTTTAATATTGGCACAATGAATGTCCTGCCTATGGGACACTGGACTTTTGTGTGGAGCTCAGTGGAGACACATTTTAGTGTCCCAGTGTTGGACATCTGCCAAAACAGCACAGCAGTTCCTTTCTCTGTGGGTGTTTAAATCAAAAGACACAACACACACACACGCACATGAACACACAGTTCTCCACGCTGCTTTTAAAAGGATAAAGATCCAGCTTTATTATCATTAAGATGACTCCTCATTATATCTCTGTTTCTTGTTTACACTGAACCCAACAGGCTGGCATATTGGCGCCATGGTGTGCGACTTTACACAACATGGCATTTCAGAATCAGAGGTGTGAGATGTAACACAATGGTTGATTCTTTAGCCCTGATGTTGATTCAGCTCTGTGACTAACTTCACAGCCTGCAAAATGGCAAAACATCAACACCCCCCCCCATCCCATGTTTGTGACATTTGCTCGAGTCTCCAGCTTGAACTGCAACAACTTAACCTAACCCCTGTGATCCGTTATGTAAACCTAACCTTACCCTCAACTTAAAACATTTCTTCTTAATATTTAATGACTTACATAATGGGAACGTGTGTTTCGTCCATAAATAAAACCTAGAACACACACACACACACACACACACCTTTTCCTTTAATCAGCTGCCTCCCATCCTGGGAGTGGCCAACACTGGGACATAGGACCATTTTCAAACCTTGTAGAAACCACCCACAGACCATACACTGTTATTTCAGCATTCCTGTGGTCACGTTTTCCGTTATGTGTAAAATAAGCATGCACTAAAACACAAGAATCGTCACAACACACAGAAGGCCATGGGGAGATGAGAGGAACCAGCAGGCCACCAGTCAGCTCCGTAATAAACTGCTCAGTGGTTTCTGAATGTGGGTAAAAATACTTCTCTCGGGCTGCCTAAAGTAAATGTCTGTCCCACTTCTCAAACAAATGGGAAAAGCAGATATACATATACCATGACATTTAAAAAGGCCCAACTGTATATAGAACAATTATTTCCAACCTGGGTAAAATGTACAAAATCTACTGAGTCATTTCAAAAGGTGACATTTAAAGAAAATGTCAAGCCCACTGAATTGTGAATTACCTACAATCAGCAGTAGCACATCAGGGACTTGTCAGAAAGAAGTGTAACGTTAGACAGACGCAGAAGGAGATCAAGAAAAATGTGAGAACTAAATTTCTCCAAACACACTGATGCAATTTGTTATGCAAAAATATTATATGAAGAGACATGTACAGTCATTTTCATTGTATAATAACATGTCTTTTTCCACTCCATTGATTCATAATTTCCATGAAATCTAACAATCACCATCTTGAGACAGAATCCACGATTAAGAAGAATGATTAAATTCAGAAATAATAAGCAACTTGCTTGAAGACTTACAAATGAATGGCAGCGTGTTAGTTTTCTGTAAACGTCAACAAAATTATGCAACGGTCTCCACTGAAACCTGGATTGATTTTACTATTCTAACGGACTGACAACTTGAATTCATACATGAACAGCAGATTAAGAACAGATTTTCATTAATGTGACATCTTGGACAATTTATCCATAGCAGTTGTGGATCATTGGAAAAGGAGAAGGGAAGAGGCCCAACTTCATCCAGCTCACTTCCCTCTAGAGTCAACAGCAGAACTCCAGTCTTTACAGAGCCTGGATTGTGATGACTCACATTGGAGCATAGGGCTGGAGGGCATCCCCCTTAAAAAGAACCTGAGTCAGATTTTCTCTTACACGAGACGGGCAAATATGGGTACGGTTAACACATGGCTTTTAGAAAGCATACCTCAAACACACCGACCAAGACCAGACATGCTGCTTGGAAAAACCTGCTGTCCATGTGTCAGTCGGTGTTAAGACCATGCCTGTGTCCTGGATGAAGCAGTAGAAGTTCTCACAGAGTCCAGCACAAAGAACATCTAATTACAGAGAAGTGCACCGTGTCGGGAGCTGGGATGCCTCCATGGTTGGGGAATCAAGGGTAAACAAAAGAGAGCTGTAGACCAAGGAGAGGAGGTGATTTCACCTGCACGGGCTTTACTAAAAAAGTGTTTTGTCTGTTCAAACAATGGTGGAAAATGTACTTAACTGTTATATTTCAAAGAAGAGCAACTAATGATCACCTGTACTAGAAGAACATTTTCAGCTCTATCGTGTTTTGAAGAATCAAGGATGACGAGATCTGTACCTGTGTTGGCTCGGCCCTGAAGTATCCATCTGCACAAGCCAACTATAAAAGGAGACATCTCAAAGATCCCAACAAGCAAGCATCACTCTCAAAAACAAAGTGTCACTGTCTGCCCTAGAAGAACCACTTACACCATCCAGAGGACGCATACAGAGGCCTATTGTTCGTGGTATCAGGGTATTTTGACTGTAGGACAAGGGGCAGACAAAAGATGAATACACAAAGCAAAGCTACAGTCTGCACAACACTACAGCACCTGCCTGCCTGCAGCCTGTCTCCAGATCCGAAGAGCCACAGAACAAAAACATTCAGAAAGCAATCTTGCCCTTTGGTGAAAACAGGCATATAATTCATGGAGACATGCAGAGAATAATGAGCACAAGGGGGAGAGTGGACCGCTATAATGGCTTTTCAGATCCATCAGCTTCGGTCCCTTCAGGCAGAGAGATTCTACGTAACCCATCCTCGCTGGACACTGCACAGAGAGGGCTCTCGCACACACACACACACGAAATGGAAAACAGAATAGAAGACTCAGAGCCACTTGTCTCAGAGTGGAAAAAAGTGTTTACAGCAGTCATGCATCTGGCTTTAACAACCTGCATTGAAACTGGTTAGACTGGTGGTAAAATGGCCTGGGGAGACAGGAATTTACAATTCAGACATAACTCATACAGCACTTTCCTTTAGCTATTTTTATCCCGATGACAAAGATAAATCCGTTTCTGTGGATATGAGGAGATGTTCCAAGCCCCACCGCATAATGACACTTTCCTTGTGTTTTGAGTCATGCAGGCCTGGACTAAGTGTTTACCTTCACACAAAGTTTCCATGAACGAAAAAGCCTAATTCTGTCTTGCATACCTCATCCTGTTTTACCTCACACAGTGAATCCTCTATTCTCACTGAAAACCCCAGAGAACGCTTAAGAGTAGCTTCTGTGGGTGTATTCTGGCCCTGAACACAGTGGTGTGTCCGACACAGGATGCTTATGATAATTGCATTAGGGCCACAATGACTGCTACGGTTTAATCTCGTGACAGAGCTAATGTTATTGTCTCCCAGTTTAAGGGTGCATGAAATGAAGCCAGGGGGCTGCGTGTCCAGTGATTCACAGACACAGTAGAGGCATTCATCAGCTGCCTGCAGGTCATCGCTCTGGAATAACCTGCAGCTATTTCCAACCTGTGAAAGCAGGCAGAATACACCATCACTAACTTTAAAAAAAGGTACACAAGACTGAACAGTAATAGGATTGTGAATCTCCACATTTTCTCAATCTTAAAAAAAACTAGAACTATAAATAGAAGAGGCACATGTGGGTGATGCAACGTAAACACACTGATCCAAAGATGGAAATTGAGTTTCTGAGTTAAAGAGCCTCCGTGTGATAAGATCGTCCAAGAATCTTTTTCTGCCTGCACACGTGTAAAAGATCAAATAAAAATAATTTATGTGGGACAGCAGCACACATTCTTTTCACATTACTCACAACTGCACTGTGTGTACCTTTACGTGATGTTGAGCTTTAATGCAAAAAGCAATGAAAAACGCTGAATAGTGCACCTGTGTTGCAGAGAGTTGGGTAATGTTAACAGCTGAAGGTTTACACAGTTGTTTTGCTGTGTATAACACTGAGTCTACTTGATGCAGGTTTGCAGTTCAGCTTCAACCTTTATTATCACACCACTTATATAAATTCCTTGCATTTTTTTACTGCAATCTAAGGAACAGGGGCTTTCCCTGAAAATCTGAAGAATAATTGGCCTTGTTGAGGAATCCCCCAAATCACACAGGGAAACATCTTCAAATTCCACATCTCAAGAGCTCGTCAAGACTCAACTGCACAAAATAAACTGAATCCACTATTTAACTGATATTCATAGGGATATATAGTGAGTACTTCTACAGGGTCATTAACTTGAGTCTTGTCCCTGGAGTGCAGAAAACACTGTTTTTCTGGAAACCATTTGGAGAAAGGGGAGAGTAAACTTTAAAGAGGTCGACAGGAGGACAATGCAACAGCTGATCAAATTTCACACGTGGAAAAAGGAAATAAAATCTCCAGACACTAAAGCACTAAACTAGCTCACTTAGTTTTACAGTGTGTTTCTACTCAAGTCGGGAGAACAACACCTAAACGCAACTTCAAACCAAGACAACATGTCCAAATATTATAATCTCATATTGGTCGATTACACCAACTCTCCTATTGAATGTAACAGGGATATTTCCTGAAGACAGATTTCTGCTCCTGGGTGGATGTGGAGGTTGTAAACTCTTATTACAGAGAAACAAAGAAAGAAACGCTTAAAAACTGTAATTACATTGCTATTGATTCGTGTTATTTGTACAGCACTCACACCCACTATCTCATAAGTTTACATAGTAAGATTGAGAGCTAACAATATTATAGAAAAACCCAAACGATCCAACAACAAGCGAGAAGCAGAACCAGGGTGGGCAGACAGATGCCTCGACCGGTAGTTGGGGTGGACGAAAATGGGGGTGGAGGAGGAATTTGATTGAAATTATCCAGAGACAAGTCAGTGAAATAGTTTCCTTGTCCAGCTCAGCTCAAACCGGATGAAGTGTAAAAAGAAGTAGCCTCGGGCTGTGGGAAGAACGAGCCTCAGCGTGAAGAGCTGACGTTTCACTGACTTCTGCCGTCATACGAAGTTTCTAGACAATCAACCTCAACATTAAACTGTTATCACGAAGTTAAGTCTAAATACAAGTTGCCAGCAGCTTTTCTTACCGTGCAACGTGTTTAAAAAAAAGTGACTCCCACGCGGGGATTTAACTACCGGTAACTTGTTGTAGGAGATGATGATGCACCCCCCCCCTCCCCGGTCCCTGAAGGCATCCCGTTCGCACCCAGCACCGCGGGCAGGACCGTCAACACAACACACAACACAACGTTGACTGGAAGAATAACAAACTATTTTTAAAAAGTGGACAAACGTTCCCTCCACGTCCCCGAGGAGCCGCCGCAGCTTTGTTCGCTTCGACTCCCGAACCCGAGTTAGTGGAAACAATCACGACAGAGTCACTCACCGCCGCTCCGCTCCGCTCGTAGAACTGTGGGATGTTTCCCGTTAGTTTGCCTCGTTTTCGCCGGTTTTTTAAAACCAACTCCGCGGTGTCCGGTTCGTCGACTGCTCGGTGCCCGCCAGTGCTACGCTTCCCCCTGGGCCGTACACATCGCTACGCCATGATGTCGGGAGTGACGGGGGCTCGCTGGGAAAAACTTCGGGACGTCACCGCTGGAAAATCCCGCCCTGCCGCCGCCTGGACTCCCTGGGCCCGGATCCCGGAGCGGCTGCTTTTATATGACCGGAGTCGTGGCGCGTTCACCGGAGCACGAGCACGATGGGACACGAGAGTCCTTCTACCAGATGAGAAAAAACTAAATCACCGCTAATCTCAACAACGAGCGAGACACGGAGTACTACTTTAAAAAACAACAACAACAACAACAACTCAGACAAATTTTTTTTGTCTGTAACACAACCAGATCAAACAAGACACATCAGTCGCTTCCGATGCACAACTACCGTGTTAAAAGAAAACAATGGAGATTTATCACGTTTTTCCTGAAACACGAAAGCACCAAAATTCCTCAAAGTCTGGGAGGTGCCAGCGTGTCAATCTCCAACGAGCACAAGCGACCCCTGGTGGTCTGTAGGTGTCACAGTACTTGAACAAAATTGCAAAAATAGTCAAATACAGGTATACGTAGTTGTAATGTTTTGTTTAAGTAAAAGGACAATTCTTTCTAGAGCACATCCCTTTAAATTAGGTAAGTACGGATTTAAAGTTTAATTAATACTTCCCTCTCTCAGACCATAGTCACCACAAAGTGCCTCACATAAATAAGATTACACCAGAAAACAGAGAGACAATGAAAATCGATGAATACAAAGGACCAGTGTGAATTTACTGGTTTTCAGTCGTTTTTTAAAGGCCTCAAAATAATAAGGTTTACATGTAGTGATGGATGGTTACAATAATTCCAGCTGAACTGAAGTAAATGTTTAAAGGATACAATTAAAATACAAAAGAAAGGTACCTCTACCTTATATTTCAGTACATGTACGTCATAAGGATAAATCATCTACCATCGAGGCCCTGAACCTATCAGCAGACAAGGTATTTATGTATTCTCTAAATTTATTCTGGATTTTCTAATAGTGTAAAATAATCTGGTCACAATTGCAGGGAAGAGACAATAATACAAGAAGGACAAATAGAGTTTCATTGTGTCATTTTATGTATTATTTATTTTATAAGGAGATGCATTCAGGCACAGAAAAAAAAGACAATATCATCAAACACAACACAATGCAGCCAAATAAAACAATAATAATTAATACTGTGACAAAATAACTGTATTTCCATTTCCTGGTGCTCGCCAGCGTCTTGGGTGAAGTTACCCAAATGACATCGATATCATTTGTCACAGAAAATAGAAACTGTGTTGCTGCAACGATTCTTGGTAATTTCAGTTTGATAATTTCTCCGAACTGATTGAATGGAATACCCCACCGAGGGTCAGCCATGGGTCCCCAAACCGGAGTGGCTCCTCTCAGGCCTCTCCACCTTCACGGTGCTGGGGTCACATTCCAGCATCTCTCTGATCCAATCATCGTCCAGCGCTCCCTCTATGAACTCCTCCAGACTGATGTTGGCTACACACAAAGAGCACAGGACAGACTATTAAAATCACAGGCTTCTGTTTCTTCCTAAATGTATACCTGCAAGTGTTTGAATCATTGAGTGGGAGGGTAATATGTTTTAATCTTTTAATTTTTATGTTTAACTTAAATTCTAAAAGATGAGCATCACTTCAATATCAATTTTATTCTAATTTCTATTTGTATTTATATAACATATTAACTTAAATTGAACACATTTTATTCATTTGAGTGTTACCAATTTCTATTGGCAATATTTAAATGTGTTGGTAGCGATTACATTTTTTATTTCCCTTGTATTCCTGGAGAATACTTCATGGATCTTGTTGAAAGTAATCAGGAATAGTAAGGGGACCCATATTTATCAGTGTGTAAATAAAAATCTGGATCTAGTGAATTTAAATGTGCTTTCATAAGGGGAATGCTGGGCCTTGGTGGGGGTGCTCCCTGAGTGCCCTTCTCCTTCTACATGGATCTTAAGTCCTTTACAGAAACATAACCTGAGGACATGAGGTCGGTCTACTGAAAGGAAAAAGTGACATCCATTGTTTCAAGCTGAAATAACACTGCACCACGATTTCAAGCAGAAAGAGGAAACTATTTCTTCACCGTTATTGTCTTTATCTAATCTCACAAATATCCTGTTGGTACATTCTTCAGCTGTGAGTGGGTTGGGCTTGGTCAAAGCAGCGGCTACGCTCATCTTATAAACTGCCTGTGAACAGAGAGAACAACACAGAGGATGAGCTTCAAACATGTGACATGTATGTGTGACACAGGAAAGTGCACTCACATGCACACACACACACACACCTGCATGATCTCCAGCATTTCCTCCCTTGTTATGGCTCCGTCTCGGTCTTTGTCATAAAGCTTGAATGACCAACCCAGTTTGTCCACAGCTGAACCGTCAATCAGCAAACTGATGGCCATGACGTACTCCCTGAAATCCACCACCCCGTCCTGCAGGAGACAACCTGCATTAACAGCTTTGTTTATGGGATTTAAAAATAACACATCGACATCTATTTAGATGCCACCAATAACAATTAAAACAACAACAATCCTGAAATACAATTGTAATCAATGATTGAATAATAACATTTCAATAAATATTGATGTATTTTCTATGTATAGTGAAGGCACAGTGAGGAGGTTTAACACAATTGATTTCAGATTTGAGCAATATTTAGCTGTTTATCATTTTCATAAAGAAGTGTTTCAAACCACAACATTCATTCAGGAGTTAAAATCTCTCTTTAAATCTAGAAGAAATAATAATAACAAGTAAATCAAATAAAAATACACCGATGTGTCCTTCAGAGTAGTTTTTCTCACCCCGTTATTGTCCAGCGTGCGGAATACCTGCTCTGCATACTCAGCTGACTCACTGCCCACTGTCCCATTGCAGAAATGCCTCTGAAACTCATGGAGAGTGATCTGCCCGCTGGGACATTCATGCATAAACTTCCTGTGACAAAAAAAGAAAGGACCTTTATTTAGCTTTAAACCCTGGAGGGTCAATTTGAATGAAGAGTCACATTTGCAGCAGTAGAAACCGGAGAGAAAAATGAAGAGTTTAGAGAATCGAGGTCAACCTGTTCCTGTCCTGTGTGTGTGCAGATTACCTGCGTTTGAAAGCTTGTTTACACTTTAGGACTCGACTGCTAAGATAAGTAGGCTGAATCATTTTGAACCAATTTACCAAAGGGTGACAAGGCCGAGCCATTCAGCAGCGCGTAGTCATGGAAATAATGTGGGGATGAACACGCTCCGGTTTATACGACTGCTCACATTCAAAGAAATACAGAATAAGGAAATAGTTAAAAGATATTTTGTAGATAACAGACATTTTGTAGATTTATCAGGGAAACATCAAATTATATAAAGGACACATAATGCAGTTTAACTCCAGGTGTTCCTCTCACTCTCCCTCGTACATCTCCTATACACAAGGCTCTGAACCTCTGTCGATCAACTCTAAAAAGCCAAATAAGAACTCTTACCTGAACCACTCATACAGCTCAGTAACATAGGCCTCTCCTCTCCTACAGGGCAGATTTGCAGCTTGGCCCATTCTGTCCAGGAGAAGCTACAGCTCTGCATCCAACGCTGACTTTATATACGCTACAAATCCCAGGCTTATGCCACGCTTTCTTAATTTGCTCCAACCACCTCATCACATATCACTTAAATCTCTCCTCAGAGGGAGGAACGGTGACGGAGGGAAAGAGGGAGCAACAGAAGGCAAATGTAATTAGTTAAAATGGAGGCGGCTGCTTCTTAATCCGCTTCACACTAAGGACGGAAAAATGGCCGAATGAAAAGCTCAAATGTTCTTCTGGTGTTTGAAAATATTCCCAAAGGTCCTGTTGAGGGTTTAGTCAACTAATATTTATTAACATGATATCCTGAGAAGACAACCCAGGCATAAGTAGCAGCAATAATATAATTAAACAAATACAGTAAGTGCTTCCTCTGGGGCCCATGAAATCAAACAAGAGTGAACTTATAAAAATGGCAGGAAGTGATACAATGGAGGCAGCAGCCCCAGACTGCCTGATACAAGCCCAAAGGTCCTTGAGGTCCTTAACAAGTCTAATGGTGCAAAAAAAAATACAATACAATAAATGATAGAGTAACAGCATGCAATTTGACACAAAGCAGGGCGTGAAATGAAATTGTAAGCTTCCCTAGCTCATACACAAAGTCTAGTGTTTTATTTCAAATGGAGAAAGAAGAGAAATTGTGTGACCCTCTTTCCAAAGTTCATCAGTGAGGGGCAAATGCTGAAGTGAGAGCCTTCTGGGAAATTGCAGTGCAATGGTTGAAGAACGAAAGGAACAAAAAATAAGAAAAATTTACATTTAGCATATAAAAAACACCTGTGTCTATGGCACAGCTCCTTAGCTCTGGTTGTTTGGTTAGTGTTGTTGAGTCCAAAGTGTACAGCTCCAATTTCATCTGTGAATAAGCTTCCACTTCAGTCCTGACGTTCACAGTCAATGTTGCATCGAGTGAATCCAATCAGCCCTCCTATTAGTCTGCGAAGGGGCCACGTGGGAGGACACCTCCAGAAGGAACTGGTCCATTGGTTGACAAAGCAGAAATGTCCAAAGGCACTTTGCCAGGGCCTCCTCGTGAGCTCAGCTGCTCCGTCCACTGCCTCCTCGTACTTTCAAGCATTTAGAGGTAGAAGTCAGTTTTCTCCATGATTGACAACCAACATTTCTATCCTCAGAGCTCGAGTTCTTATTGGACAAATCCTCAGCAGATGAGTTAAATTGTGTCCACGAGTTACCGACGAGAACAAGGTCATGGCATTCAAGCAACACAGTTCCATGTAATCTATTTATGTGGACAGAAATAACGTCTATTAGCGGACTGACTGGTTCAGGTACGAATAACAAACGGTTAAGATGCAGATTTACAGCTTGGAAGGAAATCAGTTTACAGGTTCTGACCTGATAAGTGTAACATACACAACAGTCTTGTTTTTCTATAAGCCCCCAAAATTGTTTTTCCCAAAGAGCTCATTGAATGACTTTCAGTAGTTTTCTTATTATTTTCTTTATTATAATGTGTAGACTTTGTTTATTTTTACAACTTAGTGTTTATCCTTAAAATAACTTTTTGGCATCGACAAGGCATAAACAACCAGTATTTTCAAATTCCACTGACAATAAATTGAGGCATATTAGTAGATTCTAAAATTTCCATCTCACTTCCACATGATCACTAACATATAGCTCGTAACACGATGGCTATGAGTGTTGAAAAAAGACTGCACTCATAAGCAGGGGCCAAACAGAACTCTGAATTAGCTAAATGGATACAGGAACCATACGTGACTTCTTCATGTTCTCAACAAAAGTCATCAGTATGTCTAACCTCTTCTGAAGTTGAGTCATGCATGACATGATAGTGACAATAACAAGGAAAGATCAAGAGACGTATCCTAAAGTTTTGAATTTATGGAATGAACGGTCTGCATAGCATAATCTCTTGAATGAATGCAGGTGTACAAGGAGCACATAAAACATAAACACGTCTTCTGAAAGACCGTCAGTGCATAAAAGTACATGAGGAAAAAAACAAAAACCCACCTAAAACTATGGCTTAGCTGCCAGATTACAAAGCAGACAATCAGTGTGAGAGGAGAGGTACAGATGAACAGGTACAGACTGGTGACTCTGACGCCAAATACCAATGCACAGCATGCGGGAGAGAATGCTAAGGGTAAACTGAAGGACAAAACACTGCTACACTTACATTGAACTGTCGTTTTCTGATTGCATGTGGCGGCTTTGCTTCCATCGCTCCCTGAGTTATGACTTCCACCATGAGACTCAACCTGAAACAGGTCTGCTGTTCAGCCACTGCTACCAGACCTCCATTCCAGCACCTCTAAAGTGCTGTTCCACTTTGCATGAAGTAATACTGTTGTGCTCCTAGTGAACCGATTGGAGAACATGACTGGTTATTAGTTGCTAATCGCCAACAAACGCATGAAGGTGATGGCTTCTGTCGAACAATGTTAAATGCTTAGGGCTAAAAGCAAAAAGTATCCAGGGCCTGAAAGTGAAAACAGGTAAAATGGAAAATATTCTTCCAACGCAAACTATCCCTTTAAGACAGATACGGCCTGAAAACATGGTTGTTGCAATCATACCAAATGTACATATATACAGTAAAGTTCAAGTCAGTGTACAAAAGAGGTTATTGGACCCTTTCTGAGGAAAATGTTCAGATACCGACAAGAGGAAATCTCTGAGCAGCACATCATTAGGGCGACTGTCAAAGTTAGAGGTTTATGGAAGTGTGGTCTTCCGTGGTGCAATGCCTACCTACGGTTTGGATCCTGAGGGAGCGGGGGGGTGTCACAGAGATGGGCCACGTTCTCACGGTGTCTTCCTTGCATTTTAATTAAACCTACTGTACCAAATCAAATTACCACCTTTTTAAAAAACATGAAGTCGATTCAGTGCATTATTCTGCTTTGTTACTCCCAACCTTGTGATCACACGTTGGTGAAGAGAGATTCAAGCAGGAATCCGGAGCTGTCATGATGTGCGTCTTGTCACTGTTATTTGTGATCGTGGGTTCTTCACCCTCGTGAGGCCTCCTCAGTTCAAACAGACAGGAGATGTGAGGAGAGCATTAAGGAAACAGCGCCTCAGGGCAGGCGGAGCGCTGTAAGGCCTCCAGGCGAATCCTCCGCCCGAGAAAAAGGGGAAATGAGAATATCCCTTATTGACGTGGTTCCTGCTCATGCCACACGGAGACTACACAGCTTATGTGGAAAAAGGTAGCTAATAAATAAAGGTTTTTAAAAAACCGAATGTGGCATCATGAAGTAAGCAGTTCTTGTCATCAAAAAAACTGATGGTCCAAGTGTTTGTCAGTGTGCCTCAGATTCACACTGTAAGAGCAGATTCTATAAAGACCAGCGTATGTCTTCAAAGTCCACGGCCTCGCCCAAGTTTGTGTCCGACTCCAGGAGGCTCATGATCACGGCCATGGCGGCTTCGTCATTGCTAAGGCTACTAAGGCCTGGTCCAACTACACTGTCCAAGTCCATCTGAGAATTCTCCCCTGAGTAGAGATGAAGAGGCAGAGGAACAAAAGGAAAGATGAGATATTCAAACATTATCATAAACCAAGTCTGAAAATAAGCCTTAAAACAGAAGCAGAAATCGAACCCATGAGTGTCTCTCCTCCAGGGAATGCAGCTCCCTGGGGCTCATCCTCGGAGCTGGACTTTCCTGCTATCTCCATATCGGCTGCCTCTCCATTTGGCACCTAGAGACCGAAAGAGGAGAAAATTAACGTCCCAGCACCAACATGGCAGGATTTTGGTCCTGGAGGAAAAACAGGACGGAATCAAATCTGTGCTGGTTAAATGATGGCTTTCAACCAATCAAGTAACTGGGATTGCTTCACATTGCGGTCGACTTTACCTCCATTGAGATTGGAGTCAAATCGAAAATGTCTTCATAAAAAATATAAGATACCTCGAAGGTCATAATGACAGATCAGTGTACATTAGTGAAGAAATATACACATATTGTACAATTTTACAAGTGGGAAAATAGTTGCGTTGTGGAGTTCACCTCATGAATGACTGAGACAGATGCATCAATGCAAAAATGCGTGTATAGAAACTTACATTGTTGCTGGTTTGATTGTGAGGCTGTGGAGACTTATCCTGTTGTAAACTGAAGGGGCTGACGTTTCCACTGGAAGGGGATGAGTTCATCCTAAAGAGGCCCGGACACAAATTAAAAGCTACAACAACGTGGCAGTTGAAACTGTGAAACCAACTTGTGCTGTTTAGAGAACCCACCTGTTGAAATCCAGCAGCTCGTTGGCGATCTGTGTCCCTATGCTTCCTGCATAAATCATACTGCCAGGGGTGGCAGAGATGCCTGGGATAATGGGAAGGGACTTCTTGCCATCTTCCAAAAGAAACAAGAAGTTAGGCATGAGGGAACAGAAATGGTGCAGCCAAGACATCGGAGTACATCTCCTTATTTTTCTTTTTCCATAATCCATTTCAACTGACCGTCAGAAGTCCTGCTCGACTGTTCAGACTTGTTTCCCAACCGACTGGCTTGACTGTGATGGTGCAATGTCATTGGATGAGAAACCAGATAAAGCAGCAATGAATAAGCTTCTTTGTCAGGTACAGAGATATTCAGGTAAGAAAGAATCCAATTGAAGCATATACTCACGATATAACTGTGTTAGTTGACACTATGTATTCTACTTCTTTGGTCCAGGGATTTACGAAACTAAACCACTGACTTTGCAGAGTGACAAAAGAGCCACATTTCGTTTTGAACTTGTAACAGTTTGTGTCGATTTTCTCTTTACTCCTCAGCACTATGGTGGAAAAACAGAGAAATTAAAAGGACTTAACAGAGGAAACAGCATCAGTATCACCTGCTTAGATCAGAGAACATAGGACATCAAATACAGCGGGGGACAGAAACCTAACAGGTGATGTACCTCAACATTGATGCTGTACTGTAAATAAACATCTGATCTGAATTGGTCTAAATAACTAAAAAAAGTGTAGCTGTAATCTTAGCAGAGACTTAAATCAACAGAAACAAAGAAACGCACTATGAGGGGACTGAAGAATGTATTTTACCTTTTCGGTGTCTATCAGCTAAATGTGGTAAGTCGTCTTGGTGGAAGTACTCGTAGCATGATGTCCCAAGCAGTTCTTGGGGAAGATACCCGAGAAAGGTCGTAGCTCTGCAGAAAAAAAGCTGAGTTATCACTTTATCATGAGTTATACACACGTACTATGTTATTTAGAATACCTTGTGGGCTCTCTTTGTTTCCCTTTTGAAACCCACAGTCTTTAATGTTAGTAAGCATCAAGGAAATTTGAAATTTCACTGAAATATATTTGAAATGTGCATTGTAATCAAAGCCACGCACCAAACCCCAAACACCCCCTTGCTGAATTGACTCTACCTTTGATCGACAAAGGTGAATTTGCCATCCATGGCGTAGCGGGTGATGAACTCTGTGGGTTTTACTCTCACTTCTCCGTTAACCTGGGGAGATGAGTGAAAGTGGATGCGTCCCACCGCCACCAGGCAGCTGAAGTGGGAGCTGTCCTGCTTGTCCGCCTCGCCCTCCCCCTCTGCTCCCAGCTGACTGGTGGGCCAGCTGCGCATGTAGCCTGTACAGTGGACTGTGCAGTACTTCTGCGACTCTGGAGGCGCATAAAGACACAAATCACATCCATCAAATAAGACAAACACACAAAGACAAGATATAAGTGCATTTATTCCTTTACACTGAAACTGTGTAACTGTTAAAACTATACGGCTGTTGTCAATTTTACAAATGATAAAACCCTGACTGTAGATAGTGATTTCCTTGCCTTTCTTTTTGGAGGAGCTGGCCTGGAATTCCTTCTCCTCCACTTTGATAGAAACCTTGTTGTATTTCATGCGACAGAAGAAGGAGCGCCGAGCGCCGGAACACAACCGTGCACCGCCGACTGGGAGGTAGGCCTGGACCTGCAGACCGGCTGGGGATAGGAAAGAAGTGTTAATGTGCTCCCTCTCACACACTCACTTATCATAGGTCACTTATGGGGACTTATAATTGAGTTATTTATTATCTTGAGACTTACTTTAACCACAACTACAACTTACCAAATCCTAACAGGAATCACTGACCCAGGAATCAGCTTTTTCCGCATTTGGGGACACAGTTGTTGACAAGTTTTATTTTACTAACTGTTTTTTGGCCTGGAATTGGTCCCCAAAGGTAGCCTATGACAAACCTGCAAACTTCTAGCTTTGTGAAGACCCTCAGTTGAACCATAGCATTCCATAACCCCTTAACCTGACCTTAAGCAACAGAACTAAATGCCTATCCTAGACCCCCACTCTAACCGAGAGCCAAATCTTACCATAAAAACAAGTCACAACCTTTAAACACCCCTTCATAGGTGTGTCCGAAAAGCAAAATGTCATCACACCTTATGGTCTAATAGTTAAACTGGTCCTCACAAAGTACACAAACAGATACAACTGCTTTACTTTTAGCATCTATTAGCCGTTCTCGAGGGTATAACTCAGTAGCTGACAGCTGCTCCTTCACTTTCCCCATGTCCTTAGGGTGTATGTAATCAAACAGGCTCTGTCCAATCAGCTCCGCCTAGAAGAAGAGAAGAAGAAACACAGCTCGTCAAACAGAAGAAATTTCCCATGGTCATACCAGTCTGCATCTAGAGCAAGTCCTGCTGACAAATGGCTAATTTCACAAAGTACACTGACTGAACTGTTGACCCCGGAGCACACCAGATACTGCATAGAGCGAGCGTATTGAATTTAACAATTTGGCAAATTTTAAATAAACCTAACAGATCTATCAGGATTACAAATGTACAATCAGAAGCATAATGAGGCATAAACATTGGATACATGGATTACAAGCAATGGTTTCAATGCAAGTGTTTACAATAGTGCCAAGACAACACAACGCATCTGGTATGTCCGGGGTCTTCTCTGCAGATACAGTAACAAATGTAAAAAGTGTTACCCGACTATAATTTAATATCTTCGTGACGGACTCTGAGACAAAAACTATCTTTCCACGATCACATCCCACTACAAACAGGAACCCATCTGCCGCCTGCACAACAAAGAAACACGGGGGAGAATAGGAGGAGCTGATGAGATGACATGATCAATACAAAGAGGCTATACTGAGTAAATATTACATTCATATTTTTACATTATATTTATTTTTATATAGTTATTTAAGTAATAAGAAGCATTTAACTTAATCAATAAGAAAAGTGATTATAACTTAAATTAAATGTTATAATACAAACATTATAAATACCATCAGCAGATAAACAATGTCAAATGATTTCCTTTTTTGTGCTTGTTTTTTTGTATGTTTTGTACATTTCTAATTAATGTAACTCACAGTCAAGCCGGGGCGTTGCCAACTGCATAGGTTTGTAACCAATACATGGGTTAGGTTGGTAACCTATGCAGCTGGAATTGGCCAAAACATGGGCAGAGTAATTAATTTAACATCAAATCATAATTCTCACTGGTACCTTAAGAACAAGGTGCTTGAGCTCCTCATTAGGAAGGAATGATGGCTTATAGTTCGCTTCAGAAAAGGAACTTGATGAACCTGAAAATACAGACACAGTCATGTCAGATTAATATGTCACCATATACTTCTTCATTAAAACCTGAGTTTCTATGTTCAGAGTGGCAAGCCATCAATCCTAACCGTACTGTTGAGTGCGTGAACATGGTCACATGACTAAACTCCATTAATAACAACTGTCATGTCGTCAGGTCATCAGTTGTCTCTGTACCTTTGAGAGATTTGAGGTGCTGCACAGCCATTCTAAGCACAGTGAGTTTGTCCAGTTTGCGAGACATCGGGTTACAAGTGGGGATCATGGCTGAGAGTTTGTCGATGAGGGTGTTCATTTTGTCCCGTCTCCTCTTCTCAATTTGGCTGTGTGGTTCCCTGCAGACATATGAAATAAGAAAACCATTCAGAGGACTCGGATTTAAGAGTTTTTCTGATATGACTCTACAATCCATCTGGGAAATGTACAATTCACAGTGGATGTTTTTAAGCCTGAAGATAATATCATAATAATATAGAAATGTTTTACAAATGCAGTGTTGCCCAAAATACTTACCTGAGACATTTCATTTTGACGTGTTGGTCATCTCCATCCAACCTGTGGAGAAGAAAAACACAAATTTGAATTTTTTACATGCTGAGCAACAACATGCAAATGAATACTATCACATAACAACAGGGAAGTTTTTAACTAGCACAACAGGACTGTAATATATGATTATTTCTTTTATGGATTAATCTCGTAATCAATTTATCCGTAAATTGACAACCAAAAGATGGGAGAAAGAAAGAAAACCAGCACGTCTTCCATTTGAGAAGCTGGAATCAAAAAACATTTGATATTTTCCACTAGTTTGTCTTGAAAAAAACAAAAAAGCGTTGTTGAAGTTTTACTTGACTATTTTTCTCGGCCCACTAATCAATTCATTATCTCATTGTTCCAGCTCTACACAAAGTACCCGTTTTCGTCGTCTTCCATATCTGCATCAGGGATGGAAGCAGATTTTGAATCCCTGAGAAGAAGAAAAACAACAAATTCAATTACAAACAGCATAAATTTAAGTGAGTGGATTGATGAGTTTTTCTTGAAGTTCTAACCAGACTCAAACAAGTCGCACTCAGACTCACTGGTCTATGCTGCCCTTGCGCTTCCGGGGCATCTCCATGCTCAAGGACATGCCGGCAGCTGAGGAAGCGGACATCAGGCTGGACAGAGACATAGAGCAGCTTTGGTTTTCCTCGACCAGCAGGTCCTCTGAAACGCACAAAACACAATGAACAATGTTCAGTTTACTGTGAGAAGCAAGAAATGAGAAGCTGGAACCTGACAAATTGTTGTAGTTTTCAGTCTTTTGTTTGATAAGTGACTGGATCACAAACAATTATCAAAATTATTATAGGTGCACAGGATTGGGTTCTTCAATTATTCTTTTACGCACTTGTATTTCTCCAGTGAGGACCTTTAATATTCCAAAAAGAGGTTGTCATAAAGATAAGAGGAGCTGGCTTGTGGCTTAAAAGGTCAAATGCTGAGATCTGCAGAGCATGAAGTCAATTCTTGGTGTGGTAGGTAAATCTTTAACTGAGCCTCCCCTCTTTCTATTCACGCACCCGTGGAGCAAATCCTCATAACCTTAACACAGCCAATAATCAGCCTATTTATTAACTCATAACTGGTTGTTCTGGTGTAACTACTGTGAATTGACTTATGAGAGCTTTGGCCTCTGTAAACACTTCAGTCACCAGTTTCTCTGACGCCAGCGTAGGGCTGGGCCGATGCCTTCGTCCATCAAAGCTCTCGCTAAAATAACAGGAAAACATATTTCTTACGAGCTGTGTCCTGAACTTGCATTTTTTGCCCCGATTCAGATCTTTGAATATTTGTTACAAACTGCAATCTCATAACTAATTTACTTAAATAATTATTAATAAGCATTTGTATCTGATAGATTGAAAGACCACAGCTGCAGCTTATTTTTATGAGGTTTTATTCCAAATACGGGAGGTCATTGATCAGAAGTCTGTCAGATTAAATCCATTGATATAAATGAAAGAGCATTTTGAACACAACATTGACAAGAAGCAAAATGCAAAGATGTCTCACTCGGTTGGATTTTTCAGCAATGCAGAAACATTAGTCTTGGTTGTACAGCGCTTATACAGAGAGGAGGTTCTTCTCTCACAAACCATCTTTGACAAGTAGCAGCGAGCAAACAAGCCTTAAATCAGTCAAGTTTAATTTGGGCCTGTTATCTAGACGATCAACTTTTGACTATATAATTAACTATTATTTGTTTTAGAATAAGCATGTAATAATACTCTTTAACTCCACAGCTCACTGTCTATTCCAAATGACGTGTAGCTACCATGACTGTGATTTATTCCCGTTTCTCAGCAGAAGGTGATATGTGTATGTGGGAGACACCAAATGTGGCTCATATCCATGAAACCTATTTTTAACTCCGCTCCACCGACCTTGTGACCCAAATAGATCAGTAACAACCTGGTTTTTAATCCCACTCCCACTGTACAAATCTGATGGATTACAGGGTTAGAGCGAAGGCACCTAGATTACTGGACATCACGCCAAACACACGTCCCTCGGCCAACTCCCACAATCCCTCAGTAGAGCTCACGCGTTCATTAACTTGTCCATTCACTCAATCCTTCAATGAGTATCTGCTGCTACTGCTGCACTCAAACCACCAACCACACTCTGAAGCTCTTCTTCACATTGTAACAGAGTAAAAATATCACAAAAAATGATTGGTGTTGCTCAGTTGTATCTGAAATGATTTCGCAACCGCAGCAACAAAAATAGTTTAACTGCACGAGTGTTTGTATCCTTGGATCAGATTACAAATTCATGTGCAGAACAGAAATAATCACAGATGTGCATGGCTACAATAAAGGGTTGACGAATTAAGTCATGAGCTTTCCCTACTTCACATAAATGAAGTTAATCATACCCACAAACAAGATCTGAGCACAAAGGCTGTAGTGTTCCAATATTGCCAAATTAACGGCATGATTTGATAATTATGTTGTCTCTATGAAAGCGTTTTGTTTCCTAAAACGTAAAGTTAATTGCGCAATAATGTAATTTCGATTAATATGTAGGTGGCAAGAAAGAAATCATGCCCTACAGAGACACAATAAGAATGTGGAAAAATAGATCACTGGAATATTATGCTCATTAAAACATATCGTTGTAAACTTCTCACAGGAAACTAGACTAGAAAGTCTCAGTGACAGATTTTTATAAACGTGCCCTAAAAGTCCTTCTACATAGATTCTCTGATTTGTGGTAAACATTTAAATACAGATAATAAAAAGTAGAATCAAACTAGAAAGGAATGTAATCTAAAGATGAACCCATTTAATCAACAATTTTATTGATCAGTAGAAAATGTAGAAACCATTTTATTAAGCAGTATCAAACAAAATGATCCAACATTCATTTTTTCCCAGCTTTTCTTTGTTTACATGATAAAAAGCTGTATAACCTTGGGTTTTTTTACGCTGATACATTTTTTTAGCAATATAACAAAATAACCCTGGACATTTTCTACCGTTTTCAGACACTTAAACTAAATTATTGAATCATTTAACTACTTAATCAAAACAAACAAGTTATTATTTTCTTAAGCAATTACCTTGTCTAATCAGAAAATGCTTTTAGGTAACTGGGGCTTAAGTGACTGGAACTAGTCATAGTTTATATTTAGGATTCAAATATGACTTAAAATTATTAATTGATTATCAAAACAGTTTCTATTTAATTTCTGACAATTGACTAATCAATTAATCTCATAATCTTTGCAGCTCTACAGTCAAATTATTTAAATCACCCCGTCAAAGCTTGTTTTTCTTGCCATCAAACAAGTCTGTAATCTAATGAAGCAGTTTGATGACAAGCTTGAGACTGGTCAGTAAAACCAGTCTCAGGGGTGAATAAAGTTAGTTGTGCAGATTGATTCTTGGAGGTCAGAAGTTTAATAGAACCTGGACTATACACTAATGGCCACTGTATATCTAATAACAGTACTATAATCAAGCCTTTACATTTTTTCAGTAAGTACACAGAGACAAATATCTTATCAAGTATACTCAGCCATCTCTATACTCTGAATACTACAAAGTTGACACAGAAAAGTGAAGAAAACTACATTTGAAGTGGGCTATTTACAAAACAGGGTTATACAACTCATGTATAATCAGTTCAAGCACAGTCAGTTGTTGAACTCCAGTAATACTACTCATCTGTTGATTCCATAAAGATAAAAATACAACTGGTGTGTTGTGCGCATGTCTACGAGGGGGAAACATTTGTTAAACACACAACTCATTCATATCAGGAATTCATCAGGACCAAGTGGGGGGCCTTTGAGGAAGTCCTGACTGATAACAACAATCCTGATGTTTGACCTACATTCAATGAAAGCATCGTGCAACACCACAGAGATGCATTGTGTGAACACCACCAGAAGTACAACATGTCTTCACATTCTAGATCAACAACACACCATCTCATTATGATTAATGCTTTTATTGGCACGGCTTGACATTTCCCTGGAAAGGTGGTTTCCTGGAAAGCAGTGGACACTCCCTGGTGGCTGCGGAATTAAAAGCTCGTTCTAAAGCTTCCGACTGAATGAGACACGTTCTCATAAACATGTTCAAACAGAATAATAAAAAATAGGTGCGTAAACAACAGGGATTCTAGATGAGCAAGGTTAAATAACAAGAGTCTGTTTAGTGAAGGGAAGTCGGTTTGAAGGCGGATTTATTACAGTTTAAAGTGAATTGATGTTGAGTCAGTAGTAAACGTAATACATATATAAATAAAACATCACAGTACAATGCAGTAAACGTAGAGTAAAGCCTGATCCGTCCGGGCTAACATCCGATCCTCGGTTCAGCGGGTTCATCCTCCCGGGCGAAGCAGCGAGCGGCCGCGGATCAGCTCGATCAGCTCGGGCCTGATCGCGAGCTAACGTCCCCGCTCGGTTTTCACAACGTGACACCGCTTCTTACACAAACCACGGACCCCCACCAGAGGTGACAACACCACCCCGAGTGAACCACCATCACGGCGGGTCAAACTACCTCCGCCTCGGCCGTGTCGAGACCGTTTCCCCCCGGTGAACAGGCCAAGCTACGGTGGCTAAGCTAACATTCTGTTCGGTCGCTCGGGTCAACGTTAGCACGAGCGACGCCGCAACACAAACACGGTTATTTCGCATTTAATGCCGCTGCCACCCGTGACAACCCGGGATAACGATGTGTGCGGACGTAACTCGGGGTTAAGGCGAGAGACCAAGCCGGGTCGGGTTACATAGACGACGGGGAAAGCGAGTTTGCTCTACTGATCTACTGACCTAGTTTTGGAAAAGCGCAAAGTTACGGTCAACCGGCGCATAACCCCCGGGTGAACACCCCGCTGCACCCCGCGGCTTGACAGTAAACACACTCATAGTACACACATAGTACTACACGGTGTCACTGTTCAAAGTGGTAAAATAACAACTCGCAGTGCGTTAGGGTTACCTGCCGGTTCTCCGCCTCCCGCTCTGTCACCGACACCAGCCGATGCATTCCTGGCCGTCATGGCTGGAGCCGGTGCGCTGGGGCCCGGGACTCCGATGCATGGATGAGGCGGTGGACTCGCTCCGGGACGCGGCTGTGCTGCCGGGGCAGGTCGTGTGGAGAGCCGAGAGGGAGCTGGATGCCTGCGCCTTGTTGTCAGTCGTCCTCCACGGAGAGAAGCGGAGCGGCGGCGGCGGCAGCAGCGGTAGAAATGGGACAGAGTGGCGGTGGTGGAGGGGGGGTACGCGGAAGGCAGAGCGCAGTCTCCTCCTGTCGGTTCACCGGAGTCACCGCCGCGGCTGCGCTTCCCTTCACGCCCGCTGGAAAACCAGAATCCCGTCTTCCTCTTTCATTACTGTCAGAATTACTTATTACTAGATTACAGTATTCTCCCACATGCCTTGCTTGTTCAGTCCCAGTTAGAAAACTGCACTATTTCTCCACTGCTTATGTGTAAATGTCCTGCAGGGTAATGTTAAGGACCTGTTGGATGTTTTCTTATAATGTGAAAAGCATAATCATGCAGTTAACTTGCAGTTGCCAAATTCCTTTATTTCTTAACATAACTCCTCTGTATCAGTTTTATTAGGCACGAGCACTGACAGACACTGACAGACAGTGAGGCAATTGTAAGGATTATTATTATTCAGGCGAATTAAGGACATTTTGAGGGTTTTAGCATGCTCAAATTCTTACCAAAATTTGCAGAAAATTTGAGAGTGGTGAAAAAATGGCTCAACAGTCGTCGTCCCCCGTCGAACTCCAGTAATAATACTCCTCTGGTGATTCCATAAAGATAAAAATACAACTGTTAGCTGTACGTATGTCTAAGAGAAGAACATTTGTTAAACACACAACTCATTCATATAAGGAATTCATCAGGACCAAGTGGGGAGTCTTCGAAGAAGTCCAGCGTGATAACAACAATCCTGATGTTTGACCTACATTCAATGAAAGCATCGTGCAACACCACAGAGATGCATTGTGTGAACACCACCAGAAGTACAACATGTCTTCACATTCTAGATCAACAACACACCATCTCATTATGATGAATGCTTTTATTGGCAGGGCTTGACATTTCCCTGGAAATGTGGTTTCCTGGAAAGCAGTGGACACTCCCTGGTGGTTGCGGAATGAAAAGCTCTTTCTAAAGCTTCCGACTGAATGAGACACGTTCTCATATACATGTTCGAACAGAATAATAATAAAAAGGTGCCTACATAGCAACAGAGGGATTTTTAAGGAGCAAGGTTAAATAACAAGAGTCTGTTTGGTGAAGGGAAGTCAGTTTGAATGTGGATTTAATACAGTTTAAAGTGAATTTATGTTGAGTCAGTAGTGTTTAGTACTACACTATTTCTCCACTACTTATGTGTAAATGTCCTACATGATCATCTTAAGGACCTAGCCTGGATGCCAGACGAACTTAGCCCCGCCCACAACATTTGAGGTCGGGAAGTTCGTTGTCATACTCACATTCTGACTAGAATTGTGAGTATGACAACGTCAGGCTATTAAGGACCTGTTGGATGTTTTCTTAAAATGTGAAAAGGATAAGGTTAACATTGCCAAATTCCTTTGTTTCTTAATAAACTTCCTCTGTATCAGTTTTATTGTAAATGTCTTATCTTGTGATATATCCCATTGTTGTTGCCATAGTTAACTTACCCTTTCCCCACATTATGTCCCTTTTGAGTTTGATCTGTCCAGTCAGTTGTCTTTTTACTTTATTTAACTCTTGAGATAATGATCAGGGGCGGCTCCTGGTACAGGCGACATAGGCGGTACAGGGCGCAAATTGCCGAGAGGGCGGCACAAGAGACTGATTTATCATGACGTGACACATTCAATGTAAAAAAAATACAGTAACGTCACACCATCATCCTCTAACCGGACGCATCGGTAGCACCGGGAAGCGACTCGGCCACACACACACACACAAGCACATGCTCTCTAATGGGGTGGGGTGGCGGAAATGTGCTCCCTGGGCCACAGGGATGAGCCAGCCCCACGCCACTACGCTGCCATGGGTGGAACCAGGACACCAGTGGACACAGGAGCTGGGTCCGAACTCATTGATGAGGATGGGGGGGATTTTTATTAGGGCGAAACAACTGTTGCACAAGTTGTGCCCCTAACATTTCAAAAGAGAGATCGCCATCTCGACTGTATTCAGGTGACAAGTCTTTAACCTCAGATCATCAGCTTTGTTTTTTGGGATATACACTCTCTCACTCTGTTAGTTTACTACAATTCAAACTCTTTCCACTTTAAAATAAGGAAATTTCACTTCACTCTAATTCTCTGCAGCATTCATGAGATATCCTTCACCAGAAATAAATATAATTTTTTTTAATTAAATTAAATTAAATTTTAATTAAAATAGTATAAAAACAATTAAATTAAATTAAATTAAAAAAAAAGACATTCTGCGCAGAAGACCACTGCGCACCTTCTGCGCAGAAGCCCATTGCGCGCAGAAGCCTACTGCGCAACTTATGCGCAGAAGACCATTGCGCACATTCTGCGCAGAAGCCCATTGCGCAGGAATTTTATTAATTTAATTTAAATAAAAAAAATTCCAGTTTTTTTACTTAATTTCAATTTGCATAGTGTAAGATATTTTGTAATTAATAAGAGATTGAAATCATAGTCAACTTTAAGAGTTCAGTATGTGGAGATGGGAGAGAGTGGGGATCGAACCCAGAACCTCTACCTCTACTCTACCTACTAGGCCACACCGCCTGCTGATTCCCAGGAGGAACTAAGCACACTAAGAAGATGGACAAATTATCGCGTTTGTGTGTCTTCTGACGCCTTTCAAGAATCACAGCCTGCTGCTGCTTGTTTCCATGTGATGTCCTGAGGCTGCCCCCTGCTGGCTGCTGGGTTCCTCTGCACTCCAGCTGTTGTCCTGAATGAGCTTTGCTAATGAAAGAATAATGCATAGTCACATGCAGTATGCGTTGAGAGCACAGCATCCTGGTTTAATGTTACTACCAACACATCTCCTTTGGTGCTCTGTGTGCAACAAGCATACTGTGTCAGGGTGAACGTTGTAATTAATTCCACTGCATACAGTACAAGCGACACAAAAGTTTTGCACTAACATGAGAAAACTTCCTTCAAAGTCATACAAAACACAATATGGATGATGGGTACACAGTTGTAGCAATGGTAGATACTTGTGTATTCAAAACAAATGAGCTGTTAAAAGACCTACCTCTCAGTTACCGTCAAGTAGATAAACTACAGGTCTATTAGAAGAATGTAGATAAACCATTAATATTAGAAAAAGAGAATTTCCTTCTAAAACAGAGAAACTGTCTCTGTCTACACCTTAGTCCTAATATAGCTTAAAAACCCAAAGCAAAGAATTAAATCATTTCAACATGCATCAGTAGAAATTCAATTATCTGAAATAGTTTTAATAAAACACGCATTTGTTTTCTTTTTATATTTTGTATTATATATTTGTATTGTTTTTTATAGCTTACTATTTTGTCTGCCTGTGTGTGCATCTTTATACAGTCCAAACTTCTTGGGGATGCATGACAGTTTGTCCGTGTATGTTGGCGGGGGGGGGGCGCCAATTTGAAATCTCGTCTAGGGCGCCAACATTGCCAGGGCCGGCCCTGATAATAATATATATCAAACTAATCACTTACTTAAAACATGTATGTTAATTTGTTAGGAAATTTAGTTTGAATTTTAGTTTCTTACTGAATCTGGAATTGTACCTGGAGGTTGGACATGTAATTTGCCCCCCTGTGTGAATGGTGGCCCCCTTATGGCCCCTGATTTAGAAAGGTCCTAGATCCGCCACTGCCTCAGACCCATGTCAATGTGTCTTTTGCCCTTGTGTAGTTATTTGTGAGTTGGATCTCATACAGCAAATCCTGATTCACTGCCTCTGTTCATTGCCCAGTCCAAGACGGCCAGATCTCTACCAATTACCTCTCTTCTGTATTTTCATCTATTCCTATGTTTCTATCATAATTTCAGTGAATTCTTCGCATTAAACAACTCTTTTTTTTACCAAAACGTTGTCTTTTATGAATTGGTGAAAAGTATTTTATTTAGTCTTTGTATACAGGTGAATATACATATATGTATGTTTTTTTTACATTGATGAAAGAATATATGGAAATAGATAAACATTTATTTATCTGAGAGGCAACTAACTTTTCTGGGTCAAAGTTTGGTTGTCCTTGTAATACCCATTTCGGCCACAAGTGGCTGAAGTGTATCACACTGGACTAGAACATATTAAAAGTATTCTATCTAAGTTTAGATAATAGCCTTTTTATTTCAATTGAATAAACAACATATTGTTGTTGTTGTCTCTGTTGTTATTTACCACCCTTATGTTGAATGGCTGTATTTTTAGTTGGTGTCATCAGATGTGCACATAGAAAGACCTACAACTTTAAGATCCTTTTGTAAGTCCCGCAGTAAAGACTGCACTGGATAGATGTCAGCCTAGTTTAGAGTTTTAATCCTTCTCTGTGTTTCTCTGCACAATCACATTATGGACCCATGTGTCACCTCCTCATTCCAAACACTAGATGGCAGACATGACTTATTGAGAAACAAGATTCCAAGTTGATTCTCAACCTCCTGATTCACATTCAGGTAATTATCACAGGTAATAAAGTCACAAAGTAACTTTCAAACAGCTGCTGAATTCACCATTTGTGTCACAGTTTTTATGCTAATTATACAATTATAGGAAAGTATTCAAGTTGCTAGTCATATCTGCAAAAAGGACGTACATCTAATTGTCATGTTCCACAAAAAAGCTTTATGGCAGCAGTTATTATATCTGTCCCTCCTCTGTGATGCAGACATTGTGAAACAGCAACATGGAGGAGCTGGCAGGGAGTGTGAGCGTGAACCTGGAACTTGATGGCTCTGTCTTGGGTTTCACCTGCTCCCATGTTACACCACAGCGGCCCAGCTACTCCTGTCTCTCCTCCATGCGACTTGTCAAGCTTGTGCATATTTAATTGTTTGTCCACTGGGCTGCTATCAGATGAACCTAAGTAGGTGAATGGGTGGTTCTGCATGGGGAGGTGATGATGATGAGGATGATGACGATAAAGATGATGATGTGTTGGGTGAGGGGCTGGGTTTTGGAAAACCAGCTCCACCTGCCCCTCCTCACCAGTGATGGATGAGCTATGAGATGGAGAGGAGATCTGAGCGGAGCCTTCAGTTCAGCTGCAGACAACCGGGTCTCATAATGCCCAGACATTAAAAAGTGGATGCTACGCTTTTATTTTTTTCTCCCTTATGAATCAGTCTTGGATGGATCTTTTGGAGATTAATGTTCCAGAGGCTCTGACCGAACAGCACTTTGGAAGGAGGAGTACTTCAGCACCATTTCTGAATCAGCTCTGAAAAGCGGACAAAGTCTGTGTTACCTCTGAGGGACTTTGGCACCACTCTGAGGTGGAGATAGCCACCGGTGCCACAAACTCAGGGAGGATGGAGAAAGGCTTCTAGCGAATTTTCATCTTTTTTTTCTCATAACAAAGTGTGCCAGTGAGGTATCAAGACGCTGTTTGAGACAAAGGTTGAGAGAGAAGATCCAGGGAAAAATGCCTTTTGGTGGGTTTAAAGGTTTGAAGGAGCAGGTGTTGAAGCCTGGGAAGGAGGAGGTGAAGAGCAATGTGGGCGACTCGCTGGGAAAACTGCAAAGGTGAGTGGGTTTATGGGGAGAGTGGTTTGAAGGATGTTTCATCCACACCCCACTGTTTTTTAGAAGATATTGTTAGACTGCATGTAGTAAGGTTAGGCTTTTCACTCATTGTCCGTAAATTACATTCACAGTGGAGATAAAACAAGATTGTTCAACTATATGAGAGAAGAAATATCTAGTGTCACAGAGCCGGGAGGCGAGCCCATTAAGCCCAGCGTGTTCTCCGAGATCCTGACGATAAATAAATATTTGATTCTTGTTCTTCTCAGGCAATCCCTGTGATGCAATCAGAGATTTTATTTTGAAGACATTGATAAATTTTTCATATCTGATGCATATATCACAGTAGGACGTGTGTGTGTGTGTGCTGGAGGTGGGAGCCTTCATATAGAAGGGAATTTTAAGAGATAAAACACTTAGATGGCAATTGCATGGAAGATGAGTTTTGTGGTTGTGGCATTAATATATATATGCTCTGTCATCATTTGGAAATACAGTAATCCATTATGAAGCAGTGAAACATAAGAAGAAATTAATAATAATAATAATAATGATAAAAAAAATGTGCCCATCCTTTAAATCGAAAAGCGATGTGTGCTGCAGCTGTTTTCATGCTGTTCTACAGGTGACATCGACTAACAGGGCTGTTCATTCAAAGACAAAGGAAATAGATAAAGTGTCCATTATCAGGTCGATGTCAAATAAAAATAAAATGTCGCTGAAGCCCTTTTAGTCTAATTTGACTTCAAGACTGACTTTTTTTTTAACCATTGCTTTTATAACTGACATTATTTTGAAAATCTTGTGCTCTTTTAACTCATGCATTAGTCCATAAATACTTTAAATTACACAGCAAGTCAGCTGTCACTTCTGTGACCACTGGTTGCTCATCACATACTGAGGAAATAAAGGCAGGATTTCATTGCTTGCTAACAAAGAGCTGCTCCCAGTTTCTTGCTAATCTCTGTCCTGGTGGGGATGAACTGCATAAGAGATCTTCTGCAGGAGGATGAGAGCATTGGAGCAGCGACACAGTAAAAGAGATGGGTCTTTGGTTGTGGAGCAGGTGCTGAAAGCAACCTGATCATAGCAGATCTGTGACCCTTTACCTCGCGTGTCGTGGCCTCACCTCCTGCCCTCTGCAAGAGAGTGCAGAGACTTGTGTTACTGTGCTGTTTGGTTGCCAAAAGCAACAGGACACGACATAATCAAGTGAATAATGCAGAAATCCTTAAATGACTTGTGGCCAAATTCAGATATCATAGATATTAGGCACAAAGGACAGTGACATTTGATGAATGATATTCATGAAAATAAATATTTTTACTTCAGGATAATCGGAAAACAAATACTGTGTTTTCTGGTTTTTGCTCCATAGGAAAATAGATGGTAGCAACGTAGAAGAAGAGGATAACATTGAGCTGACAGAAGACGGGCGTCCAGTGCGATATGCACCACTTCCTGCCCCGCTGGTGGACTGCAGCTGTGGCGGTCTCCCTAAACGATACATCATCGCCATCCTCAGTGGCCTGGGCTTCTGCATCTCCTTTGGCATTCGGTGCAATCTTGGTGTGGCCATCGTGGAGATGGTGAACAACAACACTGTCTATATCAATGGGACTCCAGTGCTTCAGGTATTCACAGGACCCTTTGGTGTTGAGTTTTGAAGACATTTTACAATGAGTGGCAGATTTCCTTAGTTCTTAGATCGGCCCCCTGATCTAGATCCACACCAAAAATGTAGTGGGTCCTATCCGTTTGTATTTTATTGAGAAACTGTGTTTTGCATTTTTAAGATACATATTTTCGTCTTTTAAATTCTTCATCTTCCTCTATAAGCCATTTTTCTCTCTCCTTCTCCAGATGGCTCAGTTCAACTGGGATCCTGAGACAGTGGGGCTGATCCACGGCTCCTTCTTCTGGGGCTACATCGTCACTCAAATCCCCGGTGGCTTCATCTCCAACAAGCTCTTTGCCAACAGGTCACTCACTGGCTTCACGGCTGTTTTTGATTTCCCTGTAGCACTGTTCACTCGGTTTTACAAACTAAAGAGACTTTTTGACAGAAAAAAACTAAGCTATTTTATGATGATGATAATTGGACTCCGGGTTCTTGTGACTGAGATTTTTGTCTTTTGTCTGACACATTTTAAACAGAGGATTAATCACGTCTATAAAATCTTGTTGTTAGGGTTAGGGTTAGCCTGCCTCAGATACAGTGCAGAGGGAAAGTGATGATGTTGATATTGAACCAGTTTGATAAGTGTGAGGGGTGCAGAGTCAGATGATGCTTTGAGTCATGGTCACCCCAGGGCCTGATCATATGTTTAGAAATAATCACAGCAAAGGTCTATGAAACCAAATAAAGGTCTTTTTTGGGGGGAGCACCTGCTTAGCGACTTGTAGTTAAAGGGTTAAAGCTGTACGGTGTGGTGAGCGGTGCTGATGGAGCAGATAGCGGCCCTGTAATAAAAGCTTCACAGGAAAAGAGGACACGCCACTGACAGAGTTAATAATGAAAGATCCTACCTCTGATTTCTCTCGGCAACACCAGCCACTGGAATATTACAAGTGTCACTTACACACTGTTTTGGAAAAAGAGGAGGACGGGGGGATGAGGTGAAGGAGAAAAGAGAAGGGAGCCAAGTAGCACGGCGGTGATGAAGCAGAAACTTGGGGATTGAAAGGGATGTCTTTATCTCAGCCGGTGACCGGGAGAGGGATGAGACGTGTCTCATTGTGAGGCCGTCTGTCAGATATGTGGAGATATACAGGATCCCAATATCACACATCTTCCAGACACTGGGTAGCCTGTGTTATTGTGTTTTTACCTGTTACAGACGGATCACAATACAGTTAAGGCACTAAAGTGTTGTTGCAGGAATGTGTAATATCTTTAAATGAGTTGAGAAATTAATATTAAAACAGATCATTTCTCTTTAATTCCCTGGAACTAAACAAATATTTTGACTTCTTAGTTGCATAAGCTAACATGGAGGAGGCAAGATATATGATCTATACTACAGCCAGCCACTAGGGGTGATCAAGACACTTCAGCTAAGCTTCTGGGGTGTCATCATGTCATCCATCGTTGTATAGGCTAGCGTCATTATCTTGCTAGCTTAGCATAAAGAATTGTGGACTGTGTGAATGAAACAACAACAATTTGGCTAAATACTATCTTAGGCTTATATCATGGATCCAACAAATTGTCTTTATTTCACTTTTATTTAACATCAGACAAATTACATATAATGTAATCAATCAATAACCTGTAGAAGAACCTGAACCGAGCCATGCTAGCTCCCTCCTCTCTTTCTTATCTTTACGCTAAGATAAATTAAGCCAACAACCGATTCCATCGTAATTAAACATGATTCCAATAACTATTCTTGTTTTCTGTTAGTGATACATGTGGACGTTGATGTTTGAAGCTCTTCTCTTTTTTACACCAAATTTTTTTCTTACAGGGTGTTTGGGGCGGCCATTTTCCTGACCTCAGTGCTGAATATGTTTATTCCAGCAGCAGCAAGGGCTCACTACGGCTGCGTCATGTTTGTTCGCATCCTGCAGGGCTTAGTGGAGGTAAGACAAAAATGTTGCAGGCAAATAAAGGAGAATGAACACTGGGTCACTGAAACAATGGTTCAACATTTGGGGAAATATGAATATTAGTTTTTGTGATGAGAAATAAAATTTACATTCACAACTGTAGGATATATGTGAAGCAGTAAGCAAATATCACCAGTAGCTAGCTGGTTAGCTTATCTTAGCATAACCACTGAACACGGTCCAATCCAAAGTTCATAAAATCTACACAGCAAAATCTCTAGAGCTTATATTCAGCAACATATTATCTCATTTAACATATTTAGATTTCACTGTGTCAGCTCAATAATCAAAATTTAACATGCTCAAAACAAAACAAACAAGTGTTTCCCAAAAACATATGTCAGTTAATCCCAGGCTTCAACCCAAGTCAAGCTTAACTTTGAACCTTTGATGCCTTGTCCCTCCTACAGGGTGTCACCTACCCAGCATGCCATGGGATGTGGTCCAAATGGGCGCCGCCTCTTGAGCGGAGTCGACTGGCCACCACTTCATTCTGTGGTGAGTGATACTTCTGGTTCTTCCTCTTGTGCTCTAGAAAACACCATGAATCAGAACCCTCTTCAATTAACATTAATTGAACAAAGCTCACCTGCGTCCTCTGAATGAGGGTCTCCATCTTTTCCCCTGTGCGTTGCTTACTGTCCTAATGCTCCCTTCCTGCCTCCCGCTGTATTCAAACAGCAGCATTCATGACTCTGTCAGTTAATAGAAAACACATTAAAACAGCGTCTCTGTCAAGGCACTGCCAATGGCTCATTTCAACGCAATAACAATGAAGTAGTCACGAAATGTAATTTATTGATTCATAGACACAAGTTTTTATTTTTTTGGTGACAGTAAATAATGAAAACACTGTCATTCAAAGCTGACTGAAAAGGTTTACAGAGATTTGAGATACACTTTTTATTTCACACACATTTTCACTCTACAGTTTCGATTGAATTTGCATTTGGGTTAATTTTTGCTGTTTATAAAATGCAAAGTTGAGAAAAGGGAATATAAAAAAAAATTGTCTGACATTTTTATCCTTGGTTCCCAGGATCCTATGCGGGAGCAGTGATCGCCATGCCTTTAGCTGGAGTGCTCGTTCAGTACGTTGGCTGGTCTTCAGTCTTTTACATCTATGGTAAGAGGGATCTGTTAACACACACACATTAAAGAGGCAAAAGTCCAAAGAACAAAGAGTCCAGAGTCGTAATAGTCCAGAGTCATGACAACCTTTTATATCTAATTCAATTGGTAGCACTTCTTAGTAATCTTAATCATTCTTTGTACATGGTCAGTAAGTCTAAGTAAATGTTTTCTTTTCAATTTTCAATAACTCTGGTTGTTTCACATATAAGTTGTAAGCCTATAATGAAATACAATTTTACACCGGCTGGCAAAACCTGTAAAGAATCTGGACAAAATTACATTAAGTAAATCCTTTATAACGTTTATATTTGACGCTTATTTGAGGAAATGTATTTGCCAGAAAAGCCCTAGTTTGATTCATAAAGCCTCCATAAGCTTTGAATAAAGCCACACGCCATATACGTTCACGTTGATTAAATACCCTGGATGTTGGTTCATGACATCCTGATCCCTGACTCATGTTGCTCTGTGGCAGTTACACTTAGTCTGCTCTGCACGATAACTGTTATCTGAATTGCTTTTGAGTTTGATTAAATGGATTAACACTCACACAAAATTCCTACCTCGCCAAACGTGTTTTAATAAAAAATCTACTCTGCTCCTGCTGTGATACAATCTCTTGATTTATTGATGTGAATTAGCATTTTCCTGTCTGGGGCTCCGTGACTCATCCCTTACTCATTTAATTTTAATAATGAAACTTCTTGCGGCCCACAGAGGGTCTCGGGTTGTTTTAATTAGTCTGTCCTGTCCTCACGCTGCTCGGCAACACTTTACAGAGCCATCACCAAAAAGATATGCATCTATTGGTGCACGTGTATAAATTCATCTGCTCTGTTGTCACGATCTTTTCTTGAAAAGGAGTTTTTGGGATCCTCTGGTACATACTGTGGCTCCTGCTGGCGTACGGGAGTCCTGCTGAACATCCCACCATCACCGAAGAGGAGAGGACGTACATCGAGACGACCATCGGTGAAACAATCCACCAACTGAGCGCAACTGAGGTTTGTACACACAATGTTGGACGGTGCCTTACAACTCGACAAACACTGCATCAATGATACGCGCTGACTTCTGTCCTTCAATCACAGAAATTCAAAACTCCATGGCGTCGGTTCTTCACCTCCATGCCCGTCTACGCCATCATCGTGGCCAACTTCTGCCGCAGCTGGACCTTCTACCTGCTCCTCATCAGCCAGCCGGCTTACTTTGAGGAAGTCTTCGGTTTTCCCATCAGCAAGGTTGGCCTTGCAGTGATTCACAGTAATTCCACCATTAGTTAGAAAAATCCATGATGACGGATTAGTCGTCACATTCACCCTGCTCCGTCCTGAATGTGTGACTTGTCCACAGGTGGGGATCTTGTCTGCTGTCCCCCACATGGTGATGACAATTGTAGTCCCTATCGGGGGTCAGCTGGCTGACTACTTACGCATCAACAAAATCATGTCGACCACGAATGTGAGAAAACTCATGAACTGTGGAGGTACGTGATGGTAAACTAGCAGCAACACATTCTTTCATTCTTAAAACTGGAAATTCCTAAAAAAAAATGGCATTGCAGTGTATAAAGATAAATACAGTCGTTTCCATTGTAAATGAGTCAAGCAGAAACTATGCAGGACACTTTTAAACCTCAGACTCTCTGATTCAATCACATTTTGTCTCTTTCACGCACTAATCTCCTCAATGGTCTGGTCCTGTGTTTCCACAGGTTTCGGGATGGAGGCCACTCTGCTGCTGGTGGTTGGGTTTTCTCACACCCGAGGAGTCGCCATCTCCTTCCTCGTTCTGGCTGTGGGCTTCAGTGGATTTGCCATCTCAGGTATTACAACATCTGCAAACAAAGATAAATCTGTGCCTCATCTGAAATTAGAACTAAAGAAATTAGGTTTGTTTGATACTTATAAAATGTGGAAACAATCCGATGAACAGGATGTTGCAGGAATACTTTTTTAAAGTTCTGTCATTTTATCTGTCTATTTGATAATGCAGGAAATCTAAAATTAAAATGCAGTACTCATGCCTCATCCTGCAAAACCTTCTCACTGGCCTCTCTTTTGAACATTTTATAGATTTACAGATAGAAACGTGAAGGTGGAACTGAATCATATTCAGTTTTACAAAATATATAAATATTTTTGTTCACATTAATCAAACACTGTCTCGTGTGTTCTGTGTTTAGGTTTCAATGTCAATCATCTGGATATTGCTCCTCGCTATGCCAGCATCCTGATGGGTATTTCTAACGGGGTGGGAACCCTCTCTGGGATGGTGTGTCCCCTGATTGTTGGAGCTTTGACTAAACACAAGGTACAAATGATTCAACACTTTTACTACACTATGTAATATATTAGCATATGTTTATTAGTTGTTTGCTCATATTTGGACTGCAACTGAATATGTTTTCACATAGGTCAGTTGTTAATCTCATATTCTACAGAATCTCATATTCAGTTGGAACTCTTTTATGTATTATTAATTATTGTGTGTTTGGTCAGGGTATTAAAAAAACATCTGAGACTGAAACTCTGTCCTTCCCTTAGATTTCCCTCATTACATAAAAATATGTCATGCTTGCTTCTTGGTTCTATACTTAACTTGCATATATGATTAATAGAGCTGTGAAATGTATTATACACATTGAAGCTGTAGTATTTCCAATGCCATGAGTAATTCAGAGGCTTCCCAGTGCTCAGCATCAGAGCTATATCATCATAAGATCACTGACTCCATTCATCTCCCCCACAGACTCGTCTGGAGTGGCAGCATGTCTTTATTATTGCGTCCATGGTGCATTACACAGGGGTCATCTTCTATGCCATCTTTGCTTCGGGAGAGCAGCAGGTCTGGGCCAACCCCGAGAGCACAAGTGAGGAAAAATGTGGCATCATTGATGAAGACGAGTTGGCTGAAGAGACAGAGCTCCAAAGCGAAAACCCGGTGGCCCCCAAAATGAGTTATGGCACGACAGACAATTCGTCCGGCCGAAAGCATGGCTGGAAAAAGACGAGAGGTGTGACCATGCAAGAGGAGGATGGACATTGCGGGAATGGGGACTTCCAGGACGGGTACCAGTGAGACTGGACTTCCTGAGCTCTGAAATCTAGTCACAGAGGAATTTCCAACCTGTGGAAATGTCAGAAACAACGTGGAAGAAGCAAGAGAAGCAACATCAAACGCACCTCAAGACTGCTCTGTTTCAGTGGGGTGTCAATGTAAAATTTTAACTGTAAAGTACAACAATACACAATCTGTAGAAAACAATCATATGGGATCAGATAAATTAGATGGGCAGGCAGTGGAGCACATACCTCTGCCAAGGCCAACAGTCTCCTTAAGTCCAATCGAGCTGTGTTGAATCGCACACACTCATAGACATCAATCCCCTTAATATGCCCCACTTTAAACATTCATGCTTTATCCCCTGGAAAATAAGTGAAAATAAGAAAAAAAATCGTGCAATTTTCAAGGACTTGAAGAAATATCCCCTTTGTCTGGATCCAGGACAAAATTATATGGCTTCTTTCTTGGCCCATGTCCCATCCTCCCTCCGTGTTTCATGGAAATCTGTCTTTCAGGTTTAGCGTCATATTGCTGAAAACCCACCAACCAGCCAACAGGTAAACAGAGGTGAAATGTAAACAAATAAAATGCTGAAATCAAACATAATCTGAAAGAAACATCTACAAATAAATGAGGATATCAGAAGTCGAACATTAAATCCAATTCTACAAATACTTTAGACAAGTATTCTTAGTAAAAGACTAAAGAAATGACATAAAACATCCAAACATCCATGGAAAAGCAGCTTATAACCAGACTTGACTTGCACCTTCCACCTGTGCTGATCGTTCTCCACCTGTGCAAACGCTGACTGGACCTTATGTAGCTTTCCTCTAAACATGTGAATAGTTTTTGACATTCTTCATGTCCGCTATGCAATGTGAATGTAATAATGGGTTTGACAGCAGACCACAGTGTTAATGTTATGAGCCTTCTTGTTTGTTGGTTTTTGCTCGTATGTATTTGCTGCTGCTGAATGATTACGGTCTGTCACCGCTGCGCTCGCCTCCCTTTGTCCGGGCGGATCTCAGTTCTCCATCCATTTGTGAGGCGCGTCTTCCAGCATTATATCAGCTCCATTATTTATAGTGTTCTGAGCTCATAATGGGCTGAAATGGATGGTGACATAAGTCTGTGAAGCTTTTAGTGTATCTCTATTTATTCTTTTGGTGTTTGTCTTTTTGCAACCTCTCAATGTTTGATACATGGAGACCCAGATTGTTTCCAAAAAACGATGGAGGCTAATGTTTCACTTTGATCGTAGAAGAGTAAAGAAATTCACACTCATTCTTCCTCAGCACTGCTAATGATGAGACAGTGACGTATGATCATATGGTTTGGGGGGGTGCTTGGATTTGATTTGCACTTTACTTGAACGCACCACAGATGTAATGAACAACATTTTTATTCTGTATGCCGAATGTTTAGAAACATAAAATCCATAAAGAGCGTCAAGGTCCTGGATTTGTCATGTTACTTGGTGTATTCAAAAAATATATATAAATGATTTATCATCAAATGACAAATTGTTCTGTTGATGTAAGGGGAACTTGCACAAAATTTTGATTTTCTGCTTCTCTTCTCCACTTCTCTGAGACACCTTCTCTTTGTGCATGAAGAGACATCTGTGTCTATAACAGTGCATATTGTAAATATAGGCACATATAACTATTAACATGACCCCTTGAAATAACAGTGAAACACCACTTCACTGACTTCAGACCAGGTTTTTAATGGTCAATCGCTTTCCACTGCTTTAAGTAAGTATTGCACCAACAATGCCACTGACCACTACTCATTATAAAGGAGAGATATTATGCCTATATTAGGGTTCGTAATTTCAGTTAGTGTTATAACTTGAAACGTTTTAAATGCTCTAATGTTAAGAGAGGGTCTAAATTTCCTCTAACATCGATTGCTGCAGCTCTTCTTTTCAGCCTCTGTCTGAAACACGTCATGACATCATGATTACCTGGATGTGTCAGCCGTAGTACTGACGAGGTGTGTCAGGACTTTCAGTGTTTTCTGCTCATAGAAACAATGATAACAGTGATGATTATAAAGTAAATTTAACTATTTGCTAATTAGCAAATAACCCTAGCACTAACCGTAACGCTTATCAAAATGACTCAGGATGAAAATCTGACTGTGAATCTATAAAACAGTTGTTGAGATATTTCAGTCTGGAATCAAAGCGTCCTCCCTGGGGCCACAGAGGGGTAAATAACTGAGGCTCAGGCTGATTTTAAACTTTTCATCTCTATTGTAGACTTACGATTCCATTATTATCCTTTCATTTGATTTAATTGTTTCCTTCACTTCAGAGTATTTCCGAACTTATTACTCACACAAAGCTGCCATGAAGTCAGTGTCACGTCTAAGTTAACTCCTCGTTATCTTCTGACAGTGTGAGCTGTCCCTAACACGGCCTGTTTTTGTTAGCGTGCTTACATACTCCGAGGACTCCTCTGGTTCCCATCACTCTGTGGTAAACATCCTTTGTCTTATCTGACTTCATCCGTCTGCTTCATTATCACCACGAGGAGGATAATTACTGCACAGGACTTTCCTCGCCAGAGTCAAACTCGCTTCTCACATATATACATGCAACCTTTCCAAATCATTTCTGCGCGTTTGGTGGTCAATGAATAGTGTATTGATTATTCCTCTTGCATGTTGATGATAAAGCTTCAAGGCCACGGACTTTGTTGTTGGTCCCGACAGCGCTCCTGCGTCCTTGAGCACATGTGGTCGATTATGTCACTCACCAGGATTTGTTTCTGTTATTTCGTGTGTCTGGAATGAGTAACAACACACTGAAGTGAAATGAAAGACCATACCTATTATGCCCCCTAGTCCTCATGAAACCAAATTAAAAATAGTTTTAAACCTTATCAATACCTGTGAGAACCTCGACTACTGTAAGTGTCCTCCACTCCCAAGAGGACGCCCCTGCCAGCTCATTCCTCACATGCTGTCAAACACAGACCACACAGTCCACAAACAGCCAATGGCAAAGGTTCTGTTTATTTCAAAGAGACTTCTGTTGACTTAGAAGGGCCTTTGGATGGAGCAACAACCCATCAATGATTAAGCTTTTGTTTTTTTTGGGGGGGACGAATTTAGGAATTATAAAGACATCAGGGGATTCGAATTGCAGCGTGAATGATGATCTTAGAGTGCACAAAGACACCAGGGCAGGTCCACTGAGGTATGAAGGTGCCAATATCAACAAGTGTGGCGTAAACTGTCCGCGCACAGGCCAGTGACAAGATAAAAGGACTTCTACCATTTCAAGGACGGATGATTACGACACAGGCTGAGTTTGATGTGATTGCCTCAATTTCCTGGTATGCCGATGGAAATATACTGTAACAGAACGATGAAAATGATTTGACACAAAAAGGACATCAGAATCCTGTGTTTTTATTCAAAGAGTTAAAAAGACATTTTAACTGTTGGACTTTTGGACTGATAGCAGCTCATCTGCTCAGCTCAGATGTTTGTGTAATGCCGATGACTGGATGTAGGCTCCATGTGTGATTTTGGTGGATGTGGGTGGGATTTGTGACCCTCGGCTGTTAAGAGGGAATTCATGAGGCAGCCTCTTGTCTTGTTATGATAAAGAGGGATTTTTTCTTCTTCTTGTGTTTAGATCGGGGGGTTGACATGGACAGTTTAATTAATAACCACCATCCTTTTCTCCCTGACCTCAACTAGTCACACATGTTCTCACTGGAAATCCAGACACAAGCGACTGTATGTTCCTCAGCGGCGACTGATGGACCTGTAGAATCACACTGTGGATAATCAGAAGCAAGGAAAGAAAAGGAACAACTGTTACCGAGCAGGGATTGAGTACTAACCAACTGGAATAAGGTAAGAACTGCAAGATTGAGGATTTATGTATTTCATGTTCATGAACCTGTGACTTCCTATGAGCCAGTGGCGAGCCTCTGAATCTGACAGGTGGAGAGGTGCATGCTTGGCTGTTGTGTGGGCTGTAAATGTGGACTGGAGGTTTTTTTTTCCGTATCCTTGTGGGCTGCTTTTTTCCTCTCAGGGGAAATTACGCTGCGTTGATTAAAAAATAAATGTGCCAAGTGAGGTCCACACAAGTAATGTTTCAGTAGAGGACCTTGTATAACTTTGAAAACATGTCTGGTATTCATGAAATATAAGCACATCTACAGTTCAGCTTTTATAATCATATTAAAGGAGTTGTATGTGCAAACGTAGACTTTATAAGATTTGATCATAGATTAAATTACCTTAAAAAGACGACCCTGTCTAGAGATACGTGCCATCAAGTGGGCCCTACAGACGTAATGTGTACTTGATATAGAATTGGATAAGTCATACAGTATATTTACTGCTTAGTCAGAGCGTAGAAAGATAAGTCTCCAGTCTTGGCGTGTTCTCCGGGAGGCCTCGCTGTGGTCTGACTTCCATCCCCCACCTCTCCGCAGGCAGCTACCAGACAGATCTCCCCCTGTGTGGGTGAGGAGACCTGTCTGGTGGGTTGATGTGGAAACACCCGGGCTGATGTTTAATTACTCTGTGGTGCAGGTTTCAGAGGATCCTGCAGAGCTACAAGAGTGATCAGGAGATTTTGTTTTTCTTTTTACCATGTTCAACAAATCACACATTTTCTGTTCTTGTTACAGAAGCTAACAGAGGGCTACCTCGGTTCTGCGGCACGGTGCAAATCTGTGTTTTCTTTCCTGTGCTGGTGCCCAACGACCCTCCTGAATGAATGAGTGGGTGGGTCCCGACATCAATGTGGTGGGGCCGCTACAAATCCCACCCAGCGATGAGTTCTCCATCTCGGAGAGCGCCCACTTGTTTGGTAAGTCTACGAAGCCGAAAGAAGCTCATATAAAGAGCTACATGCTAATATTGGCATGCAAATATAGGGACATGCTGTAGGTTTAATTATAACACACTAGTAATACTAACACACAGCTAAGGCTTGTGTGAATAGTGATTTTGAAATGTGAAATTGTGACCACATTATGATTGTAGATTGAAAGGCATCACCAGAATTATGACAGTTCTTCAACACAATTCCACAGCAAACCAACCAATAGCTATTCAGACAATTCTCTCAAAACCACAAGCGCCAACCTCATGGTGCTGCGAGAGGGGACGTTCCATGATCATTACCACCATTACTTGATACGCCCACTGGAAACCAGTTACTGTTATAGTGATCCAGTCTAATTGAAAGGAATGGGTTGGGAAAAAAGTTACAGAAACACCTGACTGCCACACAAACATCCTCCTAAATGATGATGTAAAGTTAAATCAACAGGTTCACATTAGAAATCTTTGGTATGAGGATGAACTTTAGAAGGCTATGGTTTATTATTACAACATCCAATCAGCTACCAGATACAACAGGCTGATTATCCAAGATCCACCATCAACCGACCAGGAGCAGTTGTAACACTATGTGCTGGAGTTGAGAGGGAAAGCAGAGCGGTGAAATACAAAGATCAAATTAACTGTTAGAAAGCAGGTAGATAACAGTTGCATCCATAAGCTCTTAAGTGTGCACTTGTTCCTCATACTAATTGCATAGACTAACAAATTTCTCGGTAATCTCTGGCTCACAAATCCTGGCACAGCGCACAGTAGCAGTCTGCCGGTACCATCGCCCCAATCGGAAAATGAATTTAAACATTAGCCGGCTACTTGTAATTATGTAAAGACATGTGATTTTTTTGTGGTTAATGAGTAGCCGCGGCAACCTTTGCTCCCCTTGGGATTTCTCAAGCAAGCGCCAGACCGGCTTTGTTCTTCCTCAGCTGTTCTCACGTCTTTAGATGACGAGTTTACACATTAGCATAAATAAATGGAGGGCGATTTCTTTTTAGTCGGGCAAGACGAGAGGACTGACCCACAGAACAGAGGTGCACTGGGGAGATCTGAGAGTAGGGTCTCTGAAGAGTGTGTCTGGTCACACTGAGACGAGCATGGTCCAGAAGAAGTCTTCAAGAGGTCAGTGATACGTAAAGTTTACAGATATTCAACTAGTAGAAAGAGTAGCTGCTTGTTTTAATGTTAATCTTTCAGTTCAGTCGAGGGATCATTCTTTTAAATTCTCTCCTCATCGCCCCTTGGAGGTTTTTAAAGGAAACGTCACGTCATGAATTTTACCCGCTCTGAAATCAGTTAAGCTGAAACAACATAATAGGATCACGTGAACATTCTTGTATCAGTTTCAAAATTGCCAACTTGTTGAGAGTGGAGTTACATGTCATTCTGAAAGACACAGTGTGCCCTGTGCAAGCCAGCCGTTAATCATTTATGGGTTTATAGTATGTGTTGTGTGTGTGTGTTGCCGACTACTGCTGAGCCCGTCTCTTCTCTCACGAGCCCTTCAAATCAAACTAATAAAGTTTTTTTTATCACAGTTCAGGTTTCAAGGATAAATCTGTTGAATGTTGATATGGTTTTAAACTAAAAATCCATAAATATAATGACTTTACTTGATTTAATATCTGACAGCTTTTTCTTCCCTTTAGTGTCATCAACTCTTATTATAGTAAAATAATAATATTAAAGCCACATTATACTATTAAACACTTACACACTATTACACAATATGGGGAACCAAAAAACTGGGGAACTGATGTGAAAGTGGTCACCAATTGGGATGCTCCCATTGATAATCTTGATAATCATCACCACTTGCATTTCCTCTCAGCACTCTTTTTTTTGCTTGTACAGTCTCTCTGATCCAAAAATAAATGTGACTTTGTGATTTTGTACCATTTTTTTTAAATAATATGAAAATACAGGCAGATTCAATTACACAAAATATAAAAAAACATCCAAACCTGTTCCCAGCATTCGGTCCACCAACCAGTATATAACTATAGACTGTATATATCACTGATTAGATAAGAAGTTGATAACTCTAAATATACAATGTCTGCATACGGGAAAGGAGAAGGAGTTACGAGGACTCCAACTGACCTCCCTTCCTGGTTGGTGCAGTCCAGGTTTTATGATGTTGAATCATGTACATGTTGCTGAGAGTGAAGGTCCATTCATGACCTTGAAAATGTCAGTTTAATATTTACTTGAGGTCCATTTACAACTTTTTTCCAAAGCTTTCTACAACATTTTATGATCTTTCTCAACACATCAAATTTGCAGACACCTGAAATCCAAATTTATGCCGTGTGATAACAACTCTCTAACCTCAACCTGCCAAGGAGGAAACTGATATTTATTTAAAAGCTCTGAAGAAAGACAGTGTTTTATTGCTCTTTTATCTTTGTCAAACTTATGTTATTTATTCTCCTCCTCCTCTCATGTCAGATATTCTGGCAGATCACGGCAGTTCTCTCCTGCAGGATCCCGACGTCTTACCCTTCACCGTCTACCCCAGCATGCAGTACCAGTCCATGGAGCCAACCATGCCTCCCGCTCCGTACTACTCCAGTCAGAACTACTACCCCCAGTACAACGGAGACGAGTGGTACTCGAACACAGGGATATATGAACTGAGGAAGGGAGCCCTGGAGGTCAGCTACGATGCTGAGATGGAGGACACGTCTGCTGTGGTGTCCACCGTGTGCAAGAGGACGCGGCACATGTCCCAAGCTGGAAGGGTCAAAGGGGAGGAGCTGTGTGTGGTGTGTGGGGACAAGGCCTCTGGATATCACTATAACGCTCTCACCTGTGAGGGCTGTAAAGGTGAGATTTTAAATCCAAACATACACACATGGTATAGCAAGCCTTTAAGAAGTCACATTGAATTCCCTTGTGTGTGTGTATGTGTGTGTGTTTGGGTGTGTGTGTGTGTGTGTGGCAGTCGATGATAAAAGTTAACCACTTTTCAGGGATATGATTATTTTCACTATTGGTCAGATATTTTCCGCTTAATAACAGCAATAAATCCCAATACATTTATCAAAAGACAGGAAAAATAACCAATTAAACCAAACATAACATTTCAAGTTGCTATTAATTCATTCAAGACTTAAAACTAGTCAAGCATTGAATTAATCAACTCATAAATTCGGCTGCAAAGAAGAACACAGTTGTGCAAAAGAAAGGAATTTGTCCTTTATAAAGCTATGTCCAGTCAGACAGAGTATTTTTGTTAAGTTTTAGATGTTTTATCTGAGCCAGGCAGCGTTTGCACTGTTTAGAGTAAACGTCCCGGCACAGTCGAGGCAGTTTACATATGAGCAGGATGACATTTGGCCGACATTCCAAAATTAAGTTAATGTGTGTAGCTGTTGACTTTTAGGGGCCAGCCATGACGGGGCCGCTCATATCTACAGTCCAAATAGAAGCTGGTGAAGAGGAATATGTGGACAACATGAATCTTCTCTGTGGCTGCAAAAATAATCGATGTCTGATTAAATCATATTTAGCTTCTACCGCTGCTGTTCACGCTGACATATTAAGGCTGATTCCATGTTCAGCTATGGGCCGGGACACATGCAGCTAACCCGTGCAGTTTAACAAACCATTCAGGCGTGTTCCAAGTGAACAGATGACACTGTAAATGAGGAAATATCTCACTTAGAACTTACACTTTACAACCATGTAAATGTTTTCCACCTGGCGACAGTAAGGTTGTGGCCTTCAGCGGCTCCTCCCCTGGTTTTATGACACTGTGAAATGTGCTGTGATTCCTGCCAACTGCAGGGTGAATGGATATGAGTGTAATTCCACACGGTGAGGTTGGACAATGCCTGGAGGGCAGCGGGGCCTGTCCTGCTGTTTGACAGAGAATGGGCTCAGGTCTACCTGGTAGCGCTGCCAGATTGGGTTCCCTCTCAGCTTTCTGCTGCACAATGCAGGAGCAACCTGAGCTCAGTTACTCTAATGCATGACATTGTGCTTAATGTTGGATGTCAGAATGTCTAATGACTGTTCCAAAGTTATTGTGTGTGTGTGTGTGTGTGTGTGCCTGTGTGTGTGTGTGTAAGGGATTCTCTGTGTGACATAATTAGAACAGTGTGTGACCTGTGAAACTGTAGTTTTATTTATTGATGATTGGATTCATTACTTTTGAATAATTGTGGTTTCAAGAAAAAAGGCAGAATCTGCACTGTGGTGGAAGAACCTTTATTTTGAAAAGCATCATTATCACACCAATTAAAAAAAATACTCCATTGCATTGCATATGTATGGATTCATTATCAGGGGAATATTCTCAAAGTATCACCATATTAAAATCAATGATGCAGAATGTATATATATTCAATTATTTAAGGATGATGATTAATATGATTGAATAGACCGCTAGGGGGATTGAACCACTGACCTTCTGGTTGATGGATGACACGCTCTACCTCCTTAGCCAAAGGCAGCCATTATTATAGCATTAATATATAGGCAGCATTTTACTGTTGTAGCTAGTTGAGCTACTTTTTAATACTGTATCTACTGATGGATGGTGTAGAAGAATCTATGATAATTCAAAAAAGAAAGTAACTAGTTGGACGATTTTAGTTTTTTAAGGATACATTTGTGTTTGATCTATCAAAGACAAATAAGTACTCGATAAACGCTTGATAAATACTTGAAATTGAAAGTGAAGTAAAGTATTTGAGCAAATGCATTGATGTTCTACTTTCTATCACAACACTATGGAGCAACCGAATATAGAATATATTACTCTATGCACTCAATTTCTTAATGAAAGTGCCAAATGTCTTGGCTTTGAATCACAATTCTTTGTCTTTTCCCGTGTGCAGGTTTCTTCAGACGGAGCATAACAAAGAAAGCGGTGTACAAATGCAAGAACGGAGGAAACTGTGAGATGGACATGTACATGCGCAGGAAATGTCAGGAGTGCCGGCTCAGAAAGTGCAGAGAGATGGGGATGCTGGCTGAGTGTGAGTATCCCTGCTGGTCGGGAGCCTCTGGAGCTGAAGAGGTTCTGAACATTCACGTTGATTAACTTGATGACATGTTTCTATCGACTGTCAGGCATCGATTCAAACTGATCTGCAGATTTCACACGAACACCGTCTCTTTAGTTGGTGAATCCTCATTTTCCCCTCTGACATGGTTGTTTCATTTTTACTAGTATAGTATTGAGTATCACATAAAAGACAATGGAGAGTTCATGGTCTTGTTGCAGTTACAGGAATAGCAGCAGTAGACAGACACCTTATGCGTCGTTAAAAAAAAACTGACAATAAAGGAAATTTACTACAGAATTATTTTGGTCTCAAAGGTTTCAAGTATGAAGCGTACCACACATTTCTGTGAAAAATGTGCTTTCTCTTGACTCTTCAGGGGATTATTAGTAGTTGGGTCCATTACCAGCCGTCAGTTGAACAGAGCAGGAGGATAGACTGGACTCCTGTTGCTCATAAATAGTGCAGGGAAGCCGTGATGAATATTGCAGGGTGGCAGCCTTTCACGACTTCACCTGCAGGCTCAACAAATTAGACCTTTTAAGTCACAGTGTGAAAAGACAGATGAAGATTTACTGGAGACGTCGATGTTTTATCTCTTTTCATTTCTTTCCTCTCTCCGAATCAAGTCTTTTGTTAAAAGGGGACTATCTATCTTTTTGATTGAACTAACAACAGAGAAATGGAGATGTGAAGGGACTACATTTCTTATTATTAGATTTTTTGGGATGCCAGACTTAAGAGGCCAAAAAAGTTGCGAGGCCAATGTGACCCTTTCCCACCCAAATCTTATCAGTTATCGTTTATAACTGCATGACACGGTTGTTGAATGAGCAGCTCAGATCTCTTCAACACATATAATGAAGCCCTCATCACTGCTGGCAGGTCTTCTGACAGAGATCCAGTGTAAATCCAAACGGCTTCGGAAGAACACCAAGGCGTCGCCGGGGCAGTCCACTGGAGACGAGACGGAGGGGGCGGACAACACAGACAGCAAGCAGGTCACCTCAACCACCAAACTGACAAAGGTCATCACAAATACAACGATTTTGTCACACATATTGTGATGGAAAAGTGTGTGTCCTATCTGAATGACTGATTGTTTTGTGTTTTTTTAAATTCAGGAAAAGGTTGAAATCACCAAAGCGCAGCGGGCTCTCATGAAGGTCATCGTAGAGGCTTATAACAGACACAAAATCCCTCAAGACGTGGCCAAAAAACTGGTATATTACCCCTAATGTTGTTCCAAACTTCAAACTCTATTCTGATTGTTGTCATTAATAATGTCCACGGATGAGCTGTTTACAGGTTGCAACAGAAAGTTGCACATTTGTACCATGGCCCTGAAGATAAATAAAACAAATAAAAAACCTCAGCGACAGGCATTTCTCCATTAGAAGTTAATGCTGTCGGGTTTTTCTCATTTGCCGTTTATTTGCCTGTCAGGGCCACCGTACATGCACCAGTAAAGACATCAGACTACTGGTGTTCATCTGCTAAAGTTTGCACTAATACATGTTTAGGAGTGGATTGTTAACATCATCATAGATAAGACCGAGAGCACCAGCACCAAACTAATGGTGTGAACTGTTTACTGCTGTGCCTCCCCCCCGCAGCTACAGGACCAGTACAGTGCCGAGGAAAACTTCCTCCTGCTGACGGAGATGGCAACGAGTCAAGTTCAAGTTCTGGTGGAGTTTACAAAAAATATTCCAGGTATTTATTATTGTTCTCAGATCCTGTGGAAGACAAATGGTTTTATGAATGAATCTGCTAGTTGCCTCATTATTTCTTTCTCACAATGTGTGTTATCGGCTCTCCGGCAGGGTTTTTGTCTCTGAATCACGAAGATCAGATCGCCCTGCTGAAAGGTTCGGCTGTGGAAGCCATGTTTCTGCGCTCGGCTCAGGTTTTCAGCCAGAAGATGCCCAACGGACACACAGAGGTTCTAGAAGAGAGGATACGCAAGAGTGGTGAGCCTGAAAATGTCTGATTCTGTGATGCACCGGAATTCTAACTCAATAGAGCTCATACGACTGCCCAGGCCCAACAGTCCCTTTAAATCAAGCTGAACCCGCATGGATCTGCAAAAAAAATTTCAATGGGCTCTTCCCTGTCCCACACCACATCCATCCCCCAGGTTTGATGCTAGTTTTTGTATACAGCAAACGAACAGCATCTTTACGTTCATCAGCTAAAAATCTAGTGACACCTGCACATCAAAGCCTCAGAATATGAACTCCTGATTCACGGCCTTCAAGCCTCCTGGGCCTTTGCTCCACCAGCTGCAGCAGGTTGAAGGTGTAGCATCCTGGCAGTCGTGGGTCCACCTGCAGTCGAGCTGCCAAGTCTGCTCGGATCCTCCTTGAATAATTGATCTGCCTGATCTGTGTGATGCAGGTGGGAGACGTGTGCTGATCTGATGATCTCCAGTGGGGTGTGGGTTACACGTGCACACACACACGCACTGGGTATAGTTTCACTGCTTTTAGATGTGAGTGTGTGTGTGTGTGTGTGTGTGTGTGTATGTATGTGTGTCTATTTGTGTCAGTGTGTGTAGGGAAGCTCACAGCTAATTTGAACCAAAGTGGCACTTGGTGGAATTCAATAAACACTCATATAGGATGTTTCTGCTATGGGAAGTTATAGTTCTCATAAACACACGTCTCTCTATTATAAGTCAAATCAAATATTTGATTGAGTGGTGGTTTAAAAAAAGCATTGATATGTATACGAGGTGTCATTATGTCATCCAGGCTGGACAGTTAGACAGGCATCGGCCGTGATGGCAGGTGTGTGTGTGTGTGTGTGTGTGTGTGTGTGTGTGTGTGTGTGTGTGTGGGTCCCTTGGCACAGGGTTGGCGTGAATAGTAGGGATGGGAGATATTCACACTAAAGGCCAGTCTGGGAGAATCTGGGAGCATAGCTGTCTGAAGAGACCATTGTTTCCTATCGACACATCTAGAATGCTATTGTCCACTTCTCTCCCTCTGAGCCCCACTGGCATTTCTGAACGCTGGATGATGGGTCCGAGCAGACAGACATTCCGGATCTAGATGAATAATGATGCAGATCAGAGAGAACTGTCGATTGGCTGTCCCGGCTCAAAGTGCAGAGGGTTGTGCAAGACAAACTCTTTACTCCACTTGCATTTCCCGCATCTCATTCTTTAGATTAACTCTTATCTCCATCAAGGAGAGGGTATTGTCACCCGTGTCTGTTTTTTACCTTTGCCAAGGAGGTTACTTGTTGGTTTGTAAGCTTACATGACAACAACTGAAAAGATTTTCATGAAACTTGGATGGAAGGATGTTTTGATTAAAAGTTGGATCACGGTGCAGATCCAGGAAAAATGTATTTCTTTCCACATTGGAAGATTGAGAGTTTTATGACCTTTTCACCATTTACCACAGAATAATTCATGGATCTTGATGAGATAATTAACATTAGTTCAAAATAGTGCTGACCGATGATAGTAGAATTCAAACTTCATGAAACAGAATCTAATGTATCAGTTCTGCTGTTTTTTGTGTGAGTTGTAACCACACATCCTAATTTGAATGTCGTGCTTATGAGTGAATTTAAATTTTAGGTGAACTATCCCTGTAAAGACAACTCTTAATCCAAGGTCTGAACTCAACTTTTAAGTTTTTAAAGGCAGCTTCTTGTTCATAAAACAATGAATTTAAAGAATATAATAAATTGTTATTTTCTGCAGGTATATCAGAGGAATTCATGACACCCATGTTCAACTTTTACAAAAGCATCGGGGAACTCCACATGATAGAGGAGGAACAGGCTCTCCTCACAGCCATCACCATCTTAACACCAGGTATCAACAACTCCCTACCTCAGACATGCTGTGTCACTTTGTGAGCAGTTTAAATAAATATCTACAATCTTTGATCCCCTAAAAGACGTATCACTCTTCCTGTCTCCAGATCGGCCCTTCGTGAAGGACCAGCAGGCTGTGGAGAGACTCCAGGAGCCCATGCTGGAGGTGCTGAGGAAGCTCTGCGTCCTGCAGCATCCGCTGGAGCCGCAGTACTTCGCTCGTCTCCTGGGCCGTCTGACGGAGCTGAGAACACTCAACCATTACCACGCGGAGATGCTCACATCGTGGAGGATGAACGACCACAAATTTACCCCCCTGCTCTGTGAGATATGGGACGTGCAGTAGGAAATGGAAAGAGAGGGATGACATTTAGACCCATTCAACTACATGATGTGGGAATTAAGTCCCTGCAAAGCTTGTGTCTATTTACTCACACACGCAGAGGAACTTGAAAGGATGGAGGTGTTTACAGCACAAAGAGGAAAGTATTCAAGGGTTTGGCTGAAGCAGATTAAGACGTCTTACTGCTGTGGACATCGTGTTAAAGCCTAATTTAAAACCTCATGTAAAACCTGTTGAAGGCCCAGCGTGATTCGTCAGGCAAGTGCAAAAACTGGAACCCATTCAAAGTGAAGGGGTGCTCATATCAAGTGTAAGGTTTTTAGACGACATTCAGTTTGATATTTGCTTAGTTTATTTTATATTTGTAAAACAACTTCATAGAACTTGCTTCATTTAAATGCTGTAAATATTCAAATGTTTTATGTTCGGCTTCAATAAATTTTAAGATGAAAAAGTAAAAGAAGAAGCTTGTTTTCGTACATGTTTGTCCAAAGGGAGGAACCAGCTTTTTCAATGAGGAGAAGGTCTAGAAGTGAATCATCTGGTACATGAGAAGAATTAAGATATGATTAATATATGAAACTTCCTGAAACTGTAGTAAAGTACAATAAGGTTTTTAATCCATTAAAATGTAGGAATTTATTGATGCTAGCCTGAAATGCACAAAGCACAATTACAGATACAGTTTATCCACAAAATAAAAATTCCATATGAATCACAACTATCCCTCACGACTCAAGATGTATCTCAGTCTCATTTATAACACTTTACAGCAAAAAATTGTACATGATTTACATTATTGTCTTAATGTCACATATAATCAATTTGACATGTTAAACAAAAAAATGAAATAAAAACACATGTATATGAGATCCAAAATCCAATTTGTTTTTATTATGTAATCAATAATTCATAATATATATAAACACCCATATTATATCATCTGTCTGTGTTTTACACTTAATTGCACCTTAAGGACATAAATAACCACCCTGCGGGTTATGTCCATGATTGTGTCATAGCACCATCTTGTGGAGTAATTTGGCAATAAATATTGCAGCTGGGATGGCATTATGTTCTATAAAATAAAATAAAATACCAACAGAGTAGTAAATGCACTGACATTATGCTGACCACGGATTCAAGATATAGACTCAAGATTAGAAACAACCTACAGATTGTCTGCAAAGACATAATTATTTGACAAGAAGACATCTAGAGGTGAGTTCTGTCCTGGCTGGTCGGAGATGTGAAAAGTTCTGCTTCAGGATAAACCAGGAATCCAGAGAAGGTGGTGTAGCGCCCCTGGTTGCTGTAGACGGCATAACGCTCGTCCTGCTGACTGTACAGCCACACGCTGTCGCCCCGACGGAGAGACAGCAGCAGACTCTGACTCTGCATCTCCCGCCTCTTCGACGTGTCCTCGTCGAACACCATCGCCTGCACCTCGCCCTTCCCCGTCATCAGCTTCACGGACACGGCCTTACGGGGGTGTTTCCCCACAGTGAAGGCAAAGAAGTAGGCCCCTGGGTGGAGGCAGGTGAAAAGGCCTGAGGTTTTGTTGAAATGACCCCCGATGTTGACATACTCCACGTCAAAGGTCAGAGGGGGCTTGTCCTGCAGCCTGCTGCTCTGACCCATGAGTGTGGACGTCCGTGCCACAGAGAAGGCAGAGCGGGGCTGCTCGGACGCCTCAGGAGGGCACTGGGGGTGGGACGGGCCCGGCGGGGACAGGTGGTTGCTGATGTAGCTGGCTGTGGGGACGTCAGGGTAGATGAGGTAACCAGAGAACGTGATGTAAGGCCCAGCGTTGCTGTACAAAGCATACTGAGGACTCTGCTGTAGAAGCAGCCACACTGTGTCCATCTCCTTCAAACCGATCATGACACTCTGACTCTGAACTTTCCTTCCTTTCTTGCGGTAGTCATCATACGCTATCGCCTGCACCTCCTCCCCGTTCTTCACCAGTATGACAGAAAGCATTTTCTTTGGAAACTTCCCCACTGAGAAGGAGAAGTAGTACGCCCCAGGGATGCGACAGCGGAATCGACCAGCGTCTGGATTGAAATCCCCTCCGATGTTGACCAAGAGCCTGTTGAAGGTCACAGACTTCTGCTTGCCTCCCACTACGCTGCTGGTTTGTGTGGCGGAGAAAGCAGAGCGCACACTGGTTGTGACTGGGGGAGCATGAAGGGGAGAAACTGGTCCAGAGAAGGTGAGCATGATGAAAACACATGCCAGGAGGCAGTGTGTGCTCCATTGAGCTAAAAGAAAGGAAACCAAGGAAATGAAAGTTACAGATGACAGACACAAATCACTGTGAAGAAGTTAGAATATTTAAGATTTTTGATGTTCCAAAAAGAATCTTGTCTGGGATATCAGGACCACCAGAGGATTCACAATATATATCTGACAGGTCATCAGATGGATGGAATGGGAAACACTCTCATTCACTTCCTAATAAACACTACATATCAGGTTTGTTTATTATTTGTATTAAAAGAAGGGCGATAACAACATTTCCTGTTTTATCTGACGTAATGTCCTTATTTCTTTCTTATTTCTTGGTGATAGAGTTCTAGTTGGTGAATTTTTTTGTTACTGTAGCCTAATATAAGATTAGTATTGATTTTCTTGTTTAAATCCCCACAAAGAAAATGAAAAGACATATTTCTTTTGCTATAGAGGGGGGAAAAAAGAAAACAATATGTCAGATAAAGTTATCTATTCACTATGGCCTTTGGTCTTTGGTTATTTCTTATAAAACGCTATCGGCATCTTAAAATACTTAAATGAAACCTGATCAGAGTAGTCAGTTAGTCAGTTAGTTAGTTAGTTAGTTAGTTAGTTAGTTAGTTGAACTGCTCACACCTCAGAATATATCACAGTTCACAGTTTGACTTTGCTTCATATAAGATGTCATAAACACAAAGTCTAGAACAACCACTATTAACTAGGCCTAGTCTTTTATATCACACTGACCTCGACCCTTCATGTCTCAGAGACAAATGTTCTGAGTTGATAAGCAAGTCTGTCTAAACCCTGTCAACACAGATGTTCAGGCTGGAATCCGGCGCTCAGTGTGAGCAGCAGCCCCTGTAATGTGGCTGATACTGCCTGTTCTCTCTGTGCACTGAGAGACGGGACCAGATTAACAGCTGGTTCATCTGCTCCTGTGTGTGTTGAACAATGGGACATTTCAGGGGGGACGGTGAGGTGCGGTGGGGCAGGTTAGAGAGCTGAAAGACACCCCCGCAAAGTATAAATGGAGCATTACATTGAAGTGTGGATGAGTTTCGGCAAATCGCTTTGTGCTAATATGATATAATACTTGGGAAAAATTGTGGCTTTTACATATTATTTGATTATATGAGGTACTGAAGAAGCCATACAAATACTTTGATAAAATGTGCAGAAATAGCTCATTTTTTTAGATCAAGTATGGTCAGAGGAGCTTCCGTGTCATGACTACATGAGCGGAAACGTTGCACCTGTGAAAGCAGCAAACATGAGTTGTAGTTACAGGCTCAGATTGGACACCTGCCTGTTTCCCCCTCTGCTACATGTAATACATATAGTTTACAAAAGACTAATGATAGATGTTAAAAGCTAAGCCAAGGTCAGGGTCAGGAAATGAGTGAAATAGCAAAGGAAAAGTTTGAATCTCCTGTGCAACGTAATGTGTTTTCACTGCATCAGAATTGTGAAATGTTAAATAAGTTGAGAATCGCTTATAATTCCAACAAAACTAAACTATCTCCACTAAGCCTGTAGACTTTTAGAATTGCTAAACTGCAGCCGAGGCAAATTATAAAAAATCTGTACATTTTCAATTCTATTTTTATTGCTAAATAACATTTGTGCTAAAAATATGAACCCATAACAAAAATATGAAACCCACCTGTTGAGCGATGTTGGAGCAGGAACGACATCCTGGACTTCTTCTTCTTCTCGGTCAGAAATTTCTAATAAAGTTGTTCCAAGTTTGCTGCACTGCTGATGTCCACGTAACAGACCTGACACCCGAAGGGACAAAGCTTTTGTCCGTGCAGATGCGTCAGGGAGGAGCTCCACACTCTCTCCCATCTATAGCTGCCATTCCAACCTGCAAAAAACAAAGGAGGAAAGTAGCTGTTTCCGGCAACTTTAAAAGTTGTGTCTAACCCACACTTTGTTTGGTTTGAAACAAATGGAGCAGCACAACACAAGCAGACTTAGATAAGAACACAACAACTGACTGACAATTTAGACTCACTTGAAAATGTATATTCACAGTAAAATCTCATGAAAATAACGTTTCTTATCGTTTTCAAATTGTTCAATAATGAATGTGTTAAATGATTGTAATCCCTATTTTAATGTTGTAAATGTAAGATTTTGTATGCAATCATTTTTTTTTCTGGTATACATAGAGGCAGTCATACACAAAATCGTATGCAGTTCTGCGTGAAGTCTTTGTATAGATGCAATTGTACATAAAGTATTTATATAGATGCAGTAGTACATGTTGTGTTTATATTGATGGAGTTGTACATGTAGTCTTTATAAAAGAAAACTGCATATGAAGTATTTATATAGATGCAGGTGTACATTATCTTTTTGAATAGATGCAGTGGTACTTTATGTATTTATATAGAGGCAGTTGTACATGGTGTGTGTATAGATGCAGTAGTACATGTCCTCTGTATATAGATGCGGTATGCAGCAGTTCATGGTGTGATTATATAGATGCAGTAGTAGGTGATGTGTTTATAAACTTGCAGTAGTACATGTTGTCAGTACATAGATGCAGTAGTACATACATACAGTATTATGTACAGTAGTACATGTTGTCTGTACATAGATGCAGTAGTACATGCATACAGTATTATGTGCAGTAGTACATGTTGCCTGTACATAGATGCAGTATTACATACATACAGTATTATGTGCAGTAGTACATGTTGTCTGTACATAGATGCAGTAGTATATCGTCACCCTCTTAAATGGCCCAAATCATTTTTTCAGGTTTTTCAGAAAACACCAACAATTTACCAAACATTGAATATATCATATTTATTAATAATTTCAGTCAACAAGGTTATGAAAAAAATACAACAAACGCAACAGTCGCTTTACCCTTTGACCTCCTTGAGTTCTAGATGGTTTTTGATCACACCGTCAAAGGACTCATCATGGTATGAGGTTAGTCTGGATCGCTGATGACATCATCATTATCAGATCCATCCTCTTCATGTTGTGGATGTGTTTGCTCGGCATCTTCAACAACATCAATGAGTGTCTACTCCATTTTAAACAGTGTGTTGGCCTGGTTACTAGCTGCTTAATCTCTTCTCATTGTCCTTTTCAGTGGATGAGGCCTGGTCGGTGTCAGAATTGTCAAGTGCATCTCCTCCACAAAAGGAGAAACATTTAAACCTTTTGAGTTGTACAGTCACAAACTAGGGACCATCCTGACAAAAAATTCATTACCTTAACCCTAACCCTAACCACTTATATTAAGCCACAGATTGTGGAGCCTTTTACACTCTTTGCTAAATGCTAGCTTCATGGATTTAGCTATTTTGCTGACTAATATGCTGAATAGAATGACTGAATAACTATGCAATAGTTATAGCCTTGCCTTTATAAAAGTAAACCTCATCACTTAGCATTGGGGATGAGCCCTGAATCATGGAAATAACTTCAGTGGCTAGGTAGATTATCGTTCTTCTCGATGCAACCGCCATTTTGAAAAGCTTGTAAAAGTCCCACTCTTGACAAAGGCCATTATTCTACAGGGGTAGATTCAGATGATCTGTTAAAATCATTGATTTTACCTGAAGTGACCAACCAGCATCATGAGGAGATGTTTAGGGGAAAAAATGGTCAAAAATGGTCAAAAAATAGATGCAGTAGTTCATGGTGTATTTATATAGATGCAGTAGTACGTGGTGTATTTATATAGATGCAGTCGTGCATGGTGTATTTATAAAGTTGCAGTATTACAAGTTGTCTGCACATATATCCAGTATTATATGATGTGTTTATATAGATGCAGTAGTAAAAGATGTGTTCGTATAGTTGCAGTAGTATAAATATGCAGTAGTGCATGGTGTATTATTTATATAGTTGCAGTAGTACATGGTGTGTTTATAAAGTTGCGGTTGTACATGTTGTCTATACATATATTCAGTTGTATATGATGTGTTCATATAGATGCAGTAGTACACGATGTGTTTATATAGTTGCAGTAGTAAATGTTTTCTGTACATAGATGCAGTAGTATATAGATGCAGTAGTACACGCAGCAGTACACGTAGCGGGGGTCTGACGCTGACAGTCTGATCTGCTCCTCATCCTCTGTCAGGACGCACAGGACCCGGAAGACGTGTGTTCGCTGTCAATGCCAACGACGGAGAGGAGACACCGAGACCTGAAAGCCCTCATTTAAGACAAGATGGCAGGTCTGCCCCGCAGGATCACCAAGGTAACGATTCACACCGTGAACAGAGACTTTTCTGAGGCGAACTAAACACAAATTCTCCGACTGAAGCTCCGCCGGCGGGCAGTTTTGTATGCTAGCGTTAGCAACTAGCTCGCTAACGTTGGTGTGCTAAAGTAACTTCCGCTTCACTCCTCGGCTCACATACAAGGGCGCTTTTTTAAGATGGCGGATAAATGTGCTCTGGGTCGGGCTCCTCTTTTCTCAAAATACCTCTGAAGCTCTTTAGTTTTTATTCGGACCAGACTGGGCTGCTAACTGAGTGGCTTGCTAACCGGGCTAACTATGCTAACAAACAGTTCTAAACGGACATTAGCTAACCCGGGCTAGCTGTGTGCTAGCTGTGTTTCTCGGTTGGAAAAACAAGAACACCCTGTTAGTCTGGTTCTCCCGGCTCTACACAATTAATCTGGCCACACGCGAATTGAAGATGACACGTTTGCCTCTTTACGAGTCTCTTTGCTATATTCTTATTAAATTACCACTCTGTACTAACCAGTAGCTGAGCATTAGCATCTTAACGTGGTCAAAAATCGTATTAACTAACCCAGCAGGAGGATAGTCAGACTCCATGGAGCAGGATCCCCTGATGTTGGCTCACTAACCAATTATGATCCATTATTATCTGCGCCACACAAACCCACAGCTACATTATTTGAATGGTGACGTCATGGTGAGCTATAAGTGCAATGTGCAAGGACACATCTAAATTAAATCAATATTTAGAGGGGACTTTTGTTAGGTGGGTTGACTCGAGCATCTTGGAGATTCTTGCCACGTTTCTCCTGTGGGTTTAAGCTGCCTCGGGTGCATCTGTCTTTTCATGCAATCCCATAATGATACTTTCATCTCTGGGTCTTAAGAGCTCCAGCTGAACTGTCTGCACCACAGTGGACCACCATTGTTCCCACCATTACTCTCTCCACCAGTGTGGAAGCTGTCATGTTGTACATTTGCATGAATTCACTCTCACTTACCATCTATAGGAAAAAAAACAACAAGAGCCTGCCTATTTTGTAAAGGAAGTGGTTCTACCTTTTGTATTGAGCCTGATAAAAAAAATGCATCATGGGAACATGATTGGTGTGTAAGAGGAGTTTGCACAGGTGGGATGGAAGCAAACCACAGATCAGTCGGTTGGTGGGAAAAGGTGCTCAGCGACTCGAGCCCTTGAGCCCTTCGACCGTGTGACTGGGACTGGGTGCCCCTCTCCTGTCTGTGTTTTCACTGCATGGTTTTGTCTGTGGGTTATCTGAAATATTTCAGGAATCTCACTCCCAGTGGCATTCAGGAGAAGAGGGTCCCAAACAAGAGGGGTGGCCTTTGACAACCATGGTTTTCATACATCGCTGGTTTTCACATTTATTTGTTTATTATCCCGATGTAGTCAGCTGTGATATAGTGAACGAGGCTACATTTCAAACAGACATATTATTAGGTTTAAAATAATTAAAGAACAAAATCAAAGGGCCTTGAAGAGCAGGATAAGTGTTGAACAGATAGATCTACATTGTAGCATCCAGACTGCACAGTACAGAGTATTAGACTGTAGTTTCCTTGTTTCAGGGACCTCTCAGGTGTGGCATTCGCATACCACAAGCCTGCTTCTCTTTCACAGGAGAGGTGTGATTCTGTAGGTCACTTGTCTCTCAGCAGAAGTTTGGTATAGCCAAGCTCCACTGGCTGATGAGAATGTCATAAATGGGTTAGGGTTAGGGTTCCTGCGTAGAGAATCGTGAAGCGGCCACCTCCGTCCAATTTATTGGCAACTTAAAGTAATAAACCCCTTATAGTGATTATTAGTCCTGGACAAACGGGATCCCTGGGAGCATTGTCCTTTGTACTAGAAAAACTGTTGATGTTGATAATTTAGTTTGTTGTGTTTTAATGAGTACACCTTGAGGGGACTGTACCAAGGCTCAATTCCACCGCGCCTAATTTCCAGCTAGGAAAAACCCTGCTGCGGTGCGGTGGCTGAGTCAGTGTCACCTCTAAAAGACATTTAAGTGCTGCACAGATTCACAGCATTGAGTCACTATTGCAGTCAATGCCTCCTTCCTTTCCTCCCTTGTTGTTAGAACGAAAATGACAGTAACTCTTTTGCAGGTCTCAACACAGATTTTAACAATCTTTCCAATAAATACTTCTTTTTTTTTAAACCATTATGCAATTCCCAATAGCATTTACTCATATATCATTTTGTTTGCTTCTTTGTGTTTCTTTTACCAGGAAACCCAGCGCTTGCTTACAGAGCCTGTCCCAGGCATCAGGGCAGAGCCAGATGAGAGCAACTCCCGCTACTTCCATGTGGTCATTGCCGGACCCCAGGATTCACCATTTGAGGGTGGCACGTTTAAACTTGAACTCTTTTTACCAGAGGAATATCCCATGGCAGCTCCTAAAGTGCGCTTCATGACCAAAATATATCATCCCAATGTCGACAAGTTGGGAAGAATATGTCTTGACATTTTGAAAGGTAAGTCAGCACATTAATGTCACTGTTACTGCTCGGGCACCTAGACGATTATGTTTCATGACCTTTTGTGGGACATAGAACCCATCGATGACGCTTCTAAAATGCGACCAACCTAAAGTGAAAAAAGGAAAGATAACAAAACAAATATCTTGCGGTGAATATCTCTACGCAGCAGATTTAATAAGTCACTTCCTGTCTCTGCCTGCTGCAACCTGCTGCTTCACCTCTCGCCTGAATAATGTGGAGGATTCAAAACTGTTATGAGGGCGTCTGTGCAGAGAAGCTCCCGCTGTGTTGTGCATGTGGGAAAGGCAAACTCTTGGTAAACTCCGTAGTCAATTCTCCGGTATTTTACCCGGAGGTCGTGTCTGTAAACGGCTTATCAATCAGGGTCACGCTTCCCACAGGAGAGCATACCTTACCTCACCAAAAGCATTGAGCAAGAACAGGCATTTAGGGTGAGCAGTGGGTGAACTATCAAACTCATTGTCATCTGCTATTTTAAGGTAAAACAGTTGTTTTAATATACACACGTTCCTCCTCAGATATTTACAATAACACTTGACAGAATGCGTATCCTCCCAAGCAGCTTTAATAGGTACTTTGCATTGGCATCGCGGAGTCAGGCTTTTGATTGTAGGAGAGCATTTAGTTATTGTGCTCTTGAGGTTTGATCTATGTGCAACTTGCCAATTTCAGCTTATTCAAAACATCAAGTGCCTCTCGCGTTACACTTTTTACCCTGAGAGTTTCTAGCCACAATGGTTGTGTATCACCTCTGTGCCTTCACAACTCCAGCAGCTTTAAATAGATGAACTATTCCTGTGCTTTTTCTTTTACTCTACTTTCATTATCTTACACTCGATTGTCACTTTGCTTATCTTATTCTCTATTTTGGTCTTGCAAATATCTTTTATTTCATTTTTCCCCAGATAAATGGTCTCCAGCTCTGCAGATTCGCACAGTGCTGCTTTCGATCCAGGCGCTTCTTAGCGCTCCGAACCCTGATGATCCTCTCGCAAATGATGTTGCAGAGAGGTGGAAGGCCGACGAAGCTGAAGCCATAGGAATAGGTGAGAACTAACTGAGTAGGCTGTGGCTGGGGGGTTAGAGTGGTTGTCCTGTAGCCAGAAGGTCAGTGGTTTGATCCCAGTGTCCTTGTCAAGGATAATGGACCCCGACTAGGCAAAAAGTGCTGCTCATAGATGGCAATAAACTGCATTGTAAAGTTGTGATCAAGACTAGAAAAGCGCTCTATAAATATAGACCATTCAACTGTGATCTGTTCAGGTTCAAAACAAAGTTGCAGTGACATCCACTAGAGGGTCACTGCTCAGAGCTTTGTATCTTCTACACTCAGCCGTTACGAGCCTCAAACACTTCATTATTAACACAGAGCCAAGTTTACTGCACTTTATATCCAGCTCTTGTCTGGTCTGCTGTCCATTTAGGCAAAATCTCAGCATTACATTTTGGAGTCCAACTGAATGTTTGTACTAAAATTAAGAAATACCATCAAGGGTTCAGGAACTATTCTTTTCACAAGAACTGGACACACAACCTGAAATTATAATGCCTCCGATTACAGGCTGTTGCTGTTGCAGAGGCATACAAGGTTAACGTCCAGTCCTGACTAAATATATCAGCTACTGAAATATGATGAAACTGCAGCATTCTTACATATTAATAAACTGCCAAGCTCTACTTAAATGGTAATTTTCTTTATGAAAAGCTTTTAAAATAGTCCTCATGACAGAAAAGTACTGAGGATTAAATGTGATTCATGACTTGCAGTTCAGTTCAGAATTCAATATCAAATTTACCAATAAAGTTTACAAAATTAAAATTTAGTCTGTAATTGATTTGGGTTTTCTAATATATTTTACTCCTGACTTGGCAGTAAAGCTGTGTCTCAGAGGGGTCAACTTTCATCAGTTTGTGTTTTTATGGTGTTTGTTTGTTTTTCCCTTTACAGCCAAGGCTTGGACCAGGCTTTACGCCGGAAGCAGGAATGAAGTGTAGAGCAGCCGCCGAGAGGAGACACAAGAGGAAGTCAAGTGTGAACACAGCTCTTCACGTTCTTCCAGGACCTCTTCCTACTTCATTTGCATTTAAAGGACACAGTCTTACATTAATAAATATCGAAATTAATATCTCTAATATAAATACACACACACATACACGTTTATTACAGAATAATAATGAATATAGCGTAAAGGAAAAAAAAACTGCTGACAACTGGTGATTTGAATGCACACTAGAGATGAAATGGCTTGTCTTTGTCCTAACCCACTACTGTTGAAATGCATGGGCAGAGGTTTTAGATCTTCTCACCTGGCTTTCTTCGTCAATTGTTTTTCTTTTTTCGGGAGGATTTTACCAACCGTGCTCAAACATAAACGTTAAGTGGGGAAGAGGGTGTTCTGTGTAGGGGATAGCGTGAGATGGTCGGAGAGGAAAGAGTGGCTCGATTTGGTCAATACGGTAAACATTTGATGTTTGTCTACTTTTTTTTTAAAGGATCTTTGTTTTATTGTGCTGCTGTTTGCTTATTAAAAGCAGCTAACCGCTACTAACCCGCTGCAGACACTCCCCTGGAGTCAGAGTTTCGTCCTGTGAAGGTGATGCAGCAGGACACACAAGTAATTATAATCACGCGTCTTCTTTAAGTCACATCTGGCTTTATTAAGTTAAAAATAAAATGACAAAAAATAATATACTCGCCTAGTCTGCAACATTAACTTTCAGCCACTCTGTAGACCTGGATGTAAGCTTGGGGAAGGTGAGATTGAATGCAGAGGGTGCGGTGGACATTGAAGACCTTTAGTTTTAGCGCTTAGTGTTTGTTTTACTACCATATCCAGCCTTTTATTTGTGAATCTTTCTTATGCCATACTAACTCCTCTGCTTGTTGTTTCCCCTGTGTGTTGCCTCAGTCTCATACTTCAAGACGGTGGTCTACTTTTTCCAATGGCATTTATTTCACAAAGCAGGGATTACACGTGAGCTGTCCTTGGTTTGATAATTTGAGTGGGTGTTGTGGGGCTGACCTGTTTGGGACATAATGCTTAGTAGTTGCGGGATCAAACTCCAAATGATCGGGGGGAGGGCCGTTGGGACTCGTGATGGTCGTAGTTGGTCTTTGGCTGAAAAGTCTGTATTCAATTCACTGTCTGTAAATTCATTCTCTCTATTCATCTGGAGTGGAAATGTCTTCCTGCTCCCAGGATGCTATGGAACAGTTCACCTGCATACTTTTATGTTCTGTAAATAAAATCTATTGATTAATAAACAGCTACCTGTGTGGGACTCTTGATTGAAAGGACATGTGAGTGTGAAACCTTCTGTTGATGTATATTTTGGTTTGTAGGGAGGGCTTACAGGTCGGATTTCGAGACCTTGGTCAGAAAGCTCATGAGCAAAGCCAGTGAGGAAATAAGTACAGTTATAAAGTACCAACTTCAAAATCCAGTGTGGAATTTAGGTGATTGCATGAAATACCACTATATCAACAATCATTTTTTTCTTATTTGAGAATAATCACCTGAAACAAAGATTTGTGTCTTCATCAGTTTAGAATGAGGACTTTATATCAGGAGCTAGTCTTCTTCCACAGACTCGTCCAAGTCTTCTGCTTATTAATTATTTATTTGTGTAAACATGTTTTAGTCCTTGACTTTCCACAAACCTTTTAAACCTCAGTGTTGCTTTGGATCTGGATCAGCATCACTTAAATCATTCCCAAATTCACGATGATTGGGTTATTTATTCCATTTAGAAATAATAATAGTAATAGTTATTATTATTATTATTAGAGTGATCTCTTGTGTGCTCCCAGATGTCTGTGTTCCTAACAGTCTACAATGTGAACACATCAACACATTGTCACTGTTGAACACGTCTAATGGATGCAGCGTGGATGACATCCACTAGAGGGACACTGTCCTGAGCTGTGAAACTACTACACTCAGCAGCAACACATTTCAGGCCTCAACACCTTCACCAGAAGAAGCTCAATACTGCGTTTTACCACTAGGCTGCGTCACTGCTCTGACAGTGGTTTAAACATTAAGTTTAATGGTTATTTGTCCTTTAATCAGCAGGAAATTACCTTATGTTTCCTTTCAGATATGAGAAATTGGGCAAACACGAGAACCTATATGCTGACTCAAGTTCATATGAATAATAAAAGATTTACCTTAGTCGCTAAGATATACATCAAGTAAGTCATACTATAGGTGGAACATGCATCTATAGGCAATGGCCAGATTTGATTAATTTCACTTTTAAACAATACAAATAACGTAACGTCAAATGTAATGTAAAATAAAGCTAATTTATGCTTTCAGGTAAGCTTTTAATGTGATGTGTGTGTGTATCTCCTCCCTGTAAATGATGTAATTTCTGTATATGTAATGGAAAGTGGAGAGATAAGGCTCTTCTATGGGTTACATAACCTGTTATAGAGGATGACATGTATAACAGGTTAGGGTTAGGTTCATAAATGTATTCACACATTATTTTATTACTGGAAATAAAACAAACACTAGACTTAAATACATTTAAAATAAAAATGGTCTTCAAATCAATTGAAAGCAGCATTAAATGCATCACTAAGACACGGTGATTCCTGAACAGCATGAATAAAGACACTTGATGCATGTTTGGCTCATTACTGTTCTTGTGTGTGTGTGTGTGTGTCAGCTGGTGGCAGCTCGCCCACCCCAGATGTGAGTGAGAGAGTGAGTGTGTGTGTGATTGACAGTCAGTGCCGGCCCTGGCAATGTTAGCGCCCTAGGCGAGATTTCAAATTGGCTCCCCCCCCAACGCGCAAACTGTCATGCATCCCCAAGAAGTTTGGACTGTATAAAGATGCACACACAGGTAGACAAAATAAGCTAGAAAAAACAATACAAATATATAATAAAAAATATAAAAAGAAAACAAGTGCGTGTTTTATTAAAACTATTTCAGATAATTGAATTTCTACTGATGCATGTTGAAATGATTTAATCCTTTGCTTTGGGTTTTTAAGCTATATTTAGGATTAAGGTGTAAACAGAGACAGTTTCTCTGTTTTAGAAGGAAATTCTCTTTACCATCGCTACAACTGTGTACCCATCATCCATATTGTGTTTTGTACGACTTTGAAGGAAGTTTTCTCATGTTAGTACAGAACTTTTGTGTCGCTTGTACTGTATGCAGTGGAATTAATTAACATTTTCACCCTGACACAGTGCTTGTTGCACACAGAGTACCAAAGGAGATGTGTTGTTAGATTCAGGACAACAGCTGGAGTGCAGAGGAACCCAGCAGCCAGCAGGGGGCAGCCTCAGGACATCACATGGAAACAAGCAGCAGCAGTCTGTGATTCTTGAAAGGCGTCAGAAGACAAGGCTGGCAACTACTGGTTTATTCTCTAACAATAGGTTTTTAAAGCATGTTAAATCATCCAGTATCTAAAAGTATCTGCGCAGTAGGCTTCTGCGCAGAATGTGCGCAATCGGCTTCTGCGCAGGATGTGCGCACGCAGTTTTTTTTATTTAATTTAATTGTTTTTATATTAAATTAAATTGAATTAAATAAAAAAATATATTTATTTCTGGTGAAGGATATCTTATGAATGCTGCAGAGAATTAGAGTGAAGTGAAATTTCCCTATTTTAAAGTGGAAAGAGTTTGAATTGTAGTAAACTAACAGAGTGAGAGAGTGTATATCCCAAAAAACAAAGCTGATGATCTGAGGTTAAAGACTTGTCATCTGAATACAGTCGAGATGGCGATCTCTCTTTTGAAATGTTAGGGGCACAACTTGTGCAACAGTTGTTTCGCCCTAATACAAATCCCCCCCATCCTCATCCCATGAGTTCGGACCCAGCTCCTGTGTCCACTGGTGTCCTGGTTCCACCCATTTCAGCGTAGTGGCGTGGGGCTGGCTCACCCCACCCACAGGAGATCATGTGCTTGTGTGTGTGTGTGTGTGGCCGCGCGCGTCCCGGTGCTGCCGGTGCGTCCCGGGGTTAGAGAATGATGGTGTGACGTTACTGTATTGTTTTACATTGCATGTGTCACGTCATGATAAATCGGTCTCTTGTCCCGCCCTCTCGGCAATTTGCGCCCTAGGCAACCGCCTATGTCGCCTGTACCAGGAGCCGCCCCTGTTGACAGCGGCACTGCTCCTCCATGGTGGACCGCTGACTCCATATATCCACACACACACACACACACACACACACACATGCAGAGTGACAGGGTGACGTGGTGTCGGGGCTCAGAGATGAATGAATGAACCAAGGCTCCGGCTCCTCTTCTCCACTCAGACCGTGTGAAGAGGCTCAGTCTGGGGACAAACTGCGGGGACACCACGCTGCTCCCGCGGAGAACACAACCCCCTCCTCTCCAGCACGTGTTGAAGTCAGGTCTTCTCGGTCCACAGCTGTTATCTTCTTTATATTTAACGTTTGCTGGCGCTGGACGAAGACTTGGGACATTTATGATGAAGTTTAAGCCCAACCAGACCAGGACGTACGACGGAGAGGGCTTCAAGAGGAGGGCAGCGTGTCTGTGTTTCAGAAACGACCAGGAGGACGAGGTGAGGGGTGTGTGTGTGTGTGTGTGTGTGTGTATCCTGGATACTCATATCCTGGAGACCTAAATCCGTCCACACAGTCACATTAAAGGGACTTGTCCTCCTTGTGGGTGTAAAAATCTAGTTCCCCATCATGTGAATAATGCAAGTTTAAGGCAAAGACATGTTTTAAGGTACTTTGTAGGTTTGGGTAAAGTTTAGGGTTAGGTTAAAGTTTGAGGTAAGAATAGGGTAAGTTAAGGTTAAGGTTTGTTTAGCCTATGGTTAGATTCAGGTACGATTAGGTTAAGGTAAGGGTTAGGTTAAGATAAGAGTGAGTCTGCAGGAAATCAATGTAAATTAATTTAATTTCCTCTGAAGTCATAGAGACAGAACTGTGTGTGTGTGTGTGTGAGAGAGAGAGGAGGGACCATTTACCTACATCCTTTCCATTATGATACAGTTTCTACTAAACTCTGTTTTATCATCACAATTAAACAGACCTGACACACACATGCATATTGTCTCAATGTGTGCATGTGCGTGTGTGAGTGTGAGTGTGTGCATTCACGTGTGTGATGTAAGTTGAGGTGAGCATAACTTGGCTGAGGAGCCAAATGTTTGACCTATTAAACAACGGGGGGTCTCATAACCTGGCAACCGCAGTAACCAGCCGCCCAGCAGGAGACCCATCACTTTCATTTCGTGTCCAGGAGGAATTCCAGATAAGTCATAACTCATGAAGACGAGGCCTCCTCACTGTGTCCAGGTAGAAACTGTGTGAAATACTGCCAGTGACACTCCACAGTGTAGCTCATGATATCCTGTGTTAACTGCAGATGCATTTAAAGGTCTAACGTTACATATGATTATAGTTGTTCAAGAACCTTTAGCAGAGACAGGACTCAAACACCCACTCAGTAGTTGTTGTTACCCTTTTACCTAGAATGTCACTCAGTGGAGCGCATACTAAGCCGACTCAACAACCCCTTTAAAATTCAACCAAGATGCACCAAATTGCACACACTCAGATTATCAGTCCCCTAGATATGCTATTCTTTTTTCCCCATCCAGATCTTTGCATTTTTTTCTTCAGTTAGAGAGAAACTTTGGAAAAACTAAATGTTAAAGAAAGTGGGGTGAAAAAACCTGTATCCGCCCTCTTAATAAAATCCAACAGTAAATGGGTTCCTCCTTCACCTGTGTCCCATCCTTCCACCAAGTTTCAACAAAATCTGCTCAGTAGTTTTTGCCTGAAAAGCAGAAGGCAAGTAGTCCGACAGCAATGAAAACATCACCTCCCCGGCAGAGGTAATTAATGTGGGGATTTGTGCAGTTCACTATCAAAGACTACGTGTTCTCTCATTAATATGAAAGTGATCACACCATGTAACAGGCTTGTGTGGCAAATGAGAAACCGAATAAGTAATTAACACTGACACTACTGACATTATAAATAACCAAGTTGGAATATGTTGGATTCGTTCTGCAGCCTCAGTCAATCATAAAATAAACCTGTCACTTTCTGGAACATGTGATGCTATTTGGTTTCTTATTAGGCTTGATAATAAGTTGTTTGTACATATGAAAGTACACTTGGGGCAGATGGGTGTCCTAGCTCACAACGTGTCTGCCCAGTGACGGCAGGCCATCTCAGGACCACATGTGATAGGGGGAGTGGGGTTGTCGGGGGGTTGAGTGTTGCACTGTGTGCGAAACACCAAGTGACCTATCGGCTGCAATTTATAGACACTGCCAATTGCTGTCCCCTGACAGATTTTCTTTCCTGCTCACAGTGCTCCTCTCTCTCTCTCTCTCTCTCTCTCTCTCTCTCTCTCTCTCTCTCTCTCTCTCTCTCTCTCTCTCACTCTCTCTCTCTCTCTCTCTCTCTCTCTCTCTCTCTCTCTCTCTCTCTCTCTCTCTCCTCTCTCTCTCTCTCTCTCTCTCTCTCTCTCTCTCTCTCTCTCTCTCTGCCTGCTATTCTTCTGTGACGTCTGTGCTGAGAGTCACGTTGATTATTGTTGATTGCAATGAGAGGAGGATGATCTGTTCCGGCTTCGTGTCCCATGCTGTAAACTATCCATCCAGTCTGCATACCTGGTTTACAGTCACTTCCTCATATATATATATATATAAAAACAGGGATGTAATTACTATGTGTTATTGATCGTAAAACAGTACGATATATTTCCCCACAGTATGTTTCTGATAAAAGCCAGTAAGCTATATTGAACAGACTTGTTACTGAATCGTTCTGGGGCATAGTATCAACAACATTTTTATATAAATGATACAGAAAGTATCAGTGTCAGAAGTCACTGGACCAGAAATAAAGATGATATTCTTTTATTGGAGCTTCCTCATGATGCCCGTGTAACATCCGTCCCAGGCTCTTGAGCTGGCTTGTGATCAGGTGGGATCACCCTAAAGCGGACGTACATGTCCCGACTCAATGATCATCCTCACTCTGAACCCTCAGTGAGGTGTGCTAGTTCCTGTCGGGGTCATTCACCTTCTCTGCTATAAGCTCCTTTGTTTTCATACAGAAAAGCAACTGCTGATCCAGTAGTTTTTGAAAAGCCTTTTGGCTGCGAGTGTGTGTACGAGTAGCTGCCTACGTGTTCCACGTGGTGTTTGTGTGAAATTGCGCATGCATGTGTGTGTGTTGTGTCTGTTCGACAGCAGCCAGTGTTTCTACAGTCCAGGGGCACAGACAGACTAGTTGTCATAGGCAGTGGATTCTAGGTTTACTTAGTATTATTTAGTGTCTGCTACAATAAGGAATTAAAGCAGGAAGGTGCAGGATTGATTTATAAAAAAAATTACAATATGAACATTTGAATGCATCTTGAATCATGTTTTGATAAGAGGGGAAAGCTCTAACTCAGCAGGTTTAAGTGAGTCAGCAGCTCCTGCAGACGCAGGTCATTGAATGTGGTATGTCACTCATACCTTCCATCCTGACCTTGTTTGTTCTAGTGCTAGAGTTCTCAACGCAGTTAATGATAATCTCGGCTGATACTGACTGTCAAAGAAAACTCAGAATGTAGTTCTCTGGGATTCCTGAGATTTCTTGTGATTTTGACCTGGTTAAAGAATGACTTTCAGCCGATGGTCACAGAGCACAAAGCTTCACTCATCAAGGTAATTTCTTGCAGTAGAGACCAGCTTTGACGGCAGTGAAGATGTCATCTTTAATGCAGACACATCTTTATGTTGGGAAGCCTCTGCTGGAGCTGTTCCGGTGTGTGTGTGTGTGTGTGTGGCTGTTATGAGCTGATCTCTGCGGCTCATTATTTTCATCCCAGCTTTACACTCGGTACAGATATGAGAGGGATTTCCAGAGCTGCTGAACGTAGTGCCTGCACGTGTCTGGTTAGCTGAAGGCAGGATTCAGAAAGTATTCACCTGTGAACTTAATGTGGGTCAGCGTGATGCCAGATGGGGTTTGAGGTCAAATGACTGCATCTCTGGAGGGGCGCCATTCTGGAAAAAGACCAAACTGCATGTGATGGAGGTCAGGTAAACATATTATTTTTTATTGTTTTAATTTAGGTTGAAGTTCAAATCACACTTTGTTTCATAGACCTTAACAAGGTGGGACATCCTCTGTTCTTAACCCTCAACAAGAGTAAGGAAACATAACTATTAACAGGGGGAAAAAACCTCAGAGAGAGGCTTGTGAGGGATCCCTCTCCCAGGAAGGACAGAAGTGCAATAAATAGTTTTAAGCCTAATGGAAAGGTGTGTCGCTGTTTAAAGTATTTATACATAGGAAAATGTCTGCTAGAGTTGAAGGGGGCAGCAACCCTAACGCTGACATATGAAATGGAGGAGTTATTGGCAGTAATGGTAGAAGATGTGAGCTGGCATATTGTATATCAAGCTGTTTTGCTGTAATCACAGTCAATGATCCACCACCACCTCAAACATGATCCACCACCACCACTGACAATCCACCATCACGATCCACCAGCACGATCTCTGGTTCGCCATCCACAGTCATGATCTCTGCTCTATGAAGACTCCGGGGAGAGAAAAAGAAAGAGAAGCTCCACGTGTCATGTGATGATGGACTCCTTGTTATCCTGAGCTCAGCTGCAGAGACTTAACTGAGGCCTCTCTTCTTTGGCAGGTGTTGCTGGTGAGCAGCAGCCGACACCCGGACCAGTGGATTGTGCCGGGAGGAGGAGTGGAGCCCGAGGAGGAGCCCTGTGGCGCAGCCGTCAGGGAGGTGTATGAAGAGGTGAGGTAACACACACACACTCTCACACTCTCACACTCTCTCTCTCTCTCTCACACACACACACAGAAATCCTCCATGTTGGTCTTCCTGTTGTACACTTTGTGGTAAAACTTTATCCATGTCCGTACTGGTTTCACATCATCCTTGTTTCCTGAAGCATTGTGCTTTCACTTCCCCACAGCGGAACATGAAAATCATCTTTCAGAAATTAACTTTACAGTGGTAATTTATCAAAGCTTTATTTATTCTTGAAGGTTTGCATATTTTTAAAAGTCATTCAAGATAATGCAGATTTCACTAGGAGCTTTTTGTTGGTGTGGTCATTCTGTTTTGGGGATTGCACTGAGGTTTGGTGACGAAGCAGTAGCGGATCAAGGATTTCTCTCCATCAGGGGCCATGAAGGGGCCACAATTTACTCAGAGGGGCCAAATATATGTCCAACAACCGATTCAGTAAGGTGCACGTTGAGATCATTCCTTGTTTACCATTGGCTCTATAGTTTTGAGCAAAGCCACACATCATTAGCTTTATTTTTATGTTCTGGCTCATTGTGTACTGATTATGGAATTCACCACAATCATTTAATGCATCAAGAAGAAAAGTTTTTCAAATTCCATATCTGCACTGCACTGCATGTGATGATAACGTCGACAAAATAAAACCACTGGTATGAGCGTTCAAATTCACATAACAAAAGCAAAACTTCACGGCCATGAACATGCCATGGGTCATCTTCATTGATGACTCAGTATCAAAAAATATGTATTGTATTAATCTTCATTAGCCAGAGCCACAGTCCACATTGTCATTAGCAGAAGTTCTTGGCAGTTGTTGTTGTCACTGTTCAGTGTGAGACACTCCCCGAAGCTGGATCCAGATGACTGATAGAAATAAATGCCGGCGATGCATAAATTACCACTAAGTTGTTCTGTGGTTTAGTGCAGGCGTTGCTGGTTGTTGGCCAGTACGTGTCCACAGCGGAGTGAGCTGTGAGCCTCTGCCTCATGTGCTGACAGCTTTGAAGTATGGCAGTGACATTTGGGATGGGTTTCCAGTTACCCAGCGTCCTGTGCTTCCCAGACCAGACATGTATCTGAATATAGATGAGCTGCAAACCAGCCTCTGTGGAGAGCTAACGAGTCAAATCGTCATGTTTTAATAGGCGGCCGTCGAGCTCAACACATCAGCCAACATCGCGTCCATGTGATAGTTTGAATTTGTGCAGGTGTGAGATGTTTGCCATCCTTTTAGGAGAATGCAATCTTAGATCCAGATTGACAAAAGTCACGCTGGAGAAAAATCCACTGAATGAGCTTTGTGTACATTTCAGATCTGGTGATACAACACTGTCGAACAGAATTTGACTTGTGAATGTACTGAATGAGTCTAGAACCATTTTCTACATGTGTGTGCAGGCCGGTGTGAAGGGGAAGCTTGGCAGACTACTTGGGATATTTGAGGTGAGCTTGTTAAACTGTCATGGAAAACTAATAAATTCTCATGCGGTGGCTATATTAAAATATTTAGCACTGTTCAAAGTTCTGTGTCGACTGTTAACTCCACTACTATGTGGAGTATTCCTTTATAAATATGTCGGTCCATCCGTCAGTCAGCAGGAAGCTCACAATGTTTCTGTAAAAGAAGCAGTGCAGTATATCACTGTTTTCACATTGCTTTGTATAAAAGCGTTTGCATGTTTTGCTTTGACACTGATCTGAGGTCATTTGTTCATCTGAACCGTTGCAGCACAATCAGGACAGAAAGCACAGGACGTACGTCTACACCCTCATAGTGACGGAGACGCTGGAGGCCTGGGAGGACTCTGTCAACATTGGTATGGTCAAGCCTTGTTATGTAATATTGCAACAATAAAAAAACCATTAATATTTAATCCTTTAGAGGAAGTAAGCAGGAGACTATACTATATTTCATGGAACTTTTACACCGACCTAAAACACAGCTGTCAGACACTTCCTCCATTGGTATGTTCAAACTGACTTTATTTGATTGAGGTAGTCAAACCCAATAAAGAAAAACTATTCAGAAAGTCTGTCTGGGCCGGCGGTCATCAGTTAGTAAGCTGAGAAACTGCCACTGCCCCTGTGCCCCACCTTATTAATATTTTCTACCAAACATCAGGAGATGCATATTTATATAGGTGTATATATGTTTGTGTGTGTGTGTATATACTGTATATACTACTCATGATTAGCTATAGCGGAGAAAGATCAAAATGAACAGTTGATAAATCTGCGACTGTTGTGATAATTAAAGTAATTAAATTTATATTTAATCCCCAAAAAAATTGAAGATTTGCTGCTTTGCTGTCACAGTAACTGAACATTTTCAACTGTTATTGTTATTTTACAGATACAAACTTTAATCTGCTCATTGAGGAAATTCTCAGCAGATAAACAATAATGGAAATATAATAATAACTAAAAAAGATACTGGCCATATTTTGCCTCAACTTTCCAAATGTTGCTGTAAATGTGTATTAATTAAAGGCATGCATGAAAAAGTTCCCAAAATAAGAATATCTATTTGTTTAGAATGTGTTTTGTCTTTTTAAATGTGTGTTTCTCAGTGGACTCGGAACATGAACTACTTCTAACTGGTCCTGGAAGAAGCGGTCATGATCATTGGCTCCCTTCACCTACACAAATAGAGTTCAGCCTGTTCACATGGGGGAGGAGTGTTTGCTATGCCCAGTTGTTTTCCAGTTATCGCCGCTCTCCACAGCCCCCCCCTCACTTGTCCTCTCCTGCCCTGCACGAGGGCTGAGACTGAGCGGAAAGGGTTCGGCACTGCTGGTCTAATTCAACACCCCCTCCTGCTGAGAGGCCATGGTGTAGTTCAGGGTGTCAACATAAAGTGTGTGACTCCTCCTGTCTCACACCAGCGCCTGATTATCACAGGCTACAGATAATTCTGCTGTTTGGATTTGAACACATCGTGAATAATTAACAGCTGATGGAAACGATCAGGAATGTGCTGCACTTCAGTTTTGAGTGGGTTGTATAATATTGTTACGAGTGAGTTCTGACTGCTTTTCTCAGTGAACAGTCATAAGCTGCCCTGTCAGCACATTTTCCGAATATTTTCCAGGTCCGCAAAGCGAGCGAGTGGGCGTGGTGATGACATTAACAACACGTGACCGAGGCAAAGCTGAAAAAAAAACAACTTGTGCATGTATGGGTAGAATTTTGAGTCATACATGCACGAGATACGGGCAGAGTAACAACTTGGGATTCCAGAGTTTTCGGTCCAGTCGATGTGATATGAAAAATGCAGCTGAATCAAGACGTCATTTCCTGCCTCCCACTCCACCCCTCGTCTGAATTGTCTGGATAATTTCCTGTTGTTCACACATCTGATCCGAAGAATCTCCTGCTCGGTCTTCATAGGTGACAGCAGAGTCTGGAAAATGTCCGGACTTTACTCACATCTCATTCAGGTTCACAGTAAAACTCTTAAAGGAGAATATTAGGTGCTGCAATCCAGTTGGGCATCGGAGGTTGCGGCAGCACAAGCTTCTAGTCGTGAGCCTGTGTACAAAGGTGTCATTGAATGAAACAACAAACTTCTGCCTGTCGTTCGGTTTCGTCCACATACTGACAACGTGTCCTTTCTTTCATGTTCTTGCAGGAAGAAAGAGGAAATGGTTCAAGGTTGACGAAGCCATCAGGGTCCTGCAGAGCGACAAGCCTGTCCATGCAGAGTACCTCCTCACACTCCCCAACACCTGTAATCCACCCTGCGGCCCCGGGTGCAACCCGACTAACGGCAACAGCCCCAGCTCCCACGGGACGGACAACAGCAGCCCTAACTGCGTGGTTTGCGCCTCACAAGGCTCCGACCTGGTCAACAGATAGGACCGTCACCAGCAGCGACACCAGGATGCCCGGTTGATCTCTTCTGCATTCATGACTTCTTGAAGTGGGCTTGAAGAGTGCCAAAGTTTATTTAAGATTTTATATTTTTACCCACCAGCACCAGGTAATAGAGAAAATGTGTTACTGGAGGGGCTCTCTCAGTGTGCTGCCTCTGCACTGTAAAGATCCTTTTTTTCTTGTCTTACAAGCTGAATGTTTGATCGGCCGTGCACACAGTGTTGGTTGGTTCTCTGGAAACCAGTACTGGGGAAGAGTTGGCTCTTCATAGGAAGTCCCACGGTGACGTGATGTCATCCTGCGAGACATTTTGAAGAGGAGCATCTACTCGTTTGTGAATATTTTTACTACAGTTTTTTTTTGTGAACTGTTCAGACACATCAGAAGCAAAACTACTGTCACCACACCACTGTCACTTTACATTATCGTCTCTAGGCACGACTAACACTGAAATGCTGCAAACCGGCCACCACGCTGAAATAGTGCTGTCTTAAACATCCTTTCATTTGTACATATCACAACTGCTGCAAGACTGACTATTAAATTGAAGGGGAATACAGTACATTGGCACAGTGAAGAGGAATATCAGCTTCTGCATAGTGGAACCAGACCTGCAGTCAAATAATTACAACTTGCAAAAAGAAAGACCGTATTTAACAGTATAGATGTGCAGATATCATACAAATACATACATCGGAGGAAACTATCACTATTATTTGCATTTGATAAATGTCTGAGAAAATAATTTGGAGGCCTCTGTTTTACAAGAGCGTTAATGTGTTGTGCTCCAGTCTGGTTATTTTCTGTGCCTTCACAAACTCAGCAGTGACGTGTGTTTGGATTATAAACACTGTGCATCCTACAGCGCTGGCTAGAAGCAGCGCCAACTGCCTCACACAACCCGCTGACCCTTTTTATTTCTCATCATCGGTAATGAGCTGAAGCTTTTGGTTTGTCGTTGTTACTGCACAGTATTAAAGGTTCAGTTTGTGGAATTGAGTGAGATTCTACATCATCCTCCTTTTCCCTTTCATAAAAACTCAAAAAGTGTTTAGTTTGTCCAGTTTGGGCTACTGTAAAAAAAAACACATGGCGGCCTCCGTGGAGAGGACCCGCTCCTGATGTTAATATAAAGTATTAAATATATTGAGCCCATTCTCAGGAATTTAATTTTTTTTACAATTTAGATTAAACGAACAAAGGAAAAAATCAGTCGAATAATTTTATATTCAATTTCTGCCAATAGATCCCTTTCTCATAAAACTTACACACTGGACCTTTAAGTAAAGCTGACTGAACTGATTACTTTCGTAGGATAGTACTGTGGAAATTAGACGGTAAGTCAGTCAGAGAGAGAGAGAGAGAAAATTATGTCATAATTTTGTTTATGGATGATCAGTGGTTTTCTTGTACTCTGGTGCATTGGAAAGATCATTCAATAAACACTTTTCTATGTGTGAATGAGTCTGTGATATTCTGCTGTGCACCATCACGTTGTATATAAACCCTTTTTGAATAAAGACTCTTCATTGCCACAGTGTTTGAATGAGTGCAGCACACACACTGGTGCTTATTCTAGTCCTGAACACAGGCAGCGGGCTGTGTCCACCATCCTCTCCATGACCCGCCCATCCGCCACCGCCGCTGCCTGAGCCAGGTCAGGTGTTCGTGCTGCAGCTACGTGAGCTCCGTGTTTGGGGAACTGCTTGGATCTAGTGTGCGGGACAGACCCGGTCGCGGCCATGCTCAGACGGATACTTCAGATGGTAAGAGACCGGTGCGACGGACTCAACCGTGTCGCTGCGGTTCTTGGCTGAAAACCGAATCGTTTTCCTCGGAGACGCGGGGCCTGTCCTTGTCTGTTCTTATGGCGGGGACGCGCGTTTTTACGCCCTGGGCGTCGCTAGATGGGCGGGGGTTACAAATTTAAGCCATCTAGCCCCGATTGGAACAGCCCCGCCACCCTGACTGATAGCAGTCAGCATATCAAGCGCTCCTTACGTGGGTTTGACACAGCTAGCCACCAAATGCTAACATGGCTCGATTGATGATGCTACCCTTGGCAGAGATGTAGCGAGCACATAACACACCAGCTAATCAATTAGCTAACCCGCCCACCCTCAGGCTTAGCTTGGTAAAGAACAGCTCGGCTGGCTCAACACCTTGGTCACTGACTCGGGTTATTTTCTGTTTGCTAGCTGTGTTATAGTGGCAGGTTAATTCATCGTCCAGTTGTCACATGCTAACATTGAAGTTAGCATCAGACTGTTGTGAAGTCCTGTGTCAGCAGCTTCACGTTAACAGGTGAAATACCTGTTTTAATCAATACGACTGATACTAGTGTTATAGTTCCATGGTTGTCTGGATAAAACACCGACTTGTCACTAAGGTTACAAGTGGGAGGGAAAGAGGTTAGCTACCCGGCTAGCTTCCCCACAGGACTACATTTACCGTCATGCATTGCCAGCAGCAGTATTGTGTACACTTTCAATTCCTGGCCTGGTGACCAGGAAAACCCACATTTAATCACTTTCCATTTCGATGAGGAACCATGAGACAGTGAGATGTTATCTGAGAGGGATTAGGACTGAAAGGGTTTATGGAGATACATCATTATAAAAACATTTCACTTCAATTGGTTGGATTCATTTTAACACCAGTAGCTAACACATTATCCTGGGCACAGGAGCTTGAATCCAGGATACGTGTATGATGATCATTCCTTCATGTAATACATCTGTTGATCTACTGACCTGGGATCATTGTATGGTCACAAACACTCCTCCTGCTGCAGACCACACTGCCAAGATAATGATTACAATGGATTTTATGACTGTGTCACCTTTGAACAACAGTCACAGCAGCTCTCTACCTATTTCATAAGCATCAATTTCTTAATAGGTTCTGGGTTGAAGTAAATATTGTAGAGAATTAGCTTATTTTGATTAGGGCTGGGCATTAAAACAATATCAATAATTATTGCTGTATAATCTGCATCAACAGTAAAACAACAAGGGTTCAATACACTGTACATGGATGTATTGCTTATGCATTGAACAGGCTCAGACAGGAAGTAGAACACAGAATAGCTCGATGCAGATTTGTTTAATACAACCCTCACTCAGGAGCAACAATCTGTTTTTAGACCTATAATAAATAACAATGTGACATTTAAAGTGGGAATCATTGAAATTGATTGTTATTATACTTTTTATCTCGATATAATTATTGCCCTTATTGGCCAGACCTAAATTCCATTTAATATTATTATTAATATTATTATTTAGTCTGTCCAGGGCTGTTTCATGTTATTTGTGTAGCATGTTTGAATAAGGTCCACTTTGTTCCATGATGTAAACGTTCCACCTGCCTGGTGTTTATCCACCTCAACCCTCCTGTAGGCTCTGACATGATTGGTTCAAAGTGCTATAAGTCCCCCCCTCTCCCAACACACAGGTCCACACACACACACACTCACATATTTTGACCTAGTTCATTCATGCAGACAAACGCCCGCCCAAACAAACCCTTTTTGTGAATGGGTCAGCAACTTCACATCCACCCCATGTGTTTGCACTTCAGGACAGTGGATTTAGCTGATTCCTGGTGAACACTTCCCAACCTACTCCTGAGTTGTATGGAGAGATTATTTTTGTTCTTGTTCCTTTCCTGTTTCATTGCCTGGGTGTGCTCTCCAACAGCGCTTGGCCAACTGCCTGTTACATGACCAACAGCATTTGGAGGGCTGCGATAAACAACAGCCAAAGACCAACCAGGGAATTACTGGATATTAATTTAAAAAAAGTAATTTATTGTTTAATCACAAAGTTCAACTGGATCAGAGAACACCGGAGGTTAAATACACAGTTATCTATAATATCTAACAGCTTGTTAGTCATGGGGCTTGTTCAAACGATATATGAACTTTCTAAATATGTACACAATAAGTGATTTGAAAAGCATCAGGGTGGAGAAGTCGGGTCAAGGACACAAAAGTTCCACAGTAGAGAATATTAGTTATAAAAATGGAACAAATATTTGGGAAAGCTGTAAAACCGGCCTGATCAGACTGTCTTTTAAATACAGTGGCTCTGTTAGGAGACCAGAGGCCTGTGAACACACAGATGTTAGACACTGTGCACACTTTTCCCTGGGTGCTTCACCAGCTGCAGCTTTGTACAAGTTGGAAAAAACAGCATACGGATTCTTCTTCACACATTACTCTTTCCATCATGTTTTATATTAATGTTTTACTTCTCTTACTCTTCATAACTCTGTGTTGTGCAGTTCAAACAAAGCAATTTCCATACATGGATATTGTGTTGTTAGCCAATTCTAATGATCCATTTGAAAATAATACAGGTGAAGAGCACATACATCAAATTATTGAATGGTGTAATATATAATGTGTCTATTTATTTGTTATGATTAGTTTATTTGGTTTATTTTATTAAACACAAAATAAATACAAAATACATAAATCAAATATACAAACTGTGTGTAAGGTTCGGAAGAAACCAGTAATTGCTTATATATAAACCACACCCAAATATAACAAAAAATAAAATACAAACCATACAAAATCTTCGGTACAGTTTATATATTAGTATAAAAGAGACAATTTCTCATATAATACATGTTGTATACATAATAACAGAAGTTTGAGAAAACTAAAAACAGGGATTTAACAATCATTCCGAAAATAATCTCCTCATTACTGCTTCTCTCAAGAAATCAGGTCATAATTCAGTATTTTATAAATATGTTTTCCCATTCCCCTTGAGTGGTCTCAGACTCTTGTTTATAGTCTTTATAAACTGAGTGTATATAAGTTTATAAATTCAGAGTAATCACGTCTTTTTTCTACTCTCCAGACTCCTGGGAAGGGAGGCTCCCAGAATGCAGAGTCGGAGCAACCCACCACAGACCTCAACCACGATCAGACGTCTGAGGTAACACGGATGTTTTGGTTTTGCATATTAATAACTCGCCTGTTTTTCTACCCTGCGGTCATAAGTGCTGAATTGAAGCTGTCTGATAAGTGATCATGGTTGATTCTCATGGTGTGTTTCTGTATCCAGGGCTTCATCTGTCCTCAGTGCATGAAGTCGCACAACTCTGCAGAGGAGCTGTGCAAGCACTATGAGCTGTTCCATGATACCGGAGACCTCCCCGCTCACATGGCCCCCACTCGGTGAGACAGATATTCATGTTACATAAATTGTGACATAGTGTCTGACGTCATTGTGCACTTTACACAATTTTACTTTACTATATTTTGATTAGTGGACTGTTTTCTCCATTTAGGGAAGACCTTACAATGCTCCGGCAAGAAGTTCAGGACCTGCATACTTCTCTCAAGGTATGGCTGGGAACTGAGGCTGTTAGAGATGTGTGTACTGATGGGTTTATACAAAGACTCACTACGTGTGTGTGTGTGTGTGTGTGTGTCTGTCTGTGTGTGTGTTTTCTCATTTTATTAGGAGGAAAGGTGGTTCTCTGGAGAGCTCAAGAAAGAGTTAGATAAAGTCCAAGGACACCTGAAGCAAGTAATTCCACCAAGATATTTAACATGATACATTATGAAACTTTCTGAATATACAACTGCTTAATAAGACATAATGGTGAGGCCTTCTCTTACTGTACATGCCCCTCTCCTTCATCTTTCATAGAATGATGGCCAGGTGACCTCAGAGGATGCAGGTTAGTGGTTTTTTTCTCTTTAGAATACCTCTGACAAAAATAAAACGGTGTCAGTTTCAAAACAAAATGTCTTGCTTTTCTTCCCGCAGTCCTTGAGAAGAAGCTGAATGAAGCAGAGACAGAAAAGTTCAACATCAAGCAGATGAAAGACCTGTTTGAGCAGAAGGCTGCACAGCGCGCCACGGAGATAGTAGGTCAGTGTTGGCTGAGACAAGTGGAAGGCCTGTGTCTCCATCATTTAACAACTGAAGTACTATCTTACCACTGTTCAACTCAATCCACCCTCTGTCCTTTATCCAGTCGTGCATAAATTGTTGGCCCAGATGTTCAATTTGACTCTGAGTGAATCATTCCATTCAGTTAGGGAAATTGTTAATCAAGTGTATATCTTTTTTTTTAATTGAATAATATTCAACGAGAGTGCTTTGAATTATTGTATGCAACAGATTTAAAGTCCCGCTATGATGAGGAGAAGAGCTTAAAAGAGGCTGCAGACCAGAGGCTGGCCAAGTTGACGGAGCATCTGCAGAAAGAGACGCAGGAGAACGAGAGACTCAGAACAGAACTGGTACAACACACACTTGAAGTCTCTGTTGCTATGTTTACTCTTTTTATTTGGCTTGACAGACGTGCTTTGGAGTTTGAAAGAAATCATTTTTGGCTCTGAGCACTGTGCTGAATCGACACTGCTCCTATTCAGATAGTCCTCTCATCATTGTTATAGAAACACAAACAAGAACTTTATCCAAAGAATTTATATCAAAAGAGCAAGAGGTTACTTCAAACTAGAGAACCCAGTCACACACACTCACCTGTTATCTGATCTGAAATGTTCTTAACTATTCAGAGTGGTTTAAAAATACTCCCCATAAATTGAGTGTAGTGCTAGAATTGAGATCCCCTGCTGATTTTTCCATCTGTTGTTTGAATTGAATGGAATGTCTGAAGCCTCCTATATACACCTGAGCCCCTCAGCCATTCCTCAGGACACAGAGTTTTGCTTTATCTCAACACCAAAACATCTTAAACTGGAAGTAAAACGCAGTATTTCAAGCTCATCTTTCTGCCACACAATTTTCCTGTCTTCAGCCTCTGCTCTGCCCCCTAGCTGCAGCGACCGGGAGTGGAGGACGTGGAGGTCCTGCAGAAGGAGCTAATACAGGTGCAGACGTTGATGGACCAAATGACGCGTGAGAGGGAGGACGAGTCTGAACGCCTCAAATGCCAATACGAGCAACTGCAGGCTGATTACACTACCTCAGAGGTGAGGAGGGTACATGATATAAGGTCATGAAGGTCAAATGTAGCTCTGCTGATTGAAGTTTATGTTTTTTCAAGCGCATAAATGTGCACAATGATTCCCACAGTTTACATAATCATCTATAGCACTAGAAAATATAGTCTAATGTTGTTCTGATTGTACCCCCTTTCCATTTTAGATCCTTATTGAAAACTAGCTGTGAAATAATGTGGAACTACTGTAGTTATGTCATATCAGAGAACTAATTAATTAATATCTGGTGAATAATTCATCTTAATTTCCTGCATTTTTTACTCCCAGTACAAGAGAAGTATATTTATAAGTCTCTGTCAGGAAGCTCCAGGCCTCTTCCTGCACAACTCTGCAAATTATCTCAAAGCACAGATTCATGTTTTCTGAACAATAAGAAACCACATTTTATAAAATATTTGAAAACCGTCTGGTTTTCATTACACAGCAACTTAAAAATTTAATTACCAGGTGGTTTTGGTGCAGTCCTGATCTTTATCTGTATTTAATTTCCATGTTATAAATTGATGCAATCAGTGGTCTTCAGGTCAGACAGGGAAATGTCAAAAAGACATCTAAAAATATAAGGTTAACAGTTAACATCACATTCAGCCTCATGCATCATAGGCGGCTGCAACTGTACCAAGCAAGAACATCTTGCTTTGTTCTCTTATTTTGTATAAAACATTGTAGCAGCTGTGTGGTACAGACTTGCTTGCTGCTGTTGTGTGGTGTGGTGACTTACCTTTGTTCGTGTCTGTCTTTCCCTTTCCTTCTGCCTCTCACATAATCCACCCCCCTGCAAAACTTAACTCTTTCCTCAAGATCCGTAAACTGGAGGTAAAACACGTCGTTTCCACTTGACCCCAAATTCACTTTCATCCTTATGAGTTTCACCAAAGTTTTTTTAAACATTATATGAACTCTTTTGTTGAGTTTTTGTGCGACTCATGCCTGATTATTTTTAACCCGATATATATTTTTAATACATCTTTTTACTTCTGTTTCAGTCCTTTACAGTGTTGCTTCACCTCCATTATTGTACACTACAATTCACGGCAGAAAGACTGTAATGCTCCTTTCTATTTTATTGCAGTTGACCATATCCCAACTAAAAGCAGAGCTGGAGAAGGGTCCGCAAGAAGCAGCCATCTACACCCAAGAGATCCACCAGCTGCAGAGCAATCTGAATAATCTGCAGCAGCAAAGCCAGGTAACACACCCAAACACACACCCACACAAACACACACACTGCCAAAACCAAACAGTTACTATGGTTATGTGACAATGTTGCTCGATATGCAGCAGGATTTACTTTGACTAACAAGCCTTGCCAAGTCTCCCTTAAACACAGCAGCCCTCTCACTTTCAGAAACTGTTCTCTGTCAGCTCTGTGTTCCTCAGAATCTGGCCTGATCACAATGCCCAGGTGTCATCGGTCTTCTTTAGCAGCTGCGACATTAAAATTACAACAATTTCACAGAGCTCTATATTTAAATCAAAAGGGGGGCATCTCTGCCATGCCAGCCATGCTAGATTGGGTGAAATACAAATATAGGTAACTTCTCTGGTGCAATGGGAACTGAAAGTACTGGTCTCCTGCAAGATTAAATCCTCCCACACCAGACACGTCAGTGCCCTCCCAGCCAAATGGGTTTCTGGGTAAGGGGAGAAGGTTACAAAAATGGATCTTCAGTGCCGTGCCCCTCTCTTAGCTTCTTCCAGGAACAGGATACCCTGAGACCTGATGCAGATACAAAACAGGGAAACACAGACGGTCAGGACTAAGAATAGACAGGCAAAGCACCAATTAGGATTTCATAGGTCAGTAACACAGCAGGAAACTGTGACAATGACAAAATGACAGGGCTGGGAGAAAGAGAGGGAGAACAAAAAGAGGAGGGCAACGCACAAAGTTTACTGGGAAGGTTGTTAATGTTGGCCAGCTGCTGTTTTGGCCCTCTGAGGTTTATTGGATGTCTGTGGAGTCCAGGTGACCCGTAACACTATTTAGTTAGCAGCACGCTCCTCTATTAACAACATTTGGTTCTTTATCACCTTGTTGCCAAGTTTAATGCCGTGCTGTGCAAATATCCCAGTTTTCCAAGTCATAAACCCCTTCACTAGAAATGCCACACCTTTGCCCGACAGGCCACTGTTCTTTTCCATTGCTTATATCACACTTGTTGGTGTTTGTGCCTTGTTGCTAACATCACACCAACCGTTTTAAAATAGAATGGTTCTTGGTTCTTCGTGGCTTAATTAATGACTAAAACAATTCCTGATTCAGTTTTTCAATGCTGTCAATCTTTATCCCCTTTCACCAGAGACCTGGTCACCAAGAAAGCAAAAAATATCAGAAGGCTGTTTTGTAAAATTATATAGAATAACACGTAATTTAGCTGTTTATTATTTATTTTGTGTGGGTTACTTGTTTCCTGGATTTCAAGCTCATTCAGGAACATCTTTAATCCATACTTCAACCAGTGGTCCTGTGAATGATGTTGTCTTGTCATCTCCCTCTCCAACAGAGCCTGTTGGAAAAACTGGCACGTAAGGAGAAGGAGCACCAGCAACTGGAGGAGAGTCTGGGAGCTGAGAAAGCTGCCAAGAAGGGAGTCCAGGACAGCCTGAGGGAAAGAGAGCAGGAGGTCCAAGAGCTCCAGGCTCGGGCCTCCGGGGCTGAGGCCTCGCTGCAAAAGACCCAGACAGAGCTTGGAGAGAGAACTGAGGAGGTGACGAAGCTGAAGAGTGAGATCAGTGAGCTTGAGGTGAAGCACGCTGAGCTGAAGGTTGAGAGGAAACAGCTTAACCAGCAGAGGGAAGAAAAAGAGAGTCAAGGTGCTCAGCAGCAGACCGAGATCAGTCAGGTGAGTTGTGCTCATAGAGGAGACAAACACAGGTGACTGCATGTAGGACAACAAGACAAATTGTATAGAAAGGACATTGTTATCTTCACCATGTCAAAAAGCACACTATATGTCCGCACTAATTAAGAAACCTAGTAGTATTTCACCCACTCAAGAGTAAAACCAAAGAACTCATCACGCTAATCCTAGTTTTGTAAAAATTCACAATAATCGAGTAAACTAATCACAAATCCAGTAACCTTAAAAACGAATGTCAAAGAGGTTTCCCGATGTCCATGTCCTTCATCATAGTATTTGACACATTTCTTTCCATTTTTCACCTATTTTTCTCCATCTTAATCGTCACCCCTCTCTCTGCACTCCTCTTAGCTTCACGCCAAACTTCTGGAGGCAGAGCGACAGCTGGGCGAGGTGCAAGGTCGTCTGAAAGAACAGAGGCAACTGTCTGGAGAGAAACTGAAAGACCGCGAGCAGCAGTCAGCCGACCTGCAGCTCAATCTCTCCCGTACAGAAGAACAGGTTGGTGTCAGATGAAACTATAATAGATCGCTGCGGGGACACTTAATTAATGCAGCAGAACAGTCACAACATCTGTGCAGTAAGGTGTCGCTCGTAAGATTTAACAGATGCTGTGAGATCTGCAAATGTTACTTAAACTGAAAGAAGAATTATTCAAAGCAAGGCAATCATTGACCTGTAGTAAGATTCACAAAATGACTATGATATCAACAATAACTTCAGGTTTATGGTAGAAACAATATGGTTTCCCTTTTCAGCTGAAAGAAGGTGCCAGTAAGAACACAGACCTGCAGCACCAGCTAGAGAAAGCCAAGCAGCAGCACCAGGAGCTCCAGGCGCTGCAGCAAAACACAAACGGCAAACTCCGCGAAGCACAGGTCTGTTCACAAGACACACCCTCACATCAGGATTAGATAATAATAGAAGTGAGTATGAAGCCAAGAGAAGCTTTGTAGAACAGTGAGTTTTAAAATCACCAAAAGTTCCTCTTTGGAATAATGTGTGACATAGTCTTATACTAAGTTATTCAGCTCCTGCTCTTGTGTGCCAGTGCTTTAGAATAAAGAAACTGGTAAAACAGCATAAAACGTTCTCCTTTTTTGACTTTTCTTCATTCTGTAGAACGACCTGGAGCAGGTGCTGCGTCAGATTGGGGATAAGGACCAGAAGATCCAGAACCTGGAGGCTCTGCTGCAGAAGGGTAAAGACATCGTGACCCAACTGGAAACCGAGAGAGAAGACTTATGTGCCAAGATCCAGGCCGGGGAGGGAGAGACGGCTGTGCTGAACCAGCTGAAAGAGAAAAACCACGCACTACACGAACAGGTGGCTGAAAGCACAGACACGTATTCAAAGCTTACTTCCGCTTTTTGGTTGTGAAAAAGTGAAATGACAGCAGACATATGCCAACCCCCTCGTAAGTAACATTGACTCTGTATGTGTGGATCTTAAGGTGGCGCACTTGACAGACAAACTGAAGAACCAGTCGGAGAGTAACAAGCAAGCCCAGGATAACCTCCACAAGCAGGTCCAGGAGCAGAAGACTCTGCTACGTTCGGCCCAGGACCGAGCCCACACCCTGGAGACGTCAGTCACCGAGGTCACCACCCAGCTCACAGACAGCAAGGAGAAAGTTTCCCAGCTGGACTCCCAGGTAAACCTCTACATGAGCATGTCTTTGTGATACATGATAAATACAAGATGGTGGTTCCATTGAAAATGCTGATCTAACCACAGTATGTTCTTTTTGATTTACATTTACAAGTTTTTGTTGGTTTGTTTTCTTGCAGCTGAAGGCAAAGACAGAAATGTTGCTGTCTACTGAAGCGGCTAAAGCTGCACAGAAGGCCAACCTGGAAAACAACCTGGAAACCGCCCAGCATGCACTGCAGGATAAGCAGCAGGTGAGCTTCCGCTGCAGTGTCCCATGTCATACACCATATTCCTCTCGACCCTTCACTTCACTAAAGCCCTAGCTTCTCAGTGCTATGTTTGTCTCTACCCTCCTGACTTATTTATCACTCTTATCCCAAACCCTTGTTTGTATTCTTGCGTAGGAGCTGAATAAAGTTCAGCAGAAGATGGAGGAGCAGGTCCAGAGACTCAAGGAGAGGCAGGAGCAGTGCACGCAGCTGGAAACGGGTCTTAAAGAATTCAAAGACAAACTGCTGGCCTCAGAGCAGAGTGTAGAGCAGCTGCAGGGGCTAAATAAGGTTTGAGTCTTAATAGAGTGACTAATATGGGAACTAAAGAGCCCAGTGACTGTTCTTTCTAATGTCATGAGTATGAATACATTTTTTTTTACATTGACAGAAATTGGAGTCACAGGTCGGAGAGATGCAGGCTTCACGTGATCAGGCGCAGAAAGAAGTTGAGAAATTGCAGAGGGAAGGGTCAGAGGTCAAACGGAAAGCTAAGGAGCTGCAGCGCTCACTGGAAACAGAGAAAGCAGGGTGAGATAGAAGTGTTCCGACACACTGGTTTTGAAAATAATGAATCCTTTCAAGGGATATTTTGTTAAATGAAATGTTCTGCTGTTAAGGGCTTCTACGCTTCAAGAGGAGTTAAAGAAGCAGGCGGCGGCTTTGAGCGACACCCAGCAGCAGCTGCAGTGCTGTGAGCAGGATAAAGCTGCTCTTAAGGTGAACCTGGACAAGGTGACACAGGAGGGAAAGACTCAGCATGCAGAGCTGGACAGAAAATCTCAGAGTCTGGCAGCAGAGCTACAAAAAGCCCAACAGGAGAAGGAGGCTCAAAGGAAGGAGCTTGCATCTACTCAGGAGAACCTAGGAAAGGCTAGAAAGGCTCAGAAAGACAGTCAGAGTCAACTGGACACGGAGAGGAAGAGCCATAAGGCAGCCATGGAGGAAAAGGTAGGTTCAGTAACCTAAAGACAGGGAAAAATGCATCTCAGAAACATATAATCAATAATCACATTCATCTGTCTCAACCCTCAGGAAAAGTCCAATGAGAAGGGCCGACAGGAGCTTCTTAAGAATAATGAGATCATTACCAAGACGATGAAAGAATCTAAAGAACAGTTGGAGCAGATGAGAGAGGTAAGCTTCTGCAAAAAAAGACACAGCATTAAGGTTTTAAATGCAATACTTTAGGAATAATGTTTTATTCCTGAAAATGATCAGGCAGAGAAAAAGCTGAAAGAGCAGCTGAGCTCGGTAGAGAAGCACCAGTCAAAGACTCAGGAGACACTGAAGGAAAAGGAGAATGAGCTGGAGAAGCTGCGGGCACAGCTGAAGACAGCCCAGGGGTCCTTTGAGGAGGAGATGAAGAAACTGAACAGACAAGTGACAGAGTCACAGGAAGTCAATGCCAAGAAAGTAAGTAGTATTTTGTCAGTTTGTATTTTATCATACAGAACCACACACATACATTTACTGGTTTAAATTATTGATATTAACTATATTTTCCAAATGCTTGTTGTAAAGGGAATTGTATGATGATTTTCTTCTTCTATATTTGTGTATATGTTTATAAACGTGTGTATTTGCCTCTTTATCTCCAGGCAGAGGAGGAGGGTCAGCTGAAGGCCCAGGTGTCGGCGCTCGGAAAGGAGCTGACCTCTGAGAAGAGCCAAGTGGCCGAGCTGCAGAAGAGCTTGGTGCAAAGTCAGGAAGGTCTGACTAAGCTTCAGTCCGACTTCTATGGCAAAGAGTCGGAGGTCTCGGCTCTACGTCAAGACCTCAAGGTACGTTAATGCAGGAAGGGGAGGAGGAGCTACAGGCTGATAACGACTTGTTCTAAGGAGGTTGTGTTGAATTCATAGAGATCAACGTCTGAAACTCTTTTGAGGCGCTCTCACAAGGTCACTTCTCATTTTTAATGGTTTCACTGAAACTAATGCTACGTTAGTTGGTTGACTTTTGACCTCTCTGTTACTGAAGGCGTCAGAAGAGAAGTTGGGTGTAGCCCAGGAGGAGCTGGCTGCTAATCAAACCCATCTGACCGGTTTGGAGGCTCAGATCCAGGAGCTGAAGACCAGTCGCAGCTCGTTGGAGCAGGAGCTCACCACACAGGAGCAGAAGCGCCACCAGCAGGAGCAAACACTGAAGGAGCTACAGAAGCAACAGGTCAGTCAAAACAGATTAACACACATACACACTTGACTTTATGTGATAAGGTTAATAAATTCAGAATTTAACTCACTCGCCCAGAACCACACGAAGGAGGAGCTGGAGAAGGAGAAGAGCAAGGTGGAGGAGCTGAACAAAGCCAAGAGTGTCCTGGAAAAGAATAACAGCAAGTTAACATCGGAGTTAAAAGCACTAACAGAGAGGAGTGAAAAGGTCAGTTCCAACATGTTTGTTTTTATTTCATGGAGAAGAGAGAATTTTCATTTCAAACTACACCTCAGATAAATCCTTAATGTTACATATGTTAAAGCTCCTGTGGGCAACGACCACAGTTTGGTCTCATGCTGACTTGACCTGCTTCCCATGCTTGTGTCTTACATAAACAGCTTAACTCGGGGACACTGCAGGTCATCAGGGCCACATTCTTCAACGCTATAACTGAGCATACTTGAATTGACACGTTCTTCACAAATGTTGCTCTTAAGAACTTAAAAATAAGAGGAATTGAGAAAATAAAACTAAGCCATATAATTGATCGGAAGCAGTTCTCAGAGCAAGAATTTCCCAAAGATCAAATCAGCTCAAACCCTTTTAAAATCTACAGTCACATTTTTCACATGTGAGGCCCTTTTTCTTTCCTCAACCAAACCAAATACCCACCAGTTATGCCTGTGGTTTCTTATCTGTTTATTTCCAGGAGCTGGGTGAGCTGCGAGAAGCCAAACAACTGTTGATCCAGCAGAAACTGGAGTTGCAAGGTCAGGTGGAGGCGGCAAAGGGAGCACTGGAGCAGGAGCAGAGAGAGCATCAGGCCACCACGGACAGCAGGAGCCACAGGGAGGACCAGCTCCTCTCCAAAACCAATGCTGTCCATGATCAGCTGGTAGACCATACATTTGATTTAGCAGAATAAATATCATTTTCCTTATGATTTCCTTTTTTTGTGACATGATCATTGTCTCTAATAAAGGCTGCAGAGAAGCGAGCCAGAGAGGAGCAGGTGAAGCTGCGAGAGGAGGCTGAGGCCAAGCTGGGCGTGCAGGTGACGGCGCTGAATGAAAACGTGGCCACGCTGAAGAGAGAGTGTCAGGGCAGCCAGAGGAGAGTCGGGGAACTGGAGAAGCAGACGGACGAGCTGAGAGGAGAGATCGCCGTGCTGGAGGCCACCGTCCAGAACAACCAGGACGAGAGGCGGGCCCTTTTGGAAAGGTGTGTAGATATTTGTTCCTTGGACTAATGTGTAACGTTGCAGGTGTTTACTCTTTTAAATGACTCTACAATCTTAAAAAAGGTTTGTAATGTGCTCTCTGAAAAGATTAGCAGCAGCAGGAAGCTTTGATTCTGTCTGAGTTGGTTACTTGAGAAAGATCCTCAGACGTTTCTTTTCCTGAGATGCAAAATGTGGCTCTTACATGCAGTGGTGTTTGAGAGTGGCAGGAGAGAATACATAGTTCGAAATAGAAGAGATAATTTGTCCATATTTCTGTACTCATTAAACTAATTTTCTAATTTTTATTATATATTATATTAGATTGACTGACCTTTTAGTCCTGATGCGTTTCAGAATTAACTCCTTATCTCAACTTCTAATAGCATAATCAATGAGTTGCCTCTGAACATGCATTCATCTCTAAACTGTCAATACTGAAAAATTAAAGGTTATTTAAATTTGTCCCAGTGCTTCATGCTGCAGTGAATGTGTGTAATGTAAAGTGAGACCAAAACACCTGCTAACAAAACGCTGTGGTGAATAAACAATCAAGCAGTTGGGATCATCATTATTCCCCTTAGTCCTAAACATAGTACTAATTAACAAACAAGCCAAGTGGTGGTGGCAGGAAATTCCCCCGAGCCACTAATTAACATGACGCACACACGCATCACCAACGCTCTGCGGTTGTGTTTCAGGTGTGTCAAGGGAGAGGGAGAGATAGAGAAGCTGCAGGCCAAGGTGGTGGAGATGAGGAGGAAGGTGGACGACACAACGGCAGCCATGCAGGAGCTGGGCAGAGAGAACCAGTCGCTGCAGGTCAGTCGCAAAACCACAGAACAGAAAGATATTGGCTGTATGTTTATGTAGCGGTGATGTACAACAGTTAGTCAGTAGTTTGTCACAGAGGAAAGTCGAATGTTGTCTGTTGCTTATTCTCAGATCAAGCAGTCCCAGTCTCTGACCAGGAAGTGGGCCGAGGATCATGAGGTGCAGAACTGCATGTCCTGTGGGAAAGGCTTCAGTGTCACTGTCAGGAAGGTAAGAATGAAGTTTCCTTCAAGATCTTTGTTTTTACATCAAAAAGACATAATATCAGCTTCCTCTTAAATGTTTTGCACATGATTGATCGTCTGCCTTCTATCTCCTCCTCCTCCTCCTCCTCCTCCTCCTCCTCCTCCTCCTCTATGAACATCCAGCACCACTGCCGACACTGTGGGAATATTTTCTGCAACGAGTGTTCAGCGAAGAACGCCCTGACGCCGTCCTCTAAAAAGCCAGTACGGGTGTGTGAGACATGTTTTGAGGATCTCACAGGCTGATCCCCCTCTAACCCCAACACCCCCCACCCCCCCTACCCTTCCCTCCGCTCCGTCCCTCCTCCTACCCACTCCGGCGGGCAGAAGGTCTTTGTCGTATTTCCTGTGCACTATAAAAGGACAGACTCCCACCTGCATGCGACCTGTGGCTCTGGCGCGGAGGGAGGTGAGCGGAGGGAGCCACGTGACGAGATGGCGGTGGATCTGGGTCGGGACTGTCTGTATCTGTTTTTGTGCCTTTGCTCCTCCTGTGAACTGCCAGAGAGCGGAGACAGCGAGAACCCAACGCCATCCGTCTCTTTACGTTCGCGTTCACATCTCCATCTTTGTTTGGCTTCATCAGCGCGACTGCACGGGGGGGCTGCTCCTGTAGGTTTTGATACGTCTGAAGGCGAGAGAGGTCAGCGTGAGTCTGAGAGAGTGAATGAGGAAGTAACCATGGTAACGGTGATGTTGAAAATCACTGCTGCCCTACAAAGGTATATGCAGGTAACAATTGTGTCCCAAAAAAATCAATATAAATCTAATTAAAAATACGACTTTAAAGATTTTTATGTGTATAACTCAATATTCACATCAAATTGATCACTAACTAAATAATCTGATTTTTATAATTAAACCCAAGTAATATGATGATGAAAATATTTGTCTAAAATGTTTGGGTTAAGCAGATGGACTTTATTTTCAACAGAGTACTAGAACCATATTGAAGAAACACAAATCCATAGAGTTTGAATTTAATGTCGTAATTGTACGAGAATGAATAAATAAGTATTAGGAAAGAAGCAGGCAGCAGAACCTGTTCTCCAGATCTACTCCTTCTGGATCCAAATTCTGAAACCCACGTCATTGTTTCGTGAGATTTCAGATTTGTGTTGCCTTTTACGTGTCTCTAATTCTCTCTAATTCTCTGTGAAACGCAGATTCCATTTCCTTTGGCAGTAAAAACTAAGTTAACAGTTGGACAGCTGTAGTTAGAATTTTAGGTTTGTGGACAGTGTTTGATGTACGTCCATGATGTTGTGTACACGTACATGAGTAAATGTGGACACTGAACAGACACTGTAGAGTGAAAATGGAGGAAATGAAGGCTTGAGAGTTTCTCTGAGCATTTTGTTTTGATTATTAGTCTTGAAACAGTAAAAAATGTTTTTTTAAACCTTTTAAAGAAAACACGCCATCCGTCAGTTTATGCACCAGCGATCTTCTGTACATAACCCAATGTCAGATCAGTTCCTGCATGATTCCTTTGTGTGGCAGGGCGTCAATGAACTGGTGGGAATTAATAAATGTATTTCATGACCAAAGAATGTCTGCAGCAGGAAAACTGGCACCACGAAAAGCCCCGAGTTTTGTTCTTCACATTTCAGTATTTTTACGAAGCTTTTGATTTTTAAATCGCAGGGTCTGACAATTTTATCTCTAACAGAAGATGTGTGACAGTCTGAGAGGCTTTTTTTTGTTTTGTTTTAAATGTACAGTTGTGTTGTTTTCTACAGATTGTGGTGCTTTCTGCAGACTCAGTCATCGAAGGTGTCTGCATGTTGATTTTTTTTTATGTTTTATTTTCTTGCTGCTTGTTTCATCCCCACAACAGCCCTGACTACTGCTCAAGGGATGTGTGTGTGTGTGTGTGTGTGTGTGTGTGTGAGAGAGCAAAGGGCTGTAGCTGGGTGTGGCATCACTGTAACAGAGTACGTGTGTGTTAGTTTTTAGGCCTGCTTGTGCTCGTCTGCTCACATGCACCGTGCGAATGTCGCACGTTGAGACGTCTGTGCTGCGTTCAGGTGCAGCGGCCACCGTCTGCTCTCTGTCCAACACGCCTGCGGCTGAGAACACTGTAAAAGCTCCTCCCTGCTTTGTGTAATTTAAATGTGTTGACAGATGTCGTTAAGATCTTTTTGTGCAATTGTCTACAGACCGGAGTGGACGACAACGCTGACAGCCCGGCGACAACGCAGGTTGTTCTGGTTCTGTGGTTTTGCAACATGCAGCTTGTTTCAGACTCAGGTTGAACCGAATTTAGATCGATAAACTTTTTCCATCTCAGTTGCAAACTCTCAGAAACGCCTGCCTCTTTCTTTGCGTCTCCTCACTTTTGTTTCGTCTACCTCAGATTGGCACAGGAACAGCACTATTTCTACAGATGTCACAGATGTTGTATACTCGCCTGGGTTCGAGGAATTCGATCCATCAACTTGTACAGTCCGGAAAAAAACCTCTAGAGATAATTTGCACCTTACTCTGCTCTGGGCTCGTCCGTACGAGAACCCGGCCACAAACGTTAGGACTTTATTCAGGCTTCAGCGTTTCTAACCCCCCGATGTACTTTAACCTGCTCATTAATACGAAGTCTGTCATAATTATCTTTGTAAATGTTTGTAATGAAAGAGAAAAAAAGGAAATATATAACACACATGGATGTAGAAACATGAAACTGTGGCTTCATCAGTGTCTTACTCATTTTCTACTAAGCGGCATCATAGACACACACACACACACACACACACACACTGAATAGTGGCCTGCTTCGTGTTGCTGTCAGTTATCGTGCATGATGACTTAACTGGCCTGTGGCTCACACTTAATGTTGTCTCCATGTTTAGACTCATATCTGGTGGGGGCGAGGTTTTGCCTTAGGCCCACGGCTCGCCAGTGACACCAGAGTCAGGGTGACTTGGCTTCACCGGAGGGCGCGAGAGGATTCATGTAATTTATGTTCACATGCACCAGTTGATTTTGTAACATGTCATGACATAAATAAAACCTACAGTATGTTTCTACTTTTGTGTCTGTTGTTTTGTGCACAAACCATTTGAAGGTTTAGCAACCGGGTCCATCAATATTATGGACATTTGTACGATTCAGGTCTTTATTGTTTTTCACCTTATCTGCATTGTCTTATTTCTGGGCCTCTAATCCAGGATGAAGGTACATTACCTAAATTTAGAGGAAGATTGTCCTAAATCTAGGATCATTTAATATTGTACAATTGTACAGTAATTCTAAGTGTTTTCTATATTTCTTATTATTTGTAGGACCCAAGGTGGAGTTAGGAAGCCAGATTGAAAACCTAATATATCTACAAGAGGACACTGACTTTCTTGGGCACAGCAAGAAGAGACAAGATGGGCCCAGGTTTTAGATATGTTTATCCAGCAGCTCCATATGAAGACCAAGATTATAATGCTCCTTGTCGACAGCTTAGATTTGGTGTGGGCAACACAGTTTTGAATTTATAAGTTCTCAATCAGCTTGGTCTCACTCATGCATCCGGTATCGAGAATGAAAACTTCAGCTTAAATCACGTTTCATGAAAAGACTTGATCCTCTTCCAAGACTTTCCCAAGCAATCGATACCTAAACTAAATGTAGACAGACATTGAAATTGAGGATCAAAGTTCTTGATTTGGGACAATTTCAACTCCAGGTCCCCTTAGCAGCTGTTGTGGAGCTTTCACTCGCATCAAAGGATCCTGGTCAGCAGATGGCGCTGTTACCTCATGTCCACTTTATTCTCCTCTTGTCCATGCTGGTTTTAAAAATGTGAAAACTGACCAAACTGGGCTGCTGGTGACAAACATGTGTATGAAGTCAAATGGACGTTGAGGTGAGATTGATTTATCGAACCTGTGAATCTCTCTACATGACCAAACCAGATGAGAAGCTTAAAAAACAACTAAATGAAGTGAAGTGTTCTTAAAAAAAAAGAAACGAACCCTGCAGAACTATACCCAACCTTCAGGTATTTATTGTCCACTACTGCAGCAGCTGCCGCCTTTAAAGGCCAACGGTAGGTTTAGTACAAAAGGATCCTAGTGCAACTACAGTCATTTACAAGAGTCCAGGGGTCAGTGAAGTGCACAGTTGAGAGCGGCTCAGATCTGAGAAGACTCCAGCCACAGGGAGGCGCTCTTCATTCGCGGCTGCTGAGAGTCCAGCTTCAGCAGTGCCATCACAGCGCCCTCTATCTTTGACATCCAAACTTTCTGGAAAACACATGAAGTTGACAGGATCGCCAGTTAGTTGCAGCTGTTTGGAAGGATTGATCAGATGAATATTTGATTTTATTGTGTAGATATTTATTCGTTGAATGAATTCAACTGTGATGAATTTCACATTTAAACTGACACAATCCAGTGACTCTATTTACTGAAAATATGTGCATGGAGAAATGTGTGGAAATAACACTGGAATATCTATTATGATAAAACCCATGTAGAGATTTTTAAATTGTATCTAAACGGCTGCTTCTCTTTAAGAATCAGTAGACTCCCCTTATGAAATCAACTTTTAATTCACTAGATCATGATTTTGGATCTGCAGGAAATTAAAAACACTGATAAACGTCAGTCCCCTAAACAAGTCAGACTTTTTTTCCTCCCTTGAGATCCATTAATTATTTTCTCAAAAAGAATCAAGGAAAAATGTTAAAACAATTCCTGGATCTGCAGCTAAATTGAGTGGAAGGATGAAGGTTCTTTGGGTGAAGCTTCATCCTTCCACTGGTTGTGTCGGTTTAAAGAAATGTCACTTTGGACAGATTTACCAGGAGATTCTCTGTCCTCAATAATTCTGCATCCAAAGTGAATCTTAAATTCATGTGCAAGTGCCTTACATACAAAACACCAGGACGGTGGTTCTGTGTAGATGTGATCACATAGCAGACATGTTTTTTCTCAAATTAACAAATTGTGCGACATGATGATAACTGAGAGAACAGATGCAGGCCCTGCTCGGCCAGCTCTCAGTGGACTGCAGCCTCACTGACTTCTCACTGGACTGATCTACCTTGGCAGATTCGGACGCCGCCTGCAGGATGAACGCGCCGATGCACTGCTGGTAGCGGTTTTGGTGCATGATAATGAAGGAGTGAGGCAGCCCTGATGCTGTGAGGAAAACACAGAAGAACAAGAACATCAAATAACATCGATGAACACTGCTGGCTGTGAACAGAGCATCATTGAGTTCAGCTCAAATCAAACATATGAACTATCTGACCTGACATCAAATAGAGGCACAGAGTTGAATGTGTCACTATAAATATGTGTTCTCTCTGTGTGCTCTAATTACTTGAGGCATTTAGCTGATCGATGTTCTTGAGCTGGAGTCGGTCCAGGGAGACGGGCTGGTCCAGGATGGTGAAGGTGCATCCCTCCTTCAGCAGCTGATCCAGCTCCAGGTTCTGTGGCAGCCTCAGAGGATTCTGGTCCGGACCCATCTGCCTCTACACAGGGAGATGAGACGAAGACGTTACAGGAGCTGTTTCACTTCTACTGGACATCTGTCATGGGTCCAGAGGACAGGGAGGACAGCACCAGGGAGCCACGTACCTTCTTGTTTCTCTTTATCTTTGTGATGAGCAGGAACTCATCGAACAGGAAAACGTAAACATCGACCGGCTTTGTGTTCTCTGCACAGGAACCAAACGGAGGATGTTTAAAATGATGTGCAAATCAAATCAGTGAGAGGAACAATGCAAATAATACAGCAGTCCAATATGCATTTTTTATATTTATTATTGTAACTAAAGCAGATCTGTGTAAATAGTCCTCGGTTGTCAATATGAGGAACGTTTGACCTGTAAACCTACGTCTACTTTCGGGGAACCCCTCGTTATAACGGGTGTGACTCCTGCTTCACTTCCCCTCTTTCTACTGAGCTCCATGAAAGAGTTTACATCTAAATCCCTCAAATTTGCACATGTGAGCCTCTCTGATAGCATTTATGTACGTTTTCTCGCTTGTGCAAAGTTATAGTGTTGTGGTTGTGTTGTTTAAGTTGTGTAGGAGGCTGTTGTTGTTTGGGAATCGCCTCAAAACACATTCAAGGTTCGGCCCTTTTGCGTCAAAACAAATCCCCACGCCGGCCTCGTTAGACTCAACAGGTCACAGGTCAAATGTGTGAGACTAACAGCAGCTGAACAAACCTGTGAGCAGCACTTTCCCTTCGTGCAGCAGGCTCCTGTGAGAAATGAGATTCTCCAGCGTGACGGTCTTCAGGAGATGTTTCAGATTCTGAAAGAGAAGCAGCCGTTTAGATAAGGAGAAAACACATCTTATCTGCAGGCGAGAAGTATTGTAGGATTAAGCGTTGGCGCGGATCTGTCAGTTTTAATCTTTGCTCTGCAAACATGCACGAATGTTACACAAACAGACCTCAGGGACGAAGGAGCGCTTGTCTCTCTCCCACACCGGCAGCCACACCAGGGCGTCCCGCAGCTGCTTCACCTTCTGGTAGTTATCCAGCCATTTCACCTTTCCCTCTAAATCACCTGGAAAACAGACGAGGGCCTCTTAAACAATAAAATGATAAAACCCATATTCTTAACCTCCCTTATTGTAATGAAGAATAATTACATTCTTTAGTCACATTAACGACACCTTCTATTTTAATGGGCATTTAAATTGTTCTCTGCAGCGTGACAGCACGTCATGGTAAAAAACTGTGTTTGCCTCTGTAGTGATGGTTGCCTGCCAAACACAGGCGTGACGGTATCATGACAGATCACAGCTCACTCTGGTGTTACAGTAAATATCCCTCCACACCCAGAGGACGTTGGCCGACACATCTTCACATGCTGCAAGTCACCGCTGCAGCTCAGCCACACCTTTTTTTAAAGGTGATTAGAAAGGTTTCATTTAAAGACCTGCTGGTCGGTTTCATCTGGGTTATTTGTTCAATACCATTTCCCACAGCCTGTCAGTCTAGTTAAAGGGTAAACAGCCCCAGCGGGTCTGCAGGCAGCGATGTGTTGAGTGAACTGTCAGGGCCGCTGGCAGAGGTCCAAGGCTTCGTGAGGCCTGTTTGCTCTAAAACACACGAGCTGCTCTGTTTGTGTTGACGGAGATAAACGGCCTTACATGTGCTTAACATCATTCCTGCATCTTAATACGCTGACACACAACCGGCACATTCGAGTCCCACCACTGACCTGAGGGACTCTGCTGAGACACCTGACACCTGGAACACTTGTTTGTCATCAGCAGCTGACAAATATCTAAGTGGTGGTGGTGAGTCACACAACCAGCACCGCAACAATGCACACTCACGCTGTCGTTTAGATTCTGCTGATAGGGCAGAGCTGAAATGCTCAGGTTGAAAAGGAGCCGTTTAACAAAGAAAAGAGTAAAAACAAAAACGATATTTAGAACAGTAAACAAAAGAAAAATTCCAGGTCGAGAGGTCAAAATATTTAAACAGTCAAATTTAAACAACAACATTTATACAAGGTATAAGAAGTGAGTGATGTGTCATGTAGAGAATAAGCCTGCTACAGGACTTCTGATTTCAAAAAGGTTTGTTGCTATGAAACCAGGTGTGTACCAAGCAACAATTGAGCTGTGGAGAATTCTCAGACTATAAATAGCTGCCATGGAAATTTGAACATATTAGAGGAAGTTAATTAGTAAAAATTAAAAAAAGAAACGGTCCCAGAGAAGAACCTTGTGGAACACCCTTTTTAACAATAGTCGGACTGAGAACCCTGAGAAACAACACAATGATGCCTGTCTTTCTATCTATCTATCTATCTATCTATCTATCTATCTATCTATCTATCTATCTATCTATCTATCTATCTATCTATCTATCTATCTGTCCATCCGTCTATCCACAACCCTTGAAGATGTGTGTGTGTGCTGCTCACATATGGACGTGTCCACCTGCTCTGCTATCGCCTGCAGGCCTCTGGTCTCGTCCTCCGTCTCACACCTCTTTGCGATGTTCCGCAGCAGCAGTGGGTATCGAGTCAGCCGCTGCAGTGGCGCCACCAACAGGTCACGCAGCTGCAGCCGCCGGCACTGCTCGTTCCTCTCACACCACTAGAGAGAGAATAGGGGGAGAAATAAAGAAAAGAGAAAAGAGGACAGGGTGAGAGGAGGTCTGCAAAAATCAGAGAGGTCAGAGGGGTGAGGGAGCTCGTCACGGTGTTTGTTGAAACAGAGGAGAGGGGGGGGGGATGGGCGGCGATGAAGAGAAATTATATCTAAGATCAAAACATAATAAAATTAAATTTATTTAAGGATAATGACATCAATAAAAGCTTATTGGAGACAGGAGGTAACAGAGTCCAGTCGGGTGTGAGCTGGACTTCACTTTTTCTGATCAAGAGCTGTCGACGTGCAAGAAGCTGAATGTTTCACGGACTCCTCTAAAGAGCGTTAATATGAATCTGATCAGAAAGAAATTGGCTTTTCTGAGCGGCCGAGTCCGAGTCTGATTCGAGCTCTTGTTTGAGGATAATGCTGCGTAAGGAGGCCGAGGGCAGAGGTGGAGGAAGTGAGCAAACATTTGACTTAAGTTAAGTAATAAAGACGCAGGAGTTTCTGCATAACTAACTGAAGCCTAATGTGATTATCAGTGATTATCAGTACTTCTGATAATCACACTTTATGACCAAGTAATACAGTAAAGTGTCCTCTCTCATAAGTTGGCAGCGCGTTGTCAATTGGTACAAGGTGTCCCTGCCACTGCTCTCACTCACACACACAAACATACACAGACACACACCCACACCAGTCAGCTGCCCTCCTGTACCTTCACGTAGGTCCCAAAGTCCTCTCGGGGCTTCAGACTGTCCAGATAAAGCAGAGCCGTGGAGTAGTTCAGGCAGTACTTCTGCAGACTGTGACATATGCCCTCCTGGAAAGCCTGCCAACAGAAAGAGGTGTTACAGTAGAACTGTCCCTTCAGGCCGCTGATAAACAGATCATTAGAGGGAAACCTGTGAATCATTTAACTTTGTGAGGGAGAAACACTTTATCATTATCTTGCAGAGGAGATTTCTTTGTAACTCACTTTATTATTGGAGGAACATTAAATCAAATCAAGACTGTGCCATTTAACTATAGTCTATATATACCCCACAAGAATCCACAGTTTATATGCATCTTCCACAGAACTATGTCTAAATGAATATGACAGATTGTTTGCAGAATTCAAAAGGACAGTTGGCGGAGGTATGCACTCAACTGTCATTCTGGTTTAACCTGCTTTCTATAGTCAGGGTAGAAATAATACAAAACATAAACAAAATGAAAATGTGTGCATGATTCGGAAATATAGTAATTATGTTCCTAATTATTATTATTCGTCGTTACAAAATGAATAGATTGAATCCCTTTAACGTGTGAGGTCTAATCTCTGCAGTTTTGCAATATTTGCACAGCTCTCCAGCAAATATTTTGAAAGTTCAGGGTGAAATTCTTCCTTTGTCTGCATGTTGTTTTTGTACAACTGTGTGAGTGTAGACTGGGATCAAAGAGTGTGTGTTGTGTGTGTGTGTGTGTGCGCAGGTTGGTCACACTTGCCTTGCTCAGCAGCTCCAGCAGGGTGGACCCGCCACCCTTGGTAATTGCCAACGTGTCCTTTATGACGCGGAGGAGGTTGGTCAGGAAACCGAAGCTCACCTGCAGCCCAGAAAACACTCAGTGTCAAATGTCCGCGCGGAGCCATGAGACACTGTCCTCGCTCAGTCTCAACAGAATCACATTACACAAAAGAAAGAGAGGGAGGGAGGTGAGCAGACGGCCGAGCGGCAGCACAGCACCATCCCTGAATGAACGAGTTATTAAACCACAGCGCTCGTGCTTCTCATTCGGATCCAGTCTTACCAGGCAGAGCTCGTTGAGGTTTGCAAACAGTCTCCAGGTGTCCACGTCAGTCAGGGAGTTCCTCATCTGCAGGTTTGTGAGTGTAGCTGAAAACACCTGAAAGCAACAAGAGAAGTCAGACAGAGAGAATGGACTCACAATATCTACTGCATCCAATTTCTAATCCTAATCCCGATCCACGCCCGTAAAGAAAAGAAAGAAACCTTTACTTTAAACTCGGTGACAGGAATTCAGTGTGAGCACGAAAAACACAAAGCAGCAGGTGTTGGGTTTCATTTGGTTTGGGTCTATTTGCATGTGTGTGTTTGTTTGTGTGTGTGTGTGTCTGTGCTTTTAGAGTCACCTCTTTGAGCACCATGAGCTGATCCAGGAAGTAGACACACTCACTAGTGAAGAGCTCCCAAATGGCCTCTTCTCTCTTGGAGCCCTGAGGACACGAGGTGGTGTTCACCTGGGAAGACTGGTCCCGCAGGAACTCCGCCACAGTGAAGTCCTGCACACAAACACACACACACACACACACAGACACACACACGCACACACAAACAGAAAGACAAATCACGGCGTCAGCAAGAAGACAAATTATTGAACAAACACGAAAAGGATCTGTATCTTCACATGTTCCTCAAACATCTCGTAAAGCATATTTGTATAACGGCTGAGTAGTCTGTCACTGCAGAGTTCAGTCCACCAGCCTGACACACATCTAACACATGTCAGGGTTTGTTTACATACGAGCTAAGAGTCGACCGGACGAGTTGCTGCCTAGAAATTCAGGTTTTTGCACAAGGTTGCAGAAACAGCTTCGAGCTACAAACCTCAGTCCTGTTACTCGTGAGTCACTCATTAAACACTTATTTGGTTTGGGAATCTGGACCCGTTCAACCTTTGCTTTGGATTAGAAGTCGCTGTGCAGACAGAACCAATGTGATGATTTACGACACAGCACAGACGACAGTAATCATTTCTCACCTTATACTTCTGAGGCTCAGAGTTTCTCCAGTCTTGAATCTGGGCCGTGGAGAGATAATTCTCGATGTCTGACACCCTGCCCGTCTGCGACTTCCCTTTAGTCTGAAAGTGGAAGCACAAGAAAAACAATGAAACAAGGAACATATTGAAAATACCACATAAAGGTGTTGTTTTTTCTCTAAATCTAAACAAACAGATTTGGCTAAAGTTCTGCAATTCCAGTGTTGGCCAATTACAAAAGGGCCAGAAGGGACTAAGAGGAACCACATTAATCTGCTTGGAGAAATGGGTCAGAGAACAATGTCCGAAACCAACCGCTCACTGGGAAAACAATCGGTTCAGACCACAAGCTTCACACAGGCAGCCGCACAACAACCACCGGCAGACACACAACACACGCACCGTGCTGCGCCTCGAGAACGGCCACTTCGACTTCTTTGTATCTGTGAAAGGCAAACATGAAATGCCGGTTATTAACAAAAGGTATAAGGCCAAACGTATCCAGCAAATGGGATTAGAATCAAACAAACACATCAGCGTGTTAGGATAAAAAACTGTGAGGAAACAGTAATTACAGATGAATAAACACACAGAACTGAGAACAAATAGTGTAATGTGTTGCTGATGTGCCTTCGGGACATGATGTGTGGTTTGACACCACAAACAGAAACACTGATAATGTAAAATCATTCACATATTAAGACAAATTAAAAACTGGACACGGCTAAAATCGGTCATCCCCAGGCTGGAGCTGATTCCATTTATCTGACTCTCTTATTAATTTGTGGTCCCTGAATAAATGTTTGATGTGGGATGTTTTCGGTTTTGCAGGATCAATCCAAAATTACTCATTTTGGTGCAGATTTGGGGTTTATTAAATTTTTCACAGAGATAAATTCATGGATCCTGATGAAAATATGATTTTGTGATTATGATGTGCAGTGTGGTGCAGATCCCCCAAAATCTGGATCTAGTGACTTTAAATGTGGTTTCATAAGGAGACTGTCAGGCTTATGCTGGATCATTCACATGCAGAGTTTGGGTTTGCCATTAATATCTTTTTTTTATTCTGAAACTGTGAATGATAAAAGTTAATTATAGGGTCGGATTTTCTGTGAGGGATTTGATGTAACTGATTAACTACAGGCTTTAACAGATTAAGTATAAATATAATCAATGAGCTCTCTAAAGCCTCTTTCCTCATAATGCAAAGTTTGCTTCTAGGAACTGTTGAGGTTTTGAAATATAACAAGATATGTTCATTTCAGTTTATCGGGGGAAGCCTCATTTAGAAACACAGGTCTCCTACTCGAACTGAAAGGGTGAAATTCACAGTATGAGAAACAATATTGTATATAAAATAATATATCATTTTACCAGAGAAGCTTATACCACTTAATCTTCCTGCTGCTCCATTGGATACAAAAAGATCTCCGGGGGAAACATCCAATCCGGGCAAACTGACCACCACAGAACTCCGTCTCCTCTCCTGGAGCCTGAGGGAACAGAAGCCGACAGGTGAGCGTCTCCGTGCCAAAGTGGAAACTGGAGGTGACGCTGAACATTTTACAAACCAGCGACCGAGAGTCACTGTAACAAGCAGTGTTATTATTCTATTGTCCGTGTAATCCAGCACGAAGAGCACAGACTTAATGCGAGCACACAGGAAATAAGAGAATTCCTTTTGTCGTTTTACGTGGTTGAAATACCGCTGACATACCATCTGCTTTGTGCGGCAAATTGGTGATTAACATGAGTCGGGGAAATCAGAAAGGATAAGTGTTGTGAGTCTGGTTTATTGGGGAGGGGGGGATAGCTGCTGATTAATGGATCACCCTGTTTGTGTAGAAAACGACTGTCAGTGTGAACCAGTTATAATCCTCTCAGTGTCCCTTTCATAGTTTTGTCCGGCCTGCCCTTTGGCTTCAGGCAAAACTCAAACAGCCACTTTTCACAAGTGCTCTGACTTAATCTCTCACAATTTCACTTCAGGGTTTAAAGCTGAAAGAAAAAACTGTTGCAATCACAAATCAAGGACCCTTAATAAATAGAATTCAATCATGTGACGAAGCTGTGGCTGAGACGCAGTGTGCAGACCGATCCCCTGAATGAACGATTTGATACGAGAAAGGTTTTAACACATGTAGTAACAATTAATCTGCGACTGTGTGGCTAATTAAGTAGTTTCACGTTGCATCAGTCGACAGGAATAGGACGCACAGCAACCGGACGAGCTGGTTTCACCAAAAGTTAGGTTCACTTTCAGCTCGCTGACATTGATCGACAGCTTGTCAGTGACCCATGCAATCACTCTGCAATGTCACGTCTAAAGTCTTCAGGGGCTTGGCTTCAAAAAATAAGAGTTTAGAGATAAGAGGAGGAGAACAAAAAGAAGAAACAATGACAGGAAACTAAACTAGATCCTTGTTATATAATAATCAGGTAGTGCCTTGTAAAACCATCCTCATTTCTGGAGAACACAATTCCTGGTTGATAAAGGTCGGGTCATAAAGGAAGTCTGACTTTACAGTTAATGTGTTTATGAGGGTGATTCATCAAACTGGAGCAGAAGTACAAGCAGGAGGAACAATGATGGCACTGCTGAGTCACTGTCTACTATTATATGTAAAATCTGCCTGGACTGAAAGGTCACTCTCTCCTCTTCCTCTCATGTCCGCCCCTCTCCTCGTACAGTAGCTGCACATTTCTGCTGCACGGTTGCACAAGCAGCAGGGGAGACAAACCCATGTGAGGCCACATGGCTGCAGGGGCCAAGAGGAAACTTGGTCTGCTGCTGAACAGGAGAAACAAGGATTTTCCTCCAGGGAGCTTTTGTTGAGCTGCAGAGGCACCGACTGTTCACTGAGCTCCCTGACGGAGGCCATGTTCCCTCCTGGTAAACTGATACAACCGCGAGTGGGTGTCGCAGTAAACAGTCAGCAGCACCTGGGCGCTGTAGAGGATGCGCAGCTGATGGCACAGTGAGCGAGGCACTCCTCTAAACCAGGTCAGTGCCTCCTTGCAGTTCACTCCGAGGCATCCTCACAATGACATCCTGTTGCTTTGTGGCCGCTCATAGAGAGCCTCCTCTGTGTCGGCCCCTCTGCCACGCAGGGAGCTCGGGAAAATAGGCGCTTTGTTCCCGCCCAAGAAGAGAAATAATGATGCCCCACAACAAAACTGTCCCAACCAATGGCTCACAAGGCCCCGGCCACTGTAAGAGGCGCAGTGCCAGTGTGTAATTACTGGGACAATAGCTGCCTAATTATCCAGTGAGGGGAAGAGCCCAGGCAGCCCATTAGCAGGGGTGTGGGTGGCAGTGAGAGAAAACAGCCTTAATGAGAGCCTGTCTAGTCCGTACATAACCATGGGACTCTCAAAACTTAACCCATCAAGTTTATGCTCCATTAACAAAGGCATGATGGACAATGAATGCACAATGGGGCTCCTCAAACCAAAAGTTCCCGTCATCCCGGGTTGCAGGCCGCCTCTGATGTCGTGACAAGTTACAGCTTTCGTTTCTGCGTCATTTTAAGTATTTTGCATTCTTCCATAAAGAAAGACGCCGACAGCGGAATAGCATCATGCAGTTACACACAAAAAAAGTGAGTCGGTTACAGGAAATATTTACTACGTTCATGTTATGCAAACATGTTCTCACAAGCCCGACAGAGAAGTTTGTGACAGGGCGACACAGGCAACATGCAAATCAGGCCAAGGTGCACTTACCGAGAACAGCAGTGGTCTTTCTCCTGCGAAAAAACAAACAAACAAAACTCAGCATCAGCCAGTGTAACAACTTTACACTGTGCCCACATTACACACCAATACATCACTGTTCACTGGAAACACACACAGAGAGATGATTCACTTACTTTAGTACAAATTAATCCTCTACGTCTATCGTTGAAAAGGGTGATAAAGTTTGCAAAGCTTTAAAGGTTCAATGTGTAGAATTTAGTGACATCTACTGGTGAAGTAGCATTTTGCAGCTGAACACCCCTCCCCTCACCCTCCCCTCCCAAACATGAAGAGAACCTGTGGGAGCCTTCAGTTGTCATTACAGCTCAAAAGGTGTTTCGATTGTCCAGGCTGGGCTACTGTAAAAAACATGGCGGCCTCCATAGAGAAGACCCCCTTCTGATGGTAATATAAAGTATTTAACTATAAGGGCCCATTCTAGGATAAAGAAAACAACCTTTCATACAATTTGGATGAAACCCACGAGAGAAAACATAACTAGGTTCATCTTCTATTTCATTTCTGCCAATAGATCCCTTTCACCTAAATCGTACACACTGAACCTTTAATGGGACTGTGTGTCTCACTGTCCTCTCAGCATTGAACAGGGGCCGCTGGGACCCCCTTCCCACCCCACTGTATCACTTTCAAACACATTCAAATCTCAATCAGTGTTTTAAGTGGCCGCTCGGATTCAAAAGCCTCTGATATCTGAGGAGAATGTCGGCACTCCATTGAGAATGTGCGCGCTTGAATACCGCCAGTTGATGAATGGATCTCTCCATTATCTTTCCCCATCACTCACTGACCCCTCCATTATTGGGTGACTGCTGACTGCGGTGAATGGGGGCCCGAGGAGAGCACTTCCCAGGGCTCTCCGGGGCGGTGGGCCTGGCCAGAGCTGTCAGTGCATGTAACTGCTGATTCATTTGCTGTCAAAAGCTGGCATTGTGAGTGACCACCGCAGGAGGCAACGCAGAATGAGGCGGAGAGAAGGGGTTTCTCTCCAAGGAAGGAATGTGTAACTATTTCATTTGCAGGCTTTGGGATGAAAAAAAATCCACACCAGTCCGCAGCACATGACTTGTGGTCTTCCTTGATGTTTGTGTGGCGATTAAGGGGAAACAAATGGTTTATGCTGGACAATGGTCTTCTTTATTTTTGCGGGTTTGCCTCAATTAAAAATAACACTTTGCCCTGCAAGTATAAGCTCACCTGTTCCTCCCCATCTGGAAATCCAAAGGCTTTCTCCAGAGTAGGAAGAGCACTGTGACATTCCAGTCTCACGGAGTTGCTACCATTGTCAAACGTCTTTGATCTATGTGATCTGGTTCTCTGTCGGCCTGAGGATGAAATGGGCTGGTTGTCGTGACAGAGGTCGCCATCAGAGAGCGTCCCTGCCGCCAGAGGAGATTTGGCTCTGTTTGCTCGGGACAGCGTGCCGGCAGAGAGGGGCTCCTCCTCCGTGCTCCCCATCCTCACAGGGTCCCGAGAGTCCATCAGAGGACGCCGGGTGCTCCTCATCCTCCTCAAGGTGGGAGAGGTGGAGATGCGTGCGGGGGCCTGCCGGTCAAACTGGAACAAAGGTGCCACCAGACTGTCAGTGTCCACCAGGGACGAATGTCTGAGCCTGGAGTGTGTCCGTGTGAGGTCTATGTGCATGATGACCGGGTTGCTGGTCTGGCTCTCCTTGTGTTCGAAGGAGCCACAGTCCGTTTGAGTCTCTGCGTTTGCGACACCTGGGCCCACATCTTCTTCATTCTCCGCCCAATCGATGTAACTCCAGTCCAGCGTCTTCTCCACATCCTCGTCTTTGCCCTGCAGAATAACGTGGTTCAGCGTAGACATTGTAGCCTCACAGGCATGGTAGTGCAGCAGGGATCAGAAAACGTGGGATCTGACGGTCTGCTCTGGTTTCGCCTCCTCTGGGTTAAGGTCAGATGATAATCCTGTCGCATTCCAACACTCTTCACACCGTGCACTTCTCAAGCCTCTGGGAGAAAAAGAGCAGAAAATGCGTCAATACACACGCAAAATAAAGCAGACCGGGCACAGACTTAGCTCCTAATCTTCTGAGAGGGGATTGGATCAGGGGTGTGCAGAACTCTTACAGCTTTAAACAACAATAAGGTGCAATAATTCATGTGTCTGTGAAGGTGGATTAGACTTGGTCCTGATGCTACGGGCACAAATATTACAGGGAACAGTCAAATGTATGAAATGTGCTGCACAGTGTTAATCTAGGACACACAAAGAGGGAAAGGAGACAATGCACCTGACTACAGCTCCTATGTCCCAGACTAGTATATGGTGAGTATGTCCAGAGTCTACTGCACACAACATATCTGCTATAATATGTCTTTACTCCTGTTTGACCACCATGCAGGATTCTGGTCATTGTTTAATCACGCCCACGAGGTAAGAAAGGTGGAAAAGAAGAAAACACTCAGCGTGAAAACAAACACCACGTGTTCTCTAAACACATTTTAACGTGAGAAAGTCTGGTTTACTTACATCCACCGGAGCCACGCGACGACCTGACCGACTGGTGGAGGAGTGGAGCCGGGGAGAGAGAGGGAGGGAGGGAGGGAGAGAGAGAGAGAGAGAGAGCGAGAGAGAGAGAGAGAGAGAGAGAGAGAGAGAGAGAGAGAGAGAGAGAGAGAGAGAGAGAGAGAGAGAGAGAGACTCAAACACGGACTCACACACACACACACACACACACACACACACGGACTCTCTCTGTATAAAGAAGTTCGCTGATCCAGAAGCAGAGGAGAGTCTTCGTCTTTATCTTCTTTGGTTGTGTGAGAAACAGAGAGAGAGAGAGAGAGAAAGAGAGAGAGAGAGAGAGAGGCTGCGGCTTCTGGTGGCGACGGATCAGGTCCGAGTGGAGGGAGAGGAGGTGGAAGAGAAGGAGGAGGGAGGGGAGCCGATCACACTGCTGGAGGAGGTGGTGGAGGAGGAGGAAAGGTGCGACTGTTCAGACTGACTACATGGAACATCAATGTCCCTCTCTCTCTCTCTCTCTCTCTCTCTCTCTCTCTCTCTCTCTCTCTCTCTCTCTCTCTCTCTCTCTCTTACACACACGCACAGAGCTGTCATAGGAAAAGAAAAAAAAACACAATCCTCCCTGACAATTATAAATAGAATATATGAATATAGCCTTTTTATATTTATGAAATCTATGAATGAAGTTATGTGTTACTGTATTGACTACACATTCGCTACAGATGCTCAAAATGTGTCTCCATTTGAAATGAAATGATAACAATGTGTATTTAGAACTAAAAATATCTGATCAGCATCTTCAACAACATGTTAAAACATAGTTTCACTTTTCTTTTTACTTTAAATTTCAGCTATCTAGTTAACCTTAAAATACAGAGTTTTCTTTTTATGAATTGGAACTAAATGTTACTTATTTTTGTTATTTATTACCACTGCAGTTTAGTCGGCCATGTTAAAAAAAGTTATCCTTTAAACTTATAAAACCCCTGTGGAGAAATACTCAAATCAAGTGGTGTACAGTACCTTACACACATGTACTTGAGATCAGTAGTGAAACGAATGTACTTTGTAACTTTTCACCTTTGTATTGTCTTTAATGTGTATGTCAGGAGGTAAACATTACATTGTATTTATAATATGCAGTATCTATGGGTAATGTTGTTCTTGACTAAGGTTTTGCCACAGAGGCCATTTTTAACTGATCTGAATGTGAAGTGCTCTTTAACTTCTTATTTTCTGTGACAGATTTCTTTGCATCACAATGAGGATCACACTGGTTCAGCCTGTAACCGTGTTGACTTCCCAGGCGACGAGCCTTAGTTTGCATGTAAACGTCAGGTCCATGTTGGCAAACAAACATTTCAGTATAATTTGGTGACGTTACAGAATAAAAAGGTCAGTGACAGTCTGTGTCTCACCTGCAGACTGTGTGTAGGGCCTGAAGAACCAGTCTTTGTGAGAGCTAACCTTTCATGGCCTACTTGTTTGTATGTACCACACAGACAACAGCAGCTGAGTTACCTGTCACTGCACTAAGATGAACACTAGAGGGTGATATAGTTGAGATAACGGGTTTTTCTGTTTGACATTTGCAGGAGAGAACTAGCGACCTCTGGTGTATGACTGCAGGTAGTACATTAAAAATATCCCCCATGAGACTCGGCCGCTGTTTCACTGTCACTGCAACTCATTCAGATCATCTACTGCTGGTCAGAGATACTTTACTTCAGTACAAACACTATTACAATGATATCAAATTATTCCTTTAAAAGTAAAATCCTTCATTCAAAACTCAGCTCCAGTAAAAGTACTTCGTTACCAGCTAAATCTACATTATATATTCAAAGTAAAAATACTCATTCTGTTCCTTGTGAGTTATATTAGTGCATTACTTTAATGCTTCATTAATACTGATGCATCCAAGTTTATGCAACATTTTAATGTTTTATCAGGCGAAGGTGGAGCTACGTTTAACTTCTTCTATTGAATATTATGTACCTAAAAGGAATAGTACCAAACGTTGTTATTAATTTAAATAGATTGGGTTTATCTATTCAGGATCAGACTGTATCTTTAGACAAATAATACTATTTTTGCCAATCTTGTATTTTTGTTTTTCAGTCCTGCTCCTGTATCAGTGTGGAGGCCTGAGAAACCCACTCACTCCGACCATGTGTCACTGTTTGATTTCCTGCCAAATGTTTGCACAACCCTAAATTTTTTCGACAAAATAAAAGAAACAATTTGAAAACATGTCAAGAGACTGTTAATGTGTGATTTATGATTACTGCAGTTGCATCGCCATCTAGTGTTCTCCTGGATTGTGCTTTTACTTTTAATGGTTTTCACAAATATTTCCTGAGGGAGACAGCAGGTTCTCAGATTTGTACTATTTCTGATCTGCTGCCTTCCTGCACCTCAGCTGAATGTAAACCAAGAAACTATTTAATGTTTTAATGACATAATTTATACCAACTGTGTAATTGTGGAATGACCTGCAATAAAAGCTTTGATAGTGAAAAGAATTAAATATTTTTTCAGACAATATTGTGTCATTTCATGATTCTATTTTAGCTAAATTATTTAATACTGAGCACTATGGGTCCACACTGTCGCTTATATAACGTTATCTGCTTGTCTACTCACACACACACACACACACACACACACACACACACAATGTACGTTTTGGTCCTTGGAGGTTTAAGATTTATAGTGCAATGTTTAAATGGAGAAAAGTTGGCCTTATTTGTTTAAAGGTTCAGTGTGTAGTATTTTTTAATAACATCTAGTGGTGAAGTTGTGTGTTCTAGTCCTCACCTCACACTCCCCATCAAAAGAGAACCTGTGGCAGCCTATAGTTGTCATAAAAACGGTTTAGTTTGTATTTGGACTACTGTAAGACACATGGTGATCCTAGACGACCTGCTCCCGATGTAAATATAAAGTATTTAAATATAAAAGGCACATTCTAGGGTAAAGAAAACAATAATTTGTACAATTTAGATGAAAAAAAAACACATTACTGCCAATCGATCCCTTCTCTTAAAATCTTATCCTGGACCTTTAAGTGTATTGATTGGATTTTATCTTATATTTTTAATCTAGTTTGATGTTCCTTAGCGCCTCTATAGTTACACGTTCTCTGCAGACACAGGTAAATTGGGATTCGCATTTTCCAGCGATGAGATGAAGAGCTGCTCCTCTTCACCAGAGGCCCTGAGATCTGAATGAAAACCAAAACATGTCATTGAGCGGAATTGGCTCAGAGCTCTGACAGCAGCAGTCTCCTCCCCCTGAAGTGGATGTGAAGAGGAGCTCTCTCACTCTCCCCCCTCTCTCTCTCTCGGCTCTGCCTCACATACAGGAAGAACTTAAATAAGTGTAAAGAAGAAGAAAACAGCAACAACCCAGAAACACACTTTTATTTTTACGCGCACGGCTTCAGCTGTGTGTTTATTTTTCTGATTTCTCTGCCTCCCTCGCCTCCTGTCTGGCGCCCTGGCTGAAATGCAGAAGAGGAAGAGGAGTTGGAGGTGAACGTGAGGAGGAGGCGCTGCTCTAACGCGTGTGGATTACTTTCAGACGAAGGCAGGAGCAAGACTTTCACGCATGGAGAACCAGAGGGGATCTTCTTCGTAGTTTGCTCAAAAGTTCAGAAAAGAAACATGTCAGAGCACAGATCCAGTTTCCTTCACCTCGGAGACATTGTGTCTCTTTACGCGGAAGGCTCGGTGAATGGCTTCATCAGCACTCTGGGGTATGTTCCTCTGCGCGTCTCCTCTTATTCTCACCTTTACACCCCCCCACATGTGCTGTGTGTGTAATGCCTTCGCTGCTTCTGTGTCACTTTCCTCATCTCTGATCGGCCCCTGCGAGCCGATCGAGGAGGAAGAGGTTCCTGTGCGGGACTTGTTGTGGCACAGGCCTGTCAACGCGTAATCGGTCGCTTCTCAGGAAATTCTTCACGTTTACGCAAATGCAACAGGAATGCAAAGCAGCGTGTTGCCCAGGTGGACGCTGCTAAAGGTTACCGGAGCTCTGTGTGGCACCTGGTAGTCAAAGTAGGGACCCGGGGACCCACACGAGGACACGAGAAGACGTCAGGGAGGCCCCTCCTCAAATACCATCTGGGTGATCCAGTAATGAAGTTCAAATGATATGCAGACGATATTCAACTAAATGTTTAGAGTAACTGAGACGTTTACATACATTTACATTGTGCCTGTATATGAGCTTAGTGGCTTTAAAGGGCATCACAATGTCTCCCCTGAAAATATTGCGATTATATTCATTTCCTTTCTGTTCCTTTATTGTCACTGCTCAGGGTTCAACCAAAATGAAGTGTCCCAGTGGTGCAGACTGTAACGATAAATTAGATAAGGATAAAAAAAATACAAGTGATAGATACAATAGTCAGCGAAAGAAAATCCTCCGTGTCCGTGCACGGCGCCATCCTTCAGGAAATGCAAATAAGAGAGGGACACGCACCGTTAAGTATCTGTCGATGTCGTATAAAAAGGGAATTCTTTGGTTATGTATGAACCACATTTGAGTGATATTCAGCTGAATATCATACGTTAGCCACAAGGCCCTCGGTTAAAGATTTGCTGATTAACATGATGATGAAGAATCTGAGGGGTCACCAGATAAGCAATTGGCTATTGTCTGTCAAGGATTTGCCTCTGGGGGAAACAACTAATATGTTGGGGCTTCCGGTGTAGACAGACAATATCCAGGCCAAGACTCCTTCCTTCAACGTTTACAGTGTTTCACACAAAACACAAACGGTTATTCTTTTTGTAGGTGTTTCAGGTCCACATGATATTTTGGAGGATCTCTACGAACAGCTACCTGCATATGAATGCAGATAAGTTAGAATGCTGATAGCTGTTTTGTTTTCTGCCTCTTTTGCTCTCTAGACTTAGTGTTTTCGTGTGTGGTCGACCAAAGGCTGCTCAAACATGACTGATCAAACTAGAAGTGGACACCTGAAGGCTTCTGGCCCCCAAACCGTGTCCCTGGCAAACTGATCTGACATATTTAACTGTAGAATCTGTTAATAGAGATTACCAGATAAGTGGTGGGTGAGGAAAAAAAACCGATTAACTAATTTAACTATTAAAGTTGCCTCACCCTAACTCTAACCCTTTTTTGTAAATAATGAATTAAGTTAAAATACGTTTTTGGGGGGGAAATTGCTCATAGAAATAAGTAGACACTGCTTTATTTTCAGGGGATATTCTCATGTAATGTGAACCTCTCCTTTTAATGTTTTTTTTCCTTTTATCTCTCAGCTGATTTTTGTGTAGTTGTGATAGAAACTACTTTTCATGGGGTCATTCTCCTCCAGCGTCACTATGGTTTGATTGGCTGTATTTCCTCCTGTGCGGTCCGGGTAAAGTGTCAGTGCAAGGTGAAATACCTTTGGTGGTTCCAGTTGCTCTCTGGCCCCTAAACCCACAGAACAAGTGTTGAAAGATCGACTGGCCCTGAGGAATGAGCCCTGCCCCTCCCACCTTCTCTCCCTTTTCCCTCATTTTCTGTTACCTACTTTCTGTCGTTCCTGTTCCTGCAACATGCAGAGCATGCACGTTTGGATGTAAACACCTTGGCTTTAATGTCTCGTTCTGTTGAGGATCTAGAGAGTATTTGAGCAAATGGCAGATGAAGTATGTTTGTACCTTCACTTATACAATGTTCCCCGACAGCCAAACTACTTTATGTGTCTCGAAAGCTCTGTGCCAATGTAAACAGCACACAGGGGCAGACAACTTTTTAAAATCCCCCACAGCAATTGTTCACACCTCCTGTTTTTGTGAGGCAAAGAAGTGAAATTCTTATCAGCGTTGAGTAACTCATGCAGTTTGACAGGGGCGCTGTGTATTGTATCAAGGGCTGAGCTCGCCAAGGTCCAGAGAAAAGAGTATCTAGAGCAAAGAGCTGCAGGAACCTCGGCCCTGGTGAGCACAATGTTGCCACGGGCGCACAAGGCTACCCAGGCTGTTTGCTCAGGAATAAAATGAATCAGTGAGTTCCTTACACACCTCATACTGTAAACACACAAAAACCAGATGATCTTATAAGGAACACAAAGGTCATGAGGCTGATTCAAATCCACAGGTGTCCTTGACCTTTTGGATATCGTGCTTTCCCATGTTTACGGTTGTCAAGAGGGTTTATTTTGGATATCTGTGACATTTAATGTTTCTCAGTAATCAAGCGATTCATTGTATTATCCAAGATTGGTTTGAATCACAAGCAACTGGACATTTGTTTTGTAGTTACTTCAAGATGTCATACTCCATACGTCATTTAGTATTTGATAGTTTTCCAATGGATTAGCCTATAGCTTTCTGCAGAAATGAAGTAATCGCAGGGTTATAAAGAGGAAGTGCATGACTGAGTCTGCTCCGTCAGCAGGTTGAAACATGCAGTGACAGAAAATGGTTGTAAAACTTTTTAACTTTAGAGTCATTCTATGTAGTTGTTGTGCAACATATCAGAGTGTATTTTTCTGGTCGTCATCACACACTGTGGCCTTCTCTGTGTTGTTGTCTCAGTCCACTCCACACAAGCTATGGAGCTATTATTAGCTTGTCTGTGTCCAGCCTGGTAGATTTATCTTTGGTTCATGTTTAACTCGGTTAAACAGAAAACCTCTCCTGCTTGCTGAGTGTCAGCCACCGTCAAATCCCCGTGTTTGCAGCGCCAGCCCCTCTGCGGACCTAGGATGACTTATTAATGAGCTGGAGGGCCTTTTCCACGGGGCCTTCCTGTTTAGCCGTGTAGTACTTGATAATGTTTCCTGTTGGGCCCTATTTTTTCTCATTTAGATGTAGTTCTGATACAGAGTTAGAGCAAAAAATACACACACACACACACAACGTGAATTGACATACTGATCAAGTGTCGTGGCATAAAAAAAGGAAATGGCTCAGTTCATTTTAGCAGGGCTGCTCGCTTTGAATGAATGTATTGTGTATTGCATTATGTTTCTCTTCCGTGGATGAATGGATGTGCTTGTGCATCTGTGCACAGGAATAAAGTCTGAGATCAGTCATACATGGGGCCTCAGAATTTGATTAGGTCTGTCTGAATGAAGACCAACAAGCAGCACCACCTAGACACTGATTTACAGACACAAGAAACCTTAAAGTTCAACCATTCAGATCAAATAAGACCTTTCTCACATCTAAAAATTGAGTAAAAGCAGATTCACTGCTGGAGCCCAGACCTTAATTTTGTTCTCAGAAAGAAAAGCCAACTCTTTTATAATGAGCATGTAAAACGTTTCCTCAGGGGAAATTCCGTTACCCTTTGTATTTTCTGGTTTCACACATTCAGTTCAACTGACTAATGGCCCGACTGAATCCAGTGTTTCAAATGTTCCTTGTAGCGAATGGGATCAATTAGCTTGTGTTTACAAATACCAGCAGTGTTCACAATTGGCACCGTGCCTACCTTGAGTAATACCCCTAGTGTTTCTAAGTGGTATTACTGGTCGCAACATGACAAAAAGCCTGGTTCCTGCCCAAAGCAAGAAACAGCGAGATGCAAAATCCCCATTTACACTAAACCCTTTTAAAAGTCAGTGAAGTAATAAGGCTGCGTTGTTGATGGAACATAAAAAACACCCTTCAAGTTTTCACTAGCCTAATCAGTCTATTTATCAGTGAGTCATTCGCGGCGTGCAGAGAGAGAGACTACTTGTTTTCCATCTGGCCTTCTGTTCACCTTGTTTTCTTCCTCCTCAGACATCGAGAGCCCTTTTCTTTTGCCGGGTAGAGTTTCAAACAGTCACTCGGCTGGTTCCATCTGCCTTTTCCAGTGTCGGGGGAAAGCTACCGATAGCTGCCGGGGAAACAAAAGCGCCATCCTCTTCCTGTTTTGGTTAGACAGTGGCGGACGTAAATTTTGCCTAAATCTTTCCATTAGTTTTCTTACATGGTGGTGACTCTTGTAGGGAATCAATTCCAAAACAAATCGTGCAGCCGTCACAGAGTGCAATCGGAATCGACTTCATAATCACAAGTTAAAACAAAACAAACTTGTGAACCACGGCATTTACTCTAGATATCCGTCATCATCAGCTTTGCAACTTTAACAGGCAGTGCAGATTTGTAAAGTGTGAATTTCACAGACCTGCTGAGCCAGTGAAACGTCTCTATTGTGTAAAATAGTCAGCGAAGAGCAGATACAAGTCTAGGATGTGGGTTACTAGGCCGTTATTCAGTGGATGACACCACTTCAAATTCCCTCTAATCAACCCTGCACAGAAACCACATGGTTTCCTCCAGAGGCCTTGAGGATCCTCCAGTGACCAAAACGATGGTGTTTCTAAACGCTTCATCTTACACACACACACAGACACTGTGCATTGTCCTCTGGTTTTATTGTTACTTTTAATATATTTCACACAACAGAAAGTCGGATGTCATTTATCTAAATACAAACCACGAGACTCAGCGATCAAAGCAGCTTTAGATTAGATGAGCTCCAGAACATGTTTAGAGCATCAGTCCAGACTCTGAGAGCTGTGTCACCAGCTGAGCTTTTCATCCTGCAGGTGCCAGGTGAACTGCCACTCAAGTGCGGTTTTGAGCCGTGGATTGAAATGAGTGGTTGTAGAATTCATGTATTTGCATTTGTATGCGACACCACAATCGGACGACTGTTTGTGTCATGTAAATCTTTATCTTTCAGGGATAATAATTGGCCAGTGGAAAACATGGCATACGTCCATGATCTCGTATCGTAATACAGCCCCAACCTGCTGCCATTTTTCATTTCACAATTTAAGATTGTGATTTGGACAAATTATATAATTATTTTTGAAGTGTGGGAAAATTGCATATTAACCTCCGCCAAGAGATTATGTTTTTTCGTCTCTATTTGCTTGTTTATTTGTTAGTTAGCAGGATTACGCAAAACTACTCAACTGAATTCCATGAAATGTTGTGGAGAGGTGAGTCATGACCTAAGGAGGAACCATTGACCATCTTTTCTTATTTTTCTTTAACTTTGAGAGATGGGACGCATTTCAGAAAATGTGATTTATTAGAGGGTAAATCTTTACTCCTTTGCTACAACTGTAATGTTCTCAAGAAATGATTGTGAGTGAAATTTTGCATTTGTGTTTTTCTCTACAGGCTTGTCGATGACAGGTGTGTGGTTCAGCCTGATGCCGGAGACCTTGCAAATCCGCCTAAGAAATTTAGAGGTATGTATGATTAGACAGGTCACACTGGTTCAGGGTTACACAAACACTCACTCACACACACACATACACACACGCACCCACGCACGCACGCGCGCACACACACCCTCACACAGACAAAAACACACACACAGACACACACACTGTCAACGCTGACCAGATCCTTTGCTTTCAGTGTTGTTAAACACAACATTGTGGTTTTCATGAAGCTTTAATGGGTTTAACTGGCTCTCCAGTCGCCCGGTGGGTAAACAACCACTAACCTCAAAAAGGCAGCTTCACCACATTAAGACCCTCGAGTGGAACTCAAGCTGACTTACAGGGAGTGACTCCCTTGTGCCTGACTGCTTCTCGTTCTCTGCAGATTGCCTCTTCAAGGTGTGTCCCATGAACAGATATTCAGCCCAGAAGCAGTTCTGGAAGGCAAAACAAGGAAAACAAGGAAATAACAACACACAGGGAGATCTTTTCAAGAAGTTACAGGTACAACCCCCTTTTTTTTAAATCTCAATCTACATCTAGATCTCTTTTGTTCTTGTGCATCCGAAAGCTCTAACAGATTTATCTTGTATTACCCAGCATGCAGCAGAACTGGAACAGAAGCAGAACGAGTCAGAGAACAAGAAGCTGCTCGGAGAGGTTGTCAAATACAGTAATGTCATCCAGGTACAGATCTCTACTGCAGCGTCACACTGGCTCCAGTCCACAGCTTTTTGTTTTCTTTTTCTGTTTAACCAAGGATACGTTACTGAGATCCAGTCTGATTACTCGGGCAGGTCTGTAAAAGTCTGAAATGATAGGACGTGTTGTCAGTGATCACTAGGCTCATGTTCCAGGTGAACTTCATACTTAACTGCTGTTGGAAAAACATGTTCAAACAGTTTATGAGGTTTGACTTTGAAAGCTGGTGTGATTCACCTCTCGTCTGATCAGTGGAGTTCTGTAATGTGCAGGGTGGTCGGACACATTTTATCCAGTCAGACTGAATGAAATTCGAAGCCAGTTCTTTTGAAACAACAAGTTACCTTGAGGTGATAAGCAACCTATTTATTTAAAAAGTGGATATCTTATTACTCTTGTAAAATGGTTGAAGGTATTTAAGTGCTCACGGATCACTTACCTATAGATCACTCAATATTTCATATTTGCTATTTGTTAATAGCATCATCTATCAACATTTAATTGTTTTTAAACTGTGATTTATTTCTATCTAGTATTATAATCATATTTGTGTGTATTTTTTGTATTACTCATTAGGTTTAAGTATTGCTTATTATACTAGTATTATTCACATTGGATTTATTTATTTCATGTTTAATACATCGTTAATGTTTGAGTTGTAACATTAAGAAATTGGAATTTCATAAAATAATCATCATAAAGTAACCAGTAGATGAATCCTTAATGAAAACAATCAGGAGTTGCCTTTGGGGCCTGTTTGAACTGTGGCCCCCATTTATGGCACCTGGTTTAGGAAAGTCTTAGGTCAGCCCCTGTCTCACCCCTCTGGTTCCTCTGTCTCAGCTCCTGCACATTAAGAGCAACAAGTACCTGACGGTGAACAAGCGCCTCCCGGCTCTGCTGGAGAAGAACGCCATGCGTGTGTCCTTGGACACGGACGGTAACGAGGGCTCCTGGTTCTACATCCAGCCCTTCTGGAAGCTCCGCAGCGAGGGAGACAATGTAGGTGTCCCCTCCGCCCGGATCACGTTTCTGTACAAAGCCATGACGTGTCTCTCTGTTTACACTGTCAGGTCAATGTTTGTCCTGTCCCAGTAACATTTCTGATTTTGTCCTCCCCCCTTTTGGCTTTAGCATCCTATGGTTAAAGGTATTGCTCTTGATTGTGCATGGTGTTTGTGCAATATTAGGTCAGACACAGACTATAATGTTAAACGCATGGACGCACTGGCCTCCCCATTGCATGTAGATTTTCAGGTTGAGCTTAAAAAAGTATTCGGTAAGTTTCCCCCTCTTGTCTGCTGTATGACATTGATAGTGACATCATAGCTAAAGTGTTTGTAATATTCCGGCACAGAATTGAAACAGATGTGATGAACCACCCACATCAAACCTTGTGTGCTTGTGCACAGCTGCTCAATGAGATACAGTTGACTGTGGACAGTCTATTATAATTGTTTATTATAAGTAGACTGAGCATGTATTTTGCAAAACAACGATACAATAACAGGTTGTATACTTTTCAGCCACCATGTCTCTGTATGCTGCATTCGTGTCCGCTCACCATGGTCTGAAACAACCACCGCTCTCTCTCGTGTGAAGCTCAGCCTGTAGCCGCTGCACTTAGCTCCTTTTGTAGTTCTGAAGTAGATGTTTGCAGACCTGAGACAAGCCCCTTCCTTTTGCATGGACCCCACTCTTACTCTCTGTTCGAATCCATCTGAACTCTGCTGGAACTTGACCACCCTGTGTCTCCTGCTGCGATGTGACTTGTCTCTGGTTCGGTTCAAGGTGGTGGTTGGGGACAAGGTGGTGCTGATGCCAGTGAACGCAGGTCAGCCGCTCCACGCCAGTAACATCGAGCTGCTGGACAACCCCGGCTGCAAAGAGGTGGGAGTAGATACTTTTAATGTTTAATTATGATCTCTATCTTATATTTCCACGTATGATTACGATGTGTGTTTTATATTTTTAATTATTTGCTTTTATCTGCTTTATAAATTTGTATTTTTTTTTGAGTGTTGTTAAAAGCACTATAAGAATATAATGTATTAATATTCAAACCCCTCGTAGTTTAGGGAATAGTTTATAATGTGATATATCGATGAAAAATATCTATATTTGATGGAATGTAATATTATACACACATCGCGTACCACAGAGAAGCTTCTAATACCCCAACTGTGGTTAAAATGTGAAAATCAACAAAAAAAGTGGCCTTTAAAGGATTTAGGAGATGGCATGGGACTTGTGCATGATAAAATAAAATCTTGATTTCATTTTCTGTTTTTCTTCTACTCTCTTCTTCATGCTGCAGGTTAATGCTGTCAGCTGTACCACCAGCTGGAAGGTCACCTTGTTCATGAAGTTCAGCGACTACAAGGAAGATATCCTCAAGGGGGTATTTAGTTTTTATTACGTTTGAGTCTGTCTATTCAGTCCATCTTTTAGCAGAATTTGTTTCATCTAAACAACACCAAATCATTTTTTATGTGTGTCCTCTGTCAGGGAGACGTTGTGAGGCTGTTTCACGCCGAGCAGGAGAAGTTTCTCACCTCGGACGATTACAAGAAGCAGCAGCACGTGTTCCTCAGGACCACGCTGAGGCAGACGGCCACCTCCGCCACCAGCTCCAAGGCTCTGTGGGAGGTCGAGGTAACACACAGACGCAACTAATAACATCTCACTCTCAGTTTGAAATCATCAGTGATGCTGTGATGTAGCTGGAGTTGATCATCATCATGACTTTTTGAGAAATTGAAAGTCATATGTTACATCAACAAATTAAAGACCTCTCTAAATAAACATAATATATTCCTACACACTTAGATTTACATATTTTGCATTATTAAGGACAGTTTCTCGCAGTTTCAGGCCTTTATTCCCTCCCTTTATTATACGTTATTATAATGTCCTTCTTTCTGCCATTTCAACCTTTAGTTCTTTGTAATCCTTTATCTGTTGTACTGCGTGTTCCTCTTTATCAGTTTACACTCTAAACTGGAGTTCCTCTTGTCCCTCTGCTGTTTGTTCCTGCATGTTCTTAACATATCTGCGGTTGACGTGTTTTAGGGCCAGTATGACAAAACACAAATTCCTTTTGTTACTTAGCAAATCGGATGACTCGCATTCTGACTCATTCGGTCGCTGCACTGACGTCGGTGCAAACGCTGCAAATGAAGACATATTTAACATTAATCATCCTTATCTATGTGTTTTGAGATGTCATAGTAATCCCCATACAGACAAAAACTGAAAAGTCCCCCTGCTATGTTAGAAGTTAGATTGTAGGAGGAACTGACTGACACTATTTCCAGTTGTGTGATGTATTATCTGTTGTTCCCAGGTCGTGCACTATGACCCCTGTAGAGGCGGAGCCGGCCAGTGGAACAGTCTCTTCCGCTTCAAACACCTTGCGACTGGGAATTATCTTGCATCCGAGGTGAGTTCTGCTCTTACGCTCGTGTCAGAGCTTCAACTTTCCTTTTTTATTTTTTAAAGATGCTGCTGATTGTGTCAAATTACATAGTTCGTTTTGGAAACTTTCTTTGGAATGCGGGCGTCTGCTTTTCAGTGTAAAACCAGTTGAGGGGGACTTTAGGTGATGTGCTGTAGGTGGCAGTGTTCCCATTGATATGGCCTGTATCCCCCATCTTCTGCTGTAAAACAGTCTGGATTTGGGTGATAAGGACGATAATGACATGATGATCGTCTCCACATCCGAGATCTGAGACTGTTCAATATGTTTTATAGGCGAACCCTGAATTCAAAGAGACCACAGTGGAGTCCCAAGGAGAGGTGAGTCATTCAAACAAGCACATGTTGCTGCAAACCACTCACAGCTGACTGTCTCACTAACTACTCTACAGGGCTGATAATTACAGTTATGTGCATCAGCAGTGCAATCAGGTCGTCATTTCACACCATGAATGAGTCAGATTGCACTTGACTGAAAGATAAAATGAGTTTGTGACAAAGAAATCAAGTGTTTTAGTGCAAAGAGTTATTATCTCAGCAGTTGAACAGTTTTTGGTTAAATTTCAGTCCTTTCTCTTTCTCCTCATCCATTGGTTACGCAACACCATCAGTTCTCTCACACTTAACACACTCATGCAAACTCTGCCAAAGTCTGCTTCTATATCGAGACATTCATTTCAGCTCTTCACTGCCTTGCACATTTGTATTCTGGCAATGCAAGGAACGCGCACACAAACTCTCTCCGCCTCACACACTTACTCATGCACATGCTGAGTTTCAGACACACTGGGGGCTCCTTACATAACATCTGGGTGTGGGGGTGCCCTGCAAGAGCGGATGGCGGGAAGGGGGGGGGCAGACGTGCTGTCTGCTCTGCTCCACTTGCCTGTGCTAAGCTGGTGGGGTGAGTCACCGGCGGAGGGGGACGGGAAGAAAGAGGGGAGGGAGTGGGAGGAAAGAGAAGTGGAGGCGCGGAGGCAGCTCTAGGGACCCTCCCATTGACATGCAGTGAACAGCGGGAGAAATTAACCCGCGTCATTATGGGTTGCATCTGCAGCCTGCAGACGGGCTGCCAGCCTACGTACTGCAGAGTCTAACACGCAGCACAGAGAAGTCATGGATCTCTGGCATCATGTCTGTGGTAAATGTAGTTTTGGCTCATCCATCCACTCTCACTGAAGGAGTTTATCAACAGTGTAGCTCATCCGTCAGTATTAAGGGGAGCATGAGCAGAGAGATATGACACCCAGACACAAAACATGTCCACGCTCCTCTTTATGGTCACAAAGGTCAGAGAGACTAACTTCAAATAGTGTATATCATAATTTTCACCGCCCCTGTGTGTGTTGCCTGTTTGCCTGTGTCCTTGTGTGTGCGGCTGCAGAATGAAACCGACGCTGTGTTCACCAAGAGGAAGCATCAGGCAGCAGAGAAGATTGCGTTCACCCTGGTCTCTGTTCCGCATGGGAATGACATCGCCTCTCTGTTTGAGCTGGATGCCACCACCCTGCAGCGGGCCGACTGTCTCGTGCCCAGGTCAGTCACTCACACGGGGGCAACACCGACAATAACAACCTAACCCTAACCAACCACAGGGGGACCAACAACAGGTCCTTTCAGAAAATCTGCCATTAGGGGGAGACTGTTACTTTATTGAAATCATCTGCTCATGTGTTATTTTATTGTTGGTGATGAGAGCAGTCTAAAACAAGTGTGCATACATAACTGGATCAATTCAGAAAACTAGTGAAAATCACATAAAACATATTTGAAGTTTCTTATTCAAATTGCAGTATATTTAATATATCATAATAAGACAGAGTCTACAGTCATGTTAGTGAGCGAGTGAGGCTGCACCTGCACAATGCTGCCTATTGATAAATGCTAACATTAGCATGGTTAAGTGCTTGCTTGATACAGAATGTGTTACATGCTGATATTTAGCAGAGTTTGTTTCACTTTTGTTTATATTATTTTAGGATGTTAGCATGCTATTTGCTAATTCATGCTAAAGACATAGTAAAACTGTGATCTATTGGAATATCATCTTTTTTAGGTATGTGATTAACTATAGTTTGGGATGAAAGGATTGTGCTAAATGAAAAGTCTGAGGTTTCTGATGTCTCTGGAGGTTAATTAGATTCCATGACAATTCATCCAGTTGTTGAGAAATTTGATATAAAAAAAAACAATCAAAAATGTCAACCTCATGGTGGCGCCAGAGAAAAAATAATTGGGATTCTTTGTAGGGAAACTGTATTTGTGTCACCAAACTTTGTGCCTAGTAAACATTGAGCTATGTATTGATCGCATCGTGGAGCCGAAGTAAAAGTAAGGTGATCAACAAAGTCAACTGCATATATCCTCAGTGGATCATTAATGGTTTTACCAAATACCATCGTAAACTATTCTGTAGTTCTCAAGTTATTTCAGTGGTTTTGAATCACACCACAGGAACAAATATGTCCGGGGCCATCTTGCACCCGCGGCTAAGACATCATGTTGTAGTACGACCCTTAGTTGATCACCAGCATGGCTACTTTTCAGTTCAATTACAGCAGCAAGGTCATCCAATCAACAGAAATACATATCTGCTGTATATAATTGGTTCCATCCTTCCTCAGAAATTCATACGTGAGGCTCCGGCACCTGTGCACTAACACCTGGGTGACCAGCACCAACGTCCCCATTGACGCAGAGGAGGAGCGGCAGGTTATGCTAAAGGTCTGAACCCTCACACACGCACTTATTAGATATTTTGAAATCTGCAAAACAACTAATTGGGACAAAGGGTCTGGAAATGTTCTAAAATTCACTGAACTAAAACAAGGGATGCATTATTTGGAAATTTGCTTGGACTGTCACAACAGATTGGCACCTGTCCCACTAAAGAGGACAAAGAGGCTTTTGCCATCGTGTCTGTTCCCCTGTCGGAGGTCAGGGACCTGGACTTTGCCAACGATGCCAGCAAAGTTTTGGAGTCCACTGTGAGAAAGCTTCAGTACGGCAACATCGCTCAGAACGAGAGGAGGTACAGAGACAATATGAGCGTGATTACGCAGGTCGTACGGGGGGGGGAAATATTTCATGAGTTCACGTGTTATTTTGTGCCTTAATATCTATTTCAGGTTTGTGACTAAACTCCTGGAGGACCTGGTTTTCTTTGTGTGTGTGGTACCAAACAATGGCCAGGATGTGTTATCGGTGGTCACCTCTACACCCAACCGAGAGAGGCAGAAACTCATGAGGGAGCAGAACATCCTCGCCCAGGTCAGCACAAGTACACACACACAGACACACACACACACTTTTCTTTATGTCCTTTATGTCCCTTATATTGAGACAAATTCATCTGAAGTGTGACAGAAGGACAGTAATGCCCAGAGCAAATCTTAATTGTATTGTGTTTCCATTAGTGAGATATTTTATAATAGCTACAGATTAGCCTCAGGAAGTCTGTTTATTGCATTACAGGCTGTGGAACCTCAATTCTTCACTGCTATGTCTGGGTTTCTGCTCCTCTAGATCTTTGGTGTCCTGAAGGCACCCTTCACCGATCAGGGAGACGGTGCCATGCTGAGGTTGGAGGATTTGGGAGACCAGCGCTATGCCCACTTCAAGTACATGTTGAGACTCTGCTACCGGGTGCTGCGGCACTCCCAACAGGACTACCGCAAAAACCAGGCATGGTTTTTCTACACACGTTTACTATTGAGTGTTCACTGGGTTGTCATCCAGCTCATTAATATGGTCGTTATCAACAGGACGCAGGGCAGTCCGATGACAGAGAAGTGGAGATTTAACTGGGAGCTTAGAAGTATAGATTCTTCCAGATTGACTTGGAAAATCTATGAGGGCAGAGCAACTGCTGTAATGATGCTTTCTATATATATAATCAGTCTTTTAATAGATCATTGGATCAAGAGAAATAATTCATGACAAATCTAATAATGAATGTGAGCTCACAGCACAGTTTCTCCTACTTAAATGAAAAGATTGAATTTATGTTGAATACACTCGGGACTCAGTGCCCTTATTGGTATTTCTGCTATACTGTGTTCGTCTGTCAGGCACAACCCTAGGCTGTATGAAGATGGACGAAGCAGCTCAACTTCCTCTTACACTATCCAGAAATGAAGCTTAAATATATAAAAGTAAACATTGGCCATTTTTGCTCAGTTGGAGCCAGATTCTGAGCAATAAACACGCTCGATCGTTTTATAGCATCAAGTCACTAATCAAAGCCAAAATGGATCAATGTGATAGGATATACCCAAAATGACAGAAACCATCTCTGAGAAAAATGTATTTGACTTGTGCTTTTTTGTGTCCCATCAATTAACATGGAGGAGAGGGGGTAATTACTGAAGCCAGCCACCAGTAGGTGATTGGTTTCACTTTGAGGAGCTGTCACCTCCTCCATTATTGTGTACAGTCTATGGATACAACCTACAAGCAGTGGAACCAGTTATACTTCAGCTTGATACTCATGTGTAAGATGAATCAGTTGTGATTGATGGGTCCAAACCTCAGCCCTGATGTAGTAATGTGAACCTTACAAGCAGCTGTCAGTTGTAACTGTGGGAAACCTCATGAATGTGAATTAAGGCCTAAAAACAACAAAGTTAACCTGTTGAACAAGTTTAAACTTGATAATGTTCAAACCAACACAAAGCTAAGCGCAGTGATTAAGCTTATGTAATCCTTCTGTGTTACTGGCTCTGACTATTTCTCCTTGATTTCACAACCATCTACAAAAGTGCGGTGTTTAAAAACCATGTGTTTCTTTTTCCTCGCAGGAATACATAGCCAAAAAGTTCTCAATCATGCAGTCTCAGATCGGGTATGAGATCCTGGCCGAGGACACGATCACTGCGCTGCTGCACAACAACCGCAAGCTGCTGGAGAAACACATCACAGCCAGAGAGATCGAGACGTTTGTCAACCTGCTGAGGCGCAACAGAGAGCCCAGGTCAGACCTGTTCAACCGCCAGACACCAGAAGAACCCAGGGGACAGTTTAAGTCATAAGTCCCTATGAGATGAATGTAATTTGTGAATATGGGCTATACAAATAAAATTTGATTGATTGATTGATTGAAGTCATAATTTATGTAGCGAGAGGTTAAATTTTATCACGTAACCCCAACACAATATGTGCATCTTATCCACATGTTTTGGAATTAATAATTGTTATATAATAGGCTTATCCACTTTACATGTCAATTACAATACCGTATATCCTGTGAAAGACAACCTACACCATCTGTAACGTGTCGGCTTGTGTGTTTCTGTGCTTGTGTCTGCTCTGCTCTTCCAGGTTCTTGGATTATCTCTCTGATCTCTGTGTGTCCAACAAGACGGCCATCCCCGTCACACAGGAGCTCATCTGTAAATTTATGCTGAACCCCGCCAATGCAGATATCCTCATCCAGACCAAGTGAGTGGGTTTATTTAGAAATGACACCCGAGTTGCTCCTGTTGCATTTCCCGCGTTCATTTTTTAGAAACGTGTTCAATCTCCCCAGCACGTGTGATTGCTGTTTCCTCCTGCTCGATAGATATTTCCAGTGTAACGTGTGCAGTTTTGTCTCGTAACCGCTTTCTGTCACACTCTCTCTCCCTCCTCCTCCCAGACTAATCTCTAACACAGACAACACCCTGGAGCCCTCCCTGCTGCAGGACGAGGTGGAGGACGAGGAGGTCTGGCTCTACTGGATCGACAGCCACAAGGAGCCTCACGGCAAATCCATCCGCCACCTGGCCCAGGATGCCAAGGCCAACCACAAGATGGACGTCGACATCATCACTTACTACAGGTGGCGGTCTTACCTTCAGTTGTGCCAATGTGCTGAGCCTTATTTTCCGCGGAAACACAAAAGAAGCTGAAACAAACATAGAGAAACCAAATGTTTAATTCCATTGGCAAAATAAAAAATGGTTTATTTTCCTTCACCTCTGCAGATATCAGCTGAACCTGTTTGCTAAAATGTGTCTGGACCGTCAGTATCTGGCCATCAACCAGATCTCCTGTCAGCTTCCCGTGGATCTGATCCTACGCAGCATGTTCGACGACTGCTTGCCGTACAACCTCAGAGCCTCCTTCTGCCGCCTGATGCTGCACATGCACGTGGACCGGGACCCGCAGGAAGCTGTGGTGCCCGTACGCTACGCCCGCCTCTGGACCGAGATCCCCTCCACCATCACCGTCCATGAGTGAGAGAGCGTGCTGAGATTTAAGTGAGCGCTTGTACGGTGTCTGATGCACAATTAGACAGATTGTGTTTGTTTGGTGCAGGTTTGAGTACGATTCCACCGACAGCTCGAGAGAGGAGATGAAGAAGAAGTTTGCTCCCACGATGGAGTTTGTGGAAGACTATCTAAAAGACGTGGTCTGCCAGAATTTTCCATTCGGGGATAAAGACAAGAATGAACTGACACTAGAGGTAAAATCAACTGTTGCATATATTTCAAATGTGATTACTCCTACTTAGGGTTGCAAAGGGGAGGAAAATTTCCGGTAAATTTCCGGTAAATTTCGGGAAAATTTCCATGGGAATATTCAGCTCGGGAATTTTGGGGAATTTTGAAAAAAAAATGTACACAAATTAAACGCTGAGCCCTAAAAAAAATCATTCCAAACTCTATTTTAAAGACGTATGGAATGCAGCAGAAGCTGCACGTTGAATTTCAACCCTGCACTGTGCATTTCTCCATCACCTGCACAGATAATTGCCAGCATCCTGCACATTACAGCTGGGCTATTGAGGCCTGCTGTAGTGTGCAGGACTAGTCAGGTAAGTTTCGATGATATTACTGGGGGAAATATATTAGCATGCTGATTGAGGATTGTTCATCTGTCCATCTAGCCTATTTCTATTCATTTATCCATCAATTGTAAAATATTTTTAAGGATGATTCCAATTGGCCAACTATTTATATCTCTGGCATTGCTTTAGTGTTTTTTTTACAAGATTTTTCTCATCTTATTCTACAGAGCAATGCTACGTGCACTATCTCATGTGTGGAGACATTTCACCCAAGCCAATGTAGAAGGAAAGGCTGTGTACATTTGCAAATACTGTGCAAAGACCTATGTTAAGAATGACACAAAGATCCAGAAGCATATAATCAAGTGCCCAAAGTTTCCTCAGGGCTCAAATCGGCCTATGACAAACAAAATGTTTATATTTATGTCTGTATATGACAAGATAAATACAGTTAGTATATATTACCCACACAATTTCCAGTTTATTCCCGTTAATTCCCGTATATTCCCGTATATTCCCTTATATTCCCGTTAATTCCCATGGAAAGTTTCCAGCTTTGAATATTCCCGGAATTTTGCAACCCTACTCCTACTGTCAACCACATTTACCCGAATAGGCTCAAATTGAACTGCTCTCAATTCACTTCTCTCTTCCAGGTGGTGAATCTGGCTCGGAACCTGGTTTACTTTGGTTTCTACAGCTTCAGTGAGCTGCTGCGTCTAACACGCACCCTGCTGGCCATCCTGGATATTGTCCAGCAGCCACTCGCATTCACAAACAAGCTCAACAAGAGCCCAGAGGCCGGTCAGTGCATTTTTACATTGTGTTGGTCAAATCGGATAATTTGGCTTTTATGTAGCCCTTTAAACATTCAATAGAAAGTGAAAGGTAACAAGTTATGTTGTGTTTTGTTGTTTCCTTATTTAAGGGGTAAGATAATTGAACAGGGCAGAGAGAGCTTTCAGGTTTTAGATGCAGCAGATAAAAAAAAAGCTAAAGGTGATTTATAAAAGTGTCAGGGAGAAAAAACATGGGGACCTGATGATGAAGCTGAGGTATCAGTGGAACAAATATATAAAGATACTTAAATTGAGACATGTTGATATGAGGATGAAGAGGATCTGTCTGCAGATAAGAGGATTTATTAGTTCATGGAAATGATTCACAATAAAAATGCAACTGGATTGACAAAAGTTTTTTCAAAGTGTTTCAAAGTGGACAAAGACATTAATAACATAAAACATTTGGTTCAGTTTAATGGACTGAAGAGAATAACACAATATTCTCCTAGGCTATCACATTTTCACAGGCTGCAGATTTAACTTGATGATGATCGCCTTCACACAAAAGCATGCACACACGCACATACGCACACACACACGCACGCACACAGACAGACAGACACACACGCACACAGACAGACACAGACACAGACGCACACACACACACACACACACACACACATACATACACACACAAAGCAACAAATATGTAAAGATAAATGTTTCCTTCAGGCAACAATGTCCTTCGAACTATCCACGGCGTTGGGGAGTTGATGACTCAGATGGTGATGAGTCGCGGGGTGCCCCACAGCCTCGCCGACACCCCCCCCTCTCTGCGCTACAGCAAAGGGCACTTCCTGCCGGACAACGAGGATGTCATGGTGATGGACACCAAGCTGAAGATCATCGAGATCCTGCAAGTAAGCACTGCTCTCTGGATGTAGGTGGTGCTATTTAAAAATGTCCACCTTCCTGCATGACCTTATTTTTGTGCTTTTCTCTAATTGCTGTTTAGTTCATCCTGAGCGTGAGGTTAGACTACAGGATCACGTACTTGTTGTCCATCTACAAGAAAGAGTTTGGGGACAAGTCCGTCATCGACACCTCGTCGTCAGTGTCTGAGATAACTTACGTGATGCGTGAGAAAGAATTACTCTTACTGCAAATATCCTAAATCAGGCTTTTACTGCCAACTGTACTGAACTGACCTGCTGTTTACTTTATTTTGTCTGTAGCGTCCGAGCCAGACATAGATGAGATTGCAACTAAAGCAGAGAGCATGTTTGCCGGAAGGTGGGTGAAGCTCAGACTGCCAGTTTCTTTTTAATACACCATTCAACCCTCGCCAAAGAAACTTGAAAGCTGGATAAGTGAGGTTTTTATGATTCCAGCTCTGAGCTGGGAGCAGTGGAGCTTGACGACGAGGGAGGCAGGACTTTTCTGAGGGTTCTGATCCATCTCATCATGCAAGACTACCCCCCGCTGGTGTCCGGCTCGCTGCAACTCATCTTCAAACACTTCAGCCAGAGATCCGAGGTGCTGCAGGCCTTCAAACAGGTGAGGACAGGCCAGGTTACAAACAAGCATTCGATAGCTGGCGAGTGGAGAGTGTGCGGCATCAGGCACCTCCTGTGTAAAATGAGTTGTCTGTCATGGTTGATGTATTTTGATCATTTCTCCAAAGTGGTGCTCTGAGATTTTCCTTTCACTCGCGCGTTCTTTCTTTTAATATCTCTCTGTCTGGTTTATTTCTCATCCAGAGTGTGTTTGTGTGTGTCCGTGTGTTCTCCAGGTCCAGCTGCTGGTGTCAGCGCAGGATGTGGAGAACTACAAGCAGATCAAGACGGACCTGGACCAGCTGCGTCTGACTGTGGAGAAGTCGGAGCTGTGGGTGGAGAAGAGCAGCGTCTACAGCAGCGAGGACCTGGTGGTCAGACAGGGCAACGAAGAGAACATCGAGGTGCGGCACCATCCTTTTTATGGTTTCCATCATCTAAAAGCAAAAGTTCGGCCTTCCCGACTTCACAGTGACATTAAGAGCTCCACAGGAAGTGGGAGTGGCCTAACGTGCCACCAGTCACTCAGCTGCATGGTGAAAGAATGCTTTCTTTGTTGTTGTGAATCCGGGTTGATGGAAACTGTTTTGTTATGTAGCATAGCACATGTATAATATATAATAGCAACGCTCTTCAAAACAGGACTGCGGCTAAATCTATTTTAAGAGTCAAGCCTGCAACTTGTTTCATTTCTCAAACATTATTTTTACTTTAAGTGTTTGAGGAAAGTAACGACTGCTGGGATTTCCCCCACTACACTGTGAGAAATGCCCATTAATTAGACACAGGATACAGAGGCTGCTTTGTGCCGCAGATAAACTGTCAGAGGCTGAATGTTGCTAAAGGGTTGTTGTGTTTTTGTTTGTCTTTGTGTTTTTGCCAGGAGGTTGTTCTGAGCCCAGTCCAGGACGGTGATAATAAACCTCAGATTGACTTTAACAAGGCAAACAACTATAACATTGTCAAAGAGGTGAGCTCCATGTCTGCAATTGCAAGTCTTTCTTGCTCGATGACACAGAATGTAATTGGATCTTCCCTAACCCATTTCACATCCTTCCACCAAGTTAAGAGGAAGTCTGTCTTGTAGTGTTTGTGTAATCCTGCTACCACACAAATAAACCCAGACAAAAACATAACATTGGTGGAGGTAATAATATTTCTCTGTGTCATCTCCAGATCTTACTGCGGCTCAGTAAGCTGTGTTTTCTCGGTAAGAAGAGTCGTGTGCAGCAGCAGAGGCTCCTGAAGAACATGGGGGCTCACACTGTGGTGCTGGACCTGCTGCAGATCCCCTATGAGAAGGTGAACGGATGTGTTTTCCTGCTTGACGATAGCTTCCTGTGCCACTGTCTCCTCTAAACATCTTTGCTCGTGTTTGTTTGGTTCTGCCTTGTGACAGAGTGACGAGAAGATGAATGAGGTCATGACCCTGGCTCACACCTTCCTGCAGAACTTCTGCAGAGGAAATCCTCAGAATCAAGTTCTGCTACATAAACACTTCAACCTGTTCCTCACTCCGGGGGTATGTGGATATGACCTTGAGGTTCTTCTTCTTTGTTGACATGTCCAGTGGCATCATTTTATAATAAGTACAAGGTTTCTTAAACTACTTTTTTTCTGTTACACAAATGAGTCAATATTCTGTTTGAGTTAAACTGATCTCCTCTTAAGAATTAAACTTGGCTTCTGCTGTTTCTTCACCAGTTGCTGGAAGCCGAGACGATGCGCCACATCTTCATGAGCAACTTCCAGCTGTGCAATGAAATCAGCGACCGAGTGGTGCATCATTTCGTCCACTGCATCGAAACACACGGAAGACACGTGCAGTACCTCAGGTTCCTGCAGACCATTGTGAAAGCTGATGGGAAGTATGCGAAGAAGTGTCAGGACAAAGTGATGACAGAGGTGGGAAGTTTTTCTTTTTTTTATAATCAACATTTAATCCCACATTGCATGGATACTGGTTATTGTTTGGTGAAAAGTAAAACTATCCAGTATCTTTAAGTATTTCTTGCACATATTTAGTTTGATGTTTACTGTGATATGTATTTTCTATTGCTGATTACCGTTGTGATATATCCAGTTTACGACTGTAATGATTAGAAGTTTGAGGAAGAGGCTACTACCTTAAAATCACTACGGCAAATAAAATACTTAAACAGGTGCTTCTAGATGTGCAAGTGATCAAATCTAGAAGGTAATTTTTTTTTCTTAAATCTTAATTATGGAAAATCGTACTGATGGGATCATTGTGGGAATTTCTATCGGGAAGAGGATTTCTTATTATCACCTGAGCACATTCATTTTAGGGTACACACCTTACAATCATATAATTGTGTGTAATGTTAAGTTGCATGAGGACTTTGGATTGGATGACATTTAATCAAGATTGGCAAAAATGTGCATAAGAATGTAAATGTTTCTTTTTGAAATATTTCCAAATCAAAGCATTTCTGCATATGATAGTCAAGCTGGTGAATGTGTTCTGGTGACGGTGGTCGACCCTGCATGTGACTGGTTTATGCCTGTGTCCAGTTGGTGAACGGCGGCGAGGACGTGCTGGTGTTCTACAACGACCGCTCCTCGTTCTCCGTGCTGCTGCAGATGATGGCCTCGGAGCGCGAGCGGGCGGATGAAGACGGAGCTCTGGCCTATCACAACATGCTGGTGGAGCTGCTGGCTGCCTGCACCGAGGGCAAGAACGTCTACACCGAGCTGAAGTGCAACTCTCTGCTTCCACTGGACGACATAGTGAAAGTTGTCACCGACATCAACTGTATACCAGAGGTAATGGCCAGATAGCTTTTCTAGAAAATAATAAAACAGCTTGATTTATATTCTTAAAATGAACAATATATATACATAATTATATTTAAAAAAAATGCAGAATTTAAAGTTTTTTTCTTTTTTTACTTGACCTTTTCAGGTGAAAACTGCCTATGTGAACTTTGTGAATCACTGCTACGTGGACACAGAGGTGGAAATGAAGGAGATCTACACCTCCAGTCATATCTGGAAACTCTTTGACAACTTCCTGGTGGACATGGCCAGTGTAAGGCTCAATCAGTCAGAGTGCACACATCCCTCAAGGCCCAACAGTTACCTTAAATAAAATCAAACTGCACCAGGTTTCACACACTCATTGATATCAGTCGTGTAATTATGCCTGATGAGTTTCATCAAGATCCATGTGATTCCCTGGTTTATTTCATTGATCTGCCCCCGGATCCAGATCTGCACCAAAATACCTAAACTAATATTCTAAATTTTTTCACAAACTGCATGCTCAGCGACAATAACAGTTACAGGATGTGACAGTTTACTGGTAAAAAGAACGATCCTCAAGTAACTTTTTGCTTTTTTAAGGTTTGCAACACCACCACCGACCGTAACCATGCCGATCTGGGCCTGGAGAAGTATGTGACAGAGACGGTGATGGCCATAGTTAAGGGTTTCTTCAGTTCGCCTTTCTCCGTCAACCATTCCAACCTTCAGGTATTGTTTTCATACCCTGACAAGCGGCTGAAATGTGCCCGCAGCAGGAGGCTCACTCAAGCCACATCTAAAGTCTTTTGTCAATAGTTTTGCCTCTGTAAAGTAAAAAAGTATTTGACAGCAGACGGCTGCGTTAACAGGACTCCCACCTGGGACCGTGTTGTTTTGTTCTTAGAGCAGCTGCCTGAGCTGTGAAATGCAGGAGTCTGACTTAACATGTTCCCATTAAGCTTATAGTTGTCTTTCCCTTCACTTGTGTCCTGTAAAAAACATGATTTTCCCCTCCTCTCTCCTGTTTTCATAGACAAACCAGTCTATCTTCATCAAGCTGCTCCAGTCATCTTTCAGGCTCCACAACTGCACCTGGCTCAACTCGGCTCAGAAGCCTAATATAGAGAGCTGTATTAAAACACTGGCAGATGTAGGTGAGTGCAGCTCCTCCAGCCTTGATGGAGAAAGAAGCCTTCAAATCCATTAATGCTGTCCTCATTAAAAGTAACTCGTTGTGTACCAGCATCCTTTTAGAGATTTCTTTCAATTCTCATGTTTATGTCCCAGCAGCTGTGGCCTTTGGATGCCTGAGCTATCACCCTGACATTTACAGCTTCATCTTCCTCCACAGCCAAAGCTCGTGCCATCGCCATCCCAGTGGACCTGGACAGTCAGGTCAACACTTTGTCCCTGAGGGTCCACACCAACATGGTGCAGCGAGCGGCCAAGGACTGGAGGATCTCCGCCCGCACGCGACCACGCAAGGAGCTGCTGGGGGACCCCGACTACAAGAACATCATCGAGAAGCTGCAGGTGCACAGACAAGAAAAGACTCAAATGAAAACACCAGACTCCACATGTACTTTTATGAGGGCTTTATGTATTAAATTCAGCAGAGTCTATATCTCTAGGACAGCATTAGACTCATCATTCATGTGTGTGTGTGTGTTTGTGTGTTCAGGGGGTCGTGTCCTGTCTGGAGGAGCAGTTCAGCCCAAAGGTTCAGGCAGAGTTTTCCGTGCTGGTGGATGTTCTCCACAGTCCTGAGCTGCTGTTTCCAGAAGCTGCTCGGTTACGCTGTGAGAGCGGGGCCTTCATGTCCAAGTGAGTCTGCGTCGGCACATCTGACATCAGTGTTTCAGGAATGAACACAGAGAGCTGCTGACAGTAGTTATTTTTTCTTCGCTAGTATTCAACATGTCTTTCTCTAGATATTGCCATGGGAGCAGGCAACAGTTGATTTTTTTGGGGGGTCAGGATGGAAAATCTAGCATCAACCTAAATCTTCACAATTGAATTACTACCAATAACTATAATTATTCATTATGCTCAGAAACTTTAGAGAAGTAACAGTAAAACCAAGAAACAAATCATAAAGAGCAGTATTTATATAATAATAGGTTTAAATGACACAATAGTAAATTGATAAAGAAAAACTGATTAAAATCTCTTCATTATGGACTATTCACACTGGGATATTAGACAAACAAATTGTTTGATACTTGATGGAACCTCCAGGGGCGCTGTAACTCTGCTTCAGCTCGCTGACCTCCCTGGAGAGCAGCAGAGGAGAGTTCACCTGTGGTGACAAATGAAATATTGCTTTGTTTTTAACGTGTGAGCCAGTGACTGCATTAGCAGGACGCCATGATGAATGACCGAGTGCTTGTGGTCACTCTGCCAGGTTGATCAAACACACCAAGCAGCTCATGGACAAAGAGGAGAAGCTGTGCATCAAGATCCTGCAGACCCTCCGAGAGATGCTGGACAAGAAGGAGTGTTTCCAGGAAGCTGTGAGTGCCGGACCCTGCAGGGGGGGGAACGTCACCCAAACATGGTTTTAATAAAAAAAATATGATACTGTTAAGAAGTCAAATCTCAGGATTCTATAATTGGGTGAAATCAATGCAAAGATTGCAGTGGATTCAGCCCCGACTTCATGTGCCAGCGGTGCTCAGCTCCTATCAGCAGTGCAGTGTAGTCCTTGTTTTCTCCCAGGTCTGTCGGCCCAGAGCCCAGACTCCCCCTCATCAGTATGCTGTGGGCCTCGCTGTGTTACATAAGGCAGGGAGGCACTTGAGGACACACTCGCACTGAGAGGGAGAATAGGAGGGAGGAAGTAAGGGAAGGAGGAGGAGGAGGAGGAGGAGTGAGGGGGGAGAGCAGGCACAAACACTGAACAAGCAAATCAATACTGCAGCGAGTTGGGGGCGCGGGAGCCCATCTCCTGCTGCACCCCCGTCTCAGCCAGAGACCAGGAGTGCGAAAAGACAATAGTTGGTAGAAGAGACTGATGCTGGTTAGTATGTGTGCAAGGTGACATCCAAAGTATACAAAAAGTCTGTTGTCTCGTTTTGAGGTGACACCGTGCATTTCACCGAACTCTATTCAAGACTTTAGTCAGTGTGGGTAATGAGATCTTAGTGAGAGGGAAACAACTCCAGAGAATGGTTCTTTGTTTGGCGTCGCCCGGAGCTGCTTCTCCTCCTGCTCACGAAAAGTTGAAGTAAAGTGAGAAACCATGTGTCTTCTGACCACGAGGGATTCCGTGCAGATAGGAATATATTTGGGCCGTTTCTGTTGCCTCACCTATTTAAATAGAACGTACAGTATGTATGTTGCTATAGCCCTCTCTCCGTGGGTGTGATTGCATTCATAACACTGTCAGAACTACCTCATCTCTATATAGTAACAGGCCAGGCAGCCAGTGTCGCTTACAGCAGCTGGAGGAGTCAGAGTTTTGTTTTTTCCCTATTTGTGTCACTCAGCCGAGATGTTTATTTTTATTTTTTTCAAAAGACAAATGATTCAACAGTTGTGTGGAAGAGGATCAGACGGATTCAAAGTGGAAAAACATTCACTTTTCCAACAAACAAAAAAAAATAGAAAAGAAGCGTCTCGGCGCATTCGAGCAGCCAGACAGTGCGGTAACGATATGTGAAATGTCAGTTTGTGTAGGTGTGTGTGAGTGTGATCGAGCATGTATTTGTAGCCGCTCTTTGTCATATCCCTGTAGCCCTGAGCGTGGAGCTGCAGCATCACTGCACAGCAGAGAGAGGGAGAGGGAGTGAAGAAAGAGAGAGAGAGAGAGAGAGCGGGTGATGGAAATAATGAGAGAGGGAGAGGCAGACAGACAAAAACAGAAGGAGAGAGAGAGAGACAGAGTGACAGCACAGGCAGCAGAGGTTGGTGGCTCCCCTGGGGTGCAAGTGGTGGGTGGAGGAGTGTGAGAGAAAGAGATGGAGTGATGGAGGGAGGGAGGGAGGTAGTGAGTGAGGGAGCCATGTGAGGAGCCATGTGAGTGGAAGGGAAAAAAAGAAAAGTGGGCAGCGGCTGCAGGGTGAGGGATTGGAGAGAAGCAGAGTCTGCTCAGTCCATGAGGAGACAGGGCAGGGGGTGCGCTTACGTAACAGCCTGCAGTGGCTGAGCCAGCGTCACGTGGATCATCACGTTCTCCCTCCCTCCCTCCCCCATCCCTCCCTCCCCCATCCCTCCCTCCCTCCTTACTCTCACTGCTCTGTCCACTCGCTGCCTCTCTCTTCCTCCTTTGCCCCCTCCGTGCTTTGTCTCGGTCTATCGCATTCTGTCTGCCCGCCTGAATTATTTTTCTCTCTGCTCCACCCAAGCCCTGCTCTCTGTTTACTTTGGGTCACACTCAGGGTGCTGGTCGGGCAGTGAGGACAAAGTCTGCAGGAGACGCTGTGTGTGTGTGTGTGTGTGTGTGTGTGTGTGTGGGGGGGGGGTGTGTTGGCTCTTATTCCTGCACCTAACTGTCAGATAAGGGAAGCTTTGCAAATGCTCGTTGCTCTCATTCGCCCTCAAGGCCTCTCGGGGCGTCTTTTAATGTGGAAAGACTTGAAGAAAACATGACTTGATGCATCATTATTTTGAGACAATATATAAAATTCAATTCATCACATGCACTGACATTCGTGTCTGGTTTTTCTGTTTTTAACAATGGTGGAAAAAAACAAAAACCCAGCTGTTTGTTAGTCCTTCTCTTCGGCTCAGACCAGGCACTAACATCTGTCCCAGGTGACGGGATCAGCTCTAAGTGCAGGTGTGAACTCATCCAAGACATATTGAGGATGCATTTGAGATCCACTGAGGTTCTTTCAACTGTGTCAACGCAAAAGCTTCTTTGGCCACATGTGAAGAACCGCCTACTCAGCTGACATCCTCTGACACGCTACAGTTTCACAGGGAATCAGAAACATCTGTGATTTCCCCTTTACGTTGATTCAAATTTTTAGGGGAGGATCATTTTCTTTTCAGTTTTTTCTTATTATTTCAAAAGGTTAAAAGAAAACAAAGTATTTTCTCTGTGCCTTAGCAGTTGTGTACATTTTTATAGATCAATAACAAAGAAGTGAGAGGGTGAGTTGAAGAACTTGGAGCTGTCCAGTGGTGATCAGGTTACCCAAGATGCATCCTAATGTCAAGTATGAACACGTTATTTCTCTACACTGACTCTGGAACTCAACCACAAGGCCAAACATTTCGACAGAGGGCTGTAAAACATACCAGTAAAATCACTAATACATTGTTTTTATTCAATTAAGTAAACAGGGGTAAATATATCTTATATGATTCTCCTGCTGAAACATTTTACAGGAGCATTTAATTACAAAAGTAGGACCATTTAGGACAGGCTCAAAATAAACCACCACCCACGCTAATTGTGATGAAGTAACAGTCAGAACATTTTTTATAATTTTTGTCCTTGTGCAGAGGAATACGATTTATTGGGGCTTATTTTTTAAGTAGCATCAGTTTACTGTTGGTTTTTTCTTTCTATGACACTTGTTGACAAAAAAGAGAAAATATAAAACTTCTCTCCTCTGCAGATGACACCAGCGTGTAGTTCATAATGTAGCTGTTGTTTTTGTGAAGACCTGCATGTACAGTACGCATATAATGTGCATGCAATCATGTAATTGCGTTGTCCTGTTTAGCCGGGACTCAGAAAGCCAGTTATGTAACGCAAATCACTCACACTCTTTCTCTTTATTCCTCCCTCTCTTTCACACTCATCCCTGTCATTAACACACCATCTCTTACCGTCTTCCCGCCCCTCTCTCTCCCGCCCCTGCTTGCCAAGTTTTGCACCACCTGCCCGAGGCAAAGCTGATTTACAGATTACCACCTAAGTGCATCACATGCATGTATAGGGAAAGCCTAACTTAGACACACACACACACACTCACTCACACATACACCCCCACACACACGCACACTCACTCCTGAGCTTGCAGTGCCACGCTGGCTATCCCCGTGTGAGCTCATCCTGTAGTGTTTTCCCTGATTATCTGTCTGTTGATGGGAGCAGTGGAACATGGCTTAGGTTCATCCACAGGGAGCAGTTTGACCTTTGGCCGGTTCCAGGATGACGCAGCACCGTGGTTCAAATTAGAAAGTAGGACTCGTGAGCAAAGAGATTTAAAATGTGCAACCTGAACAGAGCGTGACGGCTGTGGTTCCAGGAAGTCAATTTCCCATTTGTTTTCTCCATGGAAGCTTTGAGAATAGTTTGAGGCAATGAACCAGGCCGACCAGCTAAGAGATGAATCGTGACTATAAAACTGATTCAGAGCAATAAAACATATTAGAAAATAAACAAAAGTTGAAGGTACAAGTCTGTGTACATAGGTTTTTAAGAATGTAAGAAGTATGCATCCCATAAACCGTTGTGGTTGATCCATTTCCCTCGACTTCTAGTTCCTCACTCCTTTTGGACATTATTTTCACGGTTGTGGTCAATATTTCCATGGTAACAGCGAGCTCCACCAACATTTGTTTGCTTTTACACCTGGGGATTGTGGGTAATGTAGTTCTTATCCTTGAAAATGCAAGTGATATCTTACAGACTTGTGGCTTCAACAGGAGCAGATAATATCATTACACAATCCCGTAGCTTGTGCTAAGCCTACCGAGGATGGTAACAATATTATGGCTAGTAATCAAAATCTCTATTCAGAAAATGTTGATCTCTATACCTTTATTATCTAACACCAAAGAACAAGAATAACAACAATCTCAGTGGAAAACTGTTAGTCGTACCACTGGAGTTTTTTTTCCTTCTCTCTCTCTCTCTTTCTTCTCTCGATCCTTCAGTCAGGTGTCTGTTAGTTGAGTATTATGTTTTGGTTGCCATAGCGATGACGGATTAGCCCATGTTGTTTATCTCCCCGGTCTTGTCCTGACTGGGCACAGGATGTCTGTGTAGAAATGCCCTCAGACCACAGATGATTTGCAGACTTTTTTTAACTCTCTGAGCTCTGAAGGAAAAAGATGCCATGGGGAAAGAAAAAACCACTCTTACCAAAAGTTCTGAGCCGCTGTGAAAGAGATGAATTGTCAGTGTGAAGATTGTTTCGACACGTAGCGTGCTACTTGAATCTGATTGCATGTGAGTTAGGTCACTTGTGCTCAGGGAGGCACATGACAGTTTTCACCAGTTGCTGCTGGCTTTCAATTTTGCTCATGCAGAAGAGTTGCTGGACAAAATCCTAAAGTACCTTTAAAAACAAGAGCCCAAAAGTAATTCAACCATTTGGGGAATATCACACTATTTGACCTTTGTTGACTGGTACAGAGTTTCACAGGATTCGCCACACTGCAGAATCTGTAAATGTACTTTATATATAGATGTATTTTTAGAGATATATTTGATTGATTGACAGAATTGCATCAGACACAAACAAAAAAATCTGTAACGAAGAAGGCACACATTATATATATATATTTTTATTTTCTATTTTAAATTTAGATATTCTATTTTATTTTATACTATTTCTAGTTTATTTTTTAGGTTGTAATTACTTGAGCATTGCTAGAAGAGAGCCTGTGACTCAAGCATTTCACTGCCAGCGACTGCTTAATGTTATTGTTGTGCATTTGATAATAAAAATCTTGAATCTTGAAGGCAAAAGTCTGAAATCTTGCGCCAACATTCGGCATAGTCCTGACACACTGACAGGAAGTCAAAGAGTCTACAGCTACACTAACGGGCCTCTTAGTTCAAAGCTTGTGTCAGCGTGGCTACACACTGACTATAAATGTTTTGGATATGTCACACTCAAAAGCATAAATGTGAACCTCACTGTGGTGCAAGAGGTCACCACAGTCATCAGGACGCATTATCTGGAAACCATGACAGTCTGAATAACATTGTCCACCAGTCGGTCAAGTAAATTTTCCATTTGCCTGTGTGCACCATTAACAGGAATGAGTTGAAGGATGCCTTGTTACAGTGTGAAATATTATATCCTCACGTTGCTCCACGAGAACCGCCCGTAGCTTTTCCACAATCCAGAGAGTTGTACGTCATGGCAATCCCACAAACAGGGTTTCCTGGGATGAAATCAAATTCCCAGCCTGAGTTACCGTTTCAGTCCGTCTCTGTTGTCAGCCAACCAACCTTCAACATCACAGCCCACCTAGCAAACACAATCAGTGCTTAATATCGTTAAGCACGCTTCCACAGTGACTCTGCCGGCTAACAGATGGCCTTTTGCTGAATGCTTCTTGACCCTGTTGGTCCTGTATTTCCCTGAATCCGTTTTGACAATTCCTTTCACATGTGGCCCTAATTTGTTTTGCTTATGTGCTCGCTCATCTCATGTGCTGAGGGATTGCAACTTGAAAGCAGAGTAAATGGCGGCACATGATGCGTACGTCAGTATGTGTGTCTCCTGCAGGATCTCATCAGATGCATGGCGCACGGCAGACACCTGACCCGTCCTGTTTGCTAAGCTGCAGAGCTGTGACCGCGGGTCAGGAGACGTTTCTTATCCCTCAGAAGGGAAGAGAGGTGGGATGAAACAGAGCAGAGAGGGAGCAGGGACAGTTCTGTTTGTGTTATCCTAACTTCATTTAAACAGGATCAGCGCACATACTGTTGTGTAGCACGGCCAAACATCACAGTGCTTCAGCAATAATTCACTCAGTGATTAGCAACAGCAGCATGCCATGCTAACTCCAGCTCCTGTTTACTCAGATGCACGACTGTCAAGACAAGATGCCACCACTTATATTGCTGAGATTTGTTTTTAGAGTTCAAAACCTTTTACTTTTAGATGATGTACTTCCAGGAGGATGAACTTGCTGTAAAACTAAGCATAAAAGCTTTATTACCTTTGTTTGTTGGTTTCTATGTCTGTCTGTTTGTTAAAAGCATTGTGCAAATACTACTGGACAGTTCACCACAGAACCTGGTGGAGGGATGCAGTATAGATTAAGAAGAAAATGTTTGAACATTGTGAGATGTTATTTTTTTCAACATTTTCAATAATCCATATTTACATTTTAAAAATCTGGATCTAGTGGTTTTAATGTGGTTTCACAAGGGGTCTGCTGGACCTTTTGTGGAGGTATGTACTCTACTGAGTGACATTCTACCTGTTTGGTTGGTTGGTTGTTTTGTTTGTCAGCAGGATTACGCATAAGCTACTGAACGGATTTCCATGAAACCGGTTGGAAAGATGGGACACGAGCCAAGAAAGAACCCATTAACTGTTGGCACAGATCCAGACAAAGGGTCGGCTTCAGGACTCTCTTTTTTTACTTTAATTACCTCACAGAATAATTCATGGCTCTTGATGAAAATATAAGGCATATTTAAGGTACTGATATTTATGAGTGTCTGTAACTTCTAGCATCTTGATTGAATCTTAGGAGACTGTTGGTCCTTGGCAAAGGTTTGGTTATTGAGTGCTTCCAGTTTCTAATAATGTATAAATGGTGATTTAAACTGTCAGGAGTGAGACAGAGAAACATAGTTTAGTTGGGGGGAAAAATTCTCGGCCTAACAAAAGTGGAATCTCTCTAAAAAAGATTTCACCTTTGGAAATTAAACTTCTGCAATGTTGCAAATGTCATGACCTCAGTGTCTGTTTTCTCTCTCTCTTCAAATTCCCACTGTGTTTGCACAGAAACCACAGGTTAGTGTGACCGTTAAAAAAAACAACCCCTTTGAAATAGTTTTATATTACAGAAGGCTCCTTTTCCCTCCAGTAACTCCTCAGAGAATGAAACTGAATTCTTAGATAACATTGAAAACACACATTTCTACACTGTACATGATCAGATTGAGTTTCAAACCGAGTTGTAGTATCGAGTGGAAGTGATAGAAAATAATACTCGGAGGGTAAAGTTTCCGGATGAAACTCTGTGCTGAACAAAGTGACGTTTCAGCATGGGATCTAAGTGTTGCTTCCTGAGGTTGTCAGATGTTGCTCGGGCCTCACATGGCCTGTGGGGGAAACTCTGCTTGTGCTGTGTCACATTGTACTCCATCACGTTGTTTACAAAAGACACACACCCAGAGTCCTCTCATGTTTCTGACATGAGGAGAAAGTAACACGGAAGAGAAACTATTAGCCCCGCCAATTTGAATGTTGTTTGGGAAAGATTCCTCTCCGCTGCCGCTCTAGTCTATAATCGACCTTGTGTGACCTGAGCGGCTCGAGCCTCCTCCTGCCGATTCCTGGCAGCGTCTGTCTTGTTTCTCAGCGGGCGCTGCCCTTCGCTGCCTGCGTGAGTGTTGCAGACCACCTAAAGATGCTCAGGGCAGACTGTGTCTTTGTCTTTCTCTCCGTGCAAACTCTCCAGAGCCGGAGAGATCTGCAGACAGAGGAGGGAGGGAGGGAGGGAGGGAGGGTGAGTGAGGATACCAGGGGTGGGGATCGGCAGCTCATCTCCAGCCCGGACACCAGAGCCGCAGTGTGGCGTGCCGGGGCACATTTTAAAAACACCACGGGTTGTCTGCTCCTCACTAGGGTTTTGTTTGTTCCTCTCCTCCCCCTCCCCCTCCTCCCCTAACTTCTATCAGATCTTCTCCTACCTCTATTTCTATCTCTCTTCCTTCTATCCTGGCTCTTACATCACCTGACTGGAGTTTTTCTTGTCAATGCAGCAGCAGGCAGATGAGTCAGGCTCGGTTGACTCTCCTCTACAGCCATGCTGCCTCCCCTCTCCTCTCCCCGGCTCCCCTCTCACTCTGCAGACAGACTGCATCACCCCCGAAGGGACGTGGACGCGTGCAGAAAAAAACTGTCACTACTTTCAGCCCCCCCTCCACCCCCCCCACCGGGACGTGTCTTTCACCGGTGATTGAGAGTCATGCAAAAGACACGTCCTCTGTCAGAAGTTTAACATATGCAATCAGTAAAAGAGTGCATGGGGATGCGCTGCCTCATAGAGAGTGGTGCTGAGATTGTATTTGCACTTGCACTGAGTTTGTGTGTGTGTGTGTGTCTGATGGTGTGTGTGTGTGTGTTTGGGAGACAGCTCAGCCAGACAGTGCAGGCAGACAAGCGTCTCTGCTGACTGCAGATGAGATGGAGTGTTTACTGACACAGGGAGCATCAGCTGCACGTGCTCCTCTCCAGCTTTGCCTAGTTTGAGGCTCTTCAGCTGGACTTTGCCCCGGGTGGCCCCTCATGGCCAAGCACGGACCTAATTTGCTTGATCTGTCACTGTCAGATAATTAAAGGTTGCTGTTTGGATTTTTTTTGTAGAAAACCTACCCTCAATTGATCTTTGATAATTCAGTCTCAGTGTCTAGGAGATGTTTTTCCTGCATTACAGATTTATGACATTTGCATATTGAAGCAGCAACTTAAAACAACACGTATATAATGATCTACACAAATGAGTCACACTGAGCTGAATACCAATTACACAGACTGTCGACATCAACAGTGGCGAGACAATCCCAATAAGACACCTGTAAGCAAAAAATCACCACCAGCATCAATCAATAAAAAACAACAATAAAGATGCACAAAATATGACCTTTTACTTTCTGCTAAATTATCAAACCTATAAAAATGCCCGTCACTTGCACGGTGTCCTCATATTGCCTTTTCTGTCTGAGCAGCCAAACGTGTGAAGCAGCAACACTATGAAGCTGGAGGAGAGTTTCATCACTATTTATTTTCATTTCTAATGCATTAAAATCCCTGGTGATGTGTACTTTTAGCTGATCCACTAATTGATTAATTAATTAATAATTCAGCACTAATTTGATGCCTACAGTTTAAAATATAAATATGGTGAATAGTAATATGTGTAATGGTGTTTGCACCATCATGCACACATAATGATCGGTTGATTCAGCACCGCAGACAGTTTGAGTTTTGTAGAACAGATATTTCTTATGGGGGTATTTCGGTTTTCTCTTGTCCTCCACCTGTACGGCATATTGGGGACAGACTGGTTGTCCTACTAACACGTTTCCATGGAAACCACAGGTGGCTCCCTGCGGTCCATTCATCCTTCAACTCCACCCTTCATTCAGTCTATTCATCCATCCTCTGCCCCTCCGTTGATCGCAAATGACGAGGCCGGTTTTTTGAGTTGTCGGGTTGTCATAGAAACTGATGCTGACCACCTTCATTGTCCATACCTTCTTCATCTTCATATGTCCTCCTGTCGTCCTCCATCCCTTTCTCCTGTTGTTCACTAACAAACAGGTGATGACACATCAGCCCCCCCCGTCAGTCACTCTCGCATTGTAGGGAGATAATCTATTTAAAATCGAATCTCATGCTGAGGAAATGTTTTCAAGAGATGGAAATCACCTTCCCTATAAAGATGTGCTATACAAAGCTCAGGAGGTTTGTGATGTAGTTTTCCCTGAATAACAAAGAACATCATCAAATCTAAAAAAATACCACATCCAGCCGCATCTCATCACTTTCCACTTTAGAGTTTGTGCCCATAAACAATCACTGAAACCAATGTTGGTGAATGAAATTGTCATAAACTGAAAATGATACGTTGTAATGAACAGAGGAGGCACAACAGGTCCTAGATTGTACTGTTGTAAGGTTGTGCATTAATGAGACAATGTTTCTGGTCCAGAACTTTAATATCATGGTCGAATTTATCAACACAGGATAATAAAAGCATCAATATTGAAGAGTTCAGGAGAGACCAGCACTAATTACAATAAAGCAAATTAGAAGGGCTCCTATCGTTGCCAAGGCCCAACAGTTCCAGTAAATTGCACTAAAGCTAAATCAAATGTTTTTTTTCAAGATTTATGAATTATTTCCTGGGAAAATTATGAAAATCTGAAAACAAATCCTTCCTGAATTTGTCCTTTTGTATGAAATCACTGTGCTGTAATTTAACTGACAGCCATGAAAACTCTCAGTGGAGGAAAATATAACTAAGGTTTTGAAATTGTTTTTTTAAATGAAAACCTCCCATAAAAGCTACGGTTGGATCTGCTCATCGGGCGACACTCATTGTCATGCTCCTCAATCAGTTTCTTTCTTAAAGTCATCATGTGGATCAAGGAAGAAAAGCATAAATATGTGATTCTTCACTTGATGCAATATGAAATCTGCTATTATAGAGATAACAGTGACGACACCTCAACCTCAACATAAGTACCCTCATGTTTGTTGATGAGTCCTTTACTTTGTCATTATCTTCATGGTAATGTCTCACAAAATGTAACTTTTTCAAATGTGGTAAAATGTGAATCTGTATTCTCTCAGACTGTGATGTGGATCCAACATTATGATTTCTGTCCCCACAGGGAAATGACTTAAGGAAGATTCTCCTCACACGATACTTTGGAAATCAAAAGCTTATCTCCAAGTCGGAGCTCGGGAGTGGAAACAGCTCATCTGGCGGCTTTGTCAAGCCGTCATCCGGAGGTACTGAGAACCCCAAATAAACCCGGTAGACTCTGCAGTGACTGCTCACAGCAGGAGATACCACAGCAGCTGACATGACAGCACTCTGCCTCATGGAAGAAGTGCTGCTTGACAGTCTCTGGCAGACTTCAGGAATCGCCACATTCAAAGCGCCACATAAATATATACATTATTTCTGTCCAACAAATTTTATTATGATGGAAAAATATCAGTAATGTCTGCAGCTATGTCTCTTCAGAGCACAATTATGTTAAATGCTGATATTGAATCTCTGCAGGAGGCTCTCCCGTGCTGGACTCTGACAAACCAAGCAGCAACATAGTGGAGATCCAGTGTCTCCTGGACAACGTCGGGGCGTCAGAGCTGGTGATCGACCTCATCGTCAACACTAAGAACGACCGGGTGTTTGAGGAGAGCATCCTGCTGGGTATCGCCCTCCTCCAGGGGGGGAACACACAGACACAGGTGGGTGCGGCGCCACAAGTCCTTCATTTCTCCGCCATTTACATGTAATGTGCAGATTCAGATTTAGGAGATTTCTACTCACCACCACGCCGCTTCCCACCCAGAACTCCTTCTACACCCTGCTGCACAAGCAGAAGAGCTCCGAGCGCTTCTTCAAGGTTTTCTACGATCGCATGCGTCTGGCCCAGCAGGAGATCCGAGCCACCGTGTCCGTCAACATGTTTGAGCTCAGCTGCAGGAAATGGGACGACGACTCTGACCACAGCGGCATCAGGTTAAGAAAAGGTGCAGGAATTCATTTTGTACGTGTTTATATGTGAAACTAGAAAAATATGTATCTTCTCCACCTGCCTGGAACATACCGCAAACCTCTAAAGGTGAGAGCAGGTCAGTGAGGTTGATTTAAAGTGAACCCGCTGGATAATAACGTCACAGGTACCAAGGGATGTGCATTGCAAAGTGAAAACACTGAGTCATCGAGGTTGTGTCCAGAGCACAGCCAAGCATTTCCATAGAAACGGGCTACAGGGTAGAGCGGTGAGCCACAGACGCTGCTCAAATATAAACTTGGAAATCCTAGTGCTTCTACAGCATGTGTGGTCTCGCTCGGCTCGGCCTTGACTTTAAACAATAGTGTCGGTTAAATCCCCAAAATGATTTTGTTGCTCTACCGACCTCAGTGCAGACTGTTGTTCCCGACTCCTGCAGTCACATGTCAGAGGCCATGTGACGGCCCACATCACAAGCCTATCAAACGCCCATTGTATCACGATTTAATGCTTTCTCCAGGGGGTCTCTGGATAAAAAAAAATTTTTAACGTGTCGAATGTCATAGTGCAGGTTGATCATTATGCACGTGATCACTCTGCCAAATCTGTACTGTCCAATCATGAATGGAAAGGAAACTTGCCTCTGTGTTTCATCCCGGATGCTGCAGCTAAAGACTCGGGGCTTCACATGAGGGAGGACATGCGACAGCAGCTGAAGGAGGCCTCCTCTCAAACCTCGAAGGCCTTCTGCTACTTCCGGAACGCGGAAGCCGACCTCGAGGGCCTCGGCCACAACATGGAGATAGTCGGGCCTGAGGAGGTGATCGAAGAAACACAGATGAGCCCGGCCATCACCATCATGAATCCCATCCTGCGTTACCTGCAGCTGCTCTGCGAGAACCACAATTTAGACCTACAGGTACTACAACCCCTTTGCGATTGAGAATGAACAACCTTTAATTCCAGCTACCGTTGAATTGACTTCTGACTGACTTTTTGTTTCTGCTCTGAATCCAGAACTTTCTGCGGAACCAGAACAACAAGACCAACTACAATCTGGTGTGTGAGACTCTCCAGTTCCTGGACTGTATATGTGGAAGCACCACAGGAGGGCTCGGGCTGCTGGGCCTGTATATAAACGAGAATAACGTGGGTCTGGTTCGCCAAACCCTGGAAACCATCACAGAGTACTGCCAGGGACCCTGCCATGAAAACCAGGTGAGTGGACAATAGGCTCGGTGTAGTGAATAGTCAAGAAGGTCATAGATTATGTATGACTGGGGATTTTTGTTGTCTCTAACTGTTTTTCTATTCTTTTTTCTAGACCTGTATAGCCAGGCATGAGTCCAATGGCATTGACATTATCATTGCACTGATTGTGAACTCCATCAATCCACTGGGGAAGCATCGCCTGGACCTGGTGCTGGAGCTCAAGGTAAAAAGGCGGGTGTTGCTCTCAGAAAGGCCCGGAACCGTGACACTGATTTACCCTTTAGAACTTCAAATATAATGTGATATTTAATAAATGTTAGGGTCTTATTCTTGTATCGCATCTGATGTCCTGTTTGTTGGTTGCACTGTGGAGGTTTTAATGTCACATTACAGCATTCAAACGGGGATGCTGCCAAAGACTTAATCTATTATTAGTGAAAAGGAATCGCTAAGACCTGAATCATTGATGATGTTGTGCGAGCTCATTAACGGAGCCTTTTTTCGATTTAGAACAATGCCTCCAAGCTCCTACTGGCTATCATGGAGAGCCGCCATGACAGCGAGAACGCAGAGAAGATCCTCTACAAGATGAGACCCAACGAGCTGGTGAGTGTGTCTGTGTGTGTGCACAAGGATGTAAAAATGCTTCACCCGAAGGAGCAGTGACTTTTCATAATTGCTGTGCCTCAGGTGGATGTGCTGAAGGAGGCGTACACTCAGGGCCTGGAGAGTGAGGAGGCTGGGGACAGTGTCGGAGACCACATCAAGCCCAAAGACGTCGGACACAACATTTACATCCTGGCCCACCAGGTGATCAAAGAGCCTGAGATTTGTTTTTGTTTGTGACTGAGCCATTACTGCGTTTTCTCTCGGTCTGTGTAACCTCGTGCTCACCTCAGGTGCCTCTGCTGCAGGAGCTGGCTCGTGTGTGTGCGTGTGTTTGTGCGTGTGTGTTAACATGCAATTCCCTATTAGAGTGTGTTGTCTGTGCTAAATGATGGAACACTGCTCTTCTGTGACTGAACCGCTCTGCCAGTTTTGCTTAAATTAGTTTTCGGGTTGCTACACCGGTTGTGCACAGAGGTAGACTGCCAGTGTTCACTGTGGTTTACCAGGGTCCCAACAGTAAAGAAATGAGACTGGTGCCGCGCCAGTGAGAGAGTGGTGGTATTGTGAGTGTGTTGTGCATCGTGTGCGTCTCTGCCTCTCTCTACACTTGATGTAATTTGAAGAGGGCAGGCAGAGTCTAGCGGGGTTTCACTTCTTCGTCAGATTCCGAGTCAGACAGGGTATTTCAGTCCAAACAGACCAGTTTCATAATGAAGAGGAAATGTTTCTTTTTTTTTACTGTTGCACTGTTAATTCATTTTTGACCTCAGAGTATGAAAATGTGAAAATAACATACACACGCACGCATGTTTGACGCAAGATTGTTGTGATTAACTTTAGGATTAAAAGACTCAAATCAGATAAACATAATTTTACTGTTAAAGTAGAGGCTGATCAATATATAGACTTTTGAGGGCTCATAGCGATATTAGGGGTAAAAAGAAATTCTGAATCGATATATTTGCCTTTATACATAAAAAAAAACATCCATCATTCCTCAGACCAAAGATCCCCATGACAAAGAAATATAATTGAGACTTGCTATAACAAAAATAAGAAAATAAAAGACGTAAGCATACATTTTTAACATAGTTTATTCTGTAACTAAAAGTTAAAAAAGGTATTTGATCATATCAGTTAAAAAAAACATAACTGCCAACAAGATGTCTGTGTTGGCTCATATTGGACGATTTTATTGGCCAAATGATAAATATATTGTGTGTGTATATATATATATAATGATTTGGAGGCTTCCGGACCTTTAGTGAATTATGTTCTTTATTTCTTGAAGTAAGTCAGTGTGTGTTTTCTTCTTTGGATTCCAGCTAGCAAGACACAACAAGATCCTGCAGCAGAGCCTCAGGCCAGGCTCTGTGTTGGGGCAGGTGTCGGTGGTGGACTCCGACAGTGAGGAGGACGACGCTCTTCATTACTACGCCAACCACACAGCTCAGATAGAGGTCAGCCTCATCGTCACTTTCTCCTTTTATCATCTCAATCTCAAAACACCTGTACCGTACAATCCACGGTAGCCTGTAACGAGGATATATTATAAATCCATTTCCCAGATTGTGCGTCATGACCGCAGCATGGAGCAGATCGTCTTCCCCGTGCCCAACATCTGCGAGTACCTCACCGAGGAGTCCAAGGTGCGCGTGTTCACCACCACCGAGCGGGACGACCAGGGCAGCAAGGTTAACGACTTCTTCCAACAGTTTGACAACCTCTACAATGAGATGACATGGCAGAAGAAGATCCGCAGTAAGTTTTATCCCCCTAGAATCCAGTGTATGGAAAATAATGATGGAGGCAGCAGAAGCCGGTTGCAGGATGGTAAATAATGATTATCATCCCGAGTGTGTGGCTATTGTTATGTTTCGAATAAATTGAAGGGGCCTGCAGTGGTGTTGTGTTGTTTGTGTGTGTTGGGTCTGTGTCTCCATTCTTGCTGTAACCTCCTTGTTTTGTTTGTGCAGAAAATAAGGTTCTGTTTTGGTTCTCACGCCAAATCTCTCTGTGGGGGAGCATCTCCTTCTACCTGGCCTGCCTCCTCAACATCGCTGTGGCCGTATTTTACCCATTTGGTGATGATGGAGATGAGGGTGAGAAAAGTCCTGGTGCTCTGATGAGACTCTGTAAAGCTGTAGCTTCCTCTCAGGATTAGTGTCTTGGTGTCTGGAACCATCTGGGTATTAGTGTTTTTGTCAAACTGATGAAGTTGAAAATTGAATAAATCAAGAGTTGACAACTAGTGGCGTGTAGATGAAATTTAATTAAAAAAAAAGGTTTATTATTATTATTTAGCTAATTATTTTGCTGCCCAAGTAAAACCATTTTTTTACAATCTAATAATGATGTTAACAAGTGCTGAGATTCACCAGGATTAACTCAAATGTCGACCAGTTTTATAATTCCTAAAAACCAATTTCAGGAAAAGTACTTTTCAAAATGAATTGAAAAAAATATTTTAATGAAATAATACAAATAACAACACACAGATTATTTTTATATTTATATTTGTACGGTATTTATTTCAATGGCCCCACATATCCATGATTCATCCACAGATGTATTTTCTCTTATATGTGTGAAGTATGGGACAATGATCTCTGTGGCAGTGAAATGTAATAATCATGTAATAACCTGCAAAGCTCTGTCCATCAGTTTAATACTTGAAACAGTATCTGTTACTTCGTCCTACTTTCCCTCTTCAATTCTCTACGTGGCATTTATAGTATATTTAGTGTTGCACATGTATATAGTAGGGCTGTGAAATGATTAAACATTTTAATCAAATTAATTACAGGTTTCTATGGATTAATCAGGATTAATCACATTACCAATTTTCTTGATATATTTTGTGAGAACAAAAAAGATTTATGACAACAGACATATATACATTTAACGTGTTTTCTTTTTGTATTCATAAATAAACAAAACAATGGTGCTGCAACTCAGCAGTTATTTTGCAGTTCTCTTTGCTATTCCATATGGAACATTCATCCTAAACAGAATTTGGGCTTCTTAGCCATTGTATGGGTTAATAAAACTTTTTAAATCAAACAGAAATTATTTAGGTCTCTTAGCCATTGTTTTTATAGTATGGTTGAAAATGTTTCTATTTTTTGTCAAACAACCAATCACCACACCATGGCACAATGTAATGCCCCTAAAGGCCCTCTTAGCTAGTCTCCCTTCAGCCAGTTGGTGAGGCAAACTAACTTCTTCACATTCTCTGACAGTAAAGCTGACCGCTTCTTTTGCACAATGTGTCCTGCGAGTGAAGCTGGTTTGGCGGATTCCCCTTGAACGCCCCTCGCCGACCAACTCATGCTCCGTGTTGCGGTGGAACTTTAAGCGGCTTTGCTCCGGTGAAACAATAGCGTCTTCCCGCAGAGTGTGAATATCACCTTGGTTTTATTGAATGTTCCATCTTTGTTTTTTTGGAGCACTATCTTCCCATCCAGAAGGTGATGTGTGTTTGTTTGAGTAGCAGCTGCCGTCTGACTGCATTAGAGCGGTGACTAGTGCAGATTGGGCGGAAATGTGGGTAAATCGGAAGATCCTTCTTGCGCATGCGTTAAATACGTTAAAAAAATTAACGAATTAATCCTGTAATTTAATCATAACACGTTAACGCGTTATTTTTCACAGCTCTAGTATATAGGTTAATTAAACGAATCACATTATATATCAGAGGGTTTTAAATATCTTACACACGACAGGAAAATGAGTTTTATTGTCTCACTCAAATGGGAACACATGTGGTTCTCCAGCCGCACTAAGTGCTTTCTGAGTAATGCAGTTGGCTGTGAACCACTGTTTGACATTTTCAAGTGTTGCCTCTGACTATGCTAAATTAAGGTCTAAGCTCAGGTCTGAGAAACACCATGTTCACATTATCGATGTGCTGGTTCCTTGTTTTGATGATTTCGCTCCTCTGTCCAGGCACCTTGTCCTCGTTTTGGAACATCTTACTGTGGGTGGCCCTGGGGGTGTTCACTGCATTACTGCCTGTCTTACCCAAGCCGTGTGGCATCCTGTTCTTCCTGGTCTCCCTGATTCTACGGGCCATCTACACAATGGGCCTCGGTCCTGCTCTGTTGTTGTTGGGTACCATCAATGTAAGTACAGGAAGATTTAAAGGAAAGAAAGGAACGTATACGGTCTTGTGGAAGGATATGTAAATCGTTTTCTTCTTATTTTGTATTCCTCTGGTTTATTTCCTTCTCTTTCAGCTCTTCAACAAGATCGTCTTTCTTGTAAGTTTTGTGGGGAATCAGGGGACGTTCACCCGAGGCTACAAAGCAGTGGTTATGGACATGCTCTTCATCTACCATTTGAGCTACGCCATGATCTGTGTCCTGGGCCTCTTCGTGCACGAGTTCTTCTACAGCTTTTTGGTGAGAAATCCCTCTCCCATTTATCTTCCATTAGATTGAGACTGATGGATCGGCGCAGCACGTCACAAGCATTCCGTGTACACAAGAGTTCTAAAATCAATTTGCCTGTAATCCTCCACAGCTATTCGACCTGGTGATCCGGGAGGAGACGCTGCTCAATGTGATCAAAAGTGTGACGAGGAATGGCCGCTCCATTATTCTGACGGCTGTCCTGGCCATCTTCCTCGTCTACTTCTTCTCTATCATCGGCTTCCTGTTCCTCAAGGATGATTTCCGCATGGAGGTGGACCGCCTTCCTGCAGCAGGTCTGGACTCCATCGACTATTAAAACACTCTTAATCGTTATTTAGCCGCACTGTGAACGGTTAAGGGACCAGACTTTCTGTCTTGTAAAATTTCCACAAAATGGGGCAACCGAGGAACTTTGGCTTTACTTATTTGGGAGCTGTCATGTCAACCATAGTGATCTGAGACTCTAATATTCCTGGTTGTAGCTGCAATGCGCTGGAATTAAGACTTAAAACATTTAACCGAAAACATGTCCTAAACCTCAACTGTTTCACTGTCCTGCCATTAGCATCCATAAAAAAAGTTATCAATAGCTTAAGAGATTGTTTGTCCTACTGGTTAATGGAATAGAAGGTATTTAAATGTTAAATAGACAGTATCTCTACTTCCTTCAGAGGCCAAAATATCCCGGGTACGAAAGCTGCCATTTTGCCCATTTTGGAACCAGTAGCTATCAGGTAGATGGAACCGTGGTAGCGATGTCCCACCGATGCACACGCTCAACCATTCATGAGTCAGCCTCAGCTGGCAGTCATGACGTTTTGATAGCATAGATGTTCCAGCCATTGCAATGGTTTAGGATCTATGCGGCAACTAGCCACCAGGTGGCAATCAAGACGCCTTGGCTTCAAGTTTTAGGAGCTATCAGGTCGTCCATCTTTTTATACAGTCAAGGGGTTAATGGTTTTAACTTCTGATGTAATTAAAGATACTTGATACAGAAGGGGCAGTTTGTGTCTCTGCATATATCAATCATCTTAATATTTGGGCTCCATTAAACCATTAATCAAGGATTCTTGGGTCAGAGTGAATCACTTCCTGAACTAATTTGTTTACCATTGTCTACATTCTCTCAAAATCCATGATTCCATTTGTACATTCTATACACAACTTTTGAGCCATAACATTGTTTGTGTTGTTTGGGTTCTGAAGAGGCGGTTCCTCTTCCTGTAGCACGATACGAGACTGTGGACGCATGTGTCACGAGTTTGGTCTCGGTTTCAGAATCGCTGCATCTCCTCCACTGTATATATTCTGTACATTCTCAGACACATGTTTTGAAAACACTGTGGAGAGCGGAGGTGCACTAATGAGCTCCGGCACGATGCTCCAGCGGTCAGGAAGACAACCTGCCAGCACATGTGCACCTGTTGCATAACCTGGTGGCCGTGCCATCCTGTGTTTTGCTGAGCAGAGCGCAGCAGGCACAGCAGAGCAGTGCTGGGTTATGTAACCAGCTTGCCTCGCGCCTGTCTGTCTGTTAGCTGGGGGCTGAGCTGAGACACAAGCCGGAGCTCCATCAAAGCAGAGGAGCACCCGGTCCAGGCTGCTGCCGCCTCAGGCCTGCGACCCCTACGCCCCCTACGCCCCGTCTCAGTCAGACTGTCTCCTCCGCTCTTCGTCTTCCTCTTCCTCTTCCTCTGCCTCTTGATTCCCTGCCCTCTGTCCTGCTGCCCGTCAGCGAGCACGGACCTCTCCGTGACACTCTGGCCCATGTGCACAGCTCTGCCCATCTGCGTGAGCTGATCTCATTCAAGCACGGCTCCTCTGCGTGCTTTGCCGGTGTGCAAATGATTTGTTCAAGGTTTTTTTCAGCCACACTTCACCGCCCACCCAGCAGCTGCTGCCTCAGTTTACATAATGTCTGTCTATATCCTTCTGGCTGATATTACTGCCGCTGATGAGAATTAATCAGGGAGGAGTTTAAATGCTAGAGCACTATTTAATCATCTTCTTTCATCTGTAAATTCTCAGTGCTTTTACCATTAATCCACTCTACATAATTTTGAATTTTTTTCTCTGTATTTCCTTTGTAGGAAAAAGGGATTTATGGAGTAACAGTGAAGTTGCTGATACATGTTTAAAAGATGGCTGCCCAGTCTCAACAGCCAAATCTGCTGCTGGTAAGTTTTAAGATTAAATTAAAAACAAATTTTATTTTATTTTGTTTACTGTTTACGAAAATCACTGTAAAGAGGACAGAAATGTCAATATATTGCAGTTTGTGACCTTTCTGTCAGTAGTCACTTCCTAAAAGGTTACTCACACACACAGAGACACACACACACACACACTGTCAAACACTGTTTCATACACACACTTGCACGTGGACACACTCTTATAAATGCATACACACGTCAAACAGTTTCATACACACGCACACGCTCAAATTGTAACTCAATGTTTCTCACACACACACACACACACACACACACTAAGAGGTGTGCACACAAAGAAAATTGATGAGGCAGAGTGGGTGACTCACACTCCTGTTTGTTCTCTTGCGTCTCCATGGATCACCTGCACTATGGGGGCACGCACGTGATCTCATCCACATCCTTCCCTTCCTCTTGCTCCTAAGCTCTCACGCTGTACATGGCATGTTCTCTCCACAGCCCTTTCACATGGACATTTCACATCTGATATGAATAATATATTGGAGTTCGTCATAGGTTTTTAGCACCTTTTCTATTTTTTCTATTTTATTCTCACGTTTAAAGAGAAAAAACAGCTGGAGACATGTATTATATCTGTAGTCAAACTCATTTACAGCTGTTTATCAGTCTGTGATAAAAGCTGGGTGATCATTGTTTAAAATGAGGTCCGACTGCATTTGAACCAATTAGAGAAGTTGATTTTCCTTAACTTGAGTTTTCTCAAAATCACCCATTCACTTACTTTAATTTAATTAATTTAATTTCAGCTCCATTCATATTACTAATATGGAAAAATTAAATCACAATTTGTGATTGTGAGAATCATATAAATTAAGTCATTAAAGAAGGAGGACAGGGTAATGAAAAAGAGACTAAGACTATATCTGAGTGGACGATGTGTTCATTTGTGTTGAGAGGTTGTGTTTGTTTGTCAGTAGGATTACACAAAATTCAAATAAACCAATTTTGGTCATGGGATGGTGCGTGAGCCAAAAAAATCCCAGTTAAATATCGGTGCAGATCTGGTTAAAAGGGGTGGATTCAGGAATTTTGTTAATCCCTTTATTCAATATTTTGAGAAAAGGCTTTTTCTGGATGTCTTCCAGTTGTTGAGGAAAAATGGTCAGACATTTTTCCTCAACAACTGAGCAGCAAAATGTTGTATTTATTACAATACAACATTTTGCTGTAACACAAATTCAGATATTAAGGTGCCACCAATGTTGTGATGTATTTTCTGTTTCTTTCTTTTTATGTTAATGACATCTCTGTTCTTTGTCACCTGCCACTCACATGTTGTTTTCGTGCGTGTGTCTCGTTATAGGTGATGATGATGGGATAGAGCGGGTGTGCGACACGCTGCTCATGTGTATAATCACAGTGTTGAACCAGGGGCTGCGTAACGGGGGAGGTGTGGGAGACATTCTCAGGAGACCCTCCAAAGAGGTAAGCAGATGAAACAGTATATTGATGAATTTACTTATTATGGAAATGTTTAAAGGCTAAATGCCCTAAACAACACATAAATTACACTTGTGCTGAACCTAATTCTGTTTAAAATGACTCATTTCCATATTTAACCTCTAACCTCACCATCCAGGAGCCTCTGTTTGCCGCCCGAGTCGTTTACGATCTTCTGTTCTTCTTCATCGTCATCATCATCGTCCTCAACCTCATCTTTGGTGTCATCATCGACACCTTTGCGGACCTGAGGAGTGAGAAACAAAGGAAGGAGGAGATCCTGAAAACCTCCTGTTTCATCTGTGGTGAGTTCAGTGGTGCGCTTCACCTCCTATCGTGTGCAAATGGTGAAAACAGCAGCATGTAAACAAAAAGGGCTGATGCTGTTTTTCAGGCTTGGAAAGAGACAAGTTCGACAACAAGACGGTGTCGTTTGAGGAGCACATCAAGTCAGAGCACAGCATGTGGCACTACCTCTACTTCCTGGTCCTGGTGAGGGTGAAGGATCCGACCGAGTACACTGGCCCCGAGAGCTACGTGGCTCAGATGATTGCGGTCAGTAGAAGAAACACACTCACAGACACACACACACACACACACACACACTATTGTTGCAATGCAGTTTCTATCGGCTTAAAAGTTGCCTCACACAGTCACCTTGAAATCAATGTTGTTACAGTGTTTTACTTCTGCAACGTGTATTAAAGTGTAACATTTTGAGAGTGTTGCACGGTTGTGTTAATGTTGCACACAAGCACATGAACACACCCGAGCCTGAGGGATTGTGTTCCTTATTCCATACGGAGCATATGGACACACGAACACATTCATTTCACAGCCTAATTCATATTTTGCCGGCGAGCTGCACCAGTCAGCATACAGATGTCTGGGTGTCGGAGTCTGAAAGTTGTGCAGCCCTCCTCGCTGAGCAGAAGTCCACAGTGTGCTAGAGGAGCGTGCGCCTCCACAGCAGACAGGCGATTGAAAAATGAGACTGAGCCTCTAGGCCTGTGCCAAGCATCCCAATTTATTCTCCTTCCCCCTCACTGAGAGAGAGAGAGAGAGAGAGAGAGAGAGAGATGGCTCTCTGTGGCGAGGTAGTCGTCGCTATGCTGAGCTTCACTGGGCTCCTAACCTGCTGGGACACAGTGTGGCTAAATAGTAATTAAACCCAGTCCAGGTCCATTATCATCAATGCACCAACTTGCTGCTGTGACACACAGACGAGAAGTTGAAGGATGTTAGGCCAGTTAAAGGTGTCGCCATCAGGTTAATGAATTCATATGACACACCCCCCAACCCCCCCCGGAGCACAATGGCACATTTTGCGATTACCATTCAGCCGTGATGGGCATGAGAGCGGTCACATTATAACCAACGATTTGCATAACAAACACGTAACGGACATTGAGTTAATATGCATCAGCAGGTCTTCCTCCAGGTCACTGCTGTGATGCCAGGACACAGTGTTACTGTGTGATGAGGTAATGATGAGTCAGGAATTCATACTCACACCTGCAGAGTAGAAACACAGGGAGGCGACGGACTCCAGCTGAAACAACCTGTGTCAACTTGTGTCTTCATGTGTTTTTTATACAATTCTTCATTCTCATAAAAATGGCTCAACGAGGTTAAGAACGACATAAAAGGTAATTATTCCATTTGTAATATTACAAACAACTTTATTTCCAGACCAATGTTTTTTGAGAGTTACTTTATCAAATTTAATACAAAGCCTTTGCTTTGATTATGACCTTTGACTTAAATCATGGTATGCCTGATATGCAGTAGAAACATACGATGCAATGACCAAACAATGGCATCCAGAAGAAATCAAGTGTTACATTCATAATCTCTAAGTTGCAGAGTTGATGAGTTCATGATGGCTGCAGCCGCCCGGCTTCATTTGTCTTCTCAGACTCAGGTTTGACTTGTGTTTTGTCAGGAAGTGTCATTTTTCACTTTGTGGCTCCACTTGTTAAACTCCATCTTTATTCTAAACACTCACTGCACTACAGTACGACTCAGTGTGAAGCTCCTGGACCAGGGAAAACTCTGCCCTCCCCTCCCAGCGCCTGAAACTCGATGACCGAACACACACACACACACACACACAGACACACACACACACACACACTGACTCTTATAATGAGTGCATCTGCTAGGATAGACTGATGCGGTGCCAAGCAAAAGAGTAGGATCACGTTACACTGAGTGTCTGTTCTGTTGCCGTGTTGTGCATGTGGATGTGAATCAGTGTGTGGGGTGTTTGTGTGTAAAATTATGACAGCGACTGCAGGCCCAGCAGGTACTGCAGCAGCCACAATGCTGTTACATAACCCATCTCAAGTGGCCTGCTAATAGCTCAGCCCTGCCTGGCACGTGCTCTCCTGTCCCTGTCTCTCTCACACACACACACACACACACACCCTCACTCACCCACAGTGAGTCACCGTCACATCACACTCTTCGTTTACAACACACATGTGACATGTTAACAGCAGCACTAACTAAATAATGGATAAATAAAAAGGAGCCTACACATGTGATGATGTAAATTGAAGTCAGAGGTCAAAGGTTGTTTTGTTACGTAAAGTGGTTCTCTGATCAGGTGAATAACTTATCTGTGTGCGTGTGTGTGTATGTGAGAGAGAGAGTCTTTGGTGAAACACCCCAGCTATGTGGTGACAGCAGCAAAACAGAAAACTACAGCGTTTTTTACTGGGGTCGAAACACAATATTTCACAAAACACAGAGATGTTTCAGATTATGGAAAGGGAGGGACGATATCTCTTGTTTGTGATTGGTCAGAATCCAAGTCCCTGGTGACAGTTCAATGTCATTTCCTGTATCTGTGCCTTATTCCAGTTTTAAGTGTTTGAATGAATGAAGGAGGAGTTTGAAATCATCAGGACATTCTTTACTGAATGACATTAAAATGATGTCATTCTCGAAAAATAAAATGTCCCGTGGCTTAAAAACATTAGGACCTGGAGACGTGGCGGCTACGCTTTAATGAGTGACATCAGAGTTTATCTTATCAGAGCTGCCTGGAGTGGAGGCCTGTACTACCAAGCCAGTTCAGCACACCCAGGATATCTATTCTTTATCTGGCTTCTCTGAATTTATCCTGGATAATCTGAAGCTGGTTATCTACGGTCTCAGTTTACTCAGGGTTTTCCGATCCGGTTACGAACGGGCTTCGTGTGGAATTAATTACAAGCGCCGTCGTCTGAGCCATGAACAAATGACCAAATTTGACAAGAGAAGAAAGAAAAAAATGCTAATATCTGCAGGTTATAGCGAAAAATGAAATAAGTCAATAAATAATCTATCCATTCATGATTCCCTAGGAGAGGGAAATGTTGGAGGAATAAACGCCCAATCTCGAAAGTTAAGTTAGTTAGTAAGTTAGTTGTCTGGATCTGTGGCTTAAATGTGTGGGCTCTTTCTTGGCCCATTTCCCATCCTTCCTCCAAGTTCCATGGAAATCTCTTACGTAGTTTTTGTGTAATCCAGCTGACGTAATTCTGCCTTATCGGCAACCAACAGACAAACAGGGATGAAAACATATCCTCCTTGGTGGAGGTAACAATATCCCATCTCTAAAGTCCCGCTGAGGATATATCATAAAGAAAACACAGGAATATTATTAAGTTTATTACTTAGTTGTGGAGGGTGGCAATATTAATTATACTATATTATTGTATTCAAATATTCATACTATAATAAATATGTAATGCAGATAAAGACAACCGTCTGGACAGATGTTTGGACACAGACCTGTTTTAGGGATTGGCCAGTGAACCGTCCAAGTGTAGCTGAACTTCAACAAGCACCCAGAACGTCTGTTACCTGTCAACCAAACAACCAATCACATCAGGGTAGACTTTGGAGCCTCCCTCCAGCCGATCCAATCCACCAACAACGCACCTCATCACATTTAAACCCTGAATAAACCTCTGATTAAACCCTGAATTGACTTGGACTCCGTCCCATCACTAACAGGAAGTTGTGTCCCACCCGTTCCAGGATCTGAACTGTTGTGTTCTTATGATAGGTCGTGTTGAGTTTTGTGAATTGCTGTTGTGTTTGTACCCTCAGGGCCACCGTAATGCGCTCGTGAATGTCTGTGACTTCACGCTCACTGAGGTGTTTAAATGTATCAGTGAGGCATCACTAAAGCCTGAGTCATCCAGTCAGTGCAGCACAGCACACACTGGACTACTGTACATTCTAATGAATAGCAACATGCGGACATGCTGCGATATTCAGTCTCTGTACAGCAACTGTTCAACGTAATGTCGTTAACCCAGAAATGAGGCTTCAACCAACATGAGTTAATGTATATTCAAACAGGACATTGTATTCACCCTTAATAGCAGCTCTTAGGTTTCTTTATTTATTCTTTAAGGTTACGTAATCCATTATATACGAATGACTCTGTGTATTATAATATAGACCCCAGTTCCAGGGTTGTTGGCGCCTTATCTTTGAGCTCACAGAGACTTAGCTGTGTTTTTCCAAAAAGTTGTGAGAAAGGAAACGATTCTTTTTAGTGGCCTCTTAGTGCCAGAGGCCCAAATTAGCCAAAGACCTTGAGGGAAGCGCTCATAGAATGACTCGATTCATACTGTATAGCTCAGCAGTCGTAATCAGTCTAACTGCTTCCCCTGTGGTCAACAAGTATTCTAGTCAATCGAAAAATTAGTCCAAATGTTGAAAACAAGTTCACTAAACAAGTGCTTCTTTTCTCCAGAGTATCTGCGTGTGTGCATGTGCATGTAGGCTATACTTGGGGTATTTTGACCTTACAAAGTACACAGGAAGTAATTTGGTCACATTAATAGTTTAACTAATTACTAAATAAAAACAAACTTGCTGGAAAAGTTTGGTTATAAGTGATGAGAACTACTTAAAAGGACGGAAGCCATCTTTGTGTGACGTGTACCTTGACTTTTTTGTTTGGTCCCATCCACTAACATGAAGGAGGCAGGATTTGTAACCTAAACTGCAGTCGGCCACCAGGTGGCGATCAAGACGCAGATTTTTTGTATATATAGGCTAAAGCTTAATTAGCATTGTAAGATAAAAAGTTAGCCTGTTAAAATGTTAGCGCTCCAGGGCTTTTCTATAAATATGATATAAATAATTAGACGGACTACTTTTTTTTGGGGGCCGAAAATAGAATCCGTTTCAAATTCAAAATGTTCCATCTTTGGACTGACTTCAGTTTTAGAATTAAAGCATGGATTTATCAATGCTAACCATTATGTCAAAATGATTTGAGTTCCTAGAATAGAAAGTAAAGGCATTTTCCTGACAGAGAGAATTATATTTGGGATGATACATAATATTTCACAGCCATTATTGTCTTACTCATCAAAGTATGATAAACCCATCATTCAAAGAAAACAAGATCCCACACACTCCACATTTGTCTCCGTCCTCCGACTCCACTCGCCTTGTGTCCTCTTCTTTTGTCCTCGGCGTCTCACACTCAGATCAGTTTCTCTATCGCTCAATTCTATTTTTACATAAGAGTAGGTGGGAGACTACCTCACTCCTCCCGCTGGACCTAGCGTGGTGCCAGTCAAATCCCACTCTCTGCACCTTTTTAAGTCATTTTTATCGGAAGAAATGGCAAAGGAATATTACGTAAGATCAGCTGATGGCAGTCTGTGTCTGTGAAACCTTCCTCACTTTCAGATGCACAAGAAAAAAAGCACACAGTCCCTGTAAAGCTGCTTTCAGACAGGCACTGAACTCTAGAGAATCTCCACACTTTCTCCGAATGCAGGGGCTTGTATGTGTGAGCGCAAATGTCCGAGTGAGAGTTTCAGGGGATTTTCTCTGTCTGGCCCCCCCGAGTATAGAGTCTGCATAAAGTCTGGAGGGGCTGTGAGGGGGATGTCTGGAGGGGATGTGAGATCAAAGGACAGGATTCTCCAAAGGATTCACCGTGACAGAGTGGGGACGTTTCTAACACGTGACAACGATGTAAAGCGTATATCGTTGTGGGGAATAAGAGCCAAATGCCTGTGTCCATGTGCTGTAAATGAAAGGCATGATCTCCGCAGCAGAATTTATACTTATATATTTCTGCCTCATTCCTGCTGCACCATCCCTCACATGAACGCTGCAGAGATTTCAAGCTGTGTTGTTGTGAACGTGCCTGAGAGGAGAATCTCCCACTGTGTTGTGCGTGTGTGAGAGGAAAACCGGCAGAGAATCTGGACCCAATTCTGCGGACTTCCTGTCGAGGTCATGACAGAAAACGACTTATTTCCATGCAAATCTGTCATGGTGTTATCTGTGCCAACATACTGTTGCTTTGTCTCAGCCTTTTATCCCTTTTGCCTTTCTGACTGTTCCTCTCACATATCTTCCCTCCCCCCAGGAGAAGAACCTGGAGTGGTTCCCCCGAATGAGAGCCATGTCCCTGGTGAGCAGCGAGGGCGACGGCGAGCAGAACGAGATGCGCTCCCTGCAGGACAAGCTGGACGGCACCGTCACGCTGGTGACTCAGCTCTCGGGCCAGCTGGCCGAGCTCAAGGAACAGGTAGAGTGCCACTTCAGGCCCTTTGTCATGCTCTGGTGTGCGCACCATGGTAGCACTCACTGCAAGAGGAAAAGCAAAATCCTCCTGTTTTAAAATGTATATAAGTACAAAAGGTTGTGTTCTTTACAGTCCACTTGCTACCTGACCTCGAGACTTCTTTCACCTAACAAGAGCGAAGGGTCACATGACCCAGGCTACGTCAGCGCTCTCCAATTTTGCAATCCCCCCCCTTGTGCCGAGGTCAGGGAATGGAGATGGATTCTATCAGAGCCTTGATGCTCCTGAACGCAGCATGACGGTTTGACTATCATGTCAGCGATCAGCGCTACTCGGAGCCGCCAGTGAGCCTCTGGCTGTTTGGATGACTGGCTCTGCTGCTGCAGTGTGACTGATCATCCTCATCACCTGCCTCCCCTGCATGTGATTCCAGTCACAGGCCCGTCCTTGTTCCTCTTTTGCCAGATGTGTGAAAACAACTCCCACCGGGGGAGGATCACACTCCAGTAAATAAAAACAACAACCTCTGTCAACCTCAGGCGGGCTGTGCAGTCTCTTAACATCTCTTTTCTGGCCCGCGTAAACAGCTCCTTGGTACAGCAAAATTTGTGTGCTGTTGAAGTGCCCTTGAGCAAGATGCAGTTTGGGTCAATTTCAGGTCATTTGTTTTTTTCTAATCCAGGTCTAAGTCAGGGGGGGGGGCATTACAACCTCCGCTGACCTCGGCGCAATCCAAGCTGAGATCGTATATCCCGCCTTTGTGTTTCTGTGTGGGTTTAGGGGTTCGGCACAGATCACCCAGTATCATTCGATCTGCTTGTATAAAACCAGCGGCCTTCGGTTCTGCAGTTGTTGTGTGAGATCAGACGCTTCCTCCACAAACGTGCAGGTCGCAGTTCTGCAAGAGAACACGCCCACACACGACTGTCTCCTCCGGTGAAGTTTCCGAGGAACATTTTAGTTTCCAGTCACAACACTGACGCTGAATGAAGTGATTTGCATACCACTGTGGAAACAACATGTACCTCTTTTATAACATTTCAGTCAGAGGCAAATTAGAATTAAAACAAAACTTTCACAATAATTGTTTGTATTGTTTGAAACGTCAAGAGATTCGGAGTGTGATTTTACCTGCACGCCACATTCAAATAGATGAATGTATATATATAAATACACAGGTTAATGTTTCATGTGTATGCGACATGCAAAAACCCACAGATGAAATGCTCAAGGTTGATTTTTATTCCCTCCTCATCCTCCGCAGATGACAGAGCAGAGGAAGAACAAGCAGAGGATGGGATTCCTGGGTCCTCAGCCCAACCATCACATCCCCGCACACTGACGGACTCCAGGTTCACACAGGACACAGACACGGGCCTCTCGGGGGTGCAGGCCTGCAATAGGAATGCACTCACACAAACTCCAGCTTAACAATACACAGATGTTAACCTACAATTACTGATGGCAGCAAGATTTCACACTCGGTGCCTTTTCTGTGACACAACACTGCCTTATCGGATACGGACTGCGCCATTACGTGCCTGGGGGGAGAACCCTTCACCGGATCTCGTGGGGTGAGGGAAGTCGTCCCTGGGAAAGATTGGCCAGGCACGGCACACATCTGCCAGTGTCGTGTTAGTGCGCCACTCAGAGACGGAGGGAGGTGTGAAGGTGACTTGTTAAGTGCTGTCATGGATGTGGACGGACATGTCTGGGCCTCCACTCCTCACCTGCCCCAGCGCTGGCCAACCTGTCGCCCAGAGGTCAGGGATTGGCTGAGATAAGAGAGGCCGAGGGTTTTGTGCGTCTCTGATTGGCCTCCAGGGGGACAAGTGTGAGTGCTAACTATCCAATATTCACAACTTTACCTTTTAAGATAGTATTTATACGAAGTTGTGCTGTTAATAAACTGGAGTATTATTTTAGCATTTTGGATAAAAAAATTAATAATTCATGCTGCCTTACTCATTTTATAATCAGTAAACTGCAATTACTGAATGTGCACTAAAAAAAGGGTAAAAAGTCGAGTGTGTAACTGTACTGGAAGCTTAGTTTGGGGTATTATTTGTGTGTTTGTGTTGTTTTTAAAAATGCCTTCACTGCACCATTTCAGTCGCCTTTTTTTCTATTAAACTAAATGTGAATAAAAATAATAATGACTTGCTCATAACTTACTTGAAATTTCTTTTAAAATCTAAATCTTATATTGGTACATGATGAGGTGTTCACTGATGATGGTGAGCTTACAGTTCTTTGTTTGCAAAATGGACGTCCTCATGTTTATTAAGCTGTCGGCCAATACAGAAATCTTCACTGTGTCTGCTCAGATCATCTCCTACTGCGTCTTAACGTTTTTGGTTGTTATTAATCTTTATCAGTCCCTGTCGGACTGCAGATGATTGTTAAGTCAGAATTTTTAAAAACTTGCACATGCGAATGGCAGATAGTTGCACTTGATGGTAACTGTCCTGTGACACTTCCTGTTGAAATAAACTGTATAGACATATTTTATGTGGTTGTAATAAATTTGTAACAAGACTCATTGCTTTGGTTTCCTTCAGTTCACCACCACCACCACACACACACGCACACAGTCACTCTGACCCACTCTGCCACCACCCACACAGTGTTTACTCACACGTGTACTTGTCCATGCAGGGACCACAGGACCTTGGAGAAGACTTTATTCAGACAAGGATCACATTTCAGCTCAAGCTTCTAAATGTTAATTGTCATCACAAATTGTAATTTTACTGCAGCTAATAAACATCTGATATGAGGCATGGAGATAAGAGCAGACTCTTGAATTCGATCTTTGTTCTCACCCCAGTCCCCTTTAGAAGCTGATTCTCAATTCTAACACTCTTCTGAATAGACTAAGCTATTAAAATACAGAAATATGGGATTAGGAATGTAAACTGTGTTCTCCAACCAGGGCTACTTGAAACTTCAGAGAGGCTAAATTAATTTGGCAAAATAAAACTATTCACACATTGAGGGTGTGTGAAAAGTGAGTCTGAACAGTGGCTTAGAGTCGTGGTTATATGATAGAAATGGTTAAAAGCAATAAAACTCCGAGTGGCAGTGGTGAGAATCCAAACAGACCTTAATATTGACATTTAAATTGTACAAAGTCTATTGCTAAACAGTATAAATTCATGTTATAAATACTGCAGATGCAAACATAACTTCATCGGTGAAGGTGGTGATGTGTTGTGTCAAAGAAAGGGTTCATCTGACAGAGCTGAGGGATTAAGACAAACAAAGTTGGAACCACTGATGAAAAATGTTAATGGGTTCAATGTCGGCATGATACCAGTATTTTGAAATGTAGTATTTGTGTATATGGTAAAGCAATGACTGGATGTCTGCTGGTGTGTTTGTGCTTGTGTAGCATATTTCAGACGACACACAGTCATCCCAGCAAGGCCTCGGCCGGTCCTCTCTCCCGTGCTGTCGTTTACCCTCCACAGAGACGCCCGTCCTTCTTGGCTGCAGCTCACTGTTTACGCTGGCAGGCCTGCATTTGCTCCTGCTGCCTGTGACAGCCATTAAAATTAGCTCATGCAGCGCCATAATGGTGAGCAGCTGTCACTGCATAGACAAGAAGGGTAAAGTGCATCACGACTGGAATGTGCTGGACTCACAGAGGCGAGGGAGGGGAGAGGATAATGCCAGGGCCGTCGTGTGATATTCAACAAACGTGCAAACACGTGCTGCCTCCTGAGCAGCCTCTCCATCAGCTGCCATCTGTATTCGGATCACGCAGAACATTCGACATTAAACTTCGGCGTCCCCTTCGCCAAAAAACTTGTAAAATTACTTCGGGGAAATCAGCTTAGGGGTAAAATGCTCGGCTTCATTTCGTCCTCTCGGCGCACAGCGAAGCAGCCGTGCACAAGTGAGCAGTGTATTATTTACTTTTGGAGCACAACCTTAGACACATTAGGATCACGTCGTTTTTTTGAATCTCTTTTCGAGCCACAGCTGAGGGGGTCACGTGCTCGGGCCTGTGTGTGTGTTCAGTGGTGAGAGCGAGAAAAACACCCAGTGAGGGTCAGTAAATACAAGGAAACATCCAAAACACCAGTGAGGCTGGAAGCAGGTTGAGTGACTTGTATCGACTGTGATTCTCTGGATGGAACCCAGCAGAACTACATCTCACAGGAAGCTTAGAAATTAAAGCTCTGTCGTTTTTTAAGTTGAGGTGAAAGTTGTGTCTGAACAAGAGTCACATCTTTTTATTTTTTGCTGTGACCGACCGGCGGACCACACAGAGAGGAGGATATGGGAAGGTCCCTCCACGCTGTCATTTTTATAAATAAACATGCCCCCGTGATGACTGGCATGTGACTTCCTGTGTCCGATTGTGAGATTTCAGGCTTTTTTTGAAGTCACATTATATGCGTCAACATCATAAAACTTAAGTACAAGGAAAAATACCGCAAACCCCCCACCCTGATCACACACTGTGCACACTGCAGTATGCACATAATCAACTTATGGAATGTGTGAAATGTGTCATTACAAAGACATGATAGTTCACTCCAATAATTAAAAGGCAGCTATTTTAATATCCTCAGGATTCTCTGGTGTTATGAGAGAAAGTGGTGACGGGGTTTCATCAAAACATGATCCCTGAAGAAACCAACATGAGCAGGGACAGGTAAAAACCGGTCCTTAAATTCAATGGTGCAGCACCAAATTTCACACACTCATAGATACCAGTTTCCTCAATATACCAGATTGTTATTGTGAAGCTACATTAAAAATTTCCAGGAAAAAGTGGGAAAATGTACAAATGACAATAAAGGGTCTGGATTCTGTCTTAATTTGGAAAACTGATCAACTTCTGATATAATTTGTGTTTTCCCTTCACTTTCAATAACGTGCTGGCCTCATGTTTAGGGCTTGAGGATACATAGTGTGAAGCAAATCCCTTCATTTTTTTTGTCCGTTAGCTGCATATTTGTGGTAACGAAACGGAAATATGAGGAAACTTCATTTAGCCGAATCAAAGATTTGTATTGGTAACCACAAAACATTGGATTCTTTATTCCCAGACAATACGCTCTTTTCTGGCTTCTCCGAGAAATAAAACAGTCAGTCAAACTCTTTTCCTCACTGACAAATTAGATCTAAAACCGACAGGAATTACACTCTATGCTTGTTTCGTTCTTTTCGTGCTCGTCCCAACATGTGAAATGCTGTAAACACACAGAGAAGACACTCGGGTCCAGCTGCCTGTCTGAGTCCCCCCTCTCCTCACCCCAGCACTCCCCTCCCCCTCCCCTCCTTGTGGCTGCAGTCTTTTGACTCCTACAGGCTGTTTTGAGTCACTGCTGGCACCCGGCCTGGCATCCGCCTTCACGAGCCACAGCCCGGCTCAGTCCGGATCCGGTGTCACGGAGCAGAGAGTCTGTCAGGATCAGCTCTCACTGTGTCTAACTGAGCTGTCTGGGTTGTTATCTCTGTGAGCACGGTAGCACACTTAATACAAGTGGTTATTTGGGGAATTAATCCACCTTACTGCTCTTTTTGTGATAGACAACATGGAAGTGAGTCGCAACACAGAGTTTAAACTTCAGGGTTGTAAAGAAATTAACTAATAAAGCTTGAGGCTGCATCTTTGTGTATTTGCAAACCACAATTTGTTGTTTCAATCATTGAAGCAGCTAATTCTGAACAAATACATGTGTTGTCTTGTTCTGAAATTATATATAAGTCACATGTCTCAAGATCAACATCAACATAATTAGAAACATTGTGAAGAATTCATTATCGGGCTGGAACACAAATAATGACTTTAACTTTTCCCATGTAGACTAGATCTACTTCTTTTCATTCTATACAAGTTTTATAGCATCAGCAGCTGGAAGTGAAAAATCGTACTTATACAAAATCTGTGCAAAAAGCCATTCAAGGTTGATATAAACGTATCAAAGTAAACACACACACACCAGAATCAGACTGCCTCCATCCTAAACCGGCTGATTAGACTCATCCCATCAACCCTGTCCTCATCACATTAAACCCTCTGCCAGTGCTGAGTGGAGGGAGCGGCAATCTGAAGACCGGCGAAGAACACCTGGTACCGGTCCTTCCACATGATGAAGGCCCCGACGGCACAGACCAGTGCTTGGGCCACGTTCAGCAGGATCTGGATCAGGAAGTAGAGCGTGAGCGTCCCGCTGATCGCCTCGCAGTCGCCGACGGCCTCGTAGACGAAGGTTCGGGCGATTGGGTCGTCTCGGTCCAGGCTGCACACGCAGTCCCCTTCCGCCTGCTCGCAGCTGAGGCTACTGGTCAGTGAGTAGTGGTGTCCAGCGAACGCTATAACCAGCACGGAAATCACCAGGCCGATGACACACAGGATAAAGTAGAGGAGCTGAGGAGGGAGAGAATGAGGTCGTGCATTTAACCTTGAAAGCTTAGTCTCGTGATTAACCCAGAGAGCCAAAACTGTAGCTTAGAAACCGACATGCACGGCTCAGTGCCTATGGCGAGTTCATTTCAAAGAGATTACCCACAATACCAGAGGGCAAGGTCTGACCATCAGAGCAGGAGCCCAACTTTTAGCACGCAGCAGACACACAGCACAAGCAAGACAAAGACAGGCCCTGCAGCTCTGGCGGCTTCCAACCTCGGTGCACATCCGGCGTGAGCGTGTGTAGCATCAGAGTGGGTCTAAAAATACAGTTGTAAAAATGTGATGGAGGCTTTGTGTTGTTTATGCAATTGCACAATCTCAATAACACTAAACCTTCATCTTAATCCAGGACTTACAGAGCGGCGGCGCTCATTCGCTGGTGTATTTTGCTCTCTGTTGTGCTTATGGAATTATGCAAGTGATGAGCTGCACACGCTTTGAAAAAATAGAATTTATGTTCATTTGGGAGCAGCTGAGAGATCTGGGCTATAATTGGTTACAGGGAGACGTATGTACAGCGAGCGGCTCAACAAGTGCTGTAAAGCATAATGTGATTCACTAAATGGAAATGAAACACCGGAGCGGGAAGAAAGCGAAAGGCATCAACATTCATATTGTGGTTGACAGTCATTGTTTGCACGCTGCAGCACTTTTTTAGTGAGCACTTAGAAACTCACAGGGCTCCCATTTGACAAACTGAGTGTCTTAATATGCAGGGCAGGCTGAGCGGGGATACCGGAGAGCCAGGACCCTTATCTGCCACAACAGTAACCCTTAACTTCAGGAATATCTCCACTTACAGCACATTTTCTACTCACTCCACTTGTATTGCCCCTCTTGAAAACATTGAGCCAAGGGCAATTGAAATAAATGATCCTAATGTAAAACCAGACAATCCTAAAGCCCTGGTTTCATTCAGCTCTTTGAGTCAAGCACAAAAATACAGTAAAACTCAGTTGTTTTGAGACACGTGATGGACAGACTGCAGCTACTCTGGTTTATACATTTATAATACTTAGATGTTGATACAACAATGTCAGTGAAAACACATAAGACCACAAACAATAAAGGTACATTTTAGTCAACAAAACTCCAATACAGCACAAGATTTAGCTGAACAAAAATTGCTCCAGGAAAAACTAAATATTAATGTTTGTATATATGTAAGAATAAGTAATAGAATAGAATAGAATCACTAGAACAACCGAATTATAGGTTCTACTTCTGAAAATCTCTCTCTCTCTCTCTCTGTACATATATATATATACAATATATCATATTAGTTACATGGAAAGAAAGTGTTGGATGTATGTTATCTATCCCTTAATATTTTCAAACATCCCTCATTTCAAACTATTTGAGGATGTACATTCATATGTAACTCTTGTTATTCAGAGAGTTGGCTTTTTACCATTTTCTCTCTGCTCTAACGTTCAGTAAATCTTTCTAGACAATGCGTCTGAGTTGTTTTGAAACAGCCTGTGTACACATCTGAACCCGGTATGCACACAACAGTCACACAGGAGGAAAGAACCCGGAGGATGCTGCTTCCAGCGACCTTCTTCTCAGCGGCAAACAATGGTGGACTGATTTTAATTGCCTTGAAATTCCAACTGCATATATTGTATAGCTAATTAAGCCGTACAATCCGGTCGCATTAATCAATGCGCTAATCCACTCATAGGAATCCCTGCAGAGCTCTGTTAAACAGGAATGCAGTTGAATGCCTCCGTCTCTCTCTCTCTCTCTCTCTCTCTCTCTCTCTCTCTCTCTCTCTCTCTCTCTCTCTCTCTCTCTCTCTCTCTCCACGCCTCAGACAGTGGCAGTTCTCAGAAAAAAACAAAGATCTAACAACAACAGCGTTACTGAGTAAAACATTGTTCCTGCGAAGGTCACCGAGGAAAATGGAAAAATACACTGATCCGGTTACAAAGAGTCCTGTTGTGCATCCTCTAGGAACCTGGTTTGATGGCGTACGTGACACTCGATCACGCATCCCACCTACTTTCATTTGTTTGCAGAGGGTGTGCGAGGATGTGCGAATGTGAATCACCTTGACAATGAACTGCAGGGACGTCCTCTCGTCGGGGACGTAGGTGATACAGTAGAGGATGAGGCCCACGATGGAGACGAAAAAGAGCTGCAACAACAACAGCAGACAACATTCAGCATAGTCTGGTTAGATTCACTCTTAGTGGAACAGTTCTTAGTCATTTTGTGGCCTCTCACTATCCCAAAGAATGTGATCAAACTCATTTCTGTCTCTGACTATTTATATAATTCTTCACCGTGTTGCTGTAGATGTGATATACAGGTTTGCATTCTTGCTATAGAAACAGGATTTTTGTTGTAGAAAACCTCTCGTGGCCTTTTCCTCTTAATATTGCATGATTCAGCAGTAAGCTGTCATCTGATTACATTGCTCTCTCTCTCTCTCTCTCTCTCTCTCTCTCTCTCTCTCTCAGACACACTCACACTCTGTCTCTTCAGTGCAATTGGAGTCTTGTGACCAACGTTCAGCATCTTATTTAAATGTTTTTCCCAGGTTTGTAAGTGTTCAGGGTTCTGTGGAAAGTTCCTGATGACCTCAGTGTTTTTCACTGGGCTGGATCTCGTGAGCCTCGGACTCGGGATGTTAGTGTCCAGGGATGTTTTTTCGACAGAGGAAATTGCATCTGTGACGGGGGAGCAGCCACACACAGGAACACCATGTGTTTTTTTCTTCTTCTTTTTTTAACTCTGAAATGTGATCTTAAATTTAATTCTGAATTATGATGTTTTATATGTTTCATGGTTCAAAATAAGACTGAACGTCACTTGTTGTTTGTCAGAGAGAGTTAATCATTGTTCACTTGTTGTCAACGGAAAGATTCGCCTCTACAGCTTCGACCGAAACTAAAATTAAAAACTTTAAATGACACTTAATTTGCTTTAAATGAATTACATGCAATCTGTCAGTGCACTTCAACTTTCTGTGGTTTTTCAATTTAAATTTCAAAACAAATGAAACTTAACCTCCCCCCCCAGTGACGCTGCTTTCACTCACTTACACATCAACTAACAGCTTTTGTGGCTTTGACATTTCAATCAAAAACAAACAAAAACTCCAAAACTTATTATTTAACATGTATCATTTTGTTTTAAGTTTTGAAGATGTTTAAGAAAAAATGTTGCCTTTCCCATGTTACTGAATCAAAAATATCAGAGTTGAAGTTACAGAAAAAGGGATTTGGAGGGACCATCGTCAAACTCAAACCTTATGATAACGTAGGTAAAGCGTGTGGTTAATTTATCTGTGTGTACTGACAGTGATGACGACATGTGAGTAAACACAGCAGCATATTTGCAAGTAACAACAAGGTGTTTAGCTACTAGTTGATTAAAGGTCAAGCTTGAACAAGGCGTTCTGGGATTGGTTGGCTTGTTTCATCCGCCCAGATGTTGAGGATTCACCAGACATGCAGCTGAAGCACCAGGAGGCTCAGGCAGGACCCCGGAGACAGGGTGGAGATCCAGGTGTGGGCAGTCACATGAACATGACAGATGAGATTTATCAGAACATGACAACAGCAGGGACTGTGAGAGGAGGGTCTGGGCCGGTGTTGACATGCAGTGTGGAGAGAAGTTTCCATGCAAACGTGTGCATGCAGAGGCTGATGTTAGAGCGTGAGGACGGAGCTTACGATGATCCCAGCCCAGTGTGGCGTCTCCCGGGTCAGGAGCGAGGGGCTGATGGCCGACATGAGGAAGGCCACGACTGCGACAGCCACCCCCAGCAGCAGCTGGAGCAGGGCGACGAGCAGCGGGAAGCAGCAGCCTCTGCACCGTTTGCTTTGTCCCGGCTCTGGACTTCCATCTCTCCTCTTCTTGGCCTCCGTCTTCTCTGCGGAACCTTTCTGCCCCATTTCTCCTCCTGTCTGCTCACTCCTTTTCCCCCCTCTGTCCCTCTCAACTTGAACTATTGCAGTGTTTAGGGTGGATGAGCCTGCCTGTCTGCCTGCCGACTGCCTCCTGCCCCGTCCCCTCCCTGCTGAGGCCTCCTCTCACCATAAGCCCGCAGCCCGGTTGCTATTTGGAAACAGAGTCGGCTCTGAACTAATATGGAAAACATTTGGACTGGATTCCTAGAGCCGCCCTAGTGCCACATATAGAGCAGGCGGCATACTGTGGAGGAAAGCAAGAGAGGGGAAGGAGGCGTGGGGGGGAGAGGAAGACACAAAGGGGTACTCCAACGTGCGGCAGCGGGGGGGTTTCACTTGTAGTCACATTAAAAACACGAGAAAGGGAAAGTGCAGGGCCACATCAGCAGGTACGAGTTAATGAAAAGCCAGTGCAGAGGAGGTCACACTTCATTTGAGATCAGGAGTGATTGGATCACTCTTTGTCAGCACTGTTACACAAGAGAGCCATATGCTGCCAGCCCCAAAAGAGTCACATGACTCACAGGGAGAAGTAATGTGATCATAAGGCATGTGAGGGCAATACAGGGGCTCGGATTTGGATGTTTTTGAACACTTTAATGTTCCAAGGAGGGTAACAGGTGTCACTTAATATCAGATTAACTTCCCGGAGAGGGTTGATAAATCACTGGTAATGTGTATATACATAGTTCGGTGGAGAGATCCAGACCCTGCTGACTTTTGTCATTAGTGAGAAACAGAAAAAACATCACGAAACCAGTGACTTGGGGTTATTTTGGGGGGGGTGAATCTGCTCAAATTATTTTAGTGGATCTGAAAAATCTGCCACAGTCATTAAACCTTCCATTATGAATTATTATAATCACCATTATTATTATGATCACCATCATTTCCCCATAGTTAGACAGAGGCAGCGAGATGAAGGTGGGAGAGCAGCGCACATGCTGAGATTAATAAAGAGGCGAGATGCACGTGTTGGCGCACACAGCTGGGCCGGAGCCATGGTTACTGACAACGCAGCTCTGAGTGGGTAAACCTTCCCTGCTCCGGGCAACAGCACACAGACACACACACAGACACACGCACTCACAGGGGCGCGCACACGCACACACCTTGGGAAGAGGTCGCGCCGTGTTTACGCGCGGTGTTTACTTCCCATTAACCCCTGTGTTTTCCACCAAAGGCGTTAGAACGGGGATTGTTTTGGTGGTTTGGAAAGATTAGGATGATGAAAGTTAAATTTGTATTGCCAAACCAAAATAGATCTGATGTTAAAATGGCAGGGGGGAGAGTGCACCATTTAAGAGACGTGGACATTTAACCCAGTGGACTCCACTCTGGGTAATTTCCCTCAGTCGGTTATCAGCCCTCACACCACGTGCCACTCCTGCAAAGTTTGGGGACACTGACACTGCTCAGTATTAAACCTGTGAGCCTGATCTCTGTGCTCGGCTCCTCTTCACGCCTGTGCGCCTTCCTGCCACGTTCCGCGCACGAATCACGTTTCCCCCCAGCAGGTCAGCGTGGCTCGGACGACATCGCTATAGGAACAGCGGCTGCAACACAGAGAAGCTCTAATTACCGGACTTTGTGCTGGTGCAGGCTACACGTGAGTCGGAAGCTGTTCCCCACCGGAGGCGCGCGTGCGCTCTAACCACAAGCACCGTCGGCTTTGCAAAGTGGCAGCTCAGGGAGCCATAGACAGATCAGTCTGAGGAGCAGCTCCACCGGAGGACACGCACTGTGCATCTGTCGCCCCCGCAGCCGCCCGTGTGTGGACAAACCCGTTCCCCTCAGAAGAGGAAGAAGAAGAAGCTCGGGAAGGAGAAACAGCAGCAGCAGAATAAGCAGCAGCAGCAGCAGCAGCAGAGAAGTGATGGATGAAAGAATACCGCATTTACAGGACAGACAGTTCATGGAGCACGCAGATTTCTTGGGGTGAGTGTCGCTTTTTGGGCAAAAACAACTCTTGTCAAACTACCTCTGGTAAACTGTGATGGCGGTGTGGAGAATAACGGGACACTTTGCTCTTTATTCAGGGTGGACTACCCCTCTATCTACATGTGCAAATCCAAAAGAGGAATAAAAAGAGAGGATGGAGGGAAGGTGAGAATCCGCAGATCCACTTTTTATTTTTACGCACAATCCGCTTGTCGCATACAATAACTTTTGGCTTTAATATTTCTGCTTTAAAACCAGTAACCGGTTGTGTTTCCCCCCAGCAGGACGCGTACAAGTTACCACACCGGTTGATAGAGAAGAAGAGGAGAGACCGAATCAACGAATGTATCGGGCAGCTGAAGGATTTGTTACCCGAGCATCTGAAGCTGTCGGTGAGCTCACCAAACTTTTTTATACGACCTTGCGTTTACATCCTGTTCTATTATGACAAGATATCCTCGTAAACACACAGCTGCATGTTTTTGTTTCCCTCCACAGACGCTCGGGCATCTGGAGAAAGCAGTTGTCCTGGAGTTAACACTGAAACACTTAAACGCACTGACTGCTGTGACCGAGCAGCAGCACCAGAAGATCATCGCTTTGCAGAATGGTAAGAGGAACATTTATTGACAATTGTTATGTAAGAGAACCGGTTGCGTGGGTTTTCTTGGGTCGCATGAACAAAGTTGTGTGTTTGGAATCACAGAAAAGTGTTTATGCATTATGCAAATGTCCATATTTTGGATAAAACTCCTTAGATTTACGCAGAGGATCGGGGACGTGTTTACTCTGTTAGTATGCAGACACGCAGACGTGCTGTTGATACACGTCCGCCTCGTCTCCTCGTTGACTTTTGATGAGCTCCACTTTACAGAATAGTGCTCTGTTAATCTCTGAACTGCGTCTCTCGCAGGGGACCGGTCGATGAAATCTTCCATTCACGCGGACTTGGACGCGTTCCACTCCGGGTTCCAGGCCTGTGCCAAGGAGGTCCTGCAGTACCTGAGTCAGTTTGAGAACTGGACGGCGCGGGAGCAGAGGTGCGCGCAGCTCATCGGCCACCTTCACAAGGTGCTGGCTCAGGTCCAGCCCGGCGCGCCGCTGCTCCAGCACCAGCTCCCGGCCGGGGACGCACAGGAGGGGCCGAAAGCCGACAGCCAAGCCAACTGCGTCCCGGTCATCCAGAGGACCCAGGGCGGGGAGCTTAACGAGAATGACACAGACACGGATAGTGGATACGGGGGCGAGGCTGAGAAGAGCGATGGCAAAGATAAAGACTGTGCGCGCAACAAGGGGCTGGGGCCAAAGGCTGTGAAGATCAAGCAAGAGTTTGGAGACGAGCACGCTGCCAAGAAGCCAAAGATGAGCTGGTCTGGGAGCGGGATGGGGGGCGCAGACGCCTCTAGGCCTGACCTGGCGCTCATAAACTCTCTGATGGGAATAAGCAGTGTGGGACAGCAGACACCAATCTGTATGCCTTTTTACTTCATCAACCCCTCGGCCGCGGCCTCTTACATGCCTTTGTTCGACAAAAGCAACATTGAAAAGTACATGTACCCAGCAGCAGCAGCAGCCGCTCTGGCGTCCCCATTCCCCTGGCTCTACCCCGCACACGCGTCAGCCGCTGCGGCGGCGGCTGCTGCAGCCGCGTTTCCCGGCTTGTCTGCGCACTTTGGCGGCTCCGATCAGGCCAAGGACTGCCTCTCCCCGGACGGAGAGGAGTCACACGAGACGGAGGCGAGCTCACCTGACGAGCATGAGGAGAGTCTCGCCAGTGACGACGGGGAGGGCGACGCAGGTGACGCGTTCCAGGAGAACAAGAGCAGCACTCGTGATCAGTTCCCCGCGTGTCCGATGAGCTAATCTGTCCGTGTAACCTCTGTGCGTCCTGCTGAGAAATGTATGTATTCCGTAGAAACGAAAGAATTTGGCTACTTTTAAAAAACAAGGTGTCACTGAAGAGTTCCTCGTGTCCAAGATCTTGGAGAAGGGGACAGTTGTGACGGCGCGTGCCTTTTGCACTCATGTTAGAATGATCATCGACAATGATTGACACTAGTACACGACTGTGTTGTGCTGGAGTTAGTTTTTTATCCTCTTTCATAAAAAATATTTTGAAATGGCAGCATTGGTGCCAAAACTTTGAATACTTGGACCGTGCGCAGCGCAGTCTCCCAATCAGCGAGTCTTTTTTTGGATGTATGAAGTTACAACTGACCTCTGCCAAGGTTATTAAGAGCCTGGCTGACTCTGACTGTAAATATTATTACCTGGAATACGGTGTGATTCATTCACGTGTAAATGTGCACTAAACGGGCCTATGAAATAAAGAAGTGCCCCGGGAAGCTGACAGGACCTCATCCCAAAGTTTGCACGGGGATAGTCTTAGTGGAACACAACACACACACAGATATACTTTAACAGTTGCATATTGATAATAATGAGATTAATGGAGAGGGGCTGGATATTCTGGCTATCTTCACTTTAAAGAAACCAAAACGATCATAAAAGAGCAACATGTTGTAACTCCCCAGACTGAGGCATTTCTGCCCAGAGGTGCAGTGACCTGTGACCTCCAGGAAACATTGTAGGATGTAGTACCTTAGGCATCAATGATACTGAATGTAAGATGATCTTTACTCTTTGAGATGTAAAGTGCACTTTTTCCCCCCACCCCTCTAACAGTCAGCTCATCCTTCTCAAAGTCAGTCACTGTATTTCTCTTTGAACATTTTCTTTGTGTTGAGTTGTCTTGAAATAAAAAATACAAAAAAACAATCATAATTTCGATTTGAAAAGAGGGAGCAGAGTGACCAGATGCTTTGTGATGATTTCTTGGAGTAAAGAGATTTTTTTAAATAAAACAAGACTCGAATGATGATCCATCACACGCCAGGCGTCTCCATCCCCTGTGTTGTGTGCTACCACTCTGTAAAACCTCTCTTTTCATATATTTGACTAAGACAGGAGAGAAGCTGTGGTCCCGTGACCCTCAGCCATGATTCTTGCTGTCTTAAGAACTTTAACTTTATCTCAGTCTATTTTCTAAGAGATTAATTCCTGCAGTTGTTGTTGTGTAGCTTTTTTTTTCCACACGTGACAGAATGAACAGATGATTTTCATGCTATTTTCAATACATGACGTTGCTTTTGTAGTTTTTCTTCAGCTGTTTTTGCCTCAAATCTGTTATCAACTGTTCTATGAAGTGGCATGTGTGCGTCTGTAAATAGTTATTTTTTGTGTGAATATACCATACAGTATACATGTCTATGTCAATGTTGTAGAAGTCTATGGATAGATATATATAACTGAGCAACTGTTGCACATTTCGTTAATGCTTTACACATATGCTGTTCTAAATTATTGCTGATGAGTTGTAAAATAAACATCAAAACCAAACTCTGCAGGCCTCTTCTTGTTTAACACACAGTTTGGACTTCATATGCTACTTTTAGGTGACGGGGGTCAGCTCACAGTTTTTTTTTCCGAAAGCAGAAGTACAGTATTCACAGAAAAACATTCCTGGAAGTCAAGTAGATGAAATGCAACACTTCAATCAGCTGACAGGTCACAGAGGAGGAATGTACAGTAAGCCACAGCTTTTAGCAAATGTCATGTGATAAAAGGATGAAGTCAGATTACCCTCATGATGAAAAACAAGAGGCCTCCTCCAAACCAGTCAGAAGCTTCAGGCAGACTCAAATCCACTCTTTTGTTGCTGCCATTAAACTGTCACAAACTGCAATATTATTTTAATCCTCATGAATAATGACATCTTGCCTTCGTGGTGACATTAGAGACGTGCAAAATGAGTCCCAGTTTATGTCTTTCAAAGCTTGAGAGGAGTGTGCATGCTGCCTTAAGGTGCAGCTCATTTTCCAGTTAATTCCCAGTGTAGTGATGGAGCAAGGCCCAGTTTCCACAAACTTTTAAAATCAAGTTTTCTTTCTGAGCTCAAGTTATTCAAGCAGAGCTCTGAAAACTTCAACAAGTGTAGTTTTTGTCTTTAATTTACCAGAAACCTTCCTCGTATAAAACCTCATATAAAGTAAGGTTAACTTACTGCTTGAATATCTGTTTTATACGGCGACAATATTCCTCTTCAAAAAGTGGTTTTCCTCCATTCTCTCTCTCAGCCATGTTGTGTCCCTTGCCTCTCCCATTACTGAGCAAATGTCTCCATCTACTGGTGAAAGGTTTGGAGATCATTCAGAGCCAAAACTGTACAACACAACACAAAGTAGAATGGCCCTCAGTAGAGTTTATACCTCCACCAGGGCCTGACGGATCCATTATGAAACCACTTTGAGATTCATTTGAATCCAGATTATTATTTGAATGTGGAATGAATTGCACACACGCATAAATATCAGTCCCTTACCTGGTAGCTTTCACCAAGATCCATAAATTATTCCCTGAGAAATTAAAGCAAAATAATGCCCCCCTGATTTGTATCCACATGCATTTTGAATGGGCTCCTGCTCAGAATTTCATAGAAATCAGTTGAGTAGTTTTTTGCATAATCCTGCTAAATAATAAATACAACTAAATGAAAAACATAAATCTCCTGGGTGGAGGTAATTAATTCCAAATTTACACCTACAAGCCCAACACTCAGTGAATCATTGACACCATTTGTGACACATAATATCTGTCAGATGGTTTATTGAAACATGCAATCCAAGTCATATCAGCAGCCAGACACAGCCGTACATCTGTCAACATGTTGCAGTATATTAAGGCAAGGAAAAAAAAACAAAAAAAAACAGGTTATGTACAGTCAACATCTTTTAAGAGTTCTCTTGAACATATACAGTTGTAAACAGCGACCACGGCTACGTATGTCTCATCCCCCTGGGTGGAAGAAAATGCACACAAGTGGTTTTTTAAAGGGTAAATCCACCTGAAAATATAGACTATCGTGGATAAGAGTCTTAAAATGTGTCTCTCCTTCAACTGAGAAGTAGAGACAAAGGTTTTATTTTTTCCCCCCTCCCCTTCACGTCAACTTAGTTTTACTCCTGGTGGACAGCGCCGATCCAAACGACAGCACATGGTGTCATGGTAATACAGTAGCAGAGTGGAAAGTACTCTCATTTATGTTCTTTCCATTGACATCTTTACAGAATACTGACAGACACAAGGTCACTAAAGTTTTCTTCTTTCGTCTGTGCGGCGACGTGGCACTAATGCAACTATCAAACATTTTTTAGCTTAACTGACTACGAGCATTACTTCAATGTGTCCGCTAAAGCTCTACTGTATAACTCTTCAATACACCTACTGAGAATATAAGGCACTTTGATGTGATTAGTAGCTGAACTACAACCTAAGAGGGGCGTCTAATCTTGGCTACTCTGGCTCCATACACACACACACACACAAACACACACACACACACACTGTAACTGTAGCGATCCGTTGTGTTATTATTACATGCCTGCGTCTTTTAGATTCACCACACGGATTTATTACACTGTGGCTGCTCTGCACATCCTCGCATGGCTATAACAACATGACAATCATGCAACAAGACCTGCTAATCTTTGGCCACCAATCCTCACAAGGAAAAAACAAGCACAATACATCTGGCAAAAATAATCTGTGTGTAACAACAACAAAAAAAGACAAAAAACTGCTCAAAAGGATAATTAATACTGCTTCATTATGCAGCTTGTGCATAATGCGGGATTGAGGGCACTGCATTCTGCTTCGTAATAAAAATATAATCATTCACTTAATAAGGATAGAAAGTAAGAAAACATTTACAGTAAGCAATCATTTTGGTACACGCAGACGGGAACATTCTTCAGTAACAAAACTAGTAACTATTTGTGCATAGTTTCAACATGAACAGACAGTCCGAGCTACAGGGATAGATTCTCATATGCAGAACGATCAAATCTAGACACTGTTCCTACAGACACGAGAGGAGTTCTCCTTACTTATATAAGACCCAGGGTAAAATGCATTTACTGCGGAGATAACATGATTTTAAAGATATAGAGTTTATAGATTCACATACCAAGAATATTGTTCAAAAGGCAACAGTTCTCAATCATGATGCTTGTGAGAAAACATTACAAATCATTCAGCAGGTACTAAAGTGAGAGTAAAAGTACTTTGAGTGGATATGTCCATGAATAAAGTCCACATCAGCCTGATGTTTAGAAAGTCCTGACATGTTCAGAGAGGCCTGAACATTTTTAATTCTTCATGCTCTAACTTCTGACGGCTCATCACTAAGTGCTAAATGACTTCCATTCCATGATCGACATCATTCTTCCACTATCTGAGTCTTTACAGTCACAGCTGCCTCCAGGTGATTGAAACAACAGTGCATAGTGGTGTGCTACTGAGGTATCCTGTACTATACGACTTCCACGCCTTGATGGGTTTGGGGGTTGGGGGGGGTGGGGCTCTGGAAGGGAATCGAGATGCGTCTCCTTCCAATCAGCGCGGCCTCACACGTAGATCCCCTCTGGGTTCAGGCCAGACGTGAGAGGGTTGTGGAGGACCCGCAGGTGACCAGACATCGTGTGGGTCGACCCAGGGCGCTTCAGAGAGCCAGTGAGGGGAACTGCATTTAACAAGAGAACAACAGACAATTAATTAAAAACAATACACTAAATGTAAGTCCATCCATTCATTGCCTACGCTTATCTCTTTGAGGGCCACACAGGGAGCTGGAGCCCATCCACACTGACATTGGGCAGGAGTTGTTGCACAACCTAAAACTTTGGTTTAACGCAGGACCAACATACAGAGACAGACAACCACTGACACACTTATGGTCTAAAAAAAGCCTTTTAGCAAAAAAAAATCCTGTGATTTTCTTAGATTTATTCATTTTATATTTTATTTTAATATTTACATTGTTTTAAAATGTGCCCTGTTTATTTACAATCCTAAAAAGTACCAATACATTCCCTGGCAAAAAAATAAATGTCATGTTTGTGCTATGTGATATCTTTGCCACCAGGGGCCACTGCTGAGCCATGCAGTGAATCAGCAGCTATAATGGGTTTATGGCCCAGCACAAAAGATTTTACACACATGAAGTAGAAGGTTACTAGAAGGACATTCAACTCTCATCTCATTACTTTTCCTAATTGGAAACCATTACCATGACGTTTGATAATGCAACTATGGGAAATCTCTAGGGAGAGGTCAAATATTTAAGTTTGATTAAGACTATTAACTGTTGTGTTAAGGATTTGAGCCAAAAATCAAATCAGGTTACCTTCCACTGTCTCACACAGCCACCCAGTTAATTTTACGACTACAGTGGATTCAAATGCTTCAATCAAGTTTAAGTCAAACATGAAATCCCATACACTGCATTTACTTGCTCATTAATGCAGAGGGAATGCGGAATACTAAATAATTCATTGGTGCTCTATAGAAGAGCTTAAACCTGAGGCCTTTGCTTGTACATTTGGATTTGTACATTTATTTGTAAGTTTATATATTCATTTTTCAACCTATAAACTTTGCTTTGCAAGAGTGGATGCGCTCCTCTTTGCCCAGAGGGCTTAATTTGACAAATTGGTGGTTATGTCCCTTGTTACCACTCATAATGCACTTATCTAATTTCCCCTTAAACTATATAAGCAGCTAGTCAATGTAATGTGGTGAGCCCCTGTTGCATTGTGACTGCTCTGTGCTGTTCTCCTGTAGGAAGAGAGAGCTTTGGTCCTATAATGCCATCACAGAAACATGTGACAGAGGCACAGTGTGATGGGCGGAGTGAGGAGGAGAGAGTACAGTGAATGAATGACGCCAGGTCCGCCTGTATCCTGGCAGCTGTTGGCATGGAGACTATAACTGACACTGGAGTGGGGCAAAACTAATATAATACTTCATTGCCCCCTCCTCACTTTATCACAATTGTTTGCTCTCTCTCTTTCTCTCTCACACACACACAACTAAGTAATTTCCTCTCAGCGGTCTATCAAGACATTAGGTAGAAAAATAATACGTTTCTAGATGGAAACTAATTATTTCACTAATGCACAATCAAACTGCCATTTAAGTGAAAGTGAGCTATTTGTCACCTCGATGAACGGTAGCCAAAACCATTCAGACATTCCAGATATCCATAATGTACATTAAAAAAATTCCAATAATGAAGTGTATCTGTTAATATGATTATTAAAAATTGCATCTTAGTCTCTCCGGATGTTGAAAATGACTGATCTAATGAGCTGTAAGTCCCTGTCTCCTCCTCCAAAGTCTGAAAAGTCGAGTAGCTGAGCGAGAGTTCTGCAGGGATGGTTGAACTAGCGCTCATCATAGCCTCCTGCTTGAAGGAGCATGTGTGCACACAGAGCACATTTGTATCACATGCACGGTTTTTATGTGCGTGGTTTTTGGAGAATAAAAAAATCTTCCTTATGCATACCAAGAGTGATGTGGCTACTTTCATCCTCGCTGGGCTCGGCCGGCAGCACCGTGACTTTGGTGCCTGTCTGCTTGATGAACTGCTGCAGGTTCACTTGCCTCAGCTCCTTGGTCAGTTGCTCCAGATCATGATGCATGTCCTTCAATGAAACAATCACAATCATTCAGAAAACTGTTAAGTCATTAACAGCAGCTTGAATCCGACCTCTACAGGCACAGATGACAAGAAACTGAGGTTATATATAAATAATACAGCAGCCAACATGTGAAGGTATAGCAGAGCAATGGAGTCCTGAGCAGAGAATGATGTCACACCCTGTGTTTTTGATCTGAGCAGCCATGTTCTTTGTTTTGGTTGCTGGTTTGGTGCACATTCATGTTATAAAGAAAGAGGGTAGTGATGTAGGGATTACACACATGTGGACACCCTTAATTTACCCTTCTTCCACACTGTGACATCTTTCAGAACTCATCCATCACCTGCCCACAGTGATGTTACAACCAGTCTATGGGCTACACACAGCTAAAAGTGCTAGCCATACTACCTACTAAATGTAGTGTTTCACACAGAGGCTCGGATACAACAGGAATATCAACCTGCAGATGATTTGATATATATATTTGACTAGTCTGCACAGCAGCCACCTAGATGGACTGTTTATTGTAAGGTCTCTTAAAGATAGTGTGAGTTCAATCTGTTTTGCTTCTGGTTGTGTGTTTATGACGCTCTGTGCAGCACCCCTCTTGGCAATGAATAGTGTATATGAAACCTTTTAAAGGCCTCTTCTTGAAGGATGATCTGTCTCATCACTGTTACACCCTGCAGCAATCGCTTGTTAAAAATCTCTGGTAGTGAAAATAGGTGTTTAAATGCTCACCTGCAGTTTTTTACTGCTTTGTCCAAGGGACCTGTCCACGGCTCTGCAGCTACTCTCCAGCTGCACAGCCTGTCTCTCCTGGGCTTTCAGCTCAGTTTTAACCTTGAGGACCTGAGCCCGAGCCTCTGCCTCACTGACCCACTGGGTCTCCTGCCGCTCCCTCTGCAGCCGCTCCTCCTCCAGACCGGCCTCCACACCCTGATGGAACAACAAAAACAGTTCATGAAAAAGACTATGACTATGACAATACACAGGCGTTACTAGAACATCTGGCAATAATAAGGCAACTATGAAGTAATGAAACAACTATTCTTTCTTTCTTGGCTGGTTATATCTTTCAACTTGTTCTTTCCAAATCTTTCAACACAATAACATGTTTTTATCCGAGATATAGCACACCTGTACCATTGACAGTTTCTCTTCTATGTCGTGCTCACAGCCCTGCAGGCGCCCTCGGAGCTCCTGCAGTCTTTCTTCCAGCTGCCTCTCACTCTCCAGCTCAATCTGCAGCTCAGTGGCCCAAAACTCCTCCTCCTCCATCTCCACCTCAGTCTTCCTCAGGTGCTTCTCCAGCCTCAGGATCTCATCCATCAGGCCTCCTCCTGCACCTAGGTCTCCAATGCACACTCCACCTCGCACCCCTCTCCCTTCAGCCCCGGACTGCAGCTCACGCTCATAGGCCTCCAGCTTCTTCTCCAGCACGTTGAGGGTCTCTCTCTGTAGACCGACCAGTCTGACCAGATCTTCCATGCGACAGGCCCACAGGCTGGGAGATGCAGTCCCGATGGCTGTACCTCCATGGTGGTGATTCCCACTGTTTCCGAGGAGAAGTCTCCTTTTGGCCTCAGCCTCCCCGATGCGACCCCCGCTCAGTATCTCCCTCAGTCCTCTGGGTGCACCGGTGAACGTGAGAGACTTGCGGCGCGGTTCTCGGCGCCGGAGGGAGCGGTCGTTGGGATGACGAAGCTTTGCTAGCGGTGGGAGGCTCTGCCGGTGCAGCCCGCGTTCAGGACCCCTGAAAGAGGGCCCTTCAGAGGGGGGGTCTTTCAGTTAGGGAGGGGCCTGTGCGGTGCAGGATCAGCTGGACATCACCAGCATACTGGCCCCAAGTGTTCAGAGAGGCCACAGGGCTCTCATGAGGGGCGAGGTGGCGCTCCGTGTCCCGCCATTTCTCTACCAGAGTGTATCTCCCAGTGCGACCTGTAAACATCACAATAGATTGTTATGAAAGTCAAAGACATAGAAACACAGCTATAATACACTACCAGCCTACATAACTAACATGTTGGAAACATAGACTGTGAAGATGGAAGGCATGATGGCCCCCCAAAAGAAAAGCGAAAGTGTCTTGATCGCCCCCTTGTGGCTGTTTGAGATCGAAGTCTTAAATCCTGCCTCCTCCATGTTGGGAGATTGGACATAGAGCAGACTATAAAGTAAACGTCAAATAGACTTTGCTCAGAGATTGTTTCTGGTTTAACTAGTCATCATTACCCTGACGTATATCTTATTTATTTTAAATAGTTATTTTATGCTATTCAAAAGGGTGTAACATCATGAGTACAGCTCAGAGTCTGACTCACGACTGTTTGAGTGCGTGTATCACCAAAACCCCCCAACACTGTTTATTTGGAGTGGCTCCAAATAAGATGAGATATTTTGGCTTCGTTTCTGGATAGTGGGAGGAAGTGGAGAAATGTCGTCCATACAGTCTCTGATTGGCTCACAACTGGCTGCTTAAATATTCAGCAGACAGAGGAATATCATCATCCCTTTGGTGTAATGTTTCATAGTTTTTCCACGTGAAAGTTGAAATTGTGGTTTCTGAAAACGGCTTGCAGCAGTTTTATAAGGGAGGAGAGCAAAACGCAGTGTACAAAGTAGAACAATACAAGAACTGTATAGATCTATAGGTTGGTTGGTGTTACAGTAGTTCTCAGTGGCTTGAGCACTAAGAGAAACATCTTTACATCACATATGATTCAGTGTTTATAACCTATACACAGCACTTGATGTAATGTGTAATCAATGTGATCAATGTTGACTTACTATCGTGTATATGGTTTAATATATTGTGACGATAGAGGACGGGGCTCAGAAGTGCTGCATTCTCAGTTTGGCAGGACACAGAGCGATGAGTCAGACTTTCCCTCCTACTACCCCGCGCTTTGTGGGAAGTGATGTCAATAAAATCTGCTCAAGTGCCCCCCGTTCCTGGAGGAACCATATGGGAAAGGGGGGGGGGTTGATTAGAGAACCAATAAAGCCTCCGACTAGATCCACTGAATCTCAGCAGGAGCTGAACATGTAGGCAGGAGACTCCTTCTCTATGTGCTTCATGACGACTTCTTCTCACTCGACAAAAGGCTTTTTGGAGAGCTGCAAACCCAGATTACAGTTGTGGGTTGATGGTTCCATTGTTTTGTTATGTTTGGATTTTCCAAGTGTGAAGAACGTTTGGGGAAGTTTTTCTCCACGGAAATGCAATGAATGTGAATAACAAATAAATCATCAGATGTATTTTGGGGTAAGAAGAGCTACACTGCACTGCACACATTCACTGAGTTAAAAACGTTTTCTGCTTTACTTGAAACCCAAAGCTAACCAGCTAACATCATTTCTTTAAATAGAGGTTGAGTCCTTTATGAATTCTGATGATTGATTCATATAGAATTCTGTATGTAAGCTGGAAATATGATAGAAATAGATTTTCTATGATGGAGCAGCCTGATTCATTGAAATCAAGATAGTGCAGTTAAAGGTTTAACGGCAGCTTCAATTTTAAGTGTGTGTGTCTTTTTTTTCAAACCTATAGCCTGGGCCAGAGCGATCACCACCTCCTGGCACGTGGTTGCCTCCGTGACCCCACAGACGACCCTCTGGACTCCATCCACCCAGACCTTGAGCTCCATGTTGGGTCAGAAGCGAGGAGGCCGGTTGTGATGTGTTGGCCCCGACATTATTGAAGGCTCCAGCGGTGCAGGGCGGTTGAAACTCCTCTAGGTATTTCACTGGGGAGGAAACAAAAGGGAAAACAGGAAACGGTGAGTCAGGATGTGTTCACGGCCAGAGTTATGATGCTCAGTCGGCTTTAAGGATAAAAGTCTTACTAGATCTACAAACAGTTCTGCCTTTTGGTTATACTGGCTAACACAAGTGGTCAAATAAGCAGAAACTACAAGGTGCAGTCAGGCTATTTTAGCAACAGCTTAGGTAAGGTGAGGGTTGCCCAGTTGAGAATGAATACACAGACCTGCCAAGACCAGCTGGCCATAACGCTGTTGTTTTGTTCTTCTCTATGAATAGGTACATGTCTGTTGGGGGTGCAAGATGAGTGTGCGCAGACACATTTCCAAGCCCGGTTCCTGCTTTTGTATAAAGAATTACATAGAGGCAGCGAAGACAGAGCAGGAAGACGAGGACAGGAAGAGAGAGGGAAACAGAGAAGGCAGAACATGTAAAGTAATGTAAAAAAAGAAGGAAAGAGAGTGTCAAGAGATGTTCTGATACCAATGCCAGCATTGAAACTGTTTGGTTTGGCATCAGCAAGTTCACATATCGATCCAACACTGTGTCTTTAAAGTATACTGGTTTCATCCAGATAAAACTGCAATTTCCTCAGGAATCACGTTTTCCTGTCTGCTCCAAAACGGCAGTTAGGTTGCACTGCCACTGGCAAGTACTGTTCTTAGAGTGATGAAGAGTGGCGTTAATCAGACAAAGCTGAAATGTCAGCAATTTAGAAACATTTCACGCTGTCCTGCAAGTTAAATGGAGATGTTTATCATATGCAACACTTCAGATTCAAGTAATTGGAATGTATTCCTAGATTAATACATTTGTATTTTCTTTTTCAGTTGTGACTCAATCTAGATAATAAAAGAAGCTCTATGGCATTCATTCTCTTTATGTTTTTGTTTTTCAAATGGAATAACCTAAGCCAGGCCATCGACAATAGAATGAATCAATTTCATTCAGGTTTAGTAGCATACAACTGATAAATACCTCATATAAGCTGTTATTAAAAGAAAATACACTGGTGATATTATGAACATGACATGAAGCTTGTTTCGGACACAGAAAGCACATCTTAAAATGTGAAGGTTAACCAGCGAGAGCTTACGAAAAATCCATTAAAAGGCAACAGATCCTTCGGAGCGTTCTTGAAGGACAGGAAGAGAATGAGTGGCATCTCTCCAGATCCGTATCAGTCTCCTTGGATCTAACCTTCACTGCACCTCCACCGCCGAGTCAAAAGGTCCTTTTGTTCGCAAACCCCCCACTAATTACCCCTCCCCTGGCCCATAGGTTCTCTCCACACTCTAAGTCAGCAGGCAGTCCTACCCACAACCCACTGCTTCTCCAAATGTGGTTAAGACATTAAGCAGTGCTGCGAGGTAACATCTGTAGCGAGAGAGAGACCACCAGAGCTGCAGCTAATGATTATTTTCATGATTGATTATTGTAGTTATTGAGTTGATTTTTTGACTCGATCAATTAATCGTTTATTTTTTAAAGGTCAATCACAAGTCCTACGTTGTACGTTCCCAAGCTGACATAAAAAACACTTGGTCTGATTAACAGAGCAGAAAGCAAAGGTGGAACAAATCCTGACAAACGACGACAGCAAATGTTGGAATTCTTGCCATTATCCAGATGTGTTTTAAGTGCACACATTTTGTATCAATCCAGTACGCACAGTCTGTGAGTTTGCAAAGTGTCCCTTTTTTTGTAGCGGCACAGACTCTTGATCACTCTATTCTTGGCGTTTTCACAGCTGGTTGGAAAGTGCTTTTGTCCTTCATTCAGACTGACCTTAAATGGCGTTAAGGATGGAGGATGGAGAGGAACAGGAAAGAAGTCAGATACTCAGGCACGGCACCAAGCAAGATTTTTCTGCAGTGACCCAAAACCCTGTCACCATTCGGTTTAACCCTTTTTTCTGGGCGGATGAGGAAACAGTAATGGGGATGAGAATTCTTGATGCAGAGCAGGCACAGGGAATTTAGCCAGAGAGAACATTTGGACACTCTGGAGGCGGAAGAAGAAAAATAAATACGACCTGTGTTTTACAACACTTGTAAAGACTAATGTCGTTGAGTCAAAATGGATAAACACAGAGCACTACATGAATTTCTGTGCATTGGGAATGGTCATGAAACTTTAATTTGTATCAAAATGAACAAACAATAAAAAGGAGAGTGCTCAGCCACTGAAGAACATTTCATGTGCAGCAGAGACTAAACAAACAGGCTTATCCAAGGTTTCTTCCTCAGAGAAAACTCAAGGGGGGCATTTACAAATGTCACCCACTCGGCCCCAGACTCAAAACATGTATTGTATATTCATTAACACTAACCCAGAAAACCTAACTTATGATACAGGCACAGCGGCGCGGGGCAGAGTGCCATCCTGAGCCCTGCGAGCTCCATTCCTCTGGCCTGTCAAAGCCACAGCCTGGGGAGATGCCCGCTCCCTGATTTGTGCAGCCCGTCTTGTGCCAGAGGAGCATTTCATGAGGCGAGAGGAGGGCTTAAATTCCTGTGAATTCCACTTAAGCTCAGTTGAGAGATGATCAACTTCCTGCAGTAAAAAACCTCCGACACGAGATGATTTTCAGCCCCCGCATTCATTTGTTTCAGTCGGTTGAGCGGGGTTGACTCGAGATGCATCCCCCCCCCTCGGAGCAGCGAGGTGTGTGAGGCTGCCCGCTGCACACCCGGCTGCTGGGGACAGTCCTCCAGGCCTACATGAGCACACTGAGCTGGCAGGGAAAAGACTTCAACTGGCTGCTGGTGTAAACAACCACCTACCATATGCTACTGTGGGGGCTCCAACATGACCAACGCACTGCAGCACCCTCTAAGACAAACTGAGGAGTCTTTAATGTAGGAGCTTTAAAAAACAAAGGCTTCTTTTAGTGGATTTACCATCAGGAATCCCAAACTGGCCAGTGTATCGTGCAGTTGAACAGTTTGCTGAACAAGGGGGAAAACAAAATGGGCGTTACGTCCAAAACAAAACCAAGAGAGTGTTTTACTCAGGAGAGCTCACTGTGGGGCAGTAGCTGAACAAAACTGAGAAAAATTATCTCACAGGAAATCACTAATGTTCCACAAGTACAACCACCCTGAATAGATGCCATTACCCTCTGGTTCCCGGCCGACTTGTTGACCATTGTTCACTAGAGGGGGGAAAACAACAACACATCCATTTCATTCAGCACGGAGGTTTACTCATTGTGAGTTGGAAGGAATTTATACCCAGTTAGCTAATGAAGAATTATCACTAATCTATTATACGATTCTGACATGCAGAACTCCACCGCGCTGCTTTTAATTAAAGACAATGGGATACTTCTTAAAGACTGGAGAAACAGCAGTCTGTTAGTCTTTAAACCTCCTTTCCCTATTGCTAACCAAACTTTAATTCAAATTGCACTCCCTGTAGGGAAACATGTAATTACTAGCAATTTATATGCTGCTGTAATTGGTAACAGATCTGTTGTGAAGTAGATTTCTGTGTGCAGCCAGAGACAGACACTGGTTTACTGTGGAGGAACTGGTGAAACAAATTGGATAAATCTTTTTTTCCCCTGCAACTCAGTTCCTTCAGATTGTCATCAAGAGCTACCGACCCAGACTAATCCCAGAGTCATCAGGTATATCTGTATGGCAACAGTGGTGCGCTATAAGGATCCCAGCCCCTTGGTTTAAAGTCTTCCAGTGGGAACAAGATAAAGTAGTCCCTCATCGTCCACATGCCAGCCAGGCCCGTACACAATACTCTCTGTAAATATAAACACAACAGAACATGACAGAGAAAGACTGCTGCCAGAGATGGGCCTTGATCCTGGAGGGTGGGAACTGATAACGTCCCGGGTATGCATTCCTGGGCTGTGAGAATGCAACCGGCCCTGACTAAGAGATAAGAAAGCTATATGGGTCTGTCCACTCTGTGATCTCTGCTATGCACCATGTCACAGTTACACAGTGACACTTCAACGAGCTGAAGCCAAGATAAAGTGTGTTCAATGCAACATTCTGGATAAAGGAAAAGAGCAAGATCCAGCTGCTGGTTCTGAAGAACTAAAAAGATGAACCCACGTTTCCAAAGGTTTTCTATTTGTTTTCTCTTTTACAAGACCTAATGGCTGCAATAAAGATAAATATGCACTCAAATTGCAGTTGAAGGGGGAATTGCACATTTCAGAGAGGATGAAAGACCCTTCGAACTCACCTTTTTTGCGTCTCAGGTTTTTTTGAGAACAGTGAGTGGGAGCCCAACAGAAGACAGAGCCAAAGAAACCGAAATGTTTTGACAAAAAGGTGCTATCATTGGCCAGCACCTCTGCAGAATTTTTGCTCCAACTCCTAATTTTTGCTGCTGCATCAATCTTTAGGCTGGGGTGTTTGGAATTAAACCCACTTCTAGTCACGCTATACTCAAACCCACAGCTCCCGAGAGCGCTCCAGAGGCCCCTGCCCCGAAGCAAGCCTCTCCCCCTCTCTCTCCCTTTCTCTCTGCCTGGCTGATATTAAACTATTAGGCGCTGGAGCAGCCTCCCCTATTCCCCTATTTGGGAGGTCAGCGCTGGCAGGATCTCGAACATCTGGACGGCACGTTCAGCCAGCTATAATGCCGCCTTTGTTCCCTTGCCATGTTCCCTGCTCTCTATCCAGCTTTGAAGAGCCAGCAGGGCATAGGCAGCAGGCTCCTGCACTGGGGCACAGCGGGGCAGCAACACAAAAATAAGAGGCCTCCGAGGCTTCAGTTTACATGTTCCAGCGGTTTGTAAAACACCATTTGTAGCTGAATCACACTCCAACATATAAGCATTTATATAGAGCGAAAATGGTTTAAACAACACCAGCTGTAACGGAAGAATCATGAGTAAAGCAGCAAAACTTTTCTTTTTTAACCTATTTTTCCAGTCTGTGAAAGTTTAGTTTGCAGCCTGGTCTTCATGGTGCTTTGACACCAGTAAACACAGCAAAGACCACTGAATTACAGAATTATATTACCAAAATAAAGCAATCCTCGTAGATCACAAGGCATATGGCTGTAAGACAGAAACAGCGTTTTGACTGAATGCAGCTTCTCCACAGGTTGGTTCTGCTACACCTGGTGTAAGTTAGAGAAGAAATAACTGTGGCTGACTTTTGAAAATAATGACTCTGTGACGAGTACTGACAAATATAAACATTTCAGAAGATGGGAGGTTGTAGTGTTTACAGAAGAGGCTCAATCTGGAGAGACACAGTTATGTGGGGAATAATAACAATTTAACTAAACATTAAAGTAAATATTTCCCTACTAAGTTATTATAAGCCAGAATAAACCAATGCCTTTGTGAGGTCAATTATAGGGCTGGGCGATATGGCCCAAAAAGTTATACATATGAGAAACTCTCATATCAATCGATATCAAGAATTATCACGATAAATTATGGTTTCTTTAAAGTAAAGACTCTTTTTCATATACAGAGAACGACAAACGCTTGCTGGACAGCATAACATTTTCCAAATCTGAGGGAAGATCATTTATGTCTTTTACCTCTTTACTTTGCGGTTCCATCGACAAACAATATATCGATGTATATTGAACTTTTGAGTATTGTTATCGAGGAAATATTACATGGCGATAATTATTGTTTTATTGAGCCAGGTAGCAGAAGAAGCCACACTTAAATAACAATATAAGCCACTAAACATCCTAGAAGACCTTCCTCAGAGGTGTTTTCAAGAATTAGTTTTCATATTAAAAGGCACCACCGCCTCAGAGTTGCTGTGGAGGAGGACGAGGTTGGAGAAATGGCGATAATTAGCTGTAGTGGTCTCCCGGAGGCAGGAGAACTATTCTACTACAGAAATGTTTCCGTTATCCGGCGTCACCACTTCACGACGCGTCTTCCACATCCAGCCATCACCGTTATACCCAAACCGTTATACCCGCTCTTATCTCACCTCCACTGCGCAGAGCCGGTCCGGCTCAGGGCTCCTTATCCCGGGAGAAGTTCACGAAGGGAAAACCCGGAGGTGAAAGACGTCAAATCCGCGGTGGGAGCGTTTCCTCTCCTCTCCCCGTCTCCCGGTGAATCACTTCAGACAAACTGCGACAAAGTAACGTTTCGCTGCGGGACGACGAGAAAACGCGACGCACGGCTCGAGGCTGCGGACGTGACCGAAAAACAGCCGACTGCTGTGTTATGGTCCGAAACTTTGAGTCCGTCCGGTGTTACTGCGCGCTGGCGTTTTGCGGTCGCTGCGGAAATTGCCCCTCTCTCCCCGTTTCAATCCTCCTGCTGCTAAATACTGTGCATTGGAAGTGGGACACCGCAAGGCATTGTGGACTGTTTTAAAGCTGCAATGCACTCTGCCGGGGCGGAGGGGCCGAGGGGCCACCTACAGCCCGAAGACAACTCCTACACTTCCAGGACATTTAAACACCTCCCTCCATTAGATACTCACTCAGAGCTGCGTTCACACTGCAAGACTCCCTGCTCATGTCTGTGTTCCTCCTGATCTGACTTTATGTAGCTGTTCACATTTATCTTTTAAATTTGTGGCCAGGATCAGACTCCAATGTGAACTGGTCATGGCCCTAATGTAAATGGTCTGGATTTGAATAGTCTTGATGGCCACTCAAAGCACTTTACGGTACAGTTTGCCATTCACACACATTCATAAAGTGCATCTATGGGCCATTGGGGGTTCAGTATCTTGCCCATGTAGATCATACCTCTGACCTTCTGGTTGGATGTCCACAGCCGTCATGTGTGCATTGGCAGAGGAACAACAAGACGTCCCAGGTAGCACGCTGTGTACAGAGGTAAACACAGAGAAGAAGTCTGATAATAAACTGGAGGCCACAGACGTCTTTTCGAAGGGCTCCTTCCCAAATAAAAAATCTGATTTGAGCCATTTAGGCCGGCCGTGTGAATGTAGTCATAGAGCTATGAAATGATCAGCGGTGGCTGTCAGCCACTATCACTGTAAAAGTCTAATGTATCATGAATTTGGACTAATAGAAATACATAGTGTCCAATGTGCAGAATAAAACATTTTCAAAGCAGAACTTTTGAAAACAATCAAACATGTGCATTGCTTTGATTTAAAGGCCCAGCAGGATAATCTTATAAAAAAAATCCATAACTTTAACTACAACCCATTATAGTAAAATTACTTAAATACCGTGCAGTTGCCACAAGACACATTGGCCAGAATATACCATAAGTGAAAAATTAAATAAACTTAAATAAATGATTAAGTATAATATAGTTTTTCTGTTTCAACTCAAACATTCTTTATTTTAGGATTAATATCCTAAAATCAAGGGGTGCTGCTGCTGAACCATGGGACCATGTATAAATGGAGGCCTACTGCCCTCTTGTGACAGAACAGACCTTCCTATTGAAGTGAAATGTCAGCTGCAGCTGTCATGTCCTTTCTCTCTCTCAGGAGTCTGCTGGGTTTCTAGGAACCAGGGTTCTGTCTTCAGCAGGTTTAAGTGATTTTACTCATCAAGTCTATTTAAATCAGAATGACAGCCTTTCATAATGGTTGAAATACGAGCTTCATTTTAAATGACCTCTTTCATAACAGCCATTTTAATCTTACAGCATTGACGTTCAATTCAACAAAGTCAATAATGTATTTTTTCAATAAATCATTGGTACATTCCAGTGAGTCACAATATCTGCATGAATTTCAGCCATTGTTTATGCCATCAAATACATCTATGAGTGCTGTTGATTAATCAATTATTTTAGATAAGCATTATGGAATCCCTTCAAATCAAGGCAGTTTTATTCTCTGGTGTTTTTAGTTATTTCATGCAAATTTTATTGTTCTCTAGTTCACATATTGTGAGCGGTATATTTCACTGCAATGCTCTCATATTGTAGCTTTTACTGGGTGTTGTATAAAACTCTGGAAATGAGCCGAAGAAGAGAAGTTTTAAGAGCTGATTGTTAATCTACATTTTCATTTGCAAACTATAACTGACAGTAAATTATGTGAGTGATATAAAACTGCATATCCATTGTAATATATATACAGAGTGATGAATGGCCTGTGTGATGCGGTTGTAAATAGGAATGAATTCTCATTTCAAGTGACCTTTCTGCCAGAGTTGTTCATTTCTATTCTTAATGTGAAATTATTGACGCTTTTATGTGAAAACATTTATTTTATAAACATTTGAATTCTGTTGGACGGGTCAGTCACAAACAGTGCATCATATAAGTGTGTCATTTTGCATAACTATAAGTTAATGCTGTGAGGCCAAGTCAGAGTGTGTTTCTTTGTGATGTAGATTAAAGAACCTCATAAAACACCACCGGAAAACGAATGATTAATTCCAGTCTCAAAAACAGTACAGTAATCTTTGCACACAATATAACAGGTGACATTTACCCTAAATGTTTATGATACATTCACTATAGCCTAAATGGTAGGCCTCTGCAAATTCAGTTCCTATTATTGACAAAGGGGTGTGTTGTGAGATACATGTAATTTAGACAACACCTAAACTTTGTCTTTGCTTGAAATTGGCCTTCACATATTTTCAATTACCAATATTCTGACAGCTGACAAATTAAATCAAAAACCTGAAAAAATTAGAAATATAATTAATGTAAATGCTTCCATGCAGGTGCACTGAAAGGCACAATTATACAATTAACATCTGGTCCTGCTTGTGGCATGTATGAATATGATCAGCTGTTCACTGTGATTTGTATCAAGATGGCTAATGAAAGGGCTGAAAGAGAGAGCGCATTATTGGGGCAGGAGACAAGACTGCACAGCTTGCTACTGTTTCAATTGGAAATCAGAATCAGAATCAGAATCAGAATTGATTTATTGCCAAGTAGGTTTACACCTACCTGGAATTTGCTTTTGGTTGAAGGTGCATACAATGAACACAACCTAACTGCATTTAGATCTATGGGAAATATATCAGAGAGTGGTCAGATATTGTGGAGATCGTGGTCGACGATGACATTTGATGACTGTGATGAATGTTCATTGGTTCATTGTGGTGAATTGAATGATCCTTCATCAACCTAACTCAACGTTATTTTGTGGTTTTTTTTGTGGAAAATGTCGATAGCATGGGTTTAATTCACTTTTCTCTTTAGAGGGAAGAATCACTTCAAATTCAAAATATGTTGTGAGTGATCTCCTTCATCAAGGAATCATTTCTACTCTGGTGGGAGGGGTCTCCTCCAGAAGGACAATGGTCCCTTCCATGGGCCATGATCGGTTACTGAATGGTTTGATGGATACAATAAATATTAGTCCTTCAAAATGCCTGATTCATTTTTTTAAATCAAGATTAATAAATTATTCTCGGAGAAATCGACGAGAAAGTTAACAAAATGCAAATCTCGCAATGTTAAAGAAGGTGAAAATGAAAAATCCTGGATCTGCGCCCAAATTGTAGAAGCTTGCAGCCTTTTACCAAGTTTCATGGTAAGTCATTCAGTTGTTTTTGACTTATAACCGACAAACAAACAAAGGCAGACAGAAACAAGACCTGCTTGGCCGAGGTAATGAGCTGGATCGTGAGCTATGACCTTTGCAGTCAGCAGCTCTCAACCCAATTAAACAAAGACAGATTTTGCACCCTGTCAGACAACTCTTACCACCACCATCATTAAAACAACCAGAGAGGGAATACTGAATCTTTCGAAAGAAAATCCTTAATGCCCCTGGGCCAGAGACTCTAACTCAGGTTTAACTCTCTTGATTGTGAAATATTTATTTCTGTCTGTTCGATTCAATGACTTTGTGCAATCCATTTAACTATATGTATATATTATATATATATATGTGTGTGTATTCTCACACTGTGTATATTGTGTTTACACTGTTTTTCATTCCACTTTTATTCTTTAGCTTTTTCTTACATTTTTAAAGGTTCAGTGTGTAGAATCTAGTGACATCTAGTGGTGACGTTGCATGTTGCAGCTGAATACCCCTCACCACACCCTCCCCTTCCAAATAGCAACTGTAGTAGCCTTTCGTTGTCATACAAACTCAAAAGATGTTTAATTTGTTCAGTTTGGACTCCTGTAAAAAACATGGGGGGCGGCTGTGAAGAGGACAAGCCCCTGATGTTAATATAAAGTATTTCGATATAAATATAACCATATATATATATATACCCATTCCAGGGTAAAGAAAACAACAATTCTTACAATTAGGATGAAACATATCTTGTATTATTTTGTATTCAGCTCCTGCCAATCGATCCCTTTCACCTAAGTCTTACACACTGAACCTTTAAGTATTGCATGTGTTCTATTTTTGACTGCCCTCTTGCTTCTGTAAAATTGCAAATGTTGTGGGGCCAATGGAAAATGTATCTTATCTTATCTGATCTCATATTTAGAGCTGCTCTGGTAAAAACACATAACATCTGGATTGTTTCCTTCCTGTAGCTGTGGTCCTTATAGGCTGTGCAGTTTGGAGAACTATCAGAGAACAAGGCATCAGGGACCTCCGCGGTGTATTCGAAGTAAAAAATACTGCCTCGTATCTTTGTATTCTCTTTTACACCTCTTATGGTTCTGCATTGCTGCTACAGGCTCAGATTTGTAGGGTAGCCTCGTCCAGTGGATATTGCAGGTTTTCCATTTGTCGGTGCAGGACCCAAGAAGGTATGTGTCTGTGTCGCAGACTGGCGCATGCGCGGTGCACATGATGCAGCGAGCCTAGTGGACACTCCGGAAAACTGACAGGGGATTGCCAAATCATTTCCGTGCCTGGGAATGACGTCTCTCCTGCACATTCCAGTTATATTTAGAGCCTATATATAGTGGAGTCGCCCCCTAGGCTGTGTTGACTCCGCATGAGGCAGCAGCGGAGCATCACGGTCCCTGAGAGGAGCCGTCCTGAAACCTTCTCCCTGTGACCTACATACCTACTGGAACACTTTACACCCATCAAAGCTGTCGTGTCACTCACTGCCTGGTTTCTGTCGAGATTTAATAAAATAAAAATAAACAGCTTGTACGTGCATAGTCACACGGGGTGTTTGGTGTTATATAAAAACACGCGGAGGTACACCGAAGGCGTGTTTATTGGAATATATAAAGTATATGAATTAGTGCACGAAGACCAGATAGAGGGGAGCGTGTGTGTGTGGTTGTGTTATTGCGACAGAGCGAAGGAGCGATAAGCCACAAACCGGTTGAAATCCCCAGCTATGCTTTCTGGGTAAAGTGCGACCCGGTATCCGCCCATATTCGCGTGAAGGAGGCCAACCTGAGCTGCAGCAGCGAGGCCGGACGCACGGACGCTGGATCAGATGGAAAGTTCAATCGATTAAATTTGTCCTCTTCTTCTTCTTTTTTTTCTTCTTTTTTTTTAATAAATCGTGTCTCCCCGTCCTCCCCCCGTCCCCACCCCGACACCACGCATGTTCCCGCAAGACCGACGATAGGACGACTTTTACATGCGGGCGCTTCGGCGTGAAGAAGGAAATGCGGAGATCGTGTGAAAGCGGAGGATTATCAGCTTGACTTTTTATTTCGGACGCGGAACTGCACTCGCTAAAAGGTAACACACACACATACACAAAACACTCCATTAAAACCAACGGGTGGGATTCATACGTGTGTGTTTTTTTTTAAGTGGGTCTTTGCGGGGTTTGGCGGTGTGCTTCTGGGGACTGGGGTTGTCGCCATGTCCGCAGTGCGAACGCGGAGGAATAGCCCCACGGTGGAGAGCTCTCATTTTTCCCTGCGAGTGCAAACTACGCCCAATTGTTAACCTCACGTCTGGCCCTGCACTGCAGACCTGCGGGGCTAGCGTATCAATGGCGGCTCCGACACCTCTCCCCGTCCCTTCTGAACGACTTGTAATGAATCTGTCCGGAGACACGGTGGTGAACCTACACCCGCAGCTTGATATTTTAATATGTGACACTTAATTTAGCCTCGTAGCAGCTGGTTAGCTTAGCCTTTGAGGCTGCTAGCTAGCGAGCGTCGGTGCTAAGCTAGCTAGCAGCACAGCTAACACAGCGCTCCCAGGGTTTAATACAACCGACCTGAGGGCACACAGCGTCGGGTTCAGATCAATCTCCTCTCGGGGGGTTTAAAGCCTGTTCCACTTGTTATCTGCTTGAGCAAACATAAACTGTCTCCACTTTAAAAGTTGGGCCGTGTTGTAACCTCAGCTAATTCACACAGGAGGCTAACCAATGTAAGAACTACCCCAATATTTACATGTGTGTCCATTGAAACTCCATTTCTCAGTTGGTCCTCTCTCACTGTTGCGGACTATTTTGCCTGATATTAGTTAATTGAATGTAGTTTTGTCAGTTGGGTGAATCCTTGTTGTCATTTATGCAGTAAATAAAAAGGTGGGGACACTTGTGCCATTCAGATGATGTCAGCATAAAGTAAACAACAACAATGGCTTGTATCGTCACGTTTCAGAGAAATGGATTTCCCATTTAAATACCACTGCTTCACAACTTAACCACATTTAAGGCGGGTCTAGGCAATAGAACAACATCAGCATCATCACAATATCATTTTACTCTCTCTATATATAGCAAAGGGGCAATTTACATGATATATTTCTTATGCTTTGTGTAAAGATTTGTAAAATGTGTCACTCTGCCCAATGAAGAGTTTAAAGCCAAACACTTCAACACAGCAGCAAAAAAACCTTTTAAACTAAACAAAAATAATAATGATAATAATCAATATCGACTGATACAATTATTTAATCTTCACCATTTCGCCTAGTTTTTAAACCATCATTGATTTGCCCACTGAACGTGTCAACCTTAAAATAATGTTTCCTCTACTACTACTCAATGGAGGATGAGAAAGTTGTGTTAACTTAATTAATGAACCGTAAAATAAGCAGTATCCCATTATATCGAACAGACTAAACTGATATCTATTCAGGAACTTTCACTTCCTCTTAAGGTGAAACGTGTCAAAGTACAGGCATGACAAGCATGCAGCAGACAACTTTCAAAGTGTTAACTGGAATGATTTGTGATACAGTCACTGGTCTTATCTGCTCAGGTAAAAGATAAGACCGTTTTCCTAATGGACAGAACATCCTCACAGTGATGTGTGCATTTTAAAGTGTTGAGATAACAAGCAAAGGAACAAGGAAAAGTAAACCTTTTGTTTACCAAGCACCGAACAAACCGCATTCTGGTTTTTGTTTGTCTAGACAAAGCCACAATATTCAGTGGAGCTCCTCCCTGACTGCAGGCCGTGCAGCGCTGTGAGCAGTATGTACTGTAACTTCTGAAAAGGCCAGCTGCCGCTATTGATGGGCGCTGCTCCACAAAGCAGTCCGACAGCAGAGAGCCTCCCAGTTGCTTGTCAGTTTGTGAGCCATGGTGTAATGTCATCGATTTCTGCCTGGGGCCGGTTTCTGTTGTGTGGATGCTATTCAGAAAATACCAGGGAAGATGTTGCTGGATTTAGACATTTGATTCCATACAGGGGATTCACAACTACCATCAATTCTTTTTCCTTCAGTATTGTTTGCCTTTTTATGGCTGATCGATAGATTTAATGACCGTCTTCTGAATTCTGCAGCAGTTTTTGGGTTGTTTATAATTCCTCATTTGCCCATACTGTTTATAGTTGAACCGTTGTGTTCTGTTTTTGTTGCTTGTAGTTTCGTCTGCAAGATATTGGCTTGTTTCTAAAATGGGTCGTCTTGTAAAATACTAAAGCAATATAAAAATTTGATTTTATACATTCGGAATAATGTGTATTTCAGTGATTTTGATACATGGACATTTTTCTCAGTTCACCAAACTTCAGATTGCAGATTTCCAGGCGAGCTGACAGCTCATTAGACAGAGATGAAAAGTTGCAAATGCAGCTAGCCGAGAAAATGTTTTCAAGTTGTTTTTTGCCCCCCTCAACAGAAAGTAGCATCTTGATTGCAGAGGGGTTTAACAATTCATTTTAAGGCTTTCAATGGTGCCAAAGATGCAATGATGCTGTGCTAGATGACTGTCTCTGTAAATACCTGAGTGTACTGATCTTATTATTTGTTTTTTTCCTGCAGGCGAATCATGACAGAATATAAGTTGGTAGTGGTGGGAGCTGGAGGCGTTGGCAAGAGCGCACTTACCATTCAGCTCATCCAGAATCATTTTGTGGATGAATACGACCCCACCATTGAGGTAAAGACACTGTTTGTGTACATGCATGTCAATATATGTGTGAAAGTTTGTGCGATCAGGTCCAAAAGCTTCTCCAGGGTTTTCTGTGTATTTTGGTATGGGGGCAGAACAAGAAGAAGAAGAAGAAAAAGAGTTGCAGCAGGTTCTTCCGGTTTAAGTCTTAAAAAGACACCAAACAGGTTTTTAATAACTTTCCATGCCTGTCTGCTTTCTCAAGGGGCCAGCTCGCATTGAATGAACAGTCTCATTAAGAGTGCATCAATTATTGATGTGCTGCTGCAGGTTAGAGCTTCACTATAGATTATTTGAAAACAAGATAACATCTGAAACAATGGCTGCTCACTGGACCAGAGAGCAGTTATTTGTGTGGAATCAGATTGAGTGCAGCCATCAGTGTGATGAAAAGCCAGAGAGCTTTGACTCTATGGAAATTAGAACCTCATTATAATTTGAAGTCTGCTGGAAAGTGGAGTGCCCGACTACCACTAGAGCAGCGGTCGGCAACCTGCGGCTCCGCTTCAGCCCCTCTGCAGTGGCTCCCTGTACAGTGCATGTTGCGCATATTTTTCGCGAACGGTGAACTTAACGATTCAGTTCTTTCATAAGATGAACGTCAGGTTCACGTTCATTTTTTTAATAATCATCGTATCAGGAGCGGGTGTGTGTGTGTGCGCGCGCGCTCCCAGATAGCGGACACACACAGAGCCGGGGTTCCGCCCCTGCCCTGCTCACTCGCTCAGACAGACACTGAGATCGAGCGCGTTCACGTGGAGCCGCTCGGTGACTGACCAGCTGCTTCTCAACAGTGGAAACAGTGAAAAAAAGTTTCTCTGGTCTCAGCTGATCAGAGATCAGCGCCTCCGCTTCTTGATCAGAGCAGAAGCTGCAGGTGGTTTGTACCGAGCTGCAGTTTCTGTGTCCGCCTCCAATCTGACCTGCTCTCACCTTTTGCTTTAATATTTCAGCAACTAAAATATGTGTCACATCCTATTACGTCCTGGCGCTCTTCCCTGCAGGTCGCTAATCTATAGTTCCGACCCCCGGCCATGGTAAACTAATCATGGATAAATCCCAGAAAAGAAAAGTCCTGGAAGAAAATAGAGTTTAATTCTGCGTGGACAGATTAATTTGCTTTCACTGCCACCGATGCTGTCTTACATGTATGCTTGATATGTGGCAAGAAATTAGCAAACAATAAGAAATGTAATTTTGAAAGATATTTCCAGAGCAAGCACACAGCATCTGCTGAAAAGTACCAAGCTGGAGTTGAGCAAAAAAAGCTGAGTTCTGTGTTTAATTTATTCCAAAGTAGGCCTACACATGTATTTTGTTCTCCAATTCTTAAGAGTTTGGTGTTTTCCTATTTTGTAACAGGTAAAAATAGCAGTTAAATGTCAAAAGTTTTTTTTATTGTTCTGTAATTTAATAAATGCAACAAACTATAGTTTTTAGAGGGGGCGAAATGGCTCTTTCGATAGTAAAGGTTGCCTACCCCTGCTCTAGAGAATGCAGTCCTGTGTCAGTAAAGTCATGCCAGGATGCAACAACTGTTATTGAATAAATTAAAATGTTCATCATGCTTTAAAATTTGGTATCGCAACTTTTTAAAGAAATATGAAAAAATTATATTTTATTTTGTATGCCTTGGATAACCATTAAATTGCAGGAAATGTGGTCTCAATATCCCTTAAATGGTCTTAAATGCATTAAATAGAAAAAGTGTCATCATCACAGGGAAGTTGGATTTTTGTATATAACTCAATAAATTGTTTTACGTATTAAATTAAATTCTTTTTTTCATCTTATATTTCTTAAGCTGCCCTTTAGACACTTAAAACCACTTAACTACAGCTTCCTGATAACCTTCTGACTTCTTTCTCCTCCAGGACTCTTACAGAAAGCAGGTAGTGATTGATGGAGAGACGTGTCTGTTGGACATCCTGGACACTGCAGGTCAGGAGGAGTACAGCGCCATGAGAGACCAGTACATGAGGACAGGGGAGGGTTTCCTTTGTGTCTTTGCCATCAATAACACCAAGTCCTTTGAGGACATTCACCACTATAGGTGAGCTAAGACACCAAAGAGAATGAGTGTTTGCACCCGGTGTGCACGCAGTGATAAATCGGGTGCTTATCGTATAATCTCAATATCCCTAATTTGAAGCTGGTCATCGACCTTCTTTCGAAACCTTTTCTAATCTCTTTAACTGTTCACATGTCATGTGTCAGCATTCCACTATCTAATAATGGTGAACTGTTTAAACTGAAAAGCCAGTAATGTTCTTATTCTCACTTTGATTATGATTTCATTCTAGTTACTCTGAACATCACAATAAATAGCCATCAGATTACATATCTTGTTCTGAGCTGGATTAACCTCAATGGAAACTTCTGTTGTGTCTTTGCAGAGAACAGATTAAGCGGGTGAAAGACTCTGAGGACGTCCCCATGGTTCTGGTGGGGAACAAGTGTGACCTCCCGTCCCGTACAGTGGACACCAAGCAGGCTCAGGACTTAGCACGCAGCTACGGAATTCCCTTTATCGAGACCTCAGCCAAAACCAGACAGGTGAGAGTCCAGCCTCAACACTTTAACCTTCTATCTGTGACTAAACTGATGTAGTGTTCCACTGCAGGTCTGTAGACCTGAATGGTGAGAGGTTGCATGTGGTCTCAGGGCTCAATGGACACACCAGTCCCTCTATACATTTTTTGTTAAAATCACTTTTTAATTTTTCCGCTCAGGTAAACTCGAAGCCCTTGCAAACACTTGATTGGAGTTGGGATCACAGGGAATGTTTGTCTCTTGAGACATGTGGTGCTGTTGATTCAGTGGCTCTGATGGGTTCCTTTATAATATCGTGCTTGGAAATGTCTCGGGAAATGTGCAGCGCATCATTAAATCCTCTATGGTTAATTTACTATTTTATTTATGGGTGTAATCATTGCATGCTTTTTTTTAATAATGGATATGTGAAATTACATCATCATTAGAGCCATCCGGAAAGGGTCCTTCATTATAAATAATCAGCCAATCACTAAATGTTTGTTGGGGGGGGGGTCAATGATTCCTCTTACTGGTTACCATGTCCTGGTGTTGGAAGGTTAGCTGTGGCATAGTCAGATCAAATGGTGTGTTTTGTGAGCATGGCCTCAGGTGGCTGGTTGGCTGATGCAGTGATCTGTAAACACATCCTTCTTTGAATTCTCTGAACTGGGGTGAATCACGGCTCCTTCTGGTGTACGGGAAATAAATTACACAATGATACATTTCTTCCAGCTCTGCTCACCTATTCATACCAATAATTTTCCATCAACACCGTGCTGCTGTTGGGACAGGCAACGCTCTCTTTCACTCAAAGCCTACCAGTGTTTCCCAAATCTCACTTAATAAATCTGACTTCTCTGGACAATCTACTACATATCTATCTATATAAATATGTGGTAGATTAGATAGATTCCATAATCAAAAATGCTTGCACTTCTCCTTTATATAAGGTCAAACAGTAAAGCTGATACTCCACCCTAATCTTTTTAGCATTACTCAACCACTGTAGTCTTGGAAGGTGACTAATTTAATTTTGTACTTTTCTAGTTCAGTTATAGTGGATTCTAATTGGGCAATTTTCATGATATCAAAATTGATCCATGTATTTGCTCAATATGTTGTGACATCGCCATTTAGAAACAAGTTACCAAAAGGGGTCGGCCAACAGCAATCGAGAAGATGGATAACCGATACATAGAATGGATATATGCACATTTGTAAATCATTGTAATATTCAAAATGTTGACAGTCACAAAACTACAGCTACATGAATTCTAGGGCTCTCATCATGGAGTCCAGGTGTTTCTATTATTTTGTCCACCCCAAATAAATTAAATTGTATATTATATTTCTGTATAATGCCATGCAGCTCAACAGCACCACACGCTGCCCAATTAGTTTTAGAATTCTTTCCTTCTCTCAAATCCCCCTCTAGGTTTCACGATATTTGGATCTGCTACTATAGCTTAGCAGTTAGCGATGACTTCTCTAGCGATGGTTTCTCTCTCCGTCCCTCTCATTGTCTTGCTCTATTGCTCTCTTGCTCAATGTGTCTTGGATTAACAAATTAAGTTTTTCTTAAGATCAGAGTATATTTTAAATTTAAGAGTAGAGAATAGTTATGGCATATAACCAACCGGATAGTACTGGATGGAGTTAGAAGGCTGTATCAGACATAACACATTTTAATGTTTATTTTAGAAGCAACATTTTGAAAAACATTCTGATAATACAGAATATTCATTCCAATAATTGGCCTGGATAATCATAGGTCCACTCTAACCAGAGTCCATCTTCCCTCAGAAGAAGGAAACAGACCTTTTCAAGGCAACAGGAGGTTGCAGTTCACCAAATAGATTTAAGGCGGAGTATCAGCTTAGTTGCTAAGGGAGGACAGACACGGCTGGTAGACCCATATTAGTCGGATTGGTCTGGTCCGCCTTGTTGTACCTGTAGGCTGTAACACATGCATCTATCCAGTTTGTCCCCTGTATTTCTCAAAACTGAGGGAAGTTGTGTTTCAAACCACAGAGAGTGGAAGATGCCTTTTACACTCTGGTACGGGAGATCAGGCTGTACCGGCTCAATAAGCTCAGCAAGGAAGAAAAGACCCCGCGCTGTATCAAGCTTAAAAAGTGTGTTGTGATGTGAAAATGGGTAAGTGTATGCAGCCGCGCGCCCACCAGCTCTGTGTGTCTGTCTGTGTTGTTAGTTGGGATTGTGAAAAAGGCAATGGGATATAAACAAGCAGTGAGTGCTGGTGCTTCATGGGTTCTCAATGCTAACCTGTTGGTTTCTATTGGGGATGTTGTGAGGCTCTCACAGAAGGCTGATAATTTCTTCCCTTTTCAGTGTCTCTATCCCGGCTGATTATTGTCTAAAACCGTTTTCACACTGGATTCATTAACTATAGTCTAATGCGATTTTGAGGTGTGTTTGTGTTTTACCTCCTTTATAGCAGGGCCAGGCTTTATCATCATTTCCACAAGGAAATGATGGTGCGCATGTGGATGTGTGCAAGAGGAGCGATACACAAGCAGGCAGAGCCACACAAGCATGATTCTAGTAACACAACCATCTAAATGAAATGGAAAAAAACTAAACATAACCACATAGGTGGGTAGAAAGCTGTGGTTGATCTCCACTCATAGACAGATGAAGAATTTTCTGTCCTTTAAAAAAAAATACATTTAAGATGTGTACATCTGTGTGAGAAAATAATTGTGTTTTAACTGCACACGAGCCATGACACAGTTCATTATACACGATACAGCTCACCAGCTTCAGGTTGGCTTGGTAAAGGGTTTGCATTCAGCTTCAGGAACAGCGTTCGAACTGTCAAATTCAAATTTCCCAAATTCTGATTGAACCACCAGTGTGAAAGCGTCAAAATCTGCTGAAATCAACATGAGGAAAAGTGTTCAAAGAGTTGAACATGTGTGATTAAAAGAGATCATGGTGAATCTGGGATCAAATAATCCACTGAATTGAAGATGTGTGTTGGGTCATTTTATGTCGAATCAGAAAATCCAGGGAAGTGGTTGCAGCACGTTGTTTGCTTTTGATAAAACGCCTCATCTGGGAGGAACGTTTGGTTTAATCTGTCTAAGTATTTCTCCTAGCCTAACACAACTCTGTAGGATGGTAGATATATACACATGCTCCCTTATGGACTGAAGCATTAAATTATTAGCAGATATTAAGAATAAACCAAAGCCTGGAAACATTGTTCAGAAATTGTTTTAGTGTAACCAAATTGTAATTTGACATAAAGGAATATGACAATATGTGTAAATACCTTGGTTTCATACAAATACAGAGTTAACAGCATTGTTTTACCTTAAGGAAAAAACTCATAATAAATATATTACCTTATTATCTTGTATGTCAGACATGTATGTGTCCCAGCCTCTGAAACATTGATTTAGAATAAAGAAAATGTTTTTCTAAGGCTCATTTTACTATAGGTCATTAAAGCAAACTCTATGCTATACTCGTATAAATGCTCAATGGAGATTTAAAGTAGTACTTCATACATCTCGTATAAAAGATAGCAAAATACTCAAATGTGATACAAATAAAGTAAAACTTAAAATAACTTAATTTAAAATTATGTGCAATGTAGCAAACTACAAACGCATGATAAAGTATTATACGTTTACTGTAGCTTGTATAACAAGTCTGAATGAGGTACATGCCCAGTATTTTATTGAATTTCCTGTCTGGGCAATGTGCATATTAATAAAATGTAGAGCTTTATATATAAAATGTAAAAAACAATCCATCCTACAAAGTCTGGTGAGATATTAAGGCCTAACCAAAGCTTCCCAGATAATGCGTTTTCAGGCAAAAAATATTGAACATCAGGGGGTAGAAAAAATGCTAAAACAAGAATTAAACCGTTTTTTCACAGACCTTATGATGATGTAGAAAGGGTCTGAACTAAATCTGAGACGTTGCTGCAGCCACTTTATCTGATTTGACCCATTTACGGGCAGATCTGTTGTTAAATGAGTGTATGTTTGTTTGTGGGTGACACAGTTTTTCTTGCGGAGACAAATCCCTTCATCTTCGGCTTTTCTCTCTCCAGCTCCTTGCAGATTCAACACACATTTACTGCACCGTCCAAACGGTGCTGGTGCTTGTGTCCTCGCCTCAGTGTGGCAGCAGCAGACACCGGCTGCTTTTACATGGAGCCTATTCTTCTTCTTCAGTAATCTGGCTAAGAGCTCAGTGAGAATATGAACACCTCATTTAAACACCTCCGAAAAATAAACAGTTTTTAAAAAAAATAATTTGTTGCTTTTGAATCCTCAACCATCACACGTTTGCCTACTTAATTTAATCAAAGCTTTTCACCTGAAGACGATGTGCCACTCGCTCTTTTATTTATAGCTTATAACAGTTTTCTACCATTTTCCTGACTGGTGCGTCTTTCCCAGGGGAGCCGTCTTTCATTGGTTTTATGTTTATTAGTTTTGCAGTAATAAACAGAAGGCTCGCCTTCTGCTCAATAACTCTGTTTGCAGAATATTTTCATAAAAATGTTGCCTCAGTTCAAACCCACAGCAGTAAACCAGTGTTGGTGCCAAGCGCTCGATGCAGGTCCATCTTTTTTTATTATTTTTTTTACAGTCGGCTTGGGTTGGCAGACTACAGACGATTGGAAATGTAAACAGGACGACTGGTTCCCTCGGTTTATTTCGCCATCATTTAAAGACACAGAGGGAGTAACTTGGATGTTTTAAATTCTGAAGGGAGGAAACTGGCTCATGTAACTGCAGCTACTGTTTGTGTGGCTGTTGGTGTTGGGGACGCTGCTGACTTTTAGATATTTTAAATAAACAACATTACAGTTGAGTTTGATCGGTTTCTTTCAGCTGTGTCTCACTGGGCCTGAGCTGGACTGATGAATTTACTGTCACTCTGATGTGTCGTGCTCACAAACACTTGACTGAACATCAACTCAGACTCAATTTGACATCAGCCAAGATACCTTTAGAGGTTTAAGTGGAATTTCAGACAAATTACAATAACATTTTGCTGCGAAATTAAAAACTTAAGCAGTTAAGGCTACACATGAGTTTGATATAAACAGAGTGTTGGTTGTATGGTTTCTAGTTCTGAGCACAGCTGTAAATACAAACAATTGATCTGTTGTAACCGTGTTATTATTATTCAGTATAAAGAAATGACCTCTAAATTAAGTCTTTAAATGTTATCGGGCTCTAAATTTGTCTATCTATCCTATTTACTTTATGTTGGTGTTTACTGGTAGTAAGGTATTTAAATTATAACTTGAAACTGTAATAATGTTTGTTTTTATTTTTCTCCTCCAGGGTGTTGATGATGCCTTTTACACATTAGTGCGAGAAATCCGGAAGCATAAGGAGAAGATGAGCAAGGAGGGCAAAAAGAAGAAAAAGAAGTCCAAGACAAAGTGTTCACTTATGTGAATTATCACCCCTTTTCAAGACAGACAAAAAAAAAGAAACTATGTTGAACAGTTCAAGTAATACATTTTGTACATTACACTAAATTATTAGCTTTCTCAATACCCACAATACTGAATACTAAACCTGACCTGATTCTTTTCTGCCTTTCTGTTATTTGCTACTTTGTCACCAATAAGCTTTATTTTCAGTTTTAGTGCCAGTTGCCCTCATGTGTTGGTCCAGCCGGTTTGATTCGGATTCTTTTATACAACTGTGGAGCATGAGCTCATTGCATCATAGCTCACGCTTGACAAATTATTAGCTTTTAAAAACTTTTTTTTTCTCCTTTGCTTAAAAGGGCATGACCTTCAAAAGTTGTGTGGTGCCCCTTGTTAAGCACGGGATGCCAAAGAAAGGATTTCCATTCTGATTCTCAAAGACAAAACAGACATGAGGAAAGGACCAAGATTCAGCCAGATGAGATCCAAATGTCCCAGCCACTGTCTAATGTCCCCATTTAGTTATGTCACTGATATAAGTATGCATGCAAACTCCTTTTAACACCCTAATTAGCTATTAATTCATTTGTCAATGCTTTGTACTGTGTGGGAGGTGATTTCTTGCCTCTATGAGAATTTAGTTTTTGCATGCATGTGTCCTAGGTGACATGGGTATTGCAAACTGCCTTTGGTTGATACATTAAACAGAGCCAGCGACGGTGAACTCTGACCCAAGTGTAGCTTTTCAGGTCTATAACCAATAATCAATATTTGCTGTTGTGAGACAGAAATCAGCCATTTTTAAGGTTGATGTGTGAACGATTCAAAGATCCCTGATGGTCTGGATTTTTACAAACTGGGAACAGTCCTTCTCTGTTGCAAGGACTGACGCCACGTCACAAGCTAATGTTTGACTTTACTGGTTACATATTTCCTGCTTCTTTATATGCGAAGGCTTGACTGCAGGACTGTTTTTATCCATCCTGACAAAAATCATTTTATTAGTAGTTACTCCAATTTGTCACTCAAATTTATCAACAGTTTAACACTTCTCCTGATAGAGAACATAGTATTCAAACGGTGTTTGTCAGGTTAAATACACAATTTCAAGGAAATGTGATTCCCCAGTAGCCGGCCACAGAGGCGTGATGCCTCTGCTCGTTTCCCTCAGCCGTCGACTCGTTCGCTTGTGACTGGCTAGAAAGCAAATTGCATCTTTTTAAGCAGCTTTCAGGAATATCATTCTTGGTTTGGTATCACAGAGGTGATTCGGATTCTTCCTTATGTGTTGTGTGTTTTTTGGATTCATGTCCACAAGTGTTGGAATAATTCTTTTAGGGTGGGCTGCCTTTCAACAGAAACGTGGTCGAGCAGAATAAATTGTCATTTTCTCCCACAAAGCTCATATATCGTAGTGATGTAACAGGAACTAATGTTTGTAAACGAGGCAGTAATTGCCATAAAATTGGTTTTTAGAGGAGATTCTCAAAATTTATTAAAATTGCTAGTTTCTTTTCGAGGTCAACCCATATTTCACCTTTTCCGTCGTACTTACAAGCTGTTCCCTGGGGGGATGTTTATTTGCCTTTTATTGTTTGCATTAGGTGCTACATTTAGACGGCAAAAAGAGCCGAGACAACATTCACTGTGTCTTGTGTGTGTGCGCTCATGAAATACACAAAATGCTGTTTTAGGGGAGTGATGGTATTGACACAGAAAATCCAGACATGATACATTTTGCTTTCAGGATTAATGAGTTTTGACCCAGTTTATTATTACCTCTTTTTTTTTCATGAAGTAGATAACTGTTAATGCAATTTTAATTAAGGAACCCTCTTGTTAACAATACTGTTTCAAAAGTAGTTTTACTGAAATGTTTGAAATGTTCCTCTTCCTTTATTGCGTGCCAAGAGCTGATTTCTGAAATGTATCATTTATACCTGGATCGTATTTTAACAACCTTTGTATAGTTGTGATACTGAAAGGTGCATATTTTGTAAATTGTGCTTCATTTCGTTGGTGTGTCTAGATGAATGTTGCTTTAATGGAGTTTCACTCCGCTCTGTGTATGTGACTACAGTGTGACTGGGTCCAGGTCTGGGGAAGTGAATGAATGACCACTTTACAACACACTTGTTGTGGGCAGTGTAGAGTGGTAATCTGATCTCAAATGAGTCTATTTTTTGCCATGAATCTCACCACTCCTATTTAATGTGTAATAAAGAACAAAGTAAAGAGGAATTCATCTTTGCCTTTTCTTTTTAAATGTCTTCTGATTCTTAAAAATAAATAAATGGATTCACACTTGCAGCTCACTAAACCATTGAAGGATAACGTGTTCATTATATTTAATCTAATGTACAGTATAATGTTAGTCACACTTTCCATAGACAGGTATGTATTTAGTTTCAGCCTGTCATTTCTCCCAGTAGGTGGCACTGTTCCCTCACTCTGGAAGAATTGTTTCCATAAGGTCACAAACTATGAAGGAGCGATTCTCCAGCTACTCACAGTCCCTGACTGACTGAGCCTACTATTAGCTTTTTCAAGTCATGTACATATCCCAGAGTAAACTGAGACTAAATGTGTTCATTTAAAAAAGAAGGAAACTGGTTTTATGAGCAGAAATGCTCCTGAAATACACAGTCAGTCATATTTGTTAGGGAGAAATCATTTCACGCATTGTCAAGTTGATTATCTGAAGTTTAAATGACACAAATAACCCTATTTCAAAATCTGTAAAACAGTTTCATTTGCCATTTGTGGCTTATTGTAAACAAATAACGTTTCTGACTTTCACGCGAGCAAAACAAAACTAGACAAAAATGTAATTATTGAGTCATTTAAGCCCTTTAACTTACTCCCTTAAGTTTGTAAGTGCTTAAACATGATGGAAATTATAAACCTGATTAATCAGAACTTACACAAATTATGTTTTATATTTGATTACATGTTTTAAATGATAAGCAATTAAGTGACTAATACCAATTAAGTAAATCCCAAAATTAGAATTAGACAGGGTCAGTCCAGGGCTTTGCAGCTGCAGCAGAGTGACGAGTGTATTTAGTAAATAATTGGTTCATCGGAAGCATAAAATCAAAGAAAAGTTTCTAAGTGCTCACAGGTACTTGTTTAATGCAGGAATGTGTGCAGAAGTGCAATGCACCATTTTTGTGCAAGTGCTTGCAGCTGAGTTAAAAATATGCAGCTGCATAAAAATTAAACATCCTCTCAAATGCAGGTATTAAGAGGATGTCATCAAATAAATTGAAGCTCTTGAAAAAGAAATAGAAAGAGAAAGCTAGTATATTTATACCCTTAATTTTTTTTGTGTCATCATATCCGAGCACGTTGTGTACTTTTTTCTTGAACAGCAGGTCCAGGTTCAACACAATGAACTGCTCAGGTCATTGTCTACACAACAGTGGTTTAATGAAGCCATAACTCCATATTTAGCTCACATCAATTGGCCATAAAGTGCAAAAAGGCTTGATATTAACCAATTCATGTCAGACAGAATAAATCCGGTCGTCTATTACGTCCACTGCGCTTTGGGAACTGTTTCACTTCACATTGAAGGTCTCGGGTTTAATTGAATTCCTTTTATTTTGGGGAAATTTTTTGTGAAGCACTTTGTGACCTTGTTTGGATAAGTGCTATACAAATAGATATATTATATATTACTAATATCCTTGCGGGGTGGAGGGGGCAGTTTGTATTCAAACTACAAACAACATCAAATAAACTGATAATAAAGAGAGATCTGTTCTGTTCTGAATGAAAGAAGATGAGTTACCTGACCTGGTGTCACGACCCGGCCTCTGAATCAGGACTAACATCTGAAACACCTCTGACTCAGGATGAAAGGAAAATGTTCAGTGAGGTCCATTCTGAAACCACCTAACTCCTCTCAGACCCTGGAGCTCACTGTATGTAACCGTAGTTATAGGATTATTATGAGCTTATTGCTGTTCAGCTATTTGCTCACACGTCTGGTCCTGTAATCCCTGAATGCTGCTCCTCTCAGCTGACCTGCATGAAGACCTGGTGAAAGTACAAGTGAGACGAAGTTGTGGAAAGTTTTGTTTGTTCCTGAAACACATGGAAATGAGGTGAGTTCAAATGAAATGAGGCGATTAACTCGTGAAATACTGAACTGAACCAATAAACACAAAATAAACTCAAATATACTTATCTGTTTCTATATAATACGGATGATGATGAGGAGCTGTACCCTAACATATTGAAAAAAAATATTGCAAAATACAAACAAAGCTGGGGTAGTGTGTGTGTCTGTGTGTGTGTGTGTGTGTGTGTGTGTGTGTGTGTGTGTGTGAAAGATGATACTGTGGATGAAACGACTAACAACTATAATTAGATTCAGCTCAATTGTCAGGGGCACATCTAAGATTCTCCTAAATCAGGGGCCATAAAGGGGCCACAATTTACACAGAGGGGCCGATTATATGTGCAACACAACTCCGGATTCAGTAAGATGCATATTTCAGTCATTCCTTTTTTACTGTTGGCTCTCTGGCTTTGAGCAAAGCCACATATCATTGCATATAGTTTGAAAGTTGTTCCTTGTTGAGGCACATTGTGTTCTTCAAAAAAATAAAAAAACATGTCAGTTATTGTCAGTTAGATACGCCCCTTGATTTCAATTTGATCTGCCTCAACCTGTTGGATTTAAAGGAGAGACATGGGGAGAAGATAAATAAGGAGAGAAAAGGATGGGGAGAAAGAGGAGGAGAGAAATCCGCCGTGCAGCGATGAGAATAACGAGAAGCCAAGAGTGCTGAAAAATAAACTGTGAATTTGAGATAGATTCTGTTCAAGTTCATAGTAATGTGCAAGTTGTTTCTTGTGTTTCCTGCGTGTGCGTGGAACAGGCCTCCTGAGACATGTGTTGTTATGTTTCTCCATCTTTCTCTCTCGAAAAAAAGTCCAACTGTTTGCTGTGAATACTTCATGACCTTTCAGCCGAGAAAAGATTCTCCTCTTTACTCGTGACAACTCCGAAATAGGAATTAATAACAGTAATGCTTGTTTGAAAGGCAACTTCAGAGCAAAGAATGTAATAAACCAGTGGCTGAAAAAGATAAAACTGAAAATTGGTACAAAATGATATGAAGCAGAAGTATATTACAGAAATTCATGACCTTTACAATACTATATTACTAGAAGTATTATTGCTCCTTTAACTTCAGCTTAACTTTTCTCTCCTCCTTCCCCCTCCCCCAACACACTCATCACATGACATCTTTCTAAATACTAAATTTAAGATTTCAGATATTATTATGTGATCCAGATATTTTTGTATGTATTGGCCCCTATTGTGAGCTCATAACAAATGTTTAAGTGCAGTTCTTCTTAATTCAGGGACATTTGTGGTGAACATGAGTTGAACTGTGTGGTTTTGTTAGTTATAAGTTGATATATTCAACATTTATTTTTGTATACATACCAAGTGCAATAAGTTATACTTATTAGTGATAATTATTACTGAATATTATCATTATACATTAAAGATTGCAATAACGCCCACCGAGAAGGTTGTGTTCTCACCTCTGTCCTGTTTGTTGGTTTGTTTATAAGCGAGATTAAGCACCAATCACCGTCCAGATTAACATGAACGGATGTGGTGTGGATCAGGGAAGAGCCCATAAGTATTTGATGCTGATTTCTGGACATTTTCATTAATTTCAAAGGGAATCAGGCGTGTTTAGAGAGCTGAGATCTATGTGTTAGTGGAATTTGTTGAAGCTTGAGTGAAGTGAAGGAGGCTGTTGGGCCCTGGCGGGGGTATGGGCTCTCCTGAGTGACACTCTAATAACAAACTGAAGCCGTCTGCATAGCCCTTATTTACTGACACGGTGACAGAAGTCGTCCTCTGGCTTCATCGTGCAGGATTGTGTGTTGGAGGACTTGTTTAGTCATATTCTGTGGGAAGGGGGAATGTCATGTAGCGTCAAAGATAATTTATTTTCCCTCGCACATTTCCACGAAAATAAATGCCAGCCAGATCATGACCAGAGACAGAAGACACGCTTCAAGAAGACGGGCCTGAGTTTGTGTCATATGCAGACAATGCTGCGGTAATTGGCTGCAAAACAATGTTTGGTGTAGAGGTAGCTTGTATCGCTGGATCCTCTTCTGGATTACAGTCATTATAGTTAAAGCTGTTTATTGATATTGAAGTTATGATTATATTAATGAATCCGTTTGATATTGTCAGCCAATCGCACACTGGAAAGTGGCATTAGCTGTTTAGACCTTGAATTGTCAGATTCTTATAATTATTCTACACTGGCTTTGCTTGCTTCAGAAGAAGTTAAGTTGTTTTCAAACTGTTGCAGCGAACGATAGACTCTGTTAACATATTGTGACAAGTTCCATTACTCTTTCTTCTTAAACAATGGGGCTATGGCGCCTGCCACATAGCAGCCGAGAGTGAAAAGGAGAGGAGATCTAATGAATTATGCAGAGAGAGCTTTCTCTAAGCCTGACAGTCTGAAACCAGCCTGGAGAAAATTGTAAGAGAAGTACGAGTCAGTGCAGCCATCACAAATCCCCCTCCCCTTTCCCCCAGGGACTGCTGAGGCCAAGGCCTGTCAGTCAAGCGCCCCCTGCCTAAACTGTAATCTGGGGACAGAGCTGAGAAGCCTGCAGGTCTGATAAAGTGCTGAAAGATGCCCTAGAAACTCTGTGCTCCTGTCAGGGAGACGGGCGGGGGAGGAAAAGATGCAGCAAATGTTCCTAAATTTTCCAACAACAAGCCTCAGACTGGTTCCACACACGAGCCACACATCTGCGGGTAAAATTCATCCGTGCCGCTTTCCCTGCGACCACAATTGGCAGTCGTGACCCCGGCGAGCGTGTGCAGAGGGGTGAAGTCACAATCATCTGCCGGTCTGACCTCTGCCTTGTTAGTTCAAGGAGCGAGAAAAATCTCCCTTTTCATTTTAATGAGAAGTGGCTTCCCTCTCTGGCAGGCGGCCGAGCGCGGCACGGCAACGGTGCAGTGTGGTAATGAGAGGCCAGAAGGTTCAGGTGTCTTCAAACCGCAACACATGGAAGAGACCTAATGCAGACGTGTTTCCACCAGCCCCGGAGGAAACACAGGGGCGGATGAATATTCATGGTGAGGTGATGAATTGTGTTGCCTGCAGCGACGTGCCACTTTGAAAGCCCTCATGCTGCTTCTTTTATCACAGGAGGTCTTTGCCACCGAACCTCACGGGCCACGACGCAGCGCCCCGGCATCCAACCACCAATTATCATCCGAGATCATTAACTTGTTATGTTGACACAAACACTGTAATTTCAGATGCCCTTTTTTTATTCAAATGACCTTATTCATGAGGAATGGCTGAGTGAGTTGATTGGATTTTTTTTTCTGCCGTGCACCGCAATCACTCAACAAGTGATGTTTGGACACAAAACTAATGAACAGCGTGCAGCGCTTTGAACTGTGTGCGTGCTGTGTTTGGAGATGGATAAACAAGCTGCATAATCTCTTCCAAAATATGCATTAGCACAGATTGATACGGCGATGGCACACTGTTGAATGTTTGCACTTTGCTTTCGCTCAGGCGGAAATCTCCCCGTAATGACAGTAAGTCACAGGGCAGAGGGGCGAAGGCAGGAAGGGGCAGAGGCGGGGGGTCGGGTGGCAAGGCACGGGGCCTGGGGATTGAGCAGCGTCATGTTCAGCAGCCCCAGACGGGTGATTCATACCAGCCTCATCACTGGCAACAGACAGGACATCCAGGCCTTTATTACCTCCATCCATCACCATCACTTCATCAGTCTGAGCTCCTGTGAGCCAGCTCTCCAAGCAGTCCCCAAACACCCATCCCAACGTGCTGCCGGACAGAGATTTACACCCGCCCACTAACACCCTCACTCTAACACGCGCACACGCACACACACGCTCGCACACACACATGCATTCGCGCACACACACACACGAACACAGCAAGAGAGATGAGCCCCTGTGTCCATTTCAGACCCACAGTGAACGAGCCGGAGGAGGAGGCCGTGTGTAAAGGCCATTCTGCAGCCAGACGTGGTGTGAAGCTGCTCCCCTAAGGGGCTGCGGCTGACAGGCTATCCTGCATTCTGAAAGCCACTTACACTTCAGCCACATCATACCACCTGCTGCTGCTGACCAATGTGTCAGGGAGCCATATCATGATGGATACACTTTGCTGTGGGAGAAATCGTTAAATCAATCCCTCTGCTCTCACCATTATAAAAAACCCTACAAACCCTATATACCATGCACACATTAACACAGGAGCTGATGGTCTAAAAGCTGGACACAGTATTATCAACGCCTTCCCTGTGTAATGCAGCAGATCCTGCTTCTTGTGTTGATTTAGCTCTGTTCCAGCCAATTAGTACGGTGGCCCTGAACAACAGGCAAACAGACAAAATACAAACACAAAAAACCAACATGTTTATCAATTTCTTCAAACCAAATACAGAAACATGTTGAAAATACACACAGCACAACACAAATAGAGAATCAAGCTGCAAACCCCAACAAAACATTGAAACTAGAGCCTGATATTGCCCTTGAAAGATGGTGGAGACCAAACCAGAGCTAAAAATAAAGTGTATAGTGGTTCTATTACAATGACGAAGAAACAAATGACCTTAAACGTGAGCTCATGTTTCTACTGGATGTGTCTATACAGTCAATGTTTGCTAACACGTTGCTATATTTATTCTATGAGATAAAGATTTCAGGCTTGTTCCGTTTTCGCCAAGTGGCTTTAAAAAATAATTCAATACAACTTGAAAGAATGGGATCTTCAATAAAGCCTGGTGGCCCTGATGACGCAACACACCGCACTTAACAAAAAAAGACAAAACACAAACACATCTTGAAAAAGATATCCTCCTCAGCTTGACCTGTGCCCTGCAAATACTCATAACACAAGCAAACACACAACCAAAGGAGGGAAGGAGAGAGGGATAAAGTACATTGGGTCTAATTTGCTGAGAGCAGCTGCATCTGAGAATGATGCTGAAGGGAGATGAGAGGATCTCAACATTAAAGATGCAGAACAAAAGCCTCACTTGAGAGATGCTGAAAGGCTCCGTAGGTGCTGGAGAGAGAAGCCGAGCTGGGCGATGATGGTTCTCTCTGGGCTTCACATTCACACGTTTGACATATGATCAAATGATCAAATAACTATGATCAAATGGCAGCAGGATGGTGAACATGGCATCGACTCAAGATAAACTACAGCTCCCATGTTCAGTGTCATCCAGTGCAACAGTTTGGCTCATGGTTGTGTTATTAATAGCCTCACACAACACTGTAAGTACATAACAAAGAGTAATATATCATTCTACATGGGTGATAATTGCTGGTTAGATGCATTAAATTGTAAATTGATCACCTACTGTACACAAAGAGAACTCACTATCATTATATATATCTACGCATATATTAGAAGCTGCTGAATAAAGATCAAAATATTGATAAAACAATTTTCCTTCTCTTTATCTTATTAAATTGGTCCATGATTCATGATTTTCTCTTATTTGTTCACAAATATTTCCCCAGCCGGCTCGTTTCGTGCTCACAGACTTTCTCTCCCAAACAAATAATCATTTCATATCAGTGTTGTGATTGGGGAGAGAAACACACTCCATGAGGCCATGTGCGGAGTGTGAAGGGGATTCAAAGGACAAAAAGAAAACCAATCACTTTTGGACATTATGTCATATTGATTTATGGCTGCTATTATAAACTCCTCTACCTATTCCGTACATCCATGTACACAGACCTTTGTCATAGAGTATGCTGTGACACAGAGGGTGTCATTAGAGAGCCGCCAACTTGGAGGAGATAAATCAATGTTCTGTTCAGAGAAACATTTCACTCTGGGCCTTGTGGTGTTATTGATCCAGGCACCACATAGTGTTTCCACCAATAGCTTTAATTTATTAAAAAAACATGTTGAATACACTGAGATTTTTCTTTCTGGTCTTTTGAGCCACAGCTTTAGTTTCCTTTTCAAGCGAGAAGCAAAGTTTCCTCAGAGACGTTTGCTTGTTTGAGCAAAATATGGCGACAACAGTTTTTTGCATACGACAAACACACAAAGAGACATTTTGTGCTTTTGGGTGCACAAGTTCCGGTTTTACAAATACCTCATTGAGAGCTTTATTGAGCTGTAGTCACCGTGTTTTGTTCAACGTGTGTTGGCATGTGTGTTAGAATATGTGTGGGTTAACATGCATAGGGATGTACTGCACGACATGACACACACCCCCTCACACACAGATAAAAATAGGCGAGCCAGAGTACGAACTGAATAATAAGTTGTTTCACTGGCAGCTATTCAAAGTTACAGTCTGTCACGCTCGCTTGATGAAGAGCGAGCAGAATGCGGAATTTCATCGCAAATATTTGGTCGGCACTCGCAGTGAATCAAATCAGCGCGTTATATTCTGCTGATACAGACGGAATTTATTGCAGGGCAGATTTGAGATCATTATACAAATCATATCATTTCATCTCCTCTGTGCCCACTAGCTGCTCTGATTTGTGAGACAACTTTGTGTGAGCAAAAACGGGGTGTGTAGGTTTTGTGGTTTCGCTTATCTGTTTTTTAAGCACCTACAGTCTGTGTGTGTGTGTGCGTGTGTGTGTGTGTGTGTGTGTGTGTGTGAGTGTGTGTGTGCGTGTGTGTTATCTCTTCCTCATTCAAGTCATGTCACAGGCCAGACACTCCATTGTCAGGAGAGGCTTTCATCCGCTGACTTCAGATGTGCCTGTCATCCAGTCCAATTATACAGAGAGAAATAGGTATTGTTACACTCCGGGGATTGATTCAAGACAAAATAGAAAAAGTGAAGAGAAGGCTACACACTCATCTATGGCCAATGTGCCACTTGCCTGGAGTCACACACACTCACACACACACAGACACACACACTCGCTGGCGCACATTTTCAAATCACATGGACCAGCGAGGTGATAACAAAAAGCTTACGAGGTAACGCAGCCTCCCCTCCGTCTACAGTGGAGAGTATGCGGCAGGTAGGTTACAGTCATGTGAAGTGGTGGAGTATCGAGTGCTGCACCTCGGACTCACTGTCAGGGTGATGATACCTTGGCTTTATATGGAGAAACCTCGGCGGCTGATGGAGCAGCGGAGCTTAAGACGCCTTCAGCCGGCTGCCGAGGGCGGCTCAGAGCCACTCACACCAACAGTCTCGTTTCACCACCTTACCCTGACGTTTCTTCGGGGGGGCTCTTCCCACCTCTCTCTTCATCCCTCTCTCTTTTTGTCTCACACAAAACCAGAGAGTATGT